>OX401995.1:6363220-7588096 GCA_947859395.1 Eupithecia insigniata | reverse complement strand
AAGATTTTTACACTTACAGAAAAAAAACCATAAGAAGAAAAAAACGCATTCCATTTTGAGGGTCTCTCTTATTTGAAACGCTTCTGAAGTACAGCCGCCAATTTTTTTTTTAATTTTTTGGTGGTTTTGTACTAAGTGCCATACCTAGTACTTGTTTAAGTTTTATTTTAAGTTATTAATTCTTTCTGTTTTAAATTTAATATTTGGAATCATCTCTATATAATAGATGTTTCATCATCAAAATAAGAATAATTTTGATTTATCAGAAAAAAAATATGTTTAAGTACATTTACACATTTATATGGTAGGTAATATGTTGATTTTTTGTGATGCCATACTAGATTTATTTTATGTTATACTACAAGTCTTTTGATAAGAATTCTTTTTTTGTTTTAAAACAATGTATAAATGTAAATAAAAGTAATAATGTTTAGATTAATTTTACAAACTGCTTGTGTTCAGTTGATGTCTATTTCCGCAATAAATAGGCTCTCACTAAATGTTGCTGTCTCATGAGTAAATATTTACGTTCTCTATACTCTACGTAACTTCCAACTCAAACTAGGTTCGTAGTTAACCCGCTTGCATTCATAATGAATTCGTCAAACTATGAATGTTTTTATATTTACGTCTGAGGAAGAATTTATGACAGCAATTTTATACTTTATATAAACTCTCTTTTTATTTGCAGAATTGAAATTTGATATACTTAACTAAAGTGCTATACGCTATACTTAACTAAATTGGTTAGTTTAAAGTCAATGTTCTTAAGTAATAGGTGTAGCTAAATTATATACGTACTTACTAATTAAATATAACGAATTTCGATTTAATTTCTAAGCGATGTATATTTCCATACGTTATAACATTAGTGTAGAACTCGATCTAAGGTGATATTGATTTGACTATGTAGCTAACGCGGCAATCAAAGCTAAAATTGGTTTTACTATTTTTCGTCTAGCGAAATATTTGTAAAGGATATTTACTAATAAATTAAAACAATGACAATATTAAAAATTATTATATCAAAAAGGCGTTTAGAATTACTTTATACGTGTTAGATGCTTCGTAAATTACGAAAATATAATTCTCTTATAATTATTAAGGACCCCTTTGCTGTTCAACAGGAAAACCTATTTTGCGATTCAACTTAATTATTTATTAATGTAATATGCAATAAAATGCAAAGCATTTTTACAGATTGTAGAACCTGTAGCTTGTTTCCTTTGAATAGTGAAAGGGTTAGAAAGCAATAATTCCTTCTGGTATGTATCGCGTTGTTTCTTACATATCTTCCAATCCAATTTGTTACGCATTGTGTGTTTTGATGAAACTATCTTAGTTAATTAATAAAGATTAAAATAATATGAGACTGCAAAAATGAGTTTTTTATTTGAAGCCTCAGAACTGATTAAAACCCACCCTTCTCTTTGTCAACTACGAAAAACTAAGGAATGTCTGTCACCAACTGTTGGCTTGTGAATACTTTCCCCTTTCAATTTATTGTGTATTGTTATATCGACCCAAATTTTCATCCCAAAAGCGAAAAGTAATAATATTTTTTGTCATTTCAACCCACACCCAGAAGAAAACAAGCGTTAATCATCAAAAATATCGCAAAAGTACATTCATTAAGAACAACTTTAAAACAAATGAGGGTAGATGTTTCTACTTAATATTTCAAATACTCATACAATTACCCTAGGTTTGGCCAATTTTATAAATTTTATCCGAAAAAGTTGCTTATATAAAACGGTAATTTCATTCGAATCAGACCTATTTTAACAATAAAAATTACCCTCGCTTATTTTTGGGAGTTTCTAAATCTGGGCATAGTACATCGGCAAATAAATTTTCTTTCTAATAAGAGTACAACGCTTATACTCTGTATAGAATTCAATATACCTAATTGTAAACATTGCACCCATACCTAAACTAAAAATCATTTTCTTGCTGTTGATTTATTCACAGCAGTTGCACTACTTGTCGATTTAAGATCTTTTCTGCAATGCATATTGCTGACAGTTACTTTTCAAAGTCGATGCCAATTTTAGATTTTTGTGCGGTTTGTTTTATATAGAAATTGAGACATTGAATGGCTCGAGTATAGGTACATATACAGAACGAGCACCACAGCACTTGCTTCTTTTATTAAGCTATATCTAAGTCACAATGCCTGGTAAGCCAAATTGAAGAGATTCATTAGTTAAGCATTTATCTACTTAGTAGGTAATATTTTTATTTTAGTATCAGCCTCAAAATAACAGTTTAGATAATATCTAAACTAGATTTGTAAGCTTTGAGATATAGCTCAAGGGCGGTTCATAAATAAGGCTTAGGTGCCGCTTATATAACTAATGACCTCCCAACACGAAAGCTTTCAATTTAATGATTAAGTAGACAAATCGAGTAAATTCCCAGCTTTCGATAGGTTGAAAAGCAACTACTTGGATTTACGTCTAATTTACTAAAAATAAACAAATCGTCTGAAACTCATCAGTACACAAAAAAGTAGACACTAAAATAATTATCATTATGTACTAATTGTATGTTGTTGTAAAAAATATAAATATCAAAAATAATAAATTTAAGTAAAATGTAGGTACACAATATTCTTAAAAATAAAAGTAATATTACCATTGCATACAAATAAAAAAATAAATAATGCTGGACAATCCACACAATATACAACCATATTATCACATAATTGTAACGAATAAAAAATAACATAACATTATACGTTACTGCACACCAAGAAAATATAGATAAAATGTTTATGTAAAGAAAATTACGATCCCATAATAGAAACAATTTAGAACTGGTAGTTACTACTGAAATAATTGAGCCAACTGCAGATTAAATTTAATATTAATACCTGAAAAACACAAAATTTAATTTAATTTTATTTGAATTCCGCTGTTTGTGATGGGAATAGGACAAATAGGTAGGTAGTCTTTATACGTTACAATTTTCAGCATGAAATGCGTTCCCACACCACTTCATTATCCGGATTAGACGATTAGCATAATGTTTGAGCCAATATTAGCGATTTCATTCATAAACAAACGGTCAATTAGAGCTTATTTCGTAATTTGGACGAAAACACCAATGGCAGAATACTTAATTCTGTACAACATAGATGTTTTTTTATAAATAAATAATGCTGGACTATCCACAAAGCGTCATCTAGCCCCAAGCTAAGCAGAGTTTGTGTTAGGCGTGGGTAATGACTTTCATTAAACATTAGGTACATAAATATTTTTTATAATATACATAGCAAGCACCGGAACACTCGGAACAAATATTTGCAGATCATAAACATTTGTTACAAGGCAGGAATCAAATCCGCAACCTCCTGCGTCACAGGCGGACCTTCGTCCGGTCCGCCGCCCCACATCGGTCGTCGTCGTTTTAATTTCGTAGATATGTACGTAGGCACATGTAGTTGTGCAAAATGAACTCATGAAGTTTCTTTTTCAGTTGTTTATAGTTAAGTTCAAGGCGAATGAACTATAGATAGATTTATTACACGCCCACACGTAGGTATACCTGCTCTTCTAATCTCAACTAGCCTGAATTATGGCTTAGAAAATATCCTCTTATTCTTTGCATAACCCATAAATCACGTGGCACCGGATTCCCCCGAGTTCATGCGATGGGAAAATATAAGCAAAAGGTATAGGATATCATATTAAGAAAGCGTGGTGAGGGAGTTATGAAGGAAACCTTACTATGAAAGGGATCATATGACCTGTTCTATACACAGGAAGAACTATTTTTCATCCGGACCCTGTTCGAAATTGACTTGGCGAGACTGTCTCAAAGGTAGTTAAAAGAAATGAGATGTAAGAGCAAGTAAATTATAAGGGCTCGTTGTAAAATCTTATCTATCTCTGTAGGTACCTACTACTTATCTATGGGGTCGTCCATTAATCACGTGAGGCTCGAAAGGGGGGAGGGGGGTTCGACAAAAATTACGAAAAATCACGAAATATCACGATGAGTATTTATTTTGTCGTTGAACTCGCAATTTCTAAACAACCGAAAAACGGCGTGTGAGCTTGAGTCTCCGTTGCCAGGCAACGATTCTCCCACCACCGCCGCAACAACCGCAATAATGTACTTACCTGTAGGTATTTAAAGATAATAATTTTAAAGATGCTTTGTACCCATAAAAAATACACGTAATTTTGGGTAGGGCAGGGGGGGGGGGGGTACGTCTTAAACCCACCACGGGGAAGGAGGGGTTAAAAAAATGCGTCCATTCTATAGGTTGGAAATCACGTGATTAATAGAAAACCCCTATACTGTAGTTATTACTACTTAAATTGTATACTTTAAGTTTCCATGGTAGGTGATACCGTAAGGTACACGTAGTACATAGGCTCGGTACTGGTCTATGCCTACCGGGCGTGCTTGTGTAGGATCTACCTAAAAGTATAAATATAAAATTTTCCTTCGACACTGAACAACACAATATGCAAAGATAAATAAGGTACATAATATCATAAAACAGAAAAATTTAAGAATTATTGGAACAAATGTTGGGAACAAACGTCCGGATTCGTAAAAATTTGGTTTTAGTATTTGTGTACAAGCGTGGTGATTATGGCAAATCCGCTCCTACATGGGAGACCATCCACTTGATGGACCGACGACATCGTAGCAGTCGCAGGGAGTCGATGGGTGGAGGCCGCTTAGGACCGCTATTTGTGGCGTCGTATGGGGGAAGCCTATGTCCAGCATTGGACGTGTATGGTCTCATATGATGATGTGTGTACTGCAGCCTAACAAAAAAGCAATAACTTAGCGCAAAGCTTGAAAATCAGTGTTTTGGATTTTCAGTATAACCTTGAGTGCGACCAGAAAAATGAAGCACTAACAAAACAATGGGTGATGACTGTACTTATTCAACGTTGAAACTAAAAAAAACTTAAGCCGACAATCATGACAGTTGGGGAATCAGCTATCCCAAAGTAGGTACGCATGACACGTTCTTATACATTTTCTATAATCCTCAATACTAATTTATAGCCCTTTTCTCAAAATTAAACGTGGTTTACACCTCCCGTTAAAATATATCTTAAGACTGTATTCCCAAAAGTTCCAAAGTTATTAAGGTTGAATGTATGGCCGTATGCCTATTAATGGTAACGTAATGGCATAATAAAAACGTCGCGTGTTCCTCGCTAGCGTTTTATCACTTTATTAAATGCTCAAAGTGGTATTTGCAAAAGGCATTCAACTGCTAAACTTGCTACTTTCACTTAATAAACGTTTAACAAAGCCAGTGGTCAGTACTTTGCGATGTTTCTGTACCACCGTCGTTTAATAATCAACACCGTGATGTAGGTATAAAGCTTTTTAAAGTTACGCGATCAGAACACATTTTTATAAATATTTTATAATACCGTGAATTATATTTATATATAATATTTATACATTACATGTAAGCTACTATGTATTTCCCGAGAGGTAGAGATCCCTCTATCTTATATATCTCTAGCGTCTATTCCTCAAGTTTTATAAACTAAGTTAGAGCGAGGAGTTGAACAAAATGGTGAAATAGGTCTAAAATTTAAATTTGTAATATGTAAGACCTACAGAAAATAAAAGTTTTTTTATAATATACTTACTAATAAAAAAATCATGTAGGTTTAACAGGTTAGGAGGATCAGACGCTATTACCGAATGGTATTAAAAGTGTTTTCATAACTACATCAAAAGACTATCCAATCAAATAAGTATATAAATTAATATGAGTAATTTAAGTATAGAGTAAGTAGAACGTGCTTAAACACTGGCCAAAAAGGTAGTTCTGTTTTGCAGCCCAAAATATAACCATAAACACTGAATATGCCACAAAACGGACTAAAAGAATCAAAATCAACTTCAACGGAGGTCTGTAATAAATTAACAGTTGTTTAACGCATCACATCGTATTGTAAGACTGGGTACGGGACTAAACTTCATTCGAATAGAATTAACTTTTTCCAAGCGCAATCGTGTTGTTGCATGGTGAAGGGTAATAATCACACTTTTACAACACTCACTCCTTGCTTTTACATCTTCAAGTCGATAAATAAGGTTTTTCAACGACTTAATTTTCATGCATGTTGTTGTTTATGAGGGCGATGAACTCAAACAGATGGTGCTTTCTGTTTGCTTCTATCCTCAGGATAATTTTATTGTGCATCGATAATCGTAAAAGTGTTGTAAATTTAATAGAAAATTCTACTAAAGCAAAGAGTTAGTGGCTGTTTACTTTCGTGTTAAAAGTAGGTATCTAACCGATTATACCTACGCACAAAATAAGTATTAACTTAGTTCTAAACCTAGGTATATTTATTATAGTTATTCGCAATTTTTATAGATAATACTTAATACAATACTTACAATTATTAAACAGATTTTTTTGTAGTTTAATCCGTTATTAACAAAAAAAAATACAATCAACCAATAAAAACAAATTAGAACTAGTATTTACAATTGGAACAATTGAGCTAACTTGCAAACAATCTACAGTTAGCTTAAACAGATAGATATTTTTCCCGATGGATAATTTTTAATCCCACAAAACTTAAAAAGCTGTGTAATTTTTAATGAATTTAAAGTCGGTTTTTAGTGAACCGAAACAAATAATTATTTTAAATGAATAAAATAGTAGATTGTTTTACAAGGGACTAAACCATCCCATTATATACGAGGTTGTTATACTCCCTAGCGTAGTGAGGGAGGATGACAAGACCGAGTTATAATGGGTGGTTTTGGCCCGAGTAAAACACTCTACTTTTCACTTCGATTGCGAGAAAATAAAACAATTCAAAATGAGGCAATTTTCAGAAATTTTATTAAATATAAATGTGCAGTTAGAGCAATTTTGAATGTTTAGTGATATGTTTTTCCTGGGCAATTTTATTTCGGTTCTCTGTGATTGGGATGTGATAATATTTTGAGTTGATTGTTGTGGAGTAAAAGTTGGAGAGACTCGACTCATGCTTGAGTTTCCTGCATTATTAAGATCAGAGTGCGGCTTCAGCTGAGTTGAC
The DNA here is from genome assembly GCA_947859395.1 of Eupithecia insigniata. NCBI lineage: Eukaryota > Metazoa > Arthropoda > Insecta > Lepidoptera > Geometridae > Eupithecia > Eupithecia insigniata. Next base: position 7,581,047 of record OX401995.1, on the reverse strand, counting down.
ATATTCATCCAATCCCGCGATGTAGATGCTTGGGGTTCTGTAATGTTTGGTAGAATATTGATTCCTTCCGTAATCCGCTGCGTGACGTGATACTTGTTTTGTATAGAGTCCTCTATATAACCTTCAGCCACTTGATCGGACCTCCATCCACCGTGCCATTTTAATGTTGTTATATTCGCACCAGAGTCCGCCAACAGAGTCGCGGATGTTCTGCGGAAACATTGGCCCGTGTAGAGTTCCGGATTTAGTAAATTTAGATAAGTGGCAATATCTTTAGACCTAATTTATTTTTGCCTAAGACTTGCCTTGTGCATTTACCATTTTGATAATTTAGAAAAAATCTTCTCGTTGAAACATTAGTGGGACGTAATTCCTGATAAGCTTTAACTATATTAAGGTATTCTCCACTGATGACAAATTTACGCTCTTTGTTTGTTTTCGTGTTCGGCAGACTCACAGCTTGTAGGTTTGTATCCGTTTCTACGTCTTCTAGCGTTATACTGGCAAGCTCTATTCCTATGCATGCACCGCTGATTCCATAAATTAAAGCAACCTATAGAACAAAAAAATAAGTGTGTTAATAATCGTAATAACCTAGGTACATAATTTAGGTATGTAGGTAGGTATCTATTTATTTAGTTTGAGTAGAGTACATAAGTAGGTTACCTTTGTTGCCAAGTATTGTTTATTTGGAGAGTTATTTAAAAAAGTTTCGATTGCTTGTGTCGTCAAGACTTTAGATTTTTTTGCCTTGTATCCAGTGGACAATTTCTTCAGTAAAGCCGTTAAATTTACATATTTTTTAATATCGACGTCTTGTTTCGTTTATAAGGTCATTCTTAACATAGAATATGTGCTCCAAAGAGTCGACGATTTGAATTTTTTCGATAATTCATCAAAATAAGTGAGAAAAACCCCTTCTGTAAAATACACGTTTCTCATCTCTCCATTTCATAAAATTTTCGTACATAACTCTTTAAATATATTCCACGTGATTTTGTCGGCAACAGATTCATAATTATTTCTTTGCCCTTTTCTTCCATTTGCTTGCACTTGATGACATTTTTCACGTTCACAATTTGGAAGTAAAAGTCAGGAAGTTAAACGTAAAAGTTTGTGATTTGGAATGAAGAAAATTCTAGAGATTTAGCGCCAATACCATCTTTTTTTAAATCTCTATTTAACCCGCAACGAAACAGTTCGCATTCTACCGTGAAGGGAAGAATCAACCTTCATAAAACATCACCAAGACGGTTCTATTTTCACAAAAAAGATTGACGGAGCACCAAGAAGTCGAGTTTTTATGTAAGAGAACGAATGCTGTGTACGGGCTGATGATTTTAGATAAAAATTAAAAAGAAAAAATACTTTTTAGCCCGAGGTATTAAACACGAGTTTTAGGCCCGCTAAGCTACACTATTATGATACACTTTTTGAGCAAGAGAAGTGAAAATTAAATTATATACTTATAAATATTAAATATTAATTAATATATTAAAGAATTTTTCCATGTACATACTTGTATATGTATGTATATCAAGAAATATTCTATATATCGCCCTATTCCCCCTGCATACTTACATACACAGTATATGTACTATATCTACTTAACAATAGAGGCCTATTCAGCACACACATAAAATGCTAAAACCAAAGTGAACAACAAAACATTTTATATTTTGCGTGACAAAATTCTGAAATCGACATCAACCGTCATATTTCCGACCTCGGAACAAAACGCAACCTTTGTATGGCACACGATCATGCGCGTATTTTTCTTTCAATTGTATACTGAGGTTGCATTTAGAAGGAATACAGACGAATTAGACGAAAATTCCCTTCCTTACTTATAAACCTCTCTTAACTCTATGTAAACTGCTGAGCAGTGTTCATCATCTAGCCTAGCGTAAGCCAGTAATAAATAAACGACTATCGCAATTAGATATTAACAAACGATGGCTTAAAAGAAAAAGACCTTAGATTTTTAAATATAATAATACTAGCTGTTCCCCGCGATTTCACCCGCGTTAAATTCGAATTTCATATTTGTAGGGGGATAAAAACAATTGTTTTCTCCCATGGCAATTAGTTATTTTAAACAGGTAAAAAGTAACCAATGTTACTCTCCATCTTTTCAACTAAATTTATGCCAAAAATCAAGTCGATTGGTTGCTTAGTTAGGGCGTGATGGAAGGACAAACAAACACACTTTTGCATTTATAATATTAGTTAGTATTTCCGACAGTTTATGTGTAAGAGAGGAACTGTTCAATATATGTATGTATGTAAGACGTGGATTGGCCGGACTGGACGGAAGCGGCGAAGGACAGAAGTCGGTGGCGATTTAGTGTCAGAGGTCATGATCATTTCCGGATCGATTCACCAGGATAGTGAGTGAGAGAGAGAAAGAATTGGCACCGAAATAACCCCTTTAAGGTTTTCCTCACTGACTTTCGGAATTATCTACGTACCTTCTAAAAATTCAATCCCAATAATTACCACGATGCAGAATCTTAATAACTAAAAAGTCAAATGTAAAAGTTGTAGCAAAAATAAGTACAGTATAGTAAAAGTAAAAAAAAAATAGTAGCACTTCAAATTATAAATTCTCCTTTCCTCAATAAATTATATAAATTTTAATAACTGAGGAGACTTTTGTACACTGGGCCAGATGCAGAAAATTAAGATATTGACCGTAAACCGTCAACCAGCTTCCTCCGTAAATCAGCCAAAGGTGTACATTGTATGTACATATACAGATTCATGCCACCGTCTCCCGGGATTTGTATCTCGTCTCCCCACAGCAAGGGACGTGTAGTGAATACGAACTTTGTGATACGACTCTGGCAAACTTGAAGCATGATACGTATCTACCCACATACCTGGTTAGTACTATTTGTGTCTCTATATTCATGCAAATAAGGATGTTACCACACCGATCGACAGTATCGATCGATGGTGGAATGGATAAGACAACATCGATCGATAGTTTATACCTCACCGATCGATCTATCGACGATCGATCGTTTGGAGAGTCGACGTGAATACGAACTTTGTGATACAACTCTGGCAAACTTGAAGCATGATATGTATCTACCTACATACCTTAGTTAGTACTATTTGTGTCTCTACATTCATCGAAATAAGGATGCTACCACACCAAACGATCAATCGTCGATCGATGGTGGAATGGATAAGTCTACGTTGATCGATAGTATTAACCTTACTAATCGATCTATCGATGATTGATCGATTGGTTATCGACATGTGCTCTTCGATCAACCAAAGTTACCACACCAATTGATCTACGTCGATCGATGCCAACGATAGTTATTCGACCGGTGTCCGTCGACCAACCAAAGCTCCACCAAACGATCGACGTCGATTGATGCCATCGATCGATGATCGTTCAATAGGATGTGGTAACACCTTAACTTACTGAGAATAGCTTATTGAGTGCAATAAGCTATCGTAATTGTACGTTAGTAGAACATAGCCTTCAACGATGAACAAATTATCACCTGCCTAAATGAATGACATAACATTTAATTGTACTAAAAAATTACATATAAATAAAAAACACTTATATGTAAAAAAATAAAGACAGTACAAAAAAACGGCCTTATCGCTGAGAGCGATTTCTCCCAGTCAACCTTGGGCCTGCCTGATGTTATGATTAGGTAAGTATTGTTTAACCCACGCTTTTGTCACTGGTCCTGGTAGTTATAAATATTTAAATGTCCACTACTTTTTCATACATACAATAATTCTAAACGCTACGCTGTAGCAGCTGCGGCGTTTCGTAGACCTGTCGTAGAGGTTTACGAAACGCCGTAGCATGATCCAAAAAATAATACTGTTTTGCATGGCATCATCTAGCCTCAATACCTAAGTAGAGCTTGTGATACCAAGCTGGTACTAATTTGTTGTTATTGATATCATTTAATTTATTTGAAATAACCCCAATTGCGAGGGCTTACGCACTATAATAACATACATAACCCTTAAAAGATTGCTTCGTAGAAACTAGGCATCTACTAACTGGTCAAACTGCAGTGTATCAGTTCAGACAATAATCTAAATAACGAAAAAAAAAAACGCTTAACTTTTAACGCTTCCGACTGGTATTGATATGGATCAGCTACCTGTAGATTGTTTGCAACAGTCTGCAGTTACATAGCTCAATTGTTTCAATTTTAAACACAAGTTTAATTTGTTTATATTATTTGATTGCTATTCTCTTTGTCAATAATAACAAAAATAAAGTTAAATAAAATCGACCAACATAAGAATGGAAAAAGCCCCGCTTCTATTTGTACAGTCAACTTTTGTACTCGTAATATTATAGCATTGAGTTACAAAATTTACGTTTACTCTCAGAAAACTTGGACACATTCAATAGGATCATGGAGATGATCTATAAACACAAGGTCTGATTGGAAAACTATGAAAATTCTGTCTTTAGTTCTTTTATTTCAGATTTATTTTTGATTTTGAAGTGTTTTGTAAGTTTCACGCCACACGTCCACAGCTGTGCATAGGCCTCCCCCATACGACGCCACAAATAGCGGTCCTGAGCCGCCTCCAGCCATCGACTCCTTGCGACCGCTACGATGTACCACACACTTATCAAAATTTTCCCGTCATAATCGAGTTATGGCTACGCAGCTAATTCTTTTTGAAAATTATTTCAGCCAAATAATTTCATAAAAAATGTCATAAACATGATTGATGTTAAATGAGCCCTTGGCAGACACTCGAATTAACATCGTTTTCAGTGCTTTCATAAACATCGAATTTATTTAAAAATAAGACGAAGCTATTTAAAAAAACCCTCTTTTTTAATAGATAGCGGGGATTTTCGTACAGAGGAGAAGCTGTATATGTCAAACTATGCACGGTCTATGTATTTTAATTTAACAGACCCCACACGTCTCATGCCATAGACCCCTCTATTCTGTTCTGGCTGAATCTTAGAATAACTTTATGGGCCGAAGCATTTTTGAACTTTATTTTTGAAACACCTCACCAATTATTACTTTAGCACTTTTTAGTGATTAATTATTCACCAAACGTCGTTTCACTCAACCTGTCGAAACTTCAGATAGCGGGAAACAAAAATACCAACAAACCCTCCGAAAAGCGACGCTCATGAATATCGAATGATGAATACGCTGACCACAGACAGTGAAATGTAAATAGAGATACAGAAGGATCTTTTGTTTCACGTTAACACTTTCATGGCCCATGACGCACACTCCAGCTCCGTGTATTTCGATCGCACACTACATCGGTGGCGTGCGGTTCGCGCCGCCCAGCTGGGCATTGATTGCGTTAATAGAATTTCAAGCATGAAATGTCATGTTTGTCTGTTTTTCTTTGTACAATCCCGTATGGTGTTTCCTATGTGAAAATTTAGTGTGAATATTATAAGATAGATAGAATTAACGAAATCAAGTGTAACATGTGTACCTACGGTGGAAATAAATAAATACAAATACAAATGCTGCGGACCGCCCCTTATTAGGTCGCGCCGCAGAGGGTGTAGCTTTATTAACCCATACTAATATTATACAAGCGAAAATAATGTTTGTCTGTCTGTTACCATTACACGGTTAAACGGTAGAACGGATGCTGAATAAAATTCTGCATGGGGGTAGATGGTATCCCGGAAACTTTACTTTTTATCCCGGTAAAGAGCGTGCGAAGCCGCATGCAGCAGCTAGTACAAAATAATTCTTTGTAATTCTTTATTGTACAGAGTATTATACTAATACATTGTATCAACTTATGTAACAAGATTATGTACATGGGCGAGCTCAACCCTGAAAAAGAGTTTTCTTCCAGCAAACCGTAGAGTTATCAGGAGAGGTGAGTGATCATATTATTAGGAGAGGCGATCGAGGTAGAGGAAGTGGGTATAATGGGTATTCTCAGTACAAAGAAACACTGAAATCTGAATATTACATATTTAAAGAGTTTATTAAATTTAGGCTAGGCTATGTAGGTACTGTTTTTCTCGTATAACTATCGTTCATTTTGATAGCTAAAAAATTTTACGTTCCAGAAAACGCAATAAAATTAACAATAATAATTTGTAAACACAAAATCCATTTCTTTATGAAAATTTGAATAAGCTCCGAAATCATTTTATATTCCAGAGGGACATTATTAATTCTAAAGCGATTACTTTCATTCAAAGGGCTGAAAAAATTAAGATTGCAAGTAATGCGGGTTAAACATATTGAGTGATAACATCACTTATTATATTCAAGTTAAGCTGAATAATTATCTGTTATCGTTTTGTTTTTACGTGATGGGATATTTTGGTATCATTAGGGTTTAAAAAAAAATAAGTATTTTATCAACCATGGCTATACGGCTATTGATATTTACCTATTCTCTGATATTTTTCACTTCTTCCACAAGTGGACAAAAAATTTAAGTGAAGAGGAAATCCTAACACCTTGTTTCTTTTTTGATAATAATAAATTTATTTATGACTGTTCCATCTGTAAGCCTAAATAAATAAAGTTATTCATTCTGATATTATGTATTATTCTGAGAACTTTCTAGCTAGAGATACCCATTGTAAATAGTGAATAAATACGTTTTTATTAGACCACCGCAAAATCAACCTTTATACATCAACGAAAATTAGCTCAATTATTTCAATTGTAAATACTAGTTTAATTTGTTTATATTATTTGATTGTTATTTTCTTTTTCAATAAAGATTATATTTATATATTTGTACAACGAAATAATATCAAAGTCGATTAACAATTGGGGCCGATATAACCAAGACAAGAGCTACTCGTAGTTGTGTTTACTAAAATATATTATTACTAGCTGCTGCCCGCGACTTCGCACGCATTTTATCGGGATAAAAAATAGTATCTAATATATATTCCAGGTCCCAAACTATACCCATGCCAAATTTCAGCCTAATCGGTTCAATAGTTTTTGCGTGAAAGAGTAACAAATATCCATACATCCATCCATACAAACTTTCACATTTATAATATTAGTAGAATGTTTTAGGTTTTACGGAGCGAATACCTCGCAAATAAAATTTTATAGGACATTCTTTATAGGATAGTGAAATAATCAGTAATATAATTGAATATTTAAAAAACCTTACAAATCATCTAGGACCAAAGTGCTCGCGCAGACAAATCAAACGAACCCAAACTCGATGTGGTTAAGTCGTTTCGTTTAGGAGTTCCCATGGCCACCTTTGGTTTCCAAACCAGCTCGATGGTACCATTACATAGTATCGTCACCGAACTTAGATAAGTATGCCAAATTTAAGCTCAATCGGTTGAGGATAACTGCTCTAAAATTGTGTTGCAAGATTCCACCCGAACAGACATACATTGCAAGCTTTTATTTAAAGCTTGTAAAATCAGTTTACCAATGATGGAGATATGAAGTAATTACAGGTTTATTTTTAATTCACTGTGCTGCGTGAACAGCAGGTTCTGCTCACGAACACAAATAATATATCTGATACAAAATGAAAATATAGATATGTTTGTCCGGAACCCAATGAATTCTAAAGACCGATCTCTTACTCCCAAACCCACTGTTAATTCAGGGCAGGGCCATTTTTAAGTTTAGTTTCAAATAAAACCCACCTAAAGAACGATTTTTGAATGGAGGGAGAGGGGTGGGTACCTACTACCTATACCAAATTTAGAGAATAAATATCTGACGTCTTCACAAACGTGATAGCACGGACGAGCATATTTTCATTCATCTATGGTGATAGTCAGAACCTGCAGTTCACGTAGAGTCAGTGATTTACCAATAACCCTATTAATTTATTTAGTAGTTCTAAAACAACAGAAGATACACTTAAAAAAAAACAAAAAAGAACACATAAAACATCACGAATTGTGACCCCCTAATAGGTAGTATATTATGTACATGCATAAAAAACGTAGATGAATTGAGAACTTGCTCCTTTTTGAAGTCATTTAAAAAAACTAATTTGATGATATTATACGGATTTTGCCCCGGTAAACCGAAGACACCTGATTATTTTTTATATTTTATGCTGGTTATCTTTATGCGTCTCCCATTGTGGTCATCTATTTAATGTGATAACCTAGGAATAACAAAGTCGGCTAGCCACACAACCAAAACCAGCATCTTAGCTATACTTTGGTACTAGTAAGTATGTCGCTAAACTTACAAACTCCTATTTAACTTAAGTGAACACAGCTTGCATTGCAACCGCATACCAACAAATTTCGACACCGTATTATTCAACTATAATTCGAACTATCCTCTGTTTAGAGTTTAATTTACTTTGTGTCCTATCTTTGTTGTTTGAATGAGTTTTATTGTTAGCTTATCACAAGGATCGGTTAGTTAAAGTTTCTTGTACAAAGGAAAACAGAGCGGATACTAAAGTTGTTTCTTAAGATGTTATCTTTATTGAGCCTATTTCAGTTCGTAGAGGTTAAATAGATAGATACAAAATATCTATTTAGTATAGATACATTAACCTCCATACCAAAAAAAAAAAAAACAATCGAAGTACGAAAGGCTAAAGGAAATTAATGCACTATTTTAGATAGTACTAGCTGACTACGCCCGCTTGGACTAAAAAGAATATCCCAGCATGCAAAGAGGTAACAAACTTCGGATGAGCTACCTCTACATTGTTTCCAACAGACTGCAGTTAGCTTAATGGTTCAAATCGTAAATACTAATACTAATTGATTTATATCCTTTGATTGTAATTTTCTTTGTTCACAAACATGCAAAAATCCATTCTAAATTAGATATCTACGATATTGGGTTGGAAATTATCTGAACCTGTAAGTAATGTAACTCAGTAACAAAAGTTAACCTGCTAAATAACCAAGCTATCACACTAATTATACCTAAATCATATATTAAATTCATGCACTCACACAAATACACACCCCCATACACATAACATACACAAATGACCTTAAAGCAGTCGGAATGCTGCCATAATAATTGATTAGAACTTAAATTTTATACCTTAAGTTTTTACTAGGTTATTTTGTTAACTTTTAAGAAATATAGGTACCTATCTTGCTTTTTCTGTCTTAAATTGTACACTTAGCATAATTTTGTTAAACAAACTATATTAAAACATGTATTAACAGCACTTCTGCCGCGGAGTAAGACCCTAGTGACCTGTAAGTGTGCCACAGGTTTTTTTACAAACCTAACGCAGGCACCATGTCTCGCACAATGTTGCTTTATAGTTAAACTTATTGTTAGTATATTAGTTTTAAATCTTAACTCATTGTGTTAGAGGACAATAAATGATGTATTTATTAATTATTTATTACTAATATTATAAATGCGACTGTTTGGATGTATGGATGGATGCTTGATTTATCTTCACGCCAAAACTACCAAACGGATCGGACTGAATTGTTTTCTTTGCTTACACGTAATTCTAGGCCTGTAATAAAACATAGGTTACTTTTTGTTCCATCAGTTCTCATGGGATATAAATCCTATTAATATTATAAATGTGAAAGTTTGTATGGATGGATGTATGGATGTATGGATATTTGTAACTCTTTCACACAAAAACTACTGAACCGATTAGGTATTTGGTATGGGTATAGTTTGGGACCTGAAATAACATATACGCTATTTTATCCCGATAAAACGCGGGCGATGGCGCGGGCAGCAGCTCCTCTTTAAACGTTTTCATACAAACCATAAAAACAATGCGTGCGAACCCGCCGGTAGAAACTAGTATTTTATACCACCAAAGCTTTCCGTTTCAAGGGCCTATCATCGTCCAAATTATCTGTTACAAGCAACAAACATAGCAATTAACACTACGAAGCCATGAAACAGGATTTTTCGTAGTTCTAACGAATTAGGTCGGTATTACGACGGCCAACCACGAGAGGCCAACGTTTAATACCCCTAAACATGCAAGTTTTCAATCATTACTGTGGTTTATTATACGGCTAGAAAAAATCCAAGGCAGTTATTTTCCTTTTGATGAAACTATCAAGCTTTTATTTTAAACGGTCAAACAGTCACGGAAAGTGAGAATAAAGTCGATTTTTTTAAATATGATAATATTTAATTTTTCTCTAGTTTTATTATTTAATTTGTGACGGGTTTGGTTTTGAGCGCTGTCATACTGGGGATTTGCTGCAGAGTCCAAAGCGAGACGAGTGCGTAGCAAGCTTGCCAGACGAGTGCGTATCGAGCTTGCAAGCTCGCGAGCTCAGGGTGCGCTCGTTGTGCATTCGTAGCGAGCTGCGCAATCGCCTCGGCCCCGCTTTGAACTCACTCGCAAATCGCAGGTGTGATATGGCCCTTAACTTTAAAAAAGTATTTTATAGTATTAGATATGATTAATTCATACTATATGGAAGCACAAGAGTTTGGAGACTTGCAGTGGGAAAAGTCAGGTTGCGGATCATTATGACGTCATTATACAGAGCAGTACTAAATTTCAAATGTACAAAGAACCTTTATCGTCCTTATATCGCGTTCAAGCTTACGCACCCAAAACACGCGAAAATAAATCTTTTCCACGCAACACGCGACATATCTCGCACTCCATCTTAATTACCGGATTTGGCGGTATCTATCATGTATCTTGGACCCTTGAGATGCGAAAAAGTGTGTACGTGTGGAAAAGAATTATAACTAATATTATAAATCCGAAAGTGTGTTTGTTTGTCCTTCAGGCCCTAACTAAGCAACCAATCGACTTGATTTTTGGCATAACTAGTAATTGATTTTTTGAAAAGATGTAGAGTAACATAGGCTGCTTTTTGTCCTGGTAAAACATTAAATTCCCATGGGAGATTTACGGGAAAACGGACCTTTTTATCCCGCTAGAAATGTAAAATTCTAATTTAACGCGCGTTAAACCGTTAGAATTAGTTAAGATTGTTACTGGGAAGATCAATAAAACGTTTCTAATAATGAAAACAAAATGCAAACATACACACTCATCGTTTTATTAACACGACCTCTGTGGCGCATTATTCTCGCTATAATATTAGCTACTTCTACGTCAGTGAAAGTATTATCAAAATGGGTTCAGCCGTTATGTAGATTAGCTCACACAAATAGAAAAAGATTCAAATTATTAATATAAAAGATAGTAGTTTGTTATAACTAAAAGCTGTTATATTTACATTACTTACAAACATAAGTTAAATGTAATTTATTTAAAAAAAAACTTTGAATACCATTACATAGACAACCAAAATGATTAAAGTAATACCTATTTAAAGTACCTACCTACCTCAATAATAATTTAAGATTAATATATACGAGGATTCAAAATTTTTCCCAATGTACCGGGAAATTTACATGTGTGCATGTTGGCAGTACTGGCGAGATTTGTGATTTTATTGTGATTTTTCTGTAGATAATAATTTTGCGTCAAATCGAAAAGATAAGTTGATGAACTAGGAAATTGACCTGTGAAGATAAAAAATTCTTTATTGCACACTTATTGATAAGAAACAGAAAGACAATTTTAAAACTAAGTTACACGTGGCGGTTTTATCGCTCGAGAGCGATCTCTACCAGACAACCGTGAAACCGTGAAATGTGATCCCGTGTTTTTTGTTGACGAAACGACTGAGATTTCGGCAACATTTGACAACACAAGAAAGCATTTTTATTTTTTTACAATGGTGTAAATCTGTTGGTGTCTAAAGCCGTAATGGCGGACGATGGACAGACTATTGATGTCAATGTGTGAGTGTGTAGCGTACGTACAGAGGGTGGACAGACTATCGAGTGCTTCATTTTATTTGTTACTGCGACTACGTCCGAGAATTTTCCCTCGTCCCTGGACGTGACAAACTCTGTGGCCCGGGGCGGGCGAAGGTGCGCCTGCGACACAGGAGGTTGCATGGTCTATTCTAGCCTTGAGACAAATGTTTGTACGATCTACAAATATTTTTTCCAGGTGTTCTGGGTATTTCCTATGTATAATAAAAATATCTATCAATGTATGTAATGTACCTATTAGACAATAGATCAGTCATCTAGTACCCATTATTACAAGCTCTGCTTAGCTCGGGGCTTCTAGTTAGGGGGAATCTAATTGTTGCCATCATATTAGGGGGGGGGGGGGAGGGTTTGCCATAATTACCACGCTTGGCAGGCGGATTGGTGATCGCAGTATGAGTGTTAGTAATAGACAGTAGGAAGCTGCTGCCCTTCCTCTGGTAGGTTATTTTAATTTAGTTTAATATTTAAGTTAGCAATATACATGTATCTGAATTTACCAGCTGGCCAGTGACAATGCAGTGATAGGGTTAAAAAACATAAACACAAATCAACTCCTCCGTAGAATAAAGTACGATATGTAGAATATCAACTTTTATAGATTACTAGCTGACCCAGCAAATGTTGTTTTGCCATCGACTGGGTACTGAGGATTGAAGATTAGTCCAGTACTAAATAAATCGCTTTAATAAATGGTGGTTGGTGTTAGAAAGGTGAAAATTGAGGATTTTATGTATTTCAATGGCAAATCATAAAAAATAACTATAAGAAATTTTTTCCAAAAAATAAGATATACATATTTTGTTATGGGGTGGGTCGGGCCACCCTTTTAACTTATGGGTAAAAAATAGATAACAACCTAATTTCACACCTAGCAAAACTCATAAAAATAAGCCGTTTCGGAGAGGAAAACTCTTCCGAACTCTCGTTTTTGTTAATTTAATGTTTACAAACACTGTGACACGATATTTTTATAAATAATACTAGCTGACGCGGCAAACGTTGTTTTGCCATCGACCACTGAGGTTGATTATTACAGTGCTTACTAAATTCACTATTAAAAAATGGGGGTTGGTGTTCGAAAGTTGAAAATTAAGGGCTAAATGTATATTTTAATAACAAATCATAAAATATTTCCAAAAAATATTAATTAAGTTTAGAGTGGGCCACCCTACACGCTACTATCTTTTTTAATACGTACGTACGTAATTAAATTGGATAGCAAGCACCACAGTGACCTAGGCTTGCATATTGAAATCTATCAGAATTTTGAATATTTGTGAAACCACAGTCAATATTGAATTTAACGGTAATATAAGGGTTGAATTGAAATAACAAACTGATTTGTGTGAAATAGGCTCGAACTCGAATAAATTTATACCTAAATGCCCTCGAGAGATCGCCCCAGCAATTGAAGCCGATGGAAAAATATATGGGATAGATCGGGTAAATGGAATAATATTCAGATCTAAGGGTCAAATTAGCAAGGGTTTCGAGGACACATTATTTTTATAGTTGAGTGTTTTAGGATAAAAATCATGAACCTGCTGCAGGTTTTCTTGTTATGTTTTTCTTTAATATAACCTATATTTAAACCAGGATCGCTTTATAAAATGGTGTTCATTTAGCTAAGTACTATTATTTAATTATTAAGATGTTTAAGTTTATATTTTTACATTTATTTGAAGGAAAACCAGGGGCTTATAAATTACCAGACTTACAAATTGATATGTAACAGAAAGCTTATTAAAGGTTTTCACGGATACATAACAGAATAGTATAATAAAAATACTGTAATATTTGCTTTTTAATTACAATTTTACTTATTTTATACACTTATCATCATCAACATTATCATCACTGTCGCCAAAAAATTCTCCGGTGAGCCGCCGCCTGGCCGAGCTGACACTTGTGCAGAATAAGTCAAGGTCAAATAGTTTACATAAGATGTTAAAGTTATTACTCGCTCGCCACAAGAAAGAATTCTGTCTGTAGTTAGTGCCAGCATGAAAGACATAGATAGGGGGATTAAATCTGATAGGTTTATAGGGAACGTTAAGTTGAATTTTTTGAAGTAGGTTGGGACAATTGATTTTTTTAGAGGTACTTACAGGAAAAACCGGCATTAAATTCTTCACATCTCTAAAATTTACAGAAAAAACCGTCTTTAAATTCCAGAGTTACATACACTTTTCTAAAATTTCGGAAGTAATTCGGATTATTCGGATATCAAACATTGGTGGGACGACCTCGAGAACATTTTGTACACAAAATAAGTAATAAGTTACTTCTGGGAAAGCGTGCTCCATCTTAGGCCACATCTTCACTTTCTCAAGTGTGGTCAAACGCTTTATCATAAAAAATAAATAAAAAAATGCGAGATAATCTACGCAGCATCATCGAGCCTTAAAAGCAAAATAATTATTAAATTGAATAACAATTTACAAACAAAGATACCGGTAACAAGTATTTATAAAATACACACATACATATGTATATGTATATATCATGTACATAATGGCAGAATTAAGAAACATATCCTTTTTTTAAGTCGGCTGGAACAGTAAAATAATACCTCCACAAGTATGCACAAGTAAATATTAATTAATAATTCGTGTTAATTTGTAGTCTCACAGTTAGCTCTAATTAAGAATTTTCATATTTAATGTACCCCTCTTTGATAACCTCAATAAACGATAAAAAACAGCACTATCAGCAGCGCTTACAGAAAATAAAAATCGAAACGATTCAACAAAACAAACTGATGGCTCGCGAGAGGCGACGAAAGTTAATTTCACGGCTTGTGACTACTCCTTCAGAACTCATCCTGCTTGAACAATCCTCTAGTCAGTTACCATTAATCAATGACAGAGGGAATACGAGTGTTTCGAGCTACTGCGGTAAGCTTGGAAGCAAACCTTTTTGCTAATAAAATAAAAAAAACACTGTCATTCTGATTTCGAGATTCTGTAATAGGTATAATGTCATGCAACCTCTAACGGGGATGTATGAATGCAATCATAGAATTTGAAATGCAGCCTTCCTTTATTCTTACTTTTTATCTAATAGTTTTACCCGACTACGAGAGGGTTACGATTTTGACACCCTATGTATGTATGTATGTAGCCGATTTTTATGTTCCCTCATAGCGCTGAAACTACTGGTCCGATTTCAACAAATGAGGTGTCTTAAGATTCTTCTTAATAACCGACGTCAGATAAAAATGGGGGTCTAACGAGATAGCGGGGGTCGAAGAAAGGGTCGAAAATTTCAATGTTAGTAAATATCCTCGTATGTGGTATTGTTGCAAAGGTCTTTGTACTTTCCAAAACCGTTTTTTAAACTTTTGTGAAATTAACGATTCTCAAGCTATTAGCAAAAAGGTATAAAAAAAATAGTTAAAAACTAAAACCCGACTACATAAAAGTCTTAAACAAGCGTTCACCTATTGTCCTTATCATTTGCTTTTGATACTTAGGTAGTCGGAGGCACCCACCCCATATACCTACCTACCGGACAATTAGTAACAAAGGCCTCCGACTACCTAAGTATCAAAAGAAAATTATAAGGACAATAGGTGAACGCTTGTTTAAGACTTTTAAGTAGTCGGGTTTTAGATTTTAATAAAAAAAAAATATACAATATGCATTAGGTACTAGCTCTTTCCCGCACCTTCGCCTTGCCTGCTATAATGCTATCCCAGGTCCCAAACTATACTCATGAGTTTCAGCCCAATCAGTTCAGTAGTTTTTGCGTGAAAGAGGAACAATCATCCATACATCCATACTCTTCAAAAACACGTCTGGATACAATTTCATTTAAAGATAATATCTGAGCTTTTCGTCTGGAAAACTCAGGAATAATTTCAGTAAACTACTAGTCCATTAAATGTTTATTAATTGTATAATAAGCAAGATAAACTGTTAGACTTGTCTGTTTAGCGAGGGTTGTTTCAAGATAGATCGGGGGTGGAAGGATTTAATAAATTGCCTGTATTAAAATTTAAGCGTCAACTATTGTCTGTTATTACGCGTTCATTTTAAATAGAGAGTAGCTTTAAACTATTTAAATACGGTAATTTAGGTTTTTTTTTCAATGTTTGTCTATTTTTCAACGGTAAGCTTTTTTCATAACAAGTTATTTTTAATTGTCAACTAGGTACTAAAATCAAAACAGTGTAATGTATTAATTTGGCTTGTAGGATAGACCACGTTGGCAAGTATAAATTTTTAAAGAAATATACTTAAAATTCCTTGATCGTTCCGTCGAAGAAACATCAGCCATACAAAAACACAACTTGTATTCAGGTCAGTTTCTCTACCATCTAGCTAATGTAAAAAGTTTAAAGTTCCTTTCAGGAAATTTCGCAAGAAACCAGTGGATGACATGCAGAACTTCCTGAAGTTAGCCTATAAATCATAAGAACTTACCGTAACGCTGAAATATTGGGTAGATATAGGAAATCTTAATCCACTTTTCCTGTAAAAACCCAGGGCAAGTTTGTAATCTTGAAAGAGTTTGAGATATATACGAGTATGCGAAGAATATAATAATGCATTGTGGTTGAGCTGAAATTGCACTTTTAAAGTAAAAAGTTTAGGTTTTTCCTGTTCTTCTGTGCTGACAGCATTCATTGTGATTTGTGTGTCTTAGTAAAAAGTTAGAATTAGGCATATAACAACAATGGAGTAGGTATTTGATTTATGCTGTTTATTTGTCATTGGCGTCTCAAAGCTCGTAAGATTTTCGTTTGACAATGTTTCACTGTCATTAATAAACTGCATCGCTAAAGAAAACCTGTTATTAGAATTATGCATTTTATGGTATAGCTACAAAATAATCCCTGCTCCGCATTTCCAAAATTAACGCGCCATAAAATAAGTTAATTTGAAAATGGCAATGTGATAATTCACAACTAACAATCACTGTGGGTTACGCAAATGGCTCTGCGTTATGTAATTACACGAAACACGGAATTTTGCGGTGCCCACAGTTATAGTAGGAACAAGCGCTTCGCGTATGATGATGCTTCCTAGGTTTAACATTTTAGAATTTGCTATTTGGTGTAAATAAGACGATATCTATATGACTTCTGCCCGTTTTTTTCGCTCTCTTCGCTTACTTCGATTCTGGAATACAGCATTGGCACCATAGCACTGGGGAATAATGCAGCTAAGTACTTTGTGTGGTGGATTTATTTGCTAGAACTGACTGGGACGAAAATGTGGAGATGGAAGTGCATATTGCTCGGACGGAAATGGAATGATGTACTCGATGACTGCTATAGTGGATGCTGCAACGGCTCACCAGACAGCAGAGAAGACCACCAAAAAGATGGGTTGATTACATCCTAGAACACACAGCTGGTAATTGTGTGTGATTGGATGTTGAGGGCTTAGGCCGTCTAGATGGGAGGCGATTGGAGGAGGCCTACCTCCGCCGCTACGATGTCAAACTTATTTTTAAATTTTTGATGGGATCATAAGTTACAGCTCTTACCTACATTGCATTACAAACAAACTTTACCACTTCATAATACAAGCGCAGATTTCTATAAAAGCAATGCTATCTAATAAATGTCTTGTAAGTAGGTATTGATAGGGGGCATTTAGTGCCTATTTAGTTTCATGTATTCCAACGTAGGTATACATATTGAAACACTTGATGGTGTTATTTCCTATAATTTTATTTTAATTATAGATATTACTAAGATTTTTGAAAATGAAGGAAACATTTGGGGAAAAAAGCAGACATAGTGACTCCTATACAATTACATAGAAATTAAGATTGTTCTCTAAAAGGGTGTATATTAGAATTTATTCATTTACAGGTAATCCTTAGGCGACCGCAGCTCGTGGTAAGCAATTAATCAGCACTGTGCGTTTACTATCGCCCAGTTTCGCTACAAGATGACGTACCAAGCTGAATGGCCCGGTCTTGTGAGTAAGCACGATACATTTTTTTGAAAAAAATTAGGCACAAAACAACGGGGTAGATAACTAATATCTAACTGAGTATGTCGAATGGTTTAACAAAATTAAGTTTTACAAATCGAAATAAATTAATTGTAACGAGCACAAGAGAACCAGTCAGCTACTGCATTAAGAAAAAAATGCTAGACAAATATTTCAGTAGATCCACACTGTCAAAAATATGATCTACAGAGAAAAAATATTTCAGTAGATCCGTTTAGGATCTGGACATTGGATCTTATGAGATTGAAGGTTTATTTCAATACACTGCAAAATTTCCATACCAGTACATTGGATCATTTCCTCCCCCTTACCTTTACGTAACTCACCGGTGTTACGGGGCGTAATGTAACGTTTTACGCAGCGGGCGTTCGTGCAGTCATTATGGAAGAAAAAGTCGCTCATAACGAGCAACGAGATGGATTTTTGACGTATCATGGTCGCCCATTAACATCGATCAGTACTTGGCTTTATAGTTACGTATGCTAAAGCCTTTACGCAAATTAGAGACTAGCTCTCGAGCGAGCACTAGTAGTCCTTAATTAGCGCATCCAAGTGTGCAAACTTTCATACAACGATCCTAATACTCGATTTCTTCAGCTAACAAGGTATGCGTTCAAGTTATTATTGGCCACCCACTCGACTATCCATAGAATACCACCCCACCGTCCCCTCGAGTTACAGTCATTAACAACAAAGCCCAACTGCAAACCATTTGAACCAGCTTCGCAACATCTTAGGTACTAGTTTAGTTAGCAAATTAATCAAGCTTTGACAACAGAATCGCCAGAGCCAGTGGAGCGACTTCAGTTGCAAGTTAGCACGAAACTGCAGTAAAGTGACAGGAATAGAGATAGGTTGGAATACTCGTAGCTCAGGTAATTGTGTAGCTCAAATAAACTTTAGTAAGAGCTGAAAGGAAGCTTTGTTAGTCGTTAAATTTAATTAGGTATCTGCTTGAATTTGAAAGGTTTGGTGGAAGCTTGTTCTGAAATGGATTTTAAATCCATGTCGTGCATTTATCGTTTGTTTAACAATTTCCGTTAGAAAAAAATCACTAAATAGTATATTGCGTTCTTAAAAAATAATAGGTAGGTATATTGTTTTTCTATGTCAGTCAGATAGTGGCTTAAAATAGGTATCTTTAAATGGCAACAAAATAAGTTAATTTAGCATGATTCTAACTCTGTACGTACGTCATAGGTACGGATTGAAACTACACGTGTTCAAGAACTTCCGTACCCTTTACGACAAAGCCGTAGTCAGTTTATTTTGTTTAGTCTTATCGTTTTAGAATGCCACTCTAGTCCGTTCTACCCTGTTATACACGTGAAAACACACTAGGGATAGCCATATGTCCCCTAATGGATCGGCAACGTGCGTCATGCTCTATGTCAATAAATGCCCAGCTTTTAATGGTGCCTCTGTTCAAGTAGCCAATTACCATCAGAACGGCAATTACGCTATTTGTGCTCGGGCTTTCATGCCTGCATTATAGGTTGAGTAGCGCACTGATGGAATTTCGGATGTGGTGGGTTTTGCCAAATTTTCACCTTAATTTCAGTGGGTTTAGTAAATTATCTAGATGAGTTTGTTAACCGCTTGGCGATCAAGCGGTCTCATCGGTCCTCAAAATCGTTCCTGCCGTCAAGTCTCAAGAGGACCGATAGAGACGCGGACGAATGGGCGAATAAAAATTCTAATTGTTAAAATTAGACTCATTTTCCAATTTGGTATTGTACCTGAATTTTAATGAACTGGAATTTAATTTAACCCGGCGCCAATGACGTCATTGACGCCGGGTCGTGGTGACCTGAAGTTTTCCAGCTTTTTTTCTATAAAATTATAAATAATATCAGCCTACTTTTACTTTGTATGTACTAGTAGGTGCTATTTACACAATTAAATAAAAAAAATATTCATTAAATCAACTTTTAATTCTTTTCCAAAATACATACATACAAAATCAAGTTTGAAAACAAAATTTGCGTATCTATTCAAATATTTCTAGAAAAATTTACTAAAATGACAATAGAGATATCTTATTCATTATTATACAGATCACATGCACTAAGGAACAACAATTCAACTTATAATCGGTCTTCAGCTTTCTCATACCTAGCCATGGTGGAACTGCTATCACGCCATTGATGAAGCTTATTGACCTCAGCACAGAAACACAAATCGTTTTGTCATCAGCATCAAGTGATGGGCACAACGTTAACAAAAACAAGTTCCTAGAATGCTAACATAGTCCTTAGATATTAAACCTAAAATGATTCCCTTTTTAGCCCGTACATAAAAAAAAACCGAACAAAAACTTATTTGAATGTCGAATTTCAAATGTATTTGTGTCCTTAATAGCCATCAAAAGACTCCAGCGCCATTCGAGCAAAATATACTTTTTATTTACTATTCAGACACTCAGTGTGATTTGGAGATCAATATGTAAATGCACCGTGAGTAAGGCCCGAAGGCGTGAGTGCATTTCGTCGTAGAGCTAAAGCCAGTGAATCGTGACTGTCTCTGCTTTTGTGATTTGAACCATAAACCTTAGAATATAAATACGATTCTAGAATTTGTAACAATCGAGAAAACATACTAAGCATCGATAGGATTTGACTCGGTCCTTGATTGTGATCTCCACATCAGCACACAAACATCTACTGCTGGACAATGCCTCCCCCAGACAATTTAATTGTCTTGATCTAGGTAAAAATTAGTTTATCGGTCATGAAGGATTTCTTTTTTATTTTTCTGCGTCACAAAAATGCCTTTAAAGTTTAAAGTTATGACTTAAAACAATCTATCGTAGCCTTAAACCACTTTAACCAACGTTAACTTTATCGAAACTAATCTAAATTATCAAGTCAGTAGCGAACTCATAAGGATATTTTCCTATCGAACAATTTCAAAAACTGCCTGCATCCCTTGCAAAATTAAGTGATATGTCAGCTATATCGCAAGCTCTTGAGCCGTAGAAAGAACAACGGAATTGTCTTTGAGAATAGAAACTGGTGCTGAGCGAACGTGTCTACGGTCCCGGGGGTATCCACCAATAGTGCTGAGTATGTTTATCTAACCGGACAAAATTACTAAAAGGTCGGATAAGTTTGGTATTATTTTCATCTATCTCAAAGTGCGTATTATTTTGATCGATAAAATGTGTTCCATAAGAGCTGGTAATTTTCAAAAATTGTATGCTATTCTTAAAATGTCAAACATAGTTTACATTTGAAGTTTCTTATTATCTAACTAATATTCGGTTCAAAACAGCCGTAGTAAAAATTTGTAAATTAACCTAGTAAGAACTTGACTTACGGTGCCGTATAGGTGCTGTGTGGGGGGCCACGAGGTGGATCGACAACCTGGTAAAGGTCAAAAAAAAAAACAACTGGTTGCGGGTAGCGGAGACCCGGTCATTGTGTAGTTCTTTGGGGGAAGCCTATGTCTAGCATTGGACGCCGTTCGGAGCTGATGATGACCACGGTGTTGTGTTATTGGTTTATTAGTAGGGTGCCTCAAACGTATTTTTCATCAGCTGTTTTATTTTCTATCTGCATTATTTCTCGACTTTATTTTCTACTAGACATCGAATTTTATGTAAAATGTAATTAATAAATAATAATTATAAATAAATCATGCTTGGCAATACACACAGCCCCAAGTCCTAGCTCCAACCTAAACAGAGCTTGTGTTATAGGTACTAGATAACTATGAAGAATTATGTCTAAGCCCTATCGATAAAGTTGATTATTGAAAACACGAATAAAACTAGATTTTCTAAAAAGGAATCCTAGCTAGATCGATTTATCGCCCCCGAAACCCCCTGTATACAAAATTTCATCAAAATCGTTGGAGCCGTTTCTGAGATTCAGATTATATATATATATTTATATACAAGAATTGCTCGTTTAAAAGTATAAGGTACGATAAGTTTAACCGTCTACGAAATCCGGCTAAATCCTAGTTCCTATTATTTGGGGACGATTTAACGTGTCACACTAGATTCTATCGAGTTAGAACGACTTGCCATGTTTCATTTATTCTAGAAAGTATCGTTTTATGAAGTGCACTGTGCCGCTGAGATCGTGATCCAACTTTTATACTATTTATTAGCTATAAGAGTGGCTCCAGAACAGAATCTTAAAAAAAATCCGGTAATAGTAGATTTTTTAAACCCTTTCTCTATTAAATAAAGAATCATCATCATCAGCCTATACACGTCCACTGCTAGACATAGGCCTCCCCCGTACGACGCCACAAATAGCGGTCCTGAGCCGCCTCCATCCATCCTCATACTCCCTGCGACCGCTACGATGTCGTCGGTCCATCGAGTGGATGGTCTCCCATGTAGGGGGGGATTTGCCATAATCACCACGCTTGGCAGGCGGATTGGTGATCGCAGTGTTGGTGTTTAAAAATACTCAGAAGGAAGCTGCTGCCCTTCCTCTGGTAGGTTCCCTTAGTCGGCTTTTACGACATCCACGGGTTGAGTTGGAGGGGTCGATATTCGTACGCCGCGACCCCACGACTTAATAAAGAATACATTTAAATTAAATGACAACATAAATAGGATAGTAAATAACTAAACCTACATAGTAAATATGTATCATCATCATCATCATCAGACGTCCACTGCTGGACATAGAATTCAATATACTAAGAAACCCAAATTTTCTCGAACGAAGCTTTTGAATTTCTTTTAGCTTGTTTCTTTTTAATCTACTTGGGTTTCTCAGACGGGTAAAAAATACTATTATTTAGTCCCTGATCTTGGTCTAAAGAATAAATTTAATTTTGATGAGACTTGATTTTGATTCGTTTGTAAAAAGTGTACCTTTTTCATGACAAGAATAATGTCTATGATTGTTTTAATTTAATTGGCACAGTGCGATCTCTATCAAAATTAAAAAGCTTTTTAAAAAAACATCCTAAAGTACAATTTCAACAGTTTATTTTACTAATTAATTATAGTCCTTACTGCGTGAGCTATTTAATGGAAATATTTCGAAAACGTATTTCCAAGAGATTTGGACAAACTAACTGTGAAACAGAATTATACTCCAGCCAAATTATATGTGAAATGTTTGTAAACAAACCACAACAAAAATTCACGTGCTTGACGTTCTCGTCAAGTTTTGAGATATCATTATTGGTAGCAATTAATCTATCTATCTATCTAAATTAATTGAAGGAATGATCTCAAATTGTCAAGAAATGTAAATTAGGTACGTAAGTTTTAACATGGCATCAAAATTTATTTTAGGATAAATAATATAACCGCATATACTTATCCTAAAATTTACTTTGTTGCCATGTACTCGTATGTAACACATATATACCTAAATTACATTCATTGCTTACAAACATTTCGCATTGTATTTGGCTTGAATATAGATAGTTATAAGTTTTACACAAAATATTCAGAGCCCTATTTAAGATTCTAGGTCCTGGAACATGATGGAGACTATTCGTCCAACAATAATTATTTTCCCAAAGGATATTAAATAATAGACATTACGGAATACATCTCTAAAAATTCCATGGCTCAGTAAATAAATTATTCAACTTTATGATTCAGCAGAAAACTAATTAAGTTTTCCTTCGGAAGTTCACTTGTGGCCGCTTGCTGTTATTAATCATACGAGTGTTGATATTTAATTTACGAGACAATTGCTTCTAGGGAATTAAATATAAAAAGTTTTAGTAAAATACCTATCGTACACACAAAGAGAATCAAAATAATTACTTTTATTTGATAGAAATATAGTATGGTATACATAGTTATCCACTCGATGGACCGACGACATCGTATCGGTCGCAGGGAGTATGGAGGCGACTCAGGACCGCTATTTGTGGCGTCGAATGGGGGAGGCCTATGTCTGTCAGTGGACATGTATGGGCTGATGATGATGATGATAGCTTTTCTCATGAATAGGCAAATAATAAACGTTTGTTCTCTGTCGCATTCTTTTCATATCCATTATTAAATTATTACAAATAAATCTCAGCGAGTTTTAATTAAATGTTAACTTTTGCAGTTCCCGCCGCTGCGAAGTGAAATCGCCTGAAAATTTTTGATATGAAAAAGTGGTTGGCAGTTGTCTATATTTTTAATTTACTTTTGTTTGATATTTAAAAAGAAAACACTTAGACTTGTCTAGACTATAGAAGTTGTCTAGAATACATATCTTATATGTTTAAACGAGCAATTCTTGTATATAAGCGCTAATTTAGCTGCTAGATAGAATCTGGTAATTTAAAAATATATAAACACAACGTATACTTAAATTTTGCAGACCCAGATTTCTTTTTATAACCAACGTTTAGTCAAAAAGCAAAGCAAAGAACTTGCCGCTAAACAAACTGGTGATAATACAAATTATTGTAAAACAACTTGGTTCTACATTGAACAGACCTGATTTTTATGACCGTAGATGATTGTTTGAGGGACAGCATTGAGTTATCTTTACTTGCTGGGCAAAAAATTCATACAGTAATTCAGAAAATTACTAAACCAATTACGTTATAGAAATTTAGTACTTGATGGTACGTTTAAGGCTTACATTGCACGATGGTAATGGTGTTATTTTAGCTTGCCAAGCAGATTTATGAAAATGTGCGATACAAATCTTACAGACATTCCAGGGTTCTAGGTTTCAAAACAAATACCTAATACCGGCAGACATTAACAAAAACTGCTTTAACGGACAAAGTAAGAATCATTACAATAAACGTACAGTTACGTTATAAATAAATCATCATCAGCCCGTACACGTCCACTGCTGAACATAGGCCTCCCCCAAACGACGCCACGAATAGCGGTCCTGAGCCGCCTCCATTCAACGACTCCCTGCGATCGCTACGATGTCGTCAGTCCATCGAGTGGGAGGTCTTCCCACACTCCGTTTCGCATTGCATTGCGGTCGCCACTCGAGAACCTTTATGCCCCAACGGTTATCGGTTCTACGAGCTATATGGCCTGCTCATCGCCACTTCAGCCTGCTAATTCTGAGAGCTATGTCGGTAACTTTGGTTCTTCTACGGATTTCCGTATTCCGGACCCTATCGCGTAGAGAAACTCCGAGCATAGCTCTCTCCATAGCTCGCTGGGTGACTTTGAGCCTATGCACAAGGCCTATAGTGAGCGACCACGTCTCGGATCTGTAGGTCATCACAGATACCGCAGAGCCTCAAGACGAAAGCCTTTAACCAATATGTGTTACATTGGTTAAAGACTTTCGTCTTGAGGCTCTGCGGTATTTGTGACGAGAAGATATTGCTAAGTTTCCCGAACGCTGCCCATCCGAGTTGGATTCGTCGGCTGACATCTTTATCGAAGTTGGATTTACCTAGTTGGACCATTTGACCTAGGTAGACATAATGATCAACAAGTTCGATAACATCGTTCCCAACATAGACCAGTAAGGGTGCGACATGGGCATTAGACGTGATATTTGTCTTACCCATGTTCATTTTAAGACCCACTTGTCGAGAAACGGTGTTGAGGTCTCTGAGCATCCTGCTAAGGTCTTCCAGCGGTTCTGCCATGATGACTATCGAAGGTGATAGCGGCAGCATCATTTCCTCCAAGCCTGAGATCACGAGTGAGCTTGAAAAGTTTTATAGACAGCTCTACACCTCATCGCAATGCCCTGCAAATAGCACGACATGCGATGCAAGAGCCCGTTTAACCCGACACTTTACCGAAGATATCCCGGACGTCAGCCTTTACGAGATAAGGACGGCTCTCAAACAGCTTAAAAACAACAAGGCACCGAGGGATGACAGAATAACGACAGAGCTTCTGAAAGCGGGTGGATCACCACACCAGTACTTAAAGTCCTTCAGAGGCTGTTCAACTCCGTCATTCTCGAGGTACAAATGCCTGAGGCGTGGAACAGGAGCGTGATGGTACTGTTCCATAGGAAGGGTGACAAAGCCCTTCTAAAGAACTATAGGCTCATCTCACTGCTGAGCCACGTCATTTTCATCATCGGATATCATTTCATTTCGTCATTTCTCCGAAACTGTTCACCTCTGCATTGGAGGATATTTTTAAGCTTTTGGACTGGGATGGGTATGGCATCAATATCAACGGCGATTACATCACCTCATCTACCATGTATGACAGCTTTTTTTAAATTTACTGCATAAACTCGGATTTGACGTCACAGTGGGGGAGGAAAGTTTTCAGCTAAGATCGATGAACCCATAGATAATGCCATAGATTCCCTCCAGACGTGACCTAAACTAAAAAATAATACTATATTTTTATTGGTAGCAACTAACTGCTCTAAGAACACTTAAGCTACTCCAGTATATACCAAAAAATATCTACCGAGCTAAGCTCGGTCATCCAGGTGCTAATGCCATAATATAGTACATATATGGCAGACGTTTCATATACTTTGATCGCGTTAGGACCGAAGCAGAAAAACATTAAATAAAGTTTCTAGTCTAATATGATATTGGAAAGTTTATTTAATGTTTGTATGTATTTATGTATGTATACCTTAGGTATGTATACCTTAACAATATCTACCGTTTCCTATATCTACTTAAGTATGTACATCCTTGTTCATTACTATGCCGGGGGTACATTGAACGTTATACTTAAGCCGGGAGGTTGGTAACAATTTCGCTGTATCATAATGAGTTTGAAGAGATAACAAGAATACAGAATCGTAATCTCACTAAACGCAAACTACTAGTATCACAGATTCAGTTCTAGGTGACTATGGATTCTCAAAATTCTAGTACTTCTAGAACAAATATACCTACTTAGTTATTGGTACTTCTAGAACAAATATACCTACTTAGTTATTGCTACTTCTAGAACAAAAATACCTACTTAGTTATTGCGTTCTATTATGTTGAGTGCTTTGCTCATAACTCATTAACGTCCTCAAAATTCAAACGCCCTGAATAACATTCACAGTAATTAGAAAGGAAATAAACAAGTCGGGTCATTTGGAAAACTTTTTAAATATTTATTTTTAATTTCACAAAAAGGTCTGCGACAGTAAATACCAATTAGCGATTCCGACGTTTGCCGGAAGGAAAAATGTTGCTTTGCACAATTAGTTGCCGTTTTTAACAGACAAATCCTTTCAGTAGTATCTTTAATTGCAGCATTAAAGAAAGAGCTATTGTAAATGTTTTTTTTCTGTTTTGGACTTAGTAGACAATCCTTTGCGAGGGAATTTAAAAATACAGTAGTGATTTCGAACGAATTCTGGACCTTGACATTTTATATTGAAGAAGTATTGACAGTAGTGGATGGATAAACTTCAATGTTTCCTCTGTAGGTGATGCTAACAACTCTAGAGTCCGTAGGAAGTCCCAAAGATTTTCGACTCATCGGATACTTTATTTCGTGGCGTAGTTGATTAGCGCAGTCCCGTACTGAAGTAACATTACCTAATCTGTTACTGAGGTATGGACGGAAGCGGGTTCGAGGCTCGCCGAAATCGAATTTTTTTGGGATATCATTTAATTTCTTTCAGATTACCCCAAGTGCGAGAGCTTTATGCTCTATAAATATAACATAAACCTTATATATCCGTAAGCTCTTTTACTTATCAATCGATAGACTTAAAGGCAAATATCTAAGATTCAAGGCAATTGATCAACTGATTAACGAAGGCGGGGGCCGATCAAAAGTCTTGTCAGACAGACTCTTAACCCTAAGACCCAGACAGATTAACTATAATAGCTCTATTTAGCTACCTAATCTCTCTTGTAGGTATTTTACTCCCACAATATTGGAGTCGAGCAAATTATAGAAGCCAGGCTCCTTTAAGTAACTTAACCTATTAACCTTAAGCCTGGACTCCACCAAAGCGGAGATGTGTGAAGATGTCCGAAGCGGAGACGAGTATATACGTTTTTCAGCACGGATGTATCTACCGAAGTGCATAGATAGATACTAGCTGGACTGGAGCGGAGATGTGTTCTCGCTAAAGCGAAGATGTGTGCTAGTTAGAGCGGAACTGAGCTGCATGCGGCGTGCGTTGATGTTCGCCGACGCATCGGAGCGGAACGATCTCGTTCCGAGTGAGGACATAGTTCCAGGAACTATTACGGTCCGGAACGACACATGTCTAGAATGGACGCCACTCACATCTCTTCTCGTCTCCGCTGCGTGACGTTGCCAGCTTGCGAGGCACAGCTCACATCACCACCGCTTTGATCGCGCCATACAAATATGATACATCTACACTTGGTGGTATCCACTAAAATTGACGAGAACGTTCTATTGGATTTATTTGAGCATGTCATTTCCTCTCGTCTCGTCTCCGCTTTGATGGAGTCCGGGCCTTAGTCAACGGCTTTGGCTTCACTGCTACGGCGGATCATATGCGCCATCGCGTATGTAGTGCCTGAATACTTAACTACATTTTGTAACAGCCTGAGTCCTGCGTGCGTAAGAGTTTCTGTTCCAGATTATTTCATATTTCATTTATTTTGCTTACATGTACATTTATACAGCTTAGATCTAAGTAGGTAGCTTATGTCAATAGGTACATGCACCCTGTAAGGGCACTGCAAAGGAGTTCATGTCTAATTACATTATTAAAATATAAATAATCAATAAACATAATAAAAAATCGAAATTCATGCAATGTAATAAAATATAAAATTGATAATGTCAATGAATTATAATGTCATGTAAATATAAAAATAATCATGTCAGTTTGTCAGAAGCAAATTGGTCAACGGAGTAATAACATTTTTCTAATAAAAATAATTTAAGTTTTTTACAAAATAGCGTTTCTTTTTCCTCGTTTTTTATGCATTCCGGTAATTTATTATATATTTTAGATAATCTATGGTTTGGACATTTACTAGTTAATTTCATTCTTGTCGTGGGTATAGTAATTTTATTTTTGTTTCTTTTTTTGTTTTTGTTTATGCATGATATTCACGTGTAACTAAGAACATTGTTAAAAATTTAATAGATTTGGAATCTAGTGTAATAAGTTATATTAAAAAAATATGATATTTACCGTTGCCGAAGGAGAAGATTTTAAAATAATAATAATTACAAAGAAAGAGTATTTCAAAGCTTATCTAAGACGATAATAGTAGTTTATGCAACTGTGCATAATGGAGGGCATTACAGCACTCGTGTGATGCTATTAAGAAACTCGCCTTCGGCTCGTTTCTTAAACCCACACTTGTGTTGTAATGCCCTCCATTATGCACAGTTGCATACACTACTTTATCTACCCAAATATCATAAGGGCTCTATGATGGGTTCAGGAACCATAGGGAAATGACCAGCATTGTTACCAATGTAATGCAAAACAAAAAAAATTGAACACATACAGAAACAAATTATTTATTCTGAGTCACTATCACTCATTTTCGACAGAAATAAAGAACTTATTGAAATTATCAGAAAATTTGTCTACTCGTAACTGGAAATAAAAAGCTAACCAACAAATGACAGCTCCAGCTACTTACGAAGTATACTAATTGGTCTATGGACAGCTCGAAATGGCGGCGTTTCGAATATCTGTTTTTTTTTAAATCATAGACAAACGAACAAAGTCACTATTCTTGTGTCACTCGAGATCAAAATGTCGTGCGATTTATAGTTAGAATGTAGATACTAGTATAGCACACTCGCTTGAATTTGACACCTGTTCCAAATTTAAACTCTATAACCTACGGTTTTCAGTAGGTTATGAGTTCATTACAGTTCCGTTTATTTCTGTTGGTTGGTAATGCTCGTCATTGCCTATGGTTTTTGAATGCATTAGACAGGGTTTATGATATTTGGGTAGATAAACGAATTTTCTACATTACAAGCTTCGATTACAAGCATTTGATTAAAAAAATAACTAAAAATAACTCCGTCCGCGTATTTATTTTCTTTGACTAGAAATAATATGAAATATGAATGCAATATTTCATAGACCCTGTTTCTTAAATATTGATGCGAATCTATCGACTCCAAAATATCGCGATTAACGAGAGCTTCGATATCTATCGAGCTGACAGATTACGTAATGTATGAAAAATTGTATTCCTTTATTTTGAGAATTTTACAATATTTGACTGGACACTGGCTTAGTACATTTTATCTAGGTCAGTGATCATGTGCACAGTTACTACTACTAATACATAAATACTCGGTGCTGATGCTCTCCAGTTTCACCAATACCCTATATAGCAATATTTATGATTATGTAAGTGCTTACGCAGCCTTCACCGTTTTGAGTGTGCAGTACTTTATGCTAAGCTCAATAACACGATGAGTGTGTGACGTTGTGTTTCTGATTTGAGAATAAACAAAAAGTACAAATCAATATCAGATGAAAGCAACAATGATCTAGGATCAGTATAGTTCAAAGTGGGCGGTAGATCCTGAATAAATGGTGTTTTACTGTAGAGTATTTTTCGTGTATTTTCTATGGTAAGAAACAGAAACTTCCAACAAATATAGAATAAAGAAAAAGTACTGAATCGTATACTTTGGTTGAATTCATAAAATGCAGCTAGACATTACTTTTAAGCTCAATACAGTAGCTCGCTCCTAAGTTTAAACAGCAAGGTATACTTCATCAGGTCTTGAAACATCTGGAGCTCATTGAACCGTGCACTTCGCTAAAATAAAGTCTGGAAGGCGACCTCGTTTTAGATGCAGCTTTAAAATATAAAGCAGGGTACAGATTGATCCTGTGATCAATATTAGTGCATTCGTAGCTGAGTGCACGCGGCTCTGGATGGGACGTGAGTGCATTTTGTCGTCGCGGAAACCAGCCAAGCGTGCCGCTTGCTGCATAAACACATGAACAGGCAGGAACTGAACAGCTAAGCTTCTTGCCGCGCGACGCCAGATTTTTCTACCGGCTCTGAATATTAATGTTGTATAAACACTTGCGACCGGCGAGTAGGTATTTTTACTTGTTTTTGCGGCTTGTAGAGCGCGGTGTGGAAAACCGCATATCTCGTCTCCTTTTATTTGCGTGGCATGAAATATGAAATGTTGAACTCTGCACGGAATGGGGTTTTGTAATGTGAGTTTGTGTTGAGGAGCAGTGAGCAACTGATGGTACCTTCATTTAGTTTAAAAGCTTGACGTTGAACTTACAATACTTATTTTTATGGAAACATAGCATGACAATAACGTACTAGTGCCAGAACTGTGTAAATTTCCATTGAAATCGCACATATCAATTAAAGCTAAAACACACATTTAGTGAGAAACTGTGCCGTAGCTCTGTCCACGTCTGCCAAAGCGGGTGACAAAATTAATGGGCTCTAATTTAGACGTGGCTCTAGAAAGAATCGCCCATTTAGGCGCGTTCACTTGAAAAGCGGGTTGTTTATCATGAGCCTATGTTTACCGGCAATAAAGGTGATTTTGGCGACACTGTAAGGCTTTTCAGTTTCTTTTATCTTTTGATATGCCTTTTATTGTTTCTTTTCATGTTTCGATAAATAAAGTAAATGTCGTTTGTTCTGTGCATTAACAAGCAGTTAGCAATGTTTGATGACACACGAGTAGACGGATTCGCGACGATTATGCATCAAATCAATTTTGAAGATCTTTATTATTGAATGAAAATTGATTATGCATGACTGATGCGTCGGTTGCGCGACAGCTCCAACAGCTACCTGCAGCTCATTGCTGAGAGGCTGGACACTGACTGTTTATGAAACACTGGATAAAAGCGTATTATTGTGCTCTTTTGACCAGTGTTCGATTGGCACTTGGGGGGTATTTTGATTTTAATGATGATTTTAATAGTAATTTTTATTATCCATGTAACAGACTCGAATATCAGAAATAAACGCATTAAAATTAAAGGTACGTTACCTAATATCTTGGTCTATAAACAAGTACAAATCTGCTTTCTTTGTGAAAACATTAGAAATGTCTCGGAAAAGGGAAAAGAATAGCCTATTTCGCTGTGCGGATAATTTCTCGTAGTTGTCCCTCGGGCTAACTTCCACACACGGAACGAGATTTTTTCACGCTTGTGTTTCTGTAAACTCAAACATTCCAACAATTTATCTGAAAAAGCTGTACCTACTACTTACACTCAGTTTTTATTCATTAGCTCAATTGTTTCAATTGTAAATACTAGTTTAATTTCTTTATATTATTTGATTGTTATTTTCTTTGTCAATAAAGTTTAGTAATTACTGAAAAAAAAAAAAAAAAATTATAAATAAGATTAGTGAACATAACTAGTAAATTTTTGAAATAATTTGTAAATTTTTGAACCTGAGCCTTGTATATTTACTATCAAAAAACACTTTCAGAAAATAGTTAGGCAATCAGCAATGTTTGCCTGGTGGATGTTTATAGAAAGATAAAAGAAAATACTTTTATGTGTTGTCTTGTGTGTGATGAAAGCATTTTTAAGTGTGCAAGAAACAATACTAAAAATAATTTACAAATGAAACAATACAACATAAATGACAATTGGCGGTCTTATCGCTCAAGAGCGATCTCGGCCAGAAAACCTGATATCGATAGAATCATTGGATATATGTACATGGTAATACAGGTTTATATATAGCAAAGTACATAATTCAAACCAGCCAAAACTTTTCACCAAGGCCAAAAGCTATGAATCTCTAGAAATGTTTAGGATTTCCTTTTAAAATTCTTTGATTTAAAATTTTCTCATAACACTAGGAATAAGGCAAATGTAGAGGCTCCTTGGACCAGTCTTACTAAAATTTGAAAAGCTTTAAATGTATATTTATCCAATTTTATAATAAATACCAATTGACATTAGAAAAAAACCCGATATTGAATTACTAAAATATATCAAAACGCATTTAATGATTTTTTTTATAATACAGTTGACGAAGCTATGGCGGATAAATCATTATTTTGTGAAGAATCGTTACCTACTGTTAAATAAGTAAAATCTAGGTGCAAGTACACATTGTAAATATATTAAAAAGTAATTTTTTTTTAATTTCTAAGTGCTTTGTATGAGTTTAAAGATGAAATAAATTACTTTTATGATAAAAGTACGAAGACTAAAATCAACCGGAATCCAGAACTTAACACAATTTCGTACGTAAAACCTCTAAATAGATTTCAGACGTCGCCACCTCACATCTGTTGTGCATACTACCAACCAAAAACGTTTTTCTATTTGAGATAGTGCGGTTCACTTCATAAAAAGGTTTTTAGCCGCGAGCGATACCCAAGAAATTCTCAAAAAGATGTGGATCCCAAATAAAAGGTTGTTTCAATTTAAATGGTCGCGAACTTTGACCTCAACATTTTTTACAACATGGTTTTATGAGAACCTCTTTTTGGACGACTATTTGAGAAAAGAAAAGTTTTCATAATTTTACGCAGAGACCTAGAATTTTTTTCTATAATTTTATGTACATTATGTTTATAATTTCTCACAAGATTATTTAAAACTAATTGTTATGAAACAATAAATTAAGAAGCAGTCTTCAAGACCAAATACCTATTTGTGCGCAGCGCATTAGCATTGCCATACAGCGAGGCAATGCAGCCAGCGTCTTGGGGACGCTTCCGACTGGTATTGATATGGACCAGTTGAGCTATCTGTAGATTGTTTGCAACAGTCTGCAGTTAGCTCAATTGTTTCAATTGTAAATACTAGTTTAATTTGTTTATATTATTTGATTGTTATTTTCTTTGTCAACCAAAATCTTAGGTACCTACATACTTGCTGCAAAACGAAATTTTATTTAGTGAAAAATATGAGTTAACCGTTGAACATTGTCAGTCGAAAAAAAGATCTTTCGACTAACTACGGACAATATGTACGAAGCCTAATTATAGTAAATTATTAGCCTTTTTCCCGCAAATAACTGATGGAATACTTTGCGGCGTTAATTAGGACGCCTTCAAAATGCCTAGAGCTATTGCCCTAGCATACCTACCTATAGAACCACTAGCAGCCGCAACCCTGGTTTTAACTTGATTAAATAAAGTGCTAAGTGCAAGTCGACTCGCCCTCATAGGGGTCCGTACCATCGTACACAACAATTTCACAAGTTTTGTAGGTACACTACCAATTTTTTTCTCTAATAGATGTTTTTTTCTACCAAGTTTTTCCTAATTTACTTTTGCGCAATTACGTTTTCCATTGAAAGAATTTGAGTCAGATCTAATTTAGAGAACGTAAGAAGCCAAGGCAACAGAATGGCGCCTAATTAACTCTAGCACGGGCTGAAACTTAAGGTTTCCATCGTTTGAGGGCTTCGGGAAAAAGGTGTATTACCCATTAAAATAGGTTCTTCTGATCGTAGGAACGAGGTTAGCTAAAAGGTAGGTAGGATTCTTATACCTTCGGTAATATACGAAAGAAATTCATTCTCAATATATGGTCAATGATAAATTACGTGTGGAGTACGCAGTCAAATGAATATCAACCAAGTTTGCCTGGAAGATATTGCTTTTAGCGATAAGGCCGCCCATTGTGCAACTCTGTTATCTGTTTTCCTGTATATTTGTATTTTCTTGATGTGCAATAAAGTGTATTGTATCACTTAGGACTAAAACATATCTATTAACTAGTTTCTGTACGCGGCTTCGCACGCGTTTTTTATACTGAAACGTTTAAAGGTAATTTCTGTTCCATGGATTTATGGGATAAAAAGTACCCTATGGTTGGGTTAGAAGCTTTATGATGTCATCTTGATAAGACTAGGTCTCGATTGGACTAAGTCGTAGTTGGCCTAAATCTGGATTCAACTAAATAGCAAAGTGACTGTATCGATATTTGACTAAGTCTCAGTTGGTCTACATAGCGATATGTCGTACAGTCAAATTCACTTCAGGTTTAGAAATACACCTATGCTAAATTTTAGCTCAATCTGTTCAGTAGTTTCAGCGTGAAGAAGTAACCAGCATTCCTCAAAACATTCGCATTTGTAATAATAAGCTACCGTCTGCCGCTTTTAACAATATTGAGACTATGTTTATGGCAGGCGTACGCAGTCCATAGTCCGATTACCCAGTCCATTCATCACAATAACATGTTTTTTTTTACGAAGTATTCCCATTTAGGGCACCGATTCCAAGGGAACCACAGTTAGGGCACCGATGTTATTCCCATTTAGAGCACCCGCAAACAAGTAGTTGCTCGTGATGGGGTTTTGAAATAACTATTTTCCTTTGCAATAGTCTCTATGCCTGGCGGATATCAACTTCGGGTGTATCATATTGTGCAACCAAGGATGATGCTATGTCCGCTACGTGTAGCCCTCGCCTTTAAACTAACTCTTATAAAGTGCCTCTGTGCTGTTGGTTTCGGCTCCACGCATGCCTTCCAAAGAACCAGGTCACTATATGGCCCGTGATCTGAAAAACCGATAATATAATAGTTTTATTTTTGTATATATCTATCGATACAGTCTCCATCCTTCTTATATATTATGGATGTCAAAGTTTGTAAGAATGGATGGATGGATGTTTGTTCCTCTTTCACGCAAAAACTACTGAACTGATTGGGCTTAAATTTAGTAGGGGTCTAGTTTGGGATCTTGAATAACATATAGGCTATTATTTAACCCGATAAAACGCGGGCGAAGGCGCGGGCAGCAGCTAGTAGAATATATTTACTTGACTCCTGTCCAAATGAAATTAAACTTTCAGTCATGTTTGTTACCGTTGAATATTTACGGAACCAGCAATAAATTGCGTGAAGGTACCGAGAGCACGACCATTATAAAGATAAGGGCTATTACACATTACACAACTTTTGTGCACTATAAATGTCCTTCGCACATGGCTAGTGTCCGTTGAGACTGGCCGCTGCGACGCCGCCGTGGGCGAAATTCAGCTAGGAGCACATTTAAAACAGCTGTTAAGATTTTGTTATTGAATACAAAACAGACAAAAAAAATATCGTTTTATATCGATCTAAAGCCTATGTGTGCCAAATCACATTAATATTATAACTGCGAAAGTTTGGATGTATGGGTGGATGTTTGTTAGGTAAACGGATCGGTATGAAATTTTGCATAGATGTAGTTCTAGATTTGGAATAAAATATAGTCTACGCGTAGACTATATTTTATTCCAAAGTTTCACCCCATAAATTTAAAAGTTATTTTTATCCCATGGGATCAAAATAACTTTTAAGCGTTTCAATAGAAAGAACGCGTGCGAAGCCGCGGGGAGAAACTAGTTCAAAATAAATGGTAAAAACAAAAATAACTTTTCCTGAAACACGACTAACAAGGTGTTGTAAGGTTCACAATTTTGACGGTTCGTTGCTTGTTTTTCCGGAGCGCTAAACATTATGCTTGGATTGTACTAGAATAAATTCTGAGCAACATGTTTGGCAACGGCCAATGTGAAATATCCCTCATCAAAAAAGTATAATAAACTAGCTGTTGCCCGCGTTTTATCGGGATAAAAAAACTTTGTTGTTCCAGGTCCCAAACTATAGTTTGGGATATAAGGCTGAAATTTTGTATGGGTATACCCATACAAAATTTCAGCCTTATCAGTTCAGTAGTTTTTGTGTGAAAGAGTTACAAATATCCATACATCCATCCTTACAAACTTTGACGTTTATAATAATGTATATAATATATAAAGTAGGAAGTAGTTAACAAAGTCGCTTCCCGCTCTCTGTCCCTATATATGCTTAGATCTTAAAAACTACGCAATGGATTTTGATGCTGTTTTTTTAATAGATAGAGTGATTCAAGAGGAAGGTTTATATGTATAATTTGCACCCGTGCGAAGACGAGGCAGTTCGCTTGTATAAATATATGACTCTGGACAAGTCACACTGCATTATCTAGCCCCAAGCTAAGCAGAGCTTGTGTTATGG
The DNA here is from genome assembly GCA_947859395.1 of Eupithecia insigniata. Lineage (NCBI taxonomy): Eukaryota > Metazoa > Arthropoda > Insecta > Lepidoptera > Geometridae > Eupithecia > Eupithecia insigniata. The sequence goes on along the minus strand of OX401995.1, from coordinate 7,544,489 downwards.
GTACTAGATAACCGATATACATAATATAATACACAAATACACTACATAGACAAATAATTTTTATTATACACAGAAAACATTCAGATAATAAAAATCTTTACAAAACTGACAGCCCTATAAAATTACCCACCTAAAAGTTATCCCAAATTAAAAATTCAAAATCATGTCCTATGGATTTTTTACGTAACTTCATACCTATGTACATATTGTTGGTGCAAACATACATATTTTTACGTAGATGGTCTATATGGATACTATATGTCATGGGGCCAACGGTATACAACCGGTTACCTAAAAATATCAAGGATGGCTCCTAGTCTCAACACGTTCAAATACAAGCTAAAACGCTGGCTTGTCGAGCAGACATTCTACACCTTCGATGAGCTCACAAACCTAAAATTAACAAAATTATAACTTATACAATATTGATTCGGTCTTTAGGTACTCGTATATGTTACCTTTATGTAATTTATATTAATAATAATGTCATTTATATAATTTCAATGATATGATATATTTATATAGTTTAAGTTATACATATGTATGTATGTTAAATGACAAATGTATAACTCTTAAATTTTATGACCTGTAATGTAATCCATTATAAATAAATGAACTGAACTGAACTACTTTACCCGTTCTCTGTTCTCCATAATACTAATGACCAAAAATTGTTACATCGATAATTTTCATTGATTTTACGATACTACGAGTTTCTCCAACGTAAACAACCTGCAAGCACCCTTATACCGCCATGTCGTAATGGCTGAAGGTAGTATGAATTGAAATTGCTTTATTAATATAAGGGAAATAATCCGGGTTACCGCAACACTACGGCCAGGGTCTTAGCTTGGTAATGGATTGTTGGTGCTATATCAAATTATTGTTATGGATATGCTGACGATGTAACGTTGTGATTGGATGGAGGAGCAACGTTCTTTGTCCTCTAAACAGGTAATCTTTTTAAAGTTAAGGACACCAAACCCGTTTTACCTCACTGCCGCACAACACAAAAGTAATCAAATATAGGCTTACCCCCTTATTCATAATAGTCCACTAACTTAAAACAGCTGCTAAGCTGTGTTATTTCTCACTCTGACTTATGCCAATAGAAGAAGACAGAGTGAGAATTAGCAATGCTTTAAGTTAGCAGTCCATTATGAATAAGGGGGTTAAACTCATAATTTGTGGATACATTTTACAGTGACAGCTTAATACAGTGTAACGCGCAAATTTGACGTGCAGATGCAGTAGTGTTGGAGCGGTTTGGCTTATGTATGTGGCATTTAAGTTTTAAGGTCTCGTTCTTAAACCGAGTGTAAGAAAAGCAGAAAATAAACAAAACAACGTAAAAATTTTGTTATCTAAGCCAGTCTACTTCTCACATCAAAATAAATGATTTGAAATAAGCTTTTAAATATTGACCTAACTTAAATAATCCAGTCTAAGACAATCTAACACGCTTTCAATGTCCAGTCATTTTAGTCAAAAAATTGGGTCAATCTGATATTTCTGAGCTAACCAGCTGGAAACTCGGATGGTTTCTGATTTAAAGCTTTATTGATCGGAAAGAGCGAAGCAAACGAAGATCTTAATGGCCGCTTGGGTGATTTGGCTATATAGTGAAATAATAAATAATAATAATAAAAAAGCTTTATTGCAGGAAAAATTACAGTATAGTTGGTGCAGGAGGTTCTTAAAATCTAATTACTGTATCCTGCAATTGGCGGTCTTATCCCTTGTAGAGATTTCTAGCAGACGACTATAATTCAAGGCACCTTATTATTTAAGGCTACCTATGAGCTCGCTAGTTGTATAGACACTTCGAGCATAACTGTCCATCCGTGTTGGTCCGATTTGCATGAAATTTGATAGATGAGACATGTGAAATATACTCGTAGCATATTGAAGCCCAATCCGTCGAGGGAGTTTTGAGACAAGGGGTTCAATTAATAATAAAATCAATAAATTAAATATAATTTCAATTAATTCAAATTCTCATATGAATACCATCATATTAGACGAAATATAATTACTTGAGTATATTTCAAAATAATTTTTTTTCTGGTTTTATTATTCCGAGCTATAAAATGTGCATATATTTTATAAGACCTACGTACGAAGTCATTATGTATATCCTACCTACGAATCTCTACCAAATGAGAGTTCTTGTAAGCTAGATCGAGCTCTATTTTTTTGTTTTGAACTACGAATTCGTTTTACAATAAAAGCCAACCTCTCTGACCGTTCCAGCATAAGAAGAAATCAAATTTAAGCCGAATTTATTGTTTTTTCTTCTAAATTTTTTCGCCATTACATGCATTTCCAATCTTCATAACTCCGGAACTACTCGAAACAGACCCCAGTTATTGGGTCTCTAAGAAATCAGAAGAATGAAACTAAAACAGTCAAGACTTGCGAATATTCAGTAATAAGCACTTTGTGGTCTGAAAACTAGCAGTCATTATAATTGAGGACGTTTGCTGTCAGGGCATTTTATATTACAGTCGATGTGCACCCAAGATCATTTAGCTTCCAAAACCTCTTCCTGATCCTAAATATCATACCATATTGTTAGGTGCTAACTAAGTACTTGTTTCTATGACTGCGCGCTGCGCGGTCTCCGCCCTCTATCTCAAAAAAGTTTTGATCGCATGAAAACATTATTGGGAACAAATTTTGCTAATTTTATATTAGATGTAGAGGATCTATAGAAACCTAGATACGCTGATTTTTGTGACATTTGTCCTTGAATAACTTACGAAGCGAACACGATATTTTATTTTACTTTTGAGACAACGTTTACGCCAAAATTAAGGCATATACGAGTTTCCAGCTGGTTAGCTCGGAATCAGTGTCCGTTACGACTGAGGGTCCACACTGGAATTTCATAATTCAGAATAAAATATTTGTTCGCCAGAACAAATCACTGCCGTTTTTTGAATCTATGAACTTTGACAACAACCAACCGCGGACGAAATGACATTAACAATGTCATTTCGTCCGCGGTTGGTTGTCAGCAGGGCGACCCTCCTGGTCCGGCCATATTTAGCCTTGCTATCCAACCAGTAATCGAACGTCTTAAATCCAAACTTAATGTTTGGTATTTAGATGACGGAACGATAGGGGGAGACTTGGACACAGTTTTTAATGATCTAAAAATCATCACAGATGAATTTCGGCAAATAGGTTTAGATCTAAATTTTTCAAAGTGCGAGCTTTTTATTTCGGACTCTTGTGTAGACAAAAACAATATCATATTAAAATTCAATAGTTTGGCTCCCAATATTACAGTTGTAGATAAATGTTCACTTCGCCTCCTTGGTTCACCAATTTTTGATGAGTCTTTTCAGTCATTTGTAGATGAGAAAATTCAAAATTTCAACAAAACCTCGGACAGACTTCTCAAAATTAATAGCCATATGGCTTGTACAATTATTCGGTTTTGCTTGTTAGTACCTAAATTTACGTATTCTTTGAGATGTTGTCAACTGTGGAAGCACAGCGAGCTCTTAGAAGGCTTAGACAACATAATAAAGAATAATTTATCATCGGTTTTGAATATCTGTTTCGTGGACAAGGCATGGTCGCAGGCCTCCCTGCCTGTCAAATTGGGAGGCTTAGGTATCCGCAAAATTTCAAGTGTCGCCCTGCCAGCGTTCTTGTCTTCAGTCTACAGCACTAGTTCTTTAGTGGAAAAAAATTTAAAGCCGTCTTTGGTCTCACCTGGAAATTCATTCAAATTTCGTTTTTAGACGAGGCTCGAATGGTTTGGCATAGTGCTTGCCCTGATGCTGCTCCCCCAAAATCTCTTGTGTCCCAATGGCAATGGGACGGGCCTCTGTGTGAGTTGACACGGAATTGTTTGTTACAAACGTGCTCCAGCTCTGCAGATCATGCCCGTCTCCTGGCCGTTTCTAAATGGGAGTCAGGACATTGGTTGCAAGCACTTACTTCATATAATACTGGCACTCTATTGGATCCCGTAACTTTCCGTATAGCAACATGTCTTCGGTTGGGTGCAAGATGTTGCGCGCCTCATCAATGCCAGTGCGGTACTGTTGTCGAACAGCTTGGTCATCACGGATTATCGTGTACTAAGGCTGCCGGTCGGATATCTCGCCATGCCAGCCTTAACGACATCATCCGGCGGGCCTTTGTCACCGCTAACGTACCAGCTATTCTCGAACCGAATGGTCTGTTGCGTGACGATGGTAAGAGGCCCGACGGCATGACTTTAGTCCCTTGGTAGCTGGGGAGGCCTATTGTGTGGGACGCTACATGTGTCGACACACTTGCGCCTTCCCATCTTTCGAGGACATCCGTGAGGGCTGGTTCGGCGGCAGATTTGGCCGAGGATCTCAAGAGGCGCAAATATGCAGGTCTCGACAGAGCCTACGCATTTGCTCCCCTTGGAGTCGAGACCCTAGGTCCGTGGGGTACCGAGGCTCTCCGGGTTTTCAAAAAATTATCTGAGCGCCTGGTCGAAGCGACGCGTGTGGCCCGAGAGCTGGTGAGTATCTGGCGCAGTGCATTAGCATTGCCATACAGCGGGGCAATGCAGCCAGCATCTTGGGGACGCTTCCGACTGGTATTGATATGAACCAGTTGAGCTATCTGTAGATTGTTTGCAACAGTCTGCAGTTAGCTCAATTGTAAATACTAGTTTAATTTCTTTATATTATTTGATTGTTATTTTCTTTGTCAATAAAGACTTTATGTCGCTAAAAAAAAAAAATACTTTGATCAGTTTATGAGATATGACAATATCCAAGCCACGTCTGAGGGACCTATAAATGGTTGTAACTATTGGCTGTATACTTTAAATAAATAAAATAGAGACTTTACGAACAAACGGTTCAGAACATTTACTAATTAACAGCGTATTCAGAATTATAAAATTCCAATGTGGACCCTCAGTCGTAACGGGTACTTTAAATCAATCTATGACATTTGACGTTTGAGATGAAATAAGTTTAACAATATCACTTAGGAAACAGCACTTAGAAAACCTCCAGAAAATTACTTCATCTATTATTTCAGGATTGTATTTAGTCTTATTACGATAAAAGCATTTTCGTTAGGAATTGAATAAGTCATAATCATGCTTTCACTTACCCTCAGAGCCTTTTATTTGTATTACAGTCACTTAGGTTGGAATTTTTTTGACAGACTATTAATAAATAATTATGTACTAATAACAGGATCCAGAATGTAACGAGAGTAAATTCCGGTTGTATTCCACTGGTGGACATTAGGAAGTTTTTATATATAAGTTCTCAGTATTCGCCAGTTATGGATTTCTATATTGGTGGATAGCGAGAATACTCGGAATCGTCTGTACGTCCGTCCTTCATTGGGCTCATAAACCGTGAAAGGTAGACAAATGAAATTTTCACACAATGTGTTTCTCTGGCGGATTTATGAAAAAAAAAAAAAAAAAAATAAACATTCATATTAAAGTAAAAAACTAACTGTTTTGGGCTATTTTTGCACTACTTTTTTAAAGACTGTATCTCTTAAACCATTTTGGCAAGATGTATATAACTATTAGCGATATAATAAAAAATAATATAAATAAAATAAAATATATAAATAATTAAGGGGTAGAACGTCCATACTTACAAGTTGAGTACCGATCACCGAAGTTAAGCAATGTCGAGCGCGGTTACTACTTGGATCGCGTCAAAATAGCTTTTTGCTGTTTTGATTAAATAAAAACGTTTTAGGTATCCTTGTGCGAAATAGTTAGATGTACGATGGTACGGAACCTTCCGTGGCCGAGTTGACTCGCACCTGGCTCTTTTATTATGACATATTTATTAAAGAAAATTTATAAATTATACAAAGCGTAAAAGGTACAATTAAAATTATGTATGTACAGTGGCGTTCATCCATAAGTAACTCCACAGTTCCAGTCTCGTAAATTTTACCCTAGTTTTGGTTTTACAATATTTATTTAATTTGTGGTTTAAAACAGCTAACTATCATTATTTGACCGTAAGGTTCTAGTTTTAAGAAATTAACTTCATACTTAACAGGTGGGTTACCTATATAGTTATACAGTTATAAGTTGTGTAGTAGGTAGAAGAATGAAAACCATTACGTTAATATTTTGAATAATCCAGTGTAAAACTAAATAATGGGTAAACCTTAAAGTGACTTGATCAAATCTCCATTAAAATCAAACAAAACAAAACGGGCAAAATGTGGATGACCAATTATATAAACTTAAAAAAATTATTATCAATATACAAAATCTAATAATTCCTACATTCCAAGCAATGAAGCATTATCTATCTATATTGCGATGCTGTTGGTTGCTATTTCGATTCCCGTAGTGTGTCAAATGGTTGTTCGACTTGCTGGCATTTTTACGGGTCTTGGTGTGTATGTATTTTATATGTAGGTATATCTGACATAACACTGTCTGCTTAGTTTGCGGCCAGATGTTGAGTGGAAATGTCCAGCTTTAATAATTTATTGATTACTAAGGCTCGTGGCTTTGTACGCGTTTTCTTGGGATAAAAAATGGGGGTTTCTTGGGATGCATATTTTCAGACAGATCCGCTGAGATATTTTAGCTTGAAGAGGTAACAAACATCCAAACAATAAAACTTTCGCATTTGTAATATGAGTGTGATTAACTGCCGAAAACTCAAACGTAGTAGCGTAAATCTTTAAGCACGTCTCACACTCACACCGCGATATTTTGACAGTTTTCAATGAAAATCTGTCAATATATCGTATATATCGTCACTAGAGTTGTGTTTGAGAAGTCGGCCGTTAAATTATTTAATAACCTTAAATTTAATTAAGTTTTGCTTCAATCCTGTATGAAATCAATACTAACTCATAGCAACAAAGTGGTTACTAAGTAAATGTTGACATTTAAAGACAAACAGACGCTGGGTTTAATTCAATTTGTACCACAAATTTCACACCCATCTCACATCTGATAATTTTGTATTTGTTTATTTAGTGCCTATTTATTCTTCCCGCAGAGTAATATTTTTGTATATGTACGAGTATTCTCGTGTATGCCACGTTTGCCCCGATAGGCCCGATTCACCGCAAAATTTAGGGAGGAAAAAATGTTTTGGTCTTGTTGAGGACTCTAAAGTTAGACAAGACTCTAAAGACTCTGAAGTTAGTTCATTACTCTATTTTTTAATGATAACTATAAAACCAGGTTATGTCCGAAGAAGACAACCTGAACACCTGTGTCAATGCCAGGTGCAACTGTAAGAGATCATAAAAAACTACAATAAAAAACCATAGCAATCTTATTTTAGCTTTACTTTTCCTAGACATTATTTATTTATTAAATACAGGCACAACAAACAACTAGTATAAGAGTTACATAATACATTTTATAAAAATATAGGTTGTACTCATAATGATAACAAGCTTAACAATACTTATCACTGACTCTACAATACAACTAATTTATACATTTTTATAAGCATATGAAGAAGTATCCAGTGTATTTTATAAGTATGAAGACAATTCCTTATGATCGTTGGTTTATTTCTTACAAATTACAAGTTTTAATTAATTAGAGAAGTTTTGCGAGATAATTCAATGAAGCCCAAGTTGGTAATTTATTGCTAGCTGCCAATAAGTACTGTCACAGTCAATTTTACAACTTACTTAGGTATGTACGAGTAAGTACCAACTATGAGTATTAGTTATATTTTGTAAAAAGTTAAAAAACGAAAAATAACTAGAAGGTGATTGACATAAAATTTTAAGAATTGAGACATTCTTGTCTTCACGGTCGTGCTCGTGATGATGTTCAGAAACCATTGAAACCAAAACCATTGACACTATTTGTTTCTTTTTGATTGTGGTGTTTAATTGATCTTAAATATAGTTTTTAGGTCAGCACAATCTACTCTTTCGAGCGTACAAAAATCTTACTAATATTATAAATGTTTGTATGGATGGATGTATGGATATTTGTTACTCTTTTACGTAAAAACTACTGAACATATAGACAATTTGTTTCCCGATAAAACGCGGGCGAATGTGCGGGTAGCAGCTAGTATTGCATATGTTTGGAGTTGACAGGAGCATGCAGAAACGAAGTAACGACAAAACGACGATATACTTCGTTACTGCTGTACATAATGTATACAATTTATACTTCGTTACTGCTACTTTGTAACGAAGTATATAATATATACTTCGTTACTGCTGATATATAATCATAACCAAGAAGTTCAGGCAGTGTCAGTGAATTACCAATAACCCTGTATTTAAATAATAGTCTATAAAAATAGTGTAATTTTCTCACAAAGCTTAGTGAACACACGCATTCGCATGTTCAAATAGGTAGTCAATTTGTATCCGACTGCATTAAAGTATGCCATTTTAGTATGCACTAAAATATGTTGTATTTACGCTCTGTCTGGCAAACAGTTCTAGATTACGCACGAACGCAATCAGTGCCAATCTGTTTTAGATCGAGAGCTGTTGTTTATTATTTTTCTTTACCAGAATAATAGATTTTTTAAACCCCAATAAAAAGGTCATTGCTTTGACACATGTATTTGTGTCTCTTGCATCGTAGCTACCAGTTAAACGAAAAATTGTTTTGATTGAGTTTTTTTGTATGGTAAAAAGTGAATCTGTTCATCATAGGTACGAGTATATAGGGTGGCTTTTTGAGATGGGAGTGGAAAACGAAACCATGAGCGCTGTGATTGTGAAAATAGAGACAATGATTGCCTTATCTTCATTGACTATAATTGTCAATTTAAGAGTAAGCAATTTTTATGAAGAGTGGTACAATTAATGTCTCTATTTCTGAAAAGATTGAAGAAATCAACGCAGTATCATAGTTGAACGAAACTTCGTTCAACTACGATACTGCGTTGATGTCTTCTGAGAACTCTCAGTAGCAGTATTTATTATTTTCAACCGACTTCAAAAGGAGGAGATTCTCAATTCGTCTGATTGTTGTTTTTTTGTATGTATGTATGTTACGCGATAACTCCGCCATTTATGGACCGATTTTAAAAATTATTTCACTATTGTATAGAAAATAGAATAGAATAGAATATCATTTATTTCGACACACACATTAAGTACATAAAAAACAAACAGAAACATAGATCACGGAAGTTCTTATCCTAGGTTACAAAATTGAATGGCGTTAGTTCGAGTTTTGCCCCATGACCCGGTGCCGAAATAGGTGTTGGCTCAGCATGTGCTGAACTGTTGCCGCTCAGCGCTGTTTTTCAGATGATGATCCCGAAGGGTTTTTTATCCTCAGGGGATAAGTATTTATCCTGCAAAACTTAAAATAAGTGTAAAAGAAAGGGAATTTAAAGTAGAATTATCGTTTTTTAAATCACGCCTTATTATATTTATTTATGTCCTACCTACTCTAGCAAATGAAGGCTAGATCAAGCTGTCATTTGTTTTGTTTGAACTACGAATTTGTACACCACCTACAATAAACTTAGCCAATCTTATTGACCGTTCCAGTTTCTGGAGAAAGCAAAAAAAATATAATATACTCGTATAATAAGAATTGCTCGAAAAATAAGTGAATGGCGGACGAGTAAAGACGTGTGTTTTACACAAAACTAAAGAAAATAAAACAAACGGAAGACAAGGCAATATGGCTATTATGGTTTTCGCCTGTTCATTTATAAAATGAAAAATGTAACAAAAAAAAATATATAATAAGAATTCAATTTACAAACGACGACGGGGACGCTTCCGTATTGATATGGACCAGTTGTCCTGTGGATTGTTTGCAACAGTCTGCAGTTAGCTCAATTGCTTCAAATGTACATACAAGTTCTAATTTGATTCTATTATTTGATTGTAATTTTCCAATGTTTTACTAAATTGGTTATAGATTAATTTAAAAAAAAATTGCGTCATTATGTTTCGGAATTTCAAACCGTCATAACTCCGGCACCTGTTGAGACAGACGAAGGAAACTGAAACGGTCATGACGTTATTGTTAGGGACTTACTGCTAGTCTACAAACAGTAACTGTGCGTAATCACGCTGCGGCAATACCTGGCGTCGGAAACTTTTCAATTACCAGTATTACCATGAATTTGAATCGCGAAACCTACGTGGAATGAAACGTGTTGTTTCATAGATAGATATAAAATACTTTATAGCACACTTAACAAAGGTAGAAAAAAATAATACAACCAACAACTTAAAAACTTTTCACAATTGTCGGTCTTATCGCTCAAGAGCGATCTCTACCAGACAACCGTATAGATAGATATAATAATTGAATAGTACTAGCTAGGGGATCTGTGTGCTCATGTTGATTTAATAAATAAAATGCTCTTAATAACTTTATTTGGCAGCGAAAACATAGAAATAATATAGGACTTATGTATCTCAGTCTCTTCAGGTATGTGGCTACGGAAATCATTATAAATAGATAACCCCTGTCGTGTCCTTCTCATTCCTCTCATTCTCTTTCTGTTCTGCTATTTTGTTTAACAGAACATAACTTGACATCCTAAAATAGTACTTCGTTGTATATAACTGTCTTTGTTTTGCACTTAAAGTTTAGATAGGCGGTACCGCATTCGCACGCGTCTGTCTCAAATCGTGTTGATCTCACGCTCTTCACCCACTGTCCATGTGATGACAGCTAGCAGCAATTTCGCTGTCCACTCACGCTCGGTAAAAAGCCGAATGCTCGTACAACTTGTTCCAGGCTAGCAGTCCTCGTGCAGGCCACTTGTTTAAAACTTGCGGTAAGCAAGGCGTCCAGCAGCTATTTCATGCTGTCACTGTTTTAAATAGCTTCTAATTACAAGTTTAAGTTAACTTCATATTTAAATGCTGCTGATTATGTATTCTCTATATTTATCTAAAATATAAATATAGAGAATACATAATCAGCAGCATTTAAATATGAAGTTAACTTAAACTTGCGTCTTCCCATCTTTCAAGGACATCCGTGAGGGCTGGTTCGGCGGCAGATTTGGCAGAGGATCTCAAGAGGCGCAAATATGTAGGTCCCGATAGAGCCTACGCATTTGCTCCCCGTTGGAGTCGAGACCAGGTCCGACGTCCGTCGGGTACCGAGGCTCTCCGGGTTTTCAAAAAGTTATTTGAGCGCCCTGGTCGAAGCGACGCGTGACCCGAGAGCTGGTGAGTATCTGGCGCAGCGCATTAGCATTGCCATACAGCGAGGCAATGCAGCCAGGGTCTTGGGGACGCTTACGCCGACTGGTATCGATATGGACCAGTTGAGCTATCTGTAGATTGTGTTTGCAACAGTCTGCAGTTAGCTCAATTGTTACAATTGTAAATACCAGTTTAATTTGTTTATATTATTTGATTGTTATTTTCTTTGTCAATAATGTTGGTTCTCTATATATGATTCGATTATGTATTTAAATAATGACGGAACGATAGGGGGAGACGTGGACACAGTTTTTAATGATCTAAAAATCATCACAGATGAATTTCGGCAAATAGGTTTAGAACTAAATTTTACAAAGTGCGAGCTTTTTATTTCGGACTCTTGTGTAGACAAAAACAATATCATAATAAAATTCAACAGTTTGGCTCCCAACATTTAGATAAATGTTCACTTCGCCTTCTTGGTTCACCAATTCTTGCATTTTGCAACTAGCTCAATTGTTTGCAACTAGCTCAATTGTTTCAATTGTAAATACTAGTTTAATTTGTTTATATTATTTGATTGTTATTTTCTTTAAATATTTGTATACTAACACAATAATAAGTTATTAACATGTAAACCGGCTTTATGAATAAATCTGTATTTATGTATTTTGCGTTAGCGGGGTGATATGTACATACATAACAGTTATGTCCTTAACATATAATGGGTAACCTTACCCTGACTTGATTATACCTAATTATTACCTTTCTTTCAGCGGCCATTTTCCAAATAACGACCAAGAGTCAATTTATAAATGTACCTTAATTTAAAATTTAAACAGAAAAGATCTAGTTATACTGGTCGTTAATGATGATGAAGTGTTATTTGTTTGCTTAGTGTGCATGCATTCCCAGATAAGCTGATATTTGGGTAGTTTCGTCCCTTTATAGGGGTTCCAGTCCCATGAAATAATCTTACGTTCGCATTATCCTGTTAGTACCCTATAATAATGAGCAGTGTTTATTGTTGTGGCAGTGCGAATTTGCTACTTATGGTGTTACTAGCTGCTACCCGCGCCTTCGTCCGCGTTTTATCGGGGTAAAAAATAGCCTATTATGTTAATCTAGGTCCCAAACTATACCCACATGAAATTTCAGCCTAATCGGTTTAATAGTTTTTGCGTAAAAGATAAACAAATATCCGTACATCCGTACATCCACCCATACAAACTTTGTCATTTATAATATTAGTAGGATTTCCCTGTTGGTCAATTACATTGGTACGTAAGTAGACCCACCTTTTCTTAAAACATATTTTTTTATCCAAGGCACTACAAATGTAACACATGCTACCTAAGACAAATATTTGTTAATATAAAAACAATAAAAAGCAATAGACTAAAATAAAGAATTCAGAAGAAAACTTCCTATCCCATTAAGATTCATATTGTCCTTCGTATTCCCAAACGTAGGGCCCTGCGACGGTAGCAAATCACTTGACAAGGGAAGGGAAGCCCTAAAATAAATCACCGTAAAAAAGTGAGAATTCCCTTTAGATAATACGCGCGCTTACAAGAGAAAATTAATTAGGTTTACTGTTAATAATTATTTCGCAGAAGGGTGGAGTAGCGGAAAAGAGGAACAGCTAGTTTTCTTTCATACATTTGTGGCATTTATTCAAATGAATCATCCTTTTGATTGAAAGAATTCGAAGATGCAATAAACGCCGAAATGATTAACCTGCACAAATCGCGTAGCATTTCTTCGTAGCACAACTTCGTAGCACTTGCTACGAACCGCTACGAACAAAGTCATCTTAGGCTGAGATTAGTGATCATTTTCTGTCGAATATGTCGGGTGAGTCAAAATTTTTAATCCTACTAATATTATAAACGTCAAAGTTTGTAAGGATGGATGTATGGATATTTGTTACTCTTTCACGCAAAAACTACTGAACCGATTAGGCTGAAATTTGGTATGGGTATAGTTTGGGACCTGTAATAATATATAGGCTATTTTTTATCCCGATAAAAAGAGGGCAAAGGCGCGGGATTTTGGCGCTTGTGAGATATAAATAATAAAAAAACAACAACAGGCTTTGTTGTTTCCTTCTTTTTATGAAGTCGGTTAGAAATTGAACAATAGTACTCAACCATGTAATTCGATAACACTAACTCTGCTTACCTTGAGGCCAAATAATATCGTATGAAAGTGTCCGTGTCATTATTTATTTATTCCGACTCAGCGCTGAGCTCCATAATAATCCTACAGTAATTCTGCCACGGCGGTCATTATATTTCCCTGTGATAAGGGGTCTAGTGAATAATTCTCTGCCGTTCTCCGGGGGCCAGTCCTTGTTAATTAATCGTCCAACTAGCCGGCTCTTGGTCTGGTTTTGCATCGCTTGTCATGAAAACTTATAATAGAATGAACTGTAATGGGAAAATTATTTCGCATCGTTTGTAGGTTCTCGGACTTTTGCTAGGTCGCTTGTATTTTGTCGCTTGTATTTTGTTAGTTGGTGTTGTAACCATATAATACACTAATTTATATTTTTAAATGACCCTATCCGTTTTTTCCTAAACGTGAAATATAACAACAGATTGTAACAAACCATCAACATTTCTGTTTATAGAGATCCATTTTTTTCATATTGCTCATTTCTTATACAAATACATTGGTAGCGTTAATAAAAAGGAAAAAACAGAGGTAAACCTCAGCCGACCGAGTAAATTGAGCACTTTTTCACCTCTCTTAAATTTACATGAAAAACCGGTTTGAACCTGCGACTTACAAACCTTTTATAGACCCTTTACCGGAAGTTGGCACGAAACGATTTCGCAAAGGTGTTGATTCTTAAACATATTTAAGTATGATTTATAGGTAGAATTAATAATTTTAAATTAATGGATAATTTTACAAACGTCTAGTAATTTCTAGCAAGTTTACGCTACATGATTATTACAAAAGCTTGAATTGGAACGATCAAAGGCATTCATTAAATAAAGAATCGATCATGGTTTGCTTCGATGATGAAAACTAAAAATATACCGCCACCTGCTTTCTATGGAAACGAGCCTAAAGAGAATTTGCAACGTCTTTTAGCAAACGCGCATTACTCTGTAATGCTGCTTCAAGGTACCGTGTTTTCTAGAGGGCTTTTAATAAGGTTCAGATTAAAGTCTTGGCTAGCCTATACAAATAATGGCTCAGTCTACTTAAACTAAGAAGTCATACCACAATGAGTTTATCTAAGCCAACAAAAGCATAGACTTTTTCTTTAAAGTTTAGTTATACCGAGACCAACTAAACGTGATTTAAGTATAAATTGTTTTAAATAATGTACCTAGTATATTCTTAGAATTATTGCCAAAATATTCCACAAAGATATATAGAACTTAATTACCATCACTGAAAAAAATTACAATCAAATAAAAGAAACAAATCCAAACTATAATTTACAATACAAACGATTAAGCTAACTGCAGGCTGTCGTAAACAATCTTCAGATAGCTCAACTGTTCCATATCAATACCGGTAGGAACCGTCCCCAAGACGCTGGCGGCATTGCCCCGCTGTATGGCAATGCTAATGCGCTGCTCCAGGTATTCACCAACTCTCGGGTCACGCGTCGCTCAGTAAAATTACAAAACAACGGAATAAATCACTAAACATCGGAATATTTACCATGATTTGTGTTACTTGAGTTTTCCAATGTTTCGCCACAGTTGTGGCATAATCACGGAATAATTGAAGTCACTGCGAGTAAGTATTTATTTTGATCATAATCACTAATAGATTTAAAAACGATCCATGGAGAAAGAATTAAGTAGCCTTCTTTAAATATTGAGCTGAAGTAGAGTCAACTGTCAAGTCAATTATAATTTTATTAAGTTTCGTGAAGCCTTGACATTTTAATCTCGGTAGCTTATACATTTTATAGAGGAACAGGAGTGTGGTTGTTTGTAAAGCGGGTCACGTACAGCCTATCTAATTTACCATCCCCAAAAAGTAACAGCATTGGCGGCTCGAATTAGTTAGGTAGAGTATTTTGTTGACTAAGTTTTGTGATAAAATAATATCATAAGAAATACTTGGAAAATATAAAGAAGATCAAATAAAACTGATCTAATTAATACCTTCAAAAATCCCTCACTCCGGGCAGGTGTTTATTTTAATGCATTCACTGCCCAGCCTCCGAAGGGGCGCGCCGCTGCGGCCCCGTCTGACGTATTAGGAGATGGGCATTTGCGGCATGGGCCACGAAAGTTTTGATTAACTCCAATAATTATGTAAAATAAAGCATTTTGCACCTCTGATATCACTCGCAGCTTCCCACGTTTCCCTGGAAAATATTAATCATGGAATTAAATTTAAGAATTCAGAAATAATTTATAAGAGTGATCAGAAAACTAATAAACGAGAACAAAAATTTTTTTTATGAAAAGCTCCGCAATATCACTGAAATGCTGAAAGCTATAAACTTTGCAATTTTAAAGAGGAATGGTAGAATGCAGGTGCTAGCAATCACTATTGGGAAATAAAAATAAAGTCCGATAGGCAAATACCTAGTTTCCTTCTCCTATACATGAAAACTGAGTATCTACGCTCAGTTTTATACTAGAGTTACATTTAAATTTAGTTCCAAAACAACCAGCTCTTAAGCCTGAGCTTCAGATAAGCAGTTACGTAAAAAATTGATTTATCGCATAGCAAGGTCGAAGGTTGGATGAGTAATGCCAGGCACAGACCACAAACGATAGCTCGTACCTCAGTGCATACGAGATGAGATCGATGGAATACAAATTCCCTTTGCAACCCAAATGAATCATTCCAATACAGAGGCTGAATTCGACTGGCAATCGATCTTACAATCAGATTTTATGATATTACGTTATAGGTAAAAAATTGCTTGGCTTTTTACAGGTTACACCTGAAACCCAATGTATATGTGCTAGATTTATTATGATTTATAGATTTATAGTACGTGAAATATCTAGGATGATTTTATACAAAAATTTAATTATATTCCTCGCTCGAAAGCCAGTCATTTCGCGTAAAAAGTATGCGAGCATCGAGAGATGAGATAATAAAATAAAATACGGGCCTGTTTATCAGCAATAAGAAAAGTAAATGCACCCATACATACATTTTCGTTTTTGAAAGCGGCCAATATTTTTTCCTCTCTCGCCACTGCGCTGGAGGTGACTAGCTCTCACGCGACCAGTAGCCATTTCGTAGTTAACTAGTTTCTGCCCGCAGCTTTGCACCTTATTTGTTTAATTTTAATTTTTGATTTTTCTGTTATAAAATATAACCTTTGTCCTTCCTCGGGATACAGATTATAATTAACTATGGCTTATTCAACAGAGCATAGCTATCACAGCGGTGCCTGGTATGATAATTTAATTTGTTTGAATTTTTGAACGAACTACATAACGTAACTATACATGCTCTACCCTCATACGTAAAAGAATGCATTGAGAATGACGTCTCTCAAGCTGTCTTGCTTTGATCGGATTCGAACTGAGCAGGATAGTATGAGAGATGGTATCATTCTCAATGTTATTCTATAAGTACGAAGTACGTTACCAAACAAAATTGACATATCACCAGATGAAAACGTAAGTCTCCTAAAGACTTTTTTGTAATGTTCCGTTTTCATGGACGCTGCAAAGGTTGGCTTTAAAACATGCAAGGAAAGATAAAAGCCATCACATACATACATACCGCATACATAGTCTACGGGCAAGGATATTGGCACGTTGGGCGTAAAATAAGTCTCAGGTGTTCTTGATAGCCTCTATCCGCCAAAACTGATAAAATATGATTTCGCTCAAACCCGGTCGTTACTTTTAGTTTCCGCTATGGAGCTATGTAGAGTAAAGTATTATAAGCTTTGCAATGCAACTTATTTCTTGCTTTGAAAAAGCACAAAACACTGCCGTGTTGTATTTTTTTACTACATGTGTGACTGATGACAACAACTCACCTAAAGAGGGACAAGGACAAGAACTTATCTGAGCGTCTGGTCGAAGCGACGCGTGACCCGAGAGCTGGTGAGTATCTGGCGCAATGCATTAGCATCGCCATCAGCGAGGCAATGCAGCCAGCTTCTTAAGCACGCTTCAGACTGGTATTGATATGGACCAGTTTAACTACCTGTAGATTGTTTGTAACAGTCTGCAGTTAGTTCAATTGTTTCAATTGTAAATACTAGTTCTAATTGGTTTCAATTATTTCATAGTTATTTTCTTTCTTGTAAAGAACTTATCGATAAATAAGTACTACCGTAATTTTCGGAACGTCTGTTGCTTTCCGAAAATTACGGTACACCCACATCGTGCGTTTGGCCTTACTACTGCAGCTGATATTCTTCTTGGCCTTTAATACCTTGTTCGATGTTGACAGTTTTTTTCCATTCGGGTGCCTAACGGACTTCACATACAAAACTCGCCAACACAGCCCGGAGGGTAAGTTTGGCATTTCAGTGTATGAATATTTCGTAGGCAGCCGACAGCGTTTTATCAACATGTCGGCAGGCTGTCGACTTTGGTGTCCATTAACACTTTTATGGCCCAAGACGCAGATGTTGTTGAGGGCAGCGTGGCGGCGCGCGCCCGCCCCTGCGGATCGTACCGACAAGGCTGGGCTTTGAATGCATTAAACACACATTCTGACGACTGCCTAACCAACATTATAATGTAGCTGTACCATAATTTGTAAGGAGACTACCCGTATATCTTTTCAGTCCGTTCAATTCGAAATCTTCGTCTACAAACTTGTTATTCAATGTTTAAAGTCTAATTAAGTCTCTTCCTGCCGCACTGATCAAGCTTGTCACACAAACTGCAATCGAATTTCAACTACATTCATAAACTTTTTTCTAAAAATAATCCTTTACTCGAAGTTGCAATACCAACCTTATTTTCGTAAGAAATTCCGTCATAATAAAGTGTTACGACAACTTTAACTTAAACGGTAATAAATGGGGAAAGAGGGTAGACGGTGCCCTCGGGCGTGGCAGATAAGGCTGTACTCGTCACGCATCTCGTGGGCCTCAATCTGCATCGGGCTGCCACCGATTGTATTCTACATCTCTGAGTGTGTTTTCATAATACGTTTATATTCTTAGAGACGCATGTTCTTTGAACTCTAGGTATACTCTTGTTTTCATTAAATACCGAAGACATACTAAAGATGACTATTTCATGACAGAAAAATAAATTATTGAAGCCTTAATATCATGAGGCTTCAACCTTAGTTTAAAAGCAGGTTCTTCGTAGTCTGATAGAAGTTATATGATAATTCCATCCGAGCCAAAATTCGGCGATGGCGGCCAGTCTCAACGAAGACTAGGCAGGCGCGCAGGCCATAATATAGTGCACAAATGTGCGCGCAAATACTGATGCATTCTCTATTCCCTCACTCTCATAATCTGATGGAACAGTAAACTGGCATGACTCTGGGAGAGTTTATGCGCAGGACCAACAACATAAAGTGCTTTCCGAGGCACGGGAGTAACACCGCCAACTTTCTGACACCGGGTTGCCAGTGTGAATATGATAATTTAATTTTTAATCTTTCTTTTATTATGCAAGAGAAAAATCTATTTATAAGAGATTTGGTAATTGATTAATCAATGTACGGATTAGTTTACAAAGTTATTTTATACAAAGACTTCTCTCAAAATATCTACAAGGCTTACCACAATGCTGTCAACAATAAATCAAACTGACACAATCAACTTTCCATACCAGAAAAACCCACCCCTGACTCCAATAAAAATTTCATACGCTGATAAATAAAATCCAATCCATAAATTCTAGATCCCATGTATCCTTCAATTTCATCAAGCGGAAACATTTTACACGAACCTACGCACCTCGCCGGCCATACACATTGATACACTCATCTAAATTCAGTTTGTTCGTGACTGGAAATCCAATTTGAAGACTTGGTTCCCAGTTAATTTGTACAGAAACTGCCACTTCAAGACGATCACGAGTTCCTTTAATTGGTTTAGAAGTTAGAGTAAACAGTATTGTCACCGTCTATGTAGGAACTGGTAGTTACATAAATTAATAGGCCGCATCGTCTATTAAATTTTTATTTCACGACGACAAAAAGAATAAGACAAAAAAGTTTCTGATGATATTGGCCCTCGCAGCGAGCAAATGCGTAGATAGGGACATTTGTTATAAGTTCCCAATATAAAAATAAACAGAAAGCCACGATACATCAAGTCAGTTAAAATTACAAGCTCTTGCTAAATTGCATTTTATTTTCAGCTTGCTTAAGTTGTTGTATCAAGGCTTGTTGTAGCAGAAATCTCTTTTAATGCTACTCTGGGCCACTGATCCAGTTTAAGCGCATAGATCCAGCTTTGTAGCGAAATAATATGACTAGACACCGAGAGGTAAGCGAAATTAGATCCTGTGTTGAATTTAATATTAGGAGCCGAAATACTTGCCTGGCTGGTTAAATTTCTCAGTTTGGTGTAGATGTGGTTTTTGAAAGACCGGAGTGCTAGTTTCTAGCAAAGGTAATTTATTGAATAAAAGTATTATTTTTGAGATAAAAAAGATTCGGATTCGGATATACGTATCTCAGTTGAACGCGGCGAGTATCTTTAATATTTGCAAACAACTGAGGCTTAGACTTATAAAGTAAATAAATAAATAGTTTACTATGGAACAAAAAACAAGAAGATAATACATGTTTAAAGAATGGAAACGATGCCATCTGCAGTAGTTTAAAAAACTGTGTCCGAAAATACCACTTGTTATAGCTAACTTTTACAGCAATAACATTAAAATTTTCCTAGATTTTTCTATTTAAATACCCTATTAGAAAACTAAATACAAAATACAATACTTATACTTATAAAATTGCGCAGAAACTTAGAAAATTTAAGAAAACTACCTTTATTATAAACTTTTTTAATGTGACCTTAGCCCCAGCATTATAATTATACTCTTTGCTAAGCACGTTTGAAATAAATTTTAAGTTCGAATTGAATAACAGGACAAAGTCTGTCGGGTCAGCTACAGACAACTATACCTAAAATTTACTCTGAATTTTAGGTATAGTATGGGCGGTTTGCTCTTACGTAGTTATTGTATCCTCTTTACGGTTTGCTTACAAACATTGTACACCGAATTTGGCTGGAATACTACTAGTCTCTTGAATGGTTATGTGGTTTCATGCCTCGATGACGTACATACAATTTGGCCGACTATTAAACGTTTTCAAAACCATTGAATAGATGGCCAACTCTTAAAGATATTGTCAAAACCTCCAACCGACCGGTGTGACCAGGATGACTCATCGATTGCATACAACATTTTGTATTTTGTACATGTTTGCCTGCGTGGGCCTAGTTATTATTATTTACAAGCTGCCCTACGGCATAGAATAAACCGACTAGAAGGGAATCTTCTTAGACAGAGTCCCAAACGTCGCCAATTTTATACCAACTTCCCCCTTCACGTCGTTACGCCCCTCTGTCGTCCAGGCGTGTTGCCAGGGTTGCTTACTTACTTAGTTATTGCATCCGTCTAAAGAGAATATCGCTAAAATATAAGTTTTTCTTTACTTTGAAATCATTATTTTATTGTAGTTTTACAAAATATGAGATTTATAAATACTTACCTCCACCATTTATGTTACGTACTTACACTAGGTATAAGATACTTATAAACAATAAGTTATTATACCTAAGTATCTACCATGCGAAATGAAGCCATTTGACGACCACTGTGGCGCGGCGGGCGAAGGTCTACCTGCGACAGGAGGTTGCGGGTTCGATTCCCGCGTTGGGTTAAATATCAGTACGATCTGCAAATATTTGTCTCGGATGTTCTGGATATTTTTTAACATAAGTGTGGTACCGTTTCCGAGTTGTTTTTACAACCAAACACATTACAATAACTGGGTGGGTGGGTTGAAATTTTTTTCAGATACGGAACCACAAACACTTATACGCGCGAAGCAGGCAGTGACAGCCCTACCTTAGTCGTTGGGAGTAGCCCGTTTAACGTGTAGGTTAATATCGTGACCTTGAGCCGGTCCGGGGTGCAAGTTTCTACTCTACATATGTACTTGTCTACTCATATGCCTGCGGGTTTACTGACAGTTATTTCAAACGTGCTCAACAAAGAGTATATAACGCTGGGCCTAAGGTTACATTAAAAAAGTTTATAATAAAGGCAGTCGTTAAGTTTTCCTAAATTTTCTAAATATAACGTAAGAAACTTCTATGATGTATTGGAAAACATTTTAAAAAAGATGAGTGAAATCGGTAAAGACGTTCTAAAGTTATAGCTGAACCAACAGAAATAAGAGTTCATTTTTATATATATAGATAATATTATATTATAATGCGAATGAATTTATTAAAACAGCGAACCCACCATTTGTTAATCTTAGAAAATTACTTCAATCCCGCACCACAATATTGACTGGTTTCTAATGGGATGTCCTAGCATGTCTCTCCATTAGCCCAGTCTTAATTAGAAGCCATCAGTGAAGATCTCCAACGGCAACTTGGCCGCATCGGGACGCCCTAATCTACCCATCAGGATTCGGATCACGTAGTAGTTTCTATTGCGAATGTTGGCCACCCTGCTGCCGTCATCGAAATAATCAGAAGGGATAACTAGTGGCTTGGAACAAAACTATGAGTATATTAGGTATAGTTTGAATAAGCGTGTATAGCAGCTAGTGTGTTTGAAAGCGCGTTGAGTTTGCAAGTGGCTCTAGAACAAATCACTACATATTATAAAAGAAAGTCCTCCGCCGCGTCTGTCTGTCTATTTAGGATAAACTCAAAAACTTCTAAACGGATTTTGCAGTTTCCAGCAATCGATAGAGTAATTTATGATGAAGGTTTTAGTGTATGATTTGTCAAGGTTTTGTGTAAATTTGTTGAAATTAACGATAATTTGTTGGAAGTGTTGAAAAAAGTCAAGCCGCCTGGGAACTTTCATCGAAAACGCTGTTTAATCCCTTTGAGATAATATATGCTCCTAATAAAACATGGAGGCCTATGTCCAGCAGTGGACGTGTATGGGCTGATGATGATGATGATGAACTTGTTAAAATAGAAATAAAAAAACCCTTTTGTAGTGTTCCATAACAGAAGGGGTTTCACCCTTCACTGTCTATCGTAGATCAACGTCCAAGCCGATGCATTTCCTGTTAACTAGGTGAAAAAAGACTTCTTTGTATCCTGTACCTATGAGGAAGGAAGAAACTCATGTTTTCGTTGTTAATCAAACACCCAAATATAAAGCAAACCTTCTCAGACTTCATTATGTCTTATTGTTCTTCAATCAATAATTGATTGAAGAACTTCTCTTAATTATTAAGAACAAGGTTATTTCATCTCGTTTTCAATTAACACGTCATTCCTTTTGCACTTGGTTTATATTGGACCCTGATGCTATAAACGTATGGCACAGTAAAAATCATGCGAATAGTAACAGTACCAGTTACCTTACTGAATGCATATTTTTCCGTGCCACGTGTTGTGCTGATTGAGCCAAACGTTATTTATGAACATTATACTGTCCTACTCCTGGACGCCTTCCCCGCTATTTCTCTCTCTCTCTCATGCTATTATGAACCGTTGATGTATTGGTCATCGTGCCAGCGTTTCCGTGGCCTCGGTGACGAATTCCTTCAGGATTCCATCCAAAGGGCTAGAATTTTAAATTTCTTTAAACATCTAATAACATCCGTTCGAATAAACAACTGGACTTTCATACCGATACCATTAACTATTAACTCTACGAAGAAATATTCTCATTTTTTAATTGTTTATCTCTCGTCGCTCCATTTTGCTCCAGTCTCAAATGGAGGAGAGACGTCGTGGTGGCAGTGGCAGCACACCAGGCTTATTTTTAGTTTCTCTTCTGTAAACTTTTCACTATTCCGTGTGTATGGGTAAGGGTAGTATTAATGGCAGCGGGGTGATGTTAAAGCGATATTTTCCCATCGTGATATATGGGAATCTTGCTTGGAGCTGTAATGAGAAATTCCAATGTCACAGCCTTCTGTATGACATCCTAAAGTGAAATTTTTGAGCTTGCTTGTTTAAGATCAAACGGATGTAAGGAACCGGTTTGATTCAATAAATCAGGTTAAGTTAGAGCGGAGATTGCGCTGTAGGCGAATTTTGTGTTAAAAACGACCATCTGGAAAATATATGTATTTGTACTATCACAGAAATTGTCCTGTAGTGGTAATCAAACCTGCAACCTTCGGGTTGACCTTTGCCAGAGAAATTGTTAAAGTTATCTCAAACAAATTTCACGATTCATAATAAATCGTTATTATAAGCTATCACCACATTATGATAGGTTCTGAAATTTCCATCTCAAATGTCAATTTTATGTCCCCGCGGGAGCAGTCGGTTTTAGCATCTCGACCTCATTGTACTGCCCCAGTGATACCCACAAAAGGGCTCAATTCCACACAAAACGATAACATTTTCATGATTATGCGGAGAGGATAGGATCTTTTGTATTATGATAAAAATTCGCGAGCAACGGATAAGCGCAATCGTCTTGAGTCAAAAGAAAAAATGCCCAAGAAAAATTACCGCTGTACTTGTTCGTTCTACGCTGTCATTAAATTGAGGGATTTACTTCACAATGTTACTTGCGAGAAGGGCGACAATACAAAAGAAAGTTGGAGAGTTTGTTACAGAAATCTGTGACATGGATAACTTTTTCTACAGCTGTGCTGCAGGATTAGGGTAGGTTAAATTATTTCTGGCAAATTGGGATCGTCACAGTTCATTAGTCTTGCAAAGAATGAAAACGGTCTAATGTGATGGCATAAAAGCACCGTGGCGCTATGAAATGTATATTTAATTAAAGCCCCTAATTTGTGTATATTATCTGATTGTAATTTTCTTTGTCAATCAAGATTATTAAAGACTTTTCTTTTATTTTATTTGTGGCTTTTTATTTTATTTGAGGTTATAATAATCTTATATTATTACTCATCGTCATTTCATCACCGTCGAGTTTCACGACTCAAATGAAATTATCATAAACAATGGATTTCGATACCGTGACTTTCGATCTAGCGTACCACTTATAAAAAGATTATTCGTAACAGAGTAATTCGCGAATTCGTCATTCGAGAACGCGATTTTCGAAACAATGGCTTTTCGCAAGGGCGTACCATATGAAAATAGCGTGCATCGCAAAGGGACGGCATTCAAATCTGCATAAGAGACCCCATGCAATGATATCATACGTACAATTGCAACAGATTTTTGCAATCAGTTAAAAACAATATGGAACCGATTGTTCCAGTACATTGAACGTACAAGTTACGTGTGAGTAAATCCGCTTCGTGATTGATTCTGGTAAATGGTACGTGAGGGATTTTCGAATGCCTTTTATAATATTTTTTATTTTTCAGGCTTTTATCTGATTTTTTTGCCAATTTTATCGTGCAAACTCTTTTTATACATAACACAAAGTGGTAATTTTGATAAGCGTTTCTTTCTGATCTTGGCTGACATTCTATTGCGAGTCTGTCTAGATAATAAGGTACGTGCTACTTTAAATACAGTAAAAATAATGTTTTATTTTATATCAATAAAAAACATTACATAAGACATAAGCACAATGGGCGGCCCTATTAATTAAAAGCTTATTTATTCTAGGTACCCTACTAATTGAATCACTTTTTATGGCCGTTTGTAAACTAAAAGCTCAATGTTGTGAGCGTGGGTACCTAATTCCAGCCATTAATTCCAATTAACATAAAAAGCTGATTTTTCAAGTATAATAAAACGACAAGAACCACGTTTATACGTTTCTTTTTAAAGGCGCAAAGGTACGAGAATTACCCTCTCTTTGTAATGCTAATTTAAAAACCAAGGAATTCATTTTTTATTCATAAGTTTTTCTGCTTTAAAGCCAGCAGTCGGAGCATCCGACTCGTTTGTGATGAGTTTCAAGTTAAATATAAAAACTCATGTGATTTTTTTTTGTAAATGTGTACCACTTTAAAAGCTTAGATGTTATTACGCCAGCTGAGTTGAGTGGGTTGTTTTGTGCGTTGAAACAAGTGTAGTCTGTTCTCTGCCATCACAAAAAGCATTATTTTTTTATTGATCATCAAATTTGCTGGCTGTGTCGGCGGGGTTGATATTTAGGAGTCATAAATATGTAATTTTTAGGTTCGGTATCTGATTTAACAATAGAGATCGTATGATAAATTTATCAGTGACTGATATGTGAATTTGAACTTTTTCTAATCCTAAAACGCAAAGTGCCAAAATGGACTTAAATCATAACCCTCGTCCTTCGGTAGTCAGGTAAAAAATACATTGCGTACAGCAACCAAACGTTTGTTGCAAAAAACTACCGCGGTATCAATCTCTTAGAGAATGTAACGTATTTCGAGACAAAACTATTATAAACATTTCACGTTTTATGATTTCTCGTTCCAAAACTTTTTTACAGAAATTTTTCAAACCAGAACGCAAAACAAATTAATGTAATTTACGCTGCATGAAAATAAAGAGGTATGCTTTTCCAAGTGCTCAAATGCTATATAAAAATTAAATGTTTTGTCCAAGAGAACACAAAAATTTCATAATAACATAAATGTTTATGATGAACATTTTAGAACGCTCACAAAAATGTGTGTAATCTGCCTGTCCTGAATTCTTTTCGGGAATTTATGCTAACTCAATTTGGATACCATGCTTTCTGCTTTCAAACAGGCTTGTTAATAAACCTTGTTATCATTGATGTATAAATAACAAACAAATAAAATTTTACAATAAATAAAGATTATTCACGAATTCGGTACATACTTGGTTTCCTTTGCAGTTGCCAAGTTTAGCAAGTATCCCAGCTTAGTCGACTATTTTCCGTAAATACGGGCGACCCAAACAAAAAGGTGAATTACAAATATACAGTGATCTCATTCGGGAGCCAGTTCTCATCGAGAAGAGCCAATATTCGATACTTTTTCCCAAGTGGCACACTTTTACATTTGGACTGTTCTCATTGACGATTCAACCCTTGCGCGGCCGAACAAACTGGATTAGACTGGGACATGTTCGCTCGCAAGGGAAATAAATTGATTTTTTTTTACGCTGTTGTGTTTCCAACTCGCGTCCGCAATAACAGGCCACAATGAAAAATAATAATGCACGGAAGATTGGTCACACACAGTAAATGTTTAACGGCGTGTTAATTTCGGTGGAAATAGGTCACGTTTGTAACATGCCTCTCATTCACAGTGGCTGCACGTTTTAAAGGAGCATTTTAGTTGCTGTAATGTTAAACTTTGTCTCATAATTAAATTAAATTTTAAAAAGTTTATTCTTTTTGATGGTCATATTTGACAGTTATATTCACGTAATATATGGTTGTTGACGGTAGTCACAGATTAATAAAAATGTGTTACAGTGAGGCATTACCTATGAAATGTTGTATTTTGCCAATAGAAAAGGCGGTCATTACCCACAGCCATGTCTCATTTCATTTATTTCCACCTTAGGTATTGCATAATATACATACACTTGAAGTCGTTAATTTCTAAATTAAAATATGACTACTACTTCATTAAAACAGAAAAAAGTAAGCACCAAAAGGGATTGTACACAGAAAAAAAAGAAAGTCAAATCACACTAAAATTAAAACTTTATAAGAGTTGCTTGTAAAAGGGTAGTATTTGTCCCTAGTCTGCCCGAAGACAAAAAGATTTAGAAAATTTTGACGAACTGAGCTGACACTCATCTCTGTTTAAGAGAGATATAATATGTAGGTATATATTAAAGATATATATTTATAAATTAAAAAATAATGCTTGATCATTCACACAGCATCATCTAGTCCCAAGCTAAGCAAAGCGTTATGGGTATGATATATATTATATTATGATGATGCAAGGATCTAACACTTCCTATATACACCCTTTATTCAGGCATTTAAAATTTGTAAAGGAATTAAGAAACTCATGAAATACATGCACCCTGAAATCATTACACTCCTTTTTGGACAGCCAGGTAAAATCTAAATACAGATTGTGTTTAAAAGCACTACGAAAAATTCTATTATAGATGCGGAAGAAGAAAGTGTGTTTTAAAGTTCTGGAAAAACCCGGACAGTACTGAATTGCCACGTTTCGTGTATTTTTTACGGGCGCTATGAAAATACCATTGAAGGTTTTTACGTCGTTAGCGTTCCTACACTTTTGGCGAAACTCTGTCGTCCGTCACATGTTACAGTCGTTTACTGTAGGAGAAAAGTATTACAGCCGGTTGTTCGTACGCTAACCACCTCTTATTTGGTAAGATTAAGTAGCTTATAAAGAACTAAATAATAGATTCAGGCGTTACTTTGCGGAAATTCATTGCAAAATATTAAAATGAAAAAATTATGTAACAATTTCGTGTATAACCTACTCTGATAGTATTCATCAAAGTAAGTCGTCAACTAGTTTCGTCTTTCCACGAAACATCTTCAGGACACCACAATACTAGACCTTGACATTAAGATTGACAAGCAACACAGAAAAAGTCCTGCCAGCGACTCCGAGATTCTCGCGCCGGCCAGCCCAGCCAGTGATTTTGCCTCTCTGAGCTCGGAGAGATTCAAGAAAGAACTTGTATATACGACCTATGGCCGTACAACCTAAGGTAGGTACTTACCATGACTTTGCTTACAAATGAATGAACTAATCAGTGATTCTTTCAGAAACCTTTTGTATGTCGTCAATCACTTCAATGATGTGGCGCATGGTATAAGAAAACAGGTATGCTCTTCCGAGACACGACGGTCACGTGGTGGTCTCCAGGCTACGTCGACACCATCGGCGAAGGAGAAAATGAATCTGTTTTCTGATGTTACCAGTAGTGTAAAATTGTAACTCCCCGAACTCCTTGTATTACCTGCATAAATTAGATAAAACTATGTGGTTTTGTATTTACCAAATTATTTATCACATTGACTCATGTTAACTAACGCTGTTTTGACTGATCGTCGCCAAATGGGATATATGGGATAATTCGGTTTAATTCGGATTAGGGGACACAACAGAAACTCCATGTAGCTCTTGAGCAGACCGAATGATTTTTATTATTTCTATGCAGGTACCTACAACATTGTAGTTAGACCTACCCTCATTATTACTAGAACACTACAGTAAGAAACATAATTGACTATTCACATATTTTTATTGATTTTTCAATTGACCCTTATCACATTTGTTTCCCAACTTCTACATTTTGTTGAAATAAAGTGGCAACTGGGTAGTGACGTCAACTGGAGACACTCCCGGAAGAGCAGACCTATTTTCTTGGATCATGAGGTGGCGTAGAGAAACAATTTGACACTGACACTGGCATAGTCAAAGAGTTTCTCTTTGCTCCTCGTCAGTATTGTATTCTCTTTGCTTTGCTCAAGCGGCGCTATAACACAAGGAATTGAATAAGTATGTAATACTATTTCATAAGAAATTTTATCATTGAATTGATAAGCATACGACCAACTGGCTGTTAGTATATCGTTAGTATATAACGTATATAATAGCCTATGTATATACGTAGGCTGCTTGATCTTAGTAGTTAAGTAAATCACTACATATTATAAAACAAAGTCCTCCGCCGCGTCTGTCTGTCTGTTTGCCATAAACTCAAAAACGAATGAACGGATTTTTTCATGCAGTTTTCACCATTTGATATAGTGATTTAAGGGGAAGGTTTAAGTATATAAGTTGTCAAGGCTTGGTGAAAATAGGTTTAAATATAATTGTTGGAATAATTCTCAGAAAAGTCAAGCCGCCTGTGAGCTTCTTTTTAAGTTTGCTTTATAAAAAGTCTTGTGTCCTAATAGTCCTAATAGCGGTCGGTAGAAAAATGGTAAAAATATTCTTGAATAAGGATTCAATGTTGACTTATTTAAATAAAACCACAATTTGTTTATCATTTGATCTTTTTTAAGGCTGAGTTTGTAAAATAAAACTTAGTTAAGTACAAATAAATCCACATACCTACTTATCCCACGGCCACAAAAGGATTTATTGTTCTTTCATCAAGTTCTGCACTCAATATCAAAGCAAATACATTTCACTACAATTCAATTTTCTAAGCGCGTCCTTTCGCAAACTCATGAGTGAATATTTGTACAAGGGATAGCGATTCGTGCGAGACCCCATTGATGGAATTGACGTTGGCTGTTACTGATCCGTTTGTCGTTTGTTTTGAAACTATTTTCCTATGTGATCCGTTATGGAACTCGATGAAACTGTTTCTGCAGGATTTGTTTTTCAACCACTTCAATTACGAATTTAAGTGTAACAAAAACCTAGCTTAGCTAGAATAGAAATGGAATCTAAATGTCGTTATGTTTTTTAAAAAGATAAGATATTAACCATTTTTTTCTATATCTACTTTCAAAACATGATATAACATCATGTTTACGGATTACTACGTGAAAACTAGAGTGGGGTGGATGTCTTGGGCATATACTACGGGTGGTTACCGAGGGGGACGAAGTTAATTACACAATATTTAAGTTATGTTGTGGAAAATGAATATAATTCTGATATAAAACAAAAATCAAGCTTTTATTCAATCATTATCATAACGAATGCTTCGTTTCAATATTGCGTTCCGCACAATCTGCGTAAACTATTCAAATTACGCCAATAAACTTAACCCATTACTCCCGCAGTAAAATAGCAACATCAATGAACTGAGATTTTCAATCGTATTAAATTCTGTGGCGCAGGTACGTACCAACTCCCAATTTTCCACGTTTCAAACAAATTAACCCTACGCCACTGAGCATTATTACAGTTAATAAACGATTTAATGCCTGACCTATTTATAACAGATTAGACCGGTGCACGTCAGTATTAACTAGCTAAAAGCAGTTAAAACCAGTCAGCCAGGTTTGTTATGTGGCGTGGCATGAAATTATCGGTGCTATTAGCCATTTGCCTGAATGGCAATCAAGGTTCATGACAGTTTGCGAACTTTGAACGTCGACGGTTATTAGTTTGATACTATGTACCTATTTCTTGGATCGATTGTTCTATAAATAACTATCATTTGCACGAACAGGCATGAAATTTAAACAACTACCGCTAATACATTTTCTGTCATTTATGGTGGGATGTGTGGTCGTGCCTTAGAGCATTTATGCTCCAAGGGTCGTGCGCAACCAAAAACGACTCATATCTATATAAGAACTTTTGTCGAGGCAAATCATTGTATGGGTGTGGTCTGTCCCCAATAAATCTAAGAGTTAGCTTGATGCACAAGTGTACTTGTGCATTAAGCTAACTCTTATACACATACCCCGAAATAATTACGGCGCGGCGTAAAGCAGCAGCTATAGCTTTTCATACACATTGGTTGTTACGTCATGCGCGTAGCGGAGCTACGAAAGCTTAGTTCTGTAGCCTCTGCGTAGCACTTGCGGCCGTTGCTACGTTTTTTTTTTTTTCCCTCGAGGCTTTGTTTCTGTTTTACAAGTATTTCTATGTCTTAGGTGCACACTGTTTATGACTTTAAAGTATCAAAATGGCTTATCAATTTTGATGAGTGATGTATCACAATTTTTATTTGGTTCTTAGCTACATTTTGTAGGCTTTTGCCATCTAAAAAGCCATCTAAAGGACCGTTTCAGGTTTTTTTAAGTTTTCTATAAAAATAATCACTTGTTTGAATCATTACTTTCTTAACAAAGAAAATCACCATCAAATTAGAACTAGTATTTACAATTGAAACAATTGAGCTAACTGCAGACTGTCGCAAACAATCTACAGGTCAACTCACAAGCTCAACTGATCTATTTCAATACCAGTCGGAAGCGGACCCAAGACGCTGGCTGTATTGCCCCGCTGTATGGCAATACTGATGCGTTGCGCCAGATACCCCAAAGCTCTCGGGTCACGCGTCGCTTCGACAGACCACAGATATTTGTTATAAAAATCATAATCTATTTTATTTTTACAAGGAGCCGGACCTCTTTACTGTACCAAACGAAACAGGTGTTTCACGAGCGCTCATTTCCGGTGGCTAGAACACGTGTAGGGAATGGAAGAGGTTCGGGCTGTCAAGAAGGCGTATGGAGGAAAACCATCGGGGCGTGGACCAGTCGGCAGCCCTAGGCAACGCTGGATCGACGACGAAGGCGATCTCCAGATACTCACCGGCATCGGGTTGGTTGATAAATAAGTACGCGTCTAGGGTATAGAGGGATTTACAGTTCAATACGCCCTGAAAATGCCTGGCATAAACCCATCTCTAGTCTAGGGTATTTTAATATTATTACAAGTTTCGTGAATTTTACATGATGTAAAAATTTTTCATTTTGTTAAAACACTCGAACTGAAACAACAACTTGTTTACTCAATATTGAGAACAACTCAGACATTTTTACTGTGGCACGATGTCTGCCAGCCAGATCAACTATTTGAATAGGAAAATATTGTTAGTGAAATTCTAGCACAAATTGTTGTAATTAACTCCGTGAGTATTTACTTTTACCACATGGTTACGTCGCTCGGACCCTTATACTGACTGTATTATGAAACCTTTTCAGTCGTAGATGAAGCTTGAAGGACGTTTACAACTTAGAAATGCGTTACTCAAGTAAAGATCGATGACTGAGCAAGCTTACAATACGGACCTTACTCTGCGTGGACTCTACCGAATATATACCCATGCAATAACTACTACTGAGTTCTCAACCTCGAACACAAAGTAAACTTTGACTTGTTTACAAAACTAAAAGCTGTGAGATCTTGTATACCCAACGGTTCTAATAAAACATCGCGAACATTGCACCTATATTATGTTATGAAGGTATCTTACATGGGAAGCATTAGTGGGTTGAATCTTTTGGGAAATGATTTCAGAGTATGAGGGGTAAAGTCCATTAGAGTGTTAAGCTTATTCCATATTAATTTAATATACGTAACCTTCTCTAGTAAAGGTGAACGTATGTTACTATAGGAAACCCTTGTTAACCCTTGATAGTTTCCAATCTTTAGTTATATTCAGTTTTAATTCTTAATTATTTAGTGCACAATACAAATATATATCATACTAGCTGACCCGTGCCCACTTCGTTGGGCGGTTGAACAATTTTTCCATAATTTCTCACCGTTTAAACCTTCTCTGGACTACTACAAACATTTCAAAACCAAAATCAGGTAAATCGGCCCAGCTGTTCTCGAGTTTTAGCGAGACTAACGAACAGCAATTGATTTTTATATATAAAGAATAGATTTTTCCATAATTTCTCACCGTTTAAACCTTCTTTGGACTACTATAAACATTTCAAAACCAAAATCAGGTAAATCGGCCCAGCCGTTCTCGAGTTTTAGCGAGACTAACGAACAGCAATTGATTTTTATATATATAGATAACATTTAAAAAGAAAATACATGGCAAATGCGAGCTTAACCCTAAAAAGAGTTCTCTTCCAGCAAACCTTATTGGGAGAGAGAAATAAAGTTATAAAGGTGGGTTTATGTGCATGAGTACAGGACAAAATATTTAGTTTTAATATACTACTACATACTATAATACAATACATAAAATACTATACAAACCTTTATTGCTTGTCTGTAGCAGCAGGTGAATAACCTCCAACTGTATTGCGCACTCATTCAAATAACACCCTGTATAGAACACCTTAATAAAGGTGGTTAGGGATGTCATCTATGCAGGGTATATGTCATTCTAATTTAATGGGCCTTCAGAAACTATTGGGTCGCGATCATTCTACGAAAAGTTGTCTCTCTCTGTATCTGGTAAGAACGCTGCAAAGCGCTAATTGAATGAAAGGAAGGAAACGAAGACTTTTATAGTCGTCAGAAACTATAAAAATTCCTCTCAGACATGTTAACTATACTTAGATGGAGTTATTTAGGTACATCTAGAGGTGAGAGCGGTAGAGATATGATGCATATTATGTACATACAATGTAAAAAATATTATGTATGTAGTATAATGTATTAAGTATATCAGTTATCTAGTACCCATAACACAAGCTCTGCTTACCTGGAGGTTAGATTATGCTGTGTGGTTTGTCCAGCATTATTTATTTGTTTAAGAAAAAGTGAAGTTGTGGCCTAAGATGGAGCACCTTTTCCCAGAAGGAACTTAGATTTTCATCAAGATTCTATTTAGATGAATTGGTTAGAGTTGTAGACTGGAAATGTTTACAAAATACACAACTGTACTACACTACAATAGTCATGATTACTTTGGTAATTAATTTCTTGTTTACATTGAAATGTTTTGTTTACATTGGTATCAAGCTATCCCTATTTACTTTCCATTAGATCTTTAAGAAGAAACCGCTGACGCTAAATATAAACACTAATTTCAAAATGTTTTTATTTTTAAATAGGAATGTTTTTTTTTTGTTTTCTGGGTACATAAAATACAAATAAATTAAATCATTAATACAAATAAATTTTTTCTTAGGGGACAACTTACAAGTAAATCTCCACAAGTGTGACAGCCCGTATTGGATGAATCATGGTACGTATACGTGAAGAACATTTACAAAACGTGTTTTTAGCAGCCCTAACTCACTTATAAGGATAAAAACTACCCCTACAATACCACCCCTAACCAACCACAAGCTAACCCACCTAACCCTGGGAATAGGAGTTTAGTCGCTTATTTTTCTTAAAATGATTTAACTTCACACCACAAGCTGGAGTGGAGTTATATCACAATTTAAAAAAATGATCCTGCTAAAGTTAGCCAGCTTGTGGTGTCGAGTTAAATCATATTAAGAAAAATAAGCGACGGTATGGTTCAGTGAGGGTCGTTTTGTATTAAGGATGGAGTTATTGGATATTTTCGCTACCTGTTAGTAGTTGGGTATTTTGTTTCAATACCGCTAGTACCAACTGGTACCCAATAACGTTATAATACTCTATACCTGTCCTGATTTCTACCCAATATATTTCTAACCGATTTGGTTAGAAATACCAAATACTTGTTGCAGCTACATAACTTTACGGGTGAACGGCTGCTAGTACCTATGCGTAGATGATAGGTAAGTATAGGTATTGAAGCTTTGGGTAGTTATGGCTCAGGGTCGGTTAGGCGCGATGCTCGCTTTGCACAGTTATTCCCTAGCGGTATGCGGATTTTACAATAGCGTTAGATATTTTAGGACCATGCTAACAGGTACGGAGTTAGTTATTGAATACCGGACTCATCTCTATTTTGTATGGGTAGTTTTATCCTTAAAAGTGAGTAAGTAGCCTATACTCACTTTTAAGGCTAAAAAAAACACGTGACTAAAATTTTTCAATGTTCTGCTCATATACCAAGATTCATTCAATTAGGGCTATCACACTTGGGTAAATTTACTTGTTAGCTTAGTTAAGTGGGTGTTCAGTGATTCATGTACAGGAAAGTAGAAATATAAAACCACATTTTATAAATGCATTCCTTAAAAGTAATTCATCAATAACAAAAGGAAGCTGTCAAGACTCATAATCACGCTCTTCCTCGAGATACGGAATAAAGTTACCTAGGTAAAGTTAACTTGAAAAATATGTATATTTCTTATATAAATTACCTACAACTCACAGGCATGATATATAGCTGTGCCTAAAGCTACAACCTCAAAATACTACCAACCTAAAAAAGCTAAATCCAAAAGCTAACTGAAAACTAGCGCAGTGTTGGACAATTAACGGGAAACCATCCACTCGATGGACCGACAACATCGTAGCGGTCGCAGGGAGTCGATGGACGGAGGCGGCTCAGGACCTTGGATTATTTGAGGCATCGTATGGGGGAGGCCTATGTCCAGCCGTGGACGTGTATTGATATGATGATTGGACAATTCATTGCCTAATACATAATATATGTATGTACATATATAGCATAATGCTGAGGTAGTGACCCATTTTACCCCATTTTTAATAACTGTTAGATTTTAGTAATTCATTTTAAGATTTTAATATTTCAGAATCAGAATCAATAACTTTATTTCTTTAGGCTTACAAAATAAGCACTTAGACAAACCAAATTTTATACTATAAACATAGTTATTATTATTAAATAAGAAATAAGGTGTTATTGATATTCTCTTCACTTCAATTTTTTTGTCCACTAGTGGAAGAAGTGAAAAAGAAACCACTAGCACATTTATAATATCACTTATGTGTCTAATACATGGTTATTTTGCCTATCTAAATCTAAATTTAATGCGATTTAGATACATGTCAATATTTCTATAAAGCTAAACAGAACACTGAATTTCTTATATATTATTGACAGTGCGGAACGGAGCGATATCTGGCCAAGCATTAACATCATTGATGTAATCATCTATGGAGTAAAAGGCCTTCCTGATAAGATTTTGTTTAATGTACTGTTTAAATTTACGAATAGGGAGTTCAGTTGCTTTAGGTGGAAGCTTATTATAGAAGCGCACGCAATTGCCCATAAATGATTTCCCTACTTTTCGTAATCTATATGCTGGGATGTGTAATTTGTTCTTGTTTCTTGTATTTCTATTGTGAACATCACACTTTTTCAAAAAGCTGTCTCTATTTTTGTGCGTATACATTAGATTTTCATAGATGTATTGCGATATTACTATCAAAATATTTATTTCTTTAAATAATTCCCTCAAAGAGTCGCGTGGTTTTAATTTATAAATTGCGCGTACAGCCCACTTTTGAAGAACAAAGATAGCCTGGATGTCAGCTGCCTTTCCCCAAAGCAAAATACCATAGGACATAATACTATGAAAGTAACTGAAATAAACTAGCCTAGCCGTATCTTCATCGGTAATATATCTAATTGTACGAACTGCATAGGCTGCTGAACTAAGTCTGCCTGCGAGAGCATCAATTTGCGGTTTCCATTGAAGAGTGGAATCAATATGTAACCCTAAGAAAACGGTAGAGTCTACAAAGTGGACAATCTCATCCTTTAGCATTATCTGAGTTGGAAATTATTTTACATTTGGTAACATGAATTTAATGCACTTTGTTTTTTTAGCATTAAGTAAGAGGTTATTGGCGGTGAACCAATCTAGTACGTGTGAAAGCAAATCATTTACATCGCCATAATTACATTTATTTCTGTCAACTTTAAAAATCAGTGAAGTATCATCAGCAAATAAGACTATATCACACAGATCTTTTGCTAAAAAGGGGAGATCATTTACGTATACTAAAAATAAAAAGGACCTAATATTGATCCTTGCGGGACGCCTAATTCAATTTTTGAGCCCCTAGATCTTTCTTTGCCAATAGCTACTTTTTGAACTCTATCAGATAAATATGATTACATAAGGTCCAGTGCCTTGTTTTTAATTCCATAGTGACTCAATTTTCTAATTAATGTACCATGATATACACAATCAAAAGCCTTAGAAAGGTCACAGAATATACCAATAGCGTTTTTCGCTTTATCCCAGGCATCCAATATATGCTTTAGTAAAACTGTACCAGCATCGGTTGTTGATCTACCTTTGATGAAGCCAAATTGATTTTTATGGAGTAGCCTATTAAGGACAAAATGAGAGGACAGCTGAATGAGAATAATGTTTTCAAAAATTTTACTCATAGCTGGAAGTATTGAAATTGGTCTGTAATTGGCCGGATCAGTGCGACTTCCAGATTTAAAAAGAGGAACCAGTTTACTATATTTCATGAGATCAGGAAAAACTCCTGGGTCGATACAACTATTGAAAATATAGGAACTTAGTACTTTAGTTGAGATACCCCAGAGATCCTCAGTATTTTTGATGTTAATAGACTTAAACGTTTTGACTATATAATTGGCATTTACATGAGTAAATATAAAGAGCTCTTCACATTTTTCAGATGATTCTAATAATTCAACCGCCATCGAAGGTGAGGAGTTTAGAGTCCGGGTAACAACTTTAGGAATATCGGACAAGAATGCATCGAAAGCATCGGCAATATCCTTTTCATGTATAAGAATTGAGTTATTAATTTTTCACTTTATTTCTCTAGATATATATAGAATAAAGAAACGGGTAAATCAAAGCCACGTGTTTTGATTTACCCTTTTCGTTATTTATTAGTCTCCATGTTGTTTTTATTTAATTAGATGAGTTTATAAGTTTTTTCCTCAAGAATAGGCATTTTGCTGTGTTGCAGACTTTTTTAAATGTTTTCGAGTAGTTGGTTACATATAAGAGAAACACAGGATCATGTAACATAGCTTCTCTAGCACCATAAAGATCGTTTAGTCTATCCCTACTTCTATAAATGCCGGGAGTGGCCCAATCAGTAAACCCGACCCTGTCTCTAACTGTGCATGTTTTAAGTTTGAATACTTCACTGTGTTCTCTATTAATAACATTAAAAAGATTGGCATATCATAACATAGAACATTAGGATCATCAGAACAAGATATATTAGACACTGCTAGTTCCACTTTACTTTGACAATTCTTAATACGGCTCTCTGTAATAGGCCTGTAGGTATATTCCTCAACATTGTTTGTATCATTCAAATTATAACTAAAATTAACACTCTGACCATAATGGTCTGATTTGAAATGCTTGATTACTGTTTTGCCGGTTGGAGATTCACTGCAGTAAATATTATCTAAACAAGTGGCAGATTTTAGGGTAACCCTAGTTGGGTCATTAAAAAGATGTTGTAAACGAAAGCATTTGAATAAATTAAGCAATCTATTGCCAAGGGGATTCGCTAAAATATCTGTCTATATTAAAGTCGCCAGAAACAATGAGATTCTTCCTATATGTAAATACTTTCAGCAAAACTTCTTCCATAGTACTTTCAAAAGCTACCTGATTTGCATCGGGGGGGGGGGGGGGGGAAATGTTATAAAATATTATCATAAAAATACTATATGCTGACAATTTAGCAATTATCATTTTGTTCTTTTTGGTTAGGTACATTGTATCCCTAGTCAAAAAAGTTTTACTAATAAACTTATTAGTATCAAAAAATAATACATCATTATGACATGTCATGTTGTACATCAGCAAGTTATTGTTTGATATATTTTCATTTTGCTTTGATGTCAATGAATTTGAGTAAGGGAAGGAGCAAATA
Source organism: Eupithecia insigniata (assembly GCA_947859395.1). Lineage (NCBI taxonomy): Eukaryota > Metazoa > Arthropoda > Insecta > Lepidoptera > Geometridae > Eupithecia > Eupithecia insigniata. The sequence continues at coordinate 7,506,272 of OX401995.1, read as the reverse complement.
ATCAGTTTCTCTAGTCCATTCTGTACCTTTTCTAGAAGTACCTCAACTAGCTTAATCAAAGCTGACCGTTTTACACAAATTTCACCAAGCTGAACAATTAGAGTGGTGCTTTTATTCAGAGAGTTATCTTTCTGAATTCAATCCGTAATTACATTAATATTAGCATCTGGATAGCAATTGTTTACAACATTTTGTACTAGTAAGTCACTAAGTATCAGACCCATCCCAGCACCTACCTTATCCGAGTATATCACAGTCTTCGGTGTTTGTTGACTGTGGTCTAGATCTAAATCTTTAACCAGAGACGGCGCAGCTTGATCTGAAGGACCACCCATGGGTGCAATAAGTGTTGTATTGTTGCTAGAGCTATTATAGTGGGAGTCGAGCGAAGGTGATGCCGCCAGCAATGCGGATGGTGACAACAGCAGTGATGGATGCACCACCTCCACAGCACCGTCTCTAGTTAAAGAATTACAGTTTTTAGGTGCCATCTCGAAATCTGTTTGAGTACAGTTATACCGTACTTCAACATACATACTATGGTATTAACAATATCCTGCATTTCCTGATTGCGTTCATTGGCTTCTTTTTGAGACTTTTTATATTTACATGTTACATCATGAAGTGCCCTTTCTAAGATAACTATTTCCTCAGCCATATAGTCTAAATCCTTAGAGTGGCGTCCTATTAAATTATAGCAGGAGTCTAATTCTTCTTGTAAGTTACATTTACATTTTTCCTAGCTTAATTTAGCATTATAGAGTTTTTGTTGATTTTTATTTTTTATTGTGGACTTACTAATGAAGTTCTTTATTTTTACATATTTTTAATTTTATTACTCCCTTTTATGACCGGTGTTTGGCTCTGTCCTTGGCTACATGGTGTAGTCAGAACATTGGACATGTTGGGATCAGATATCATGAGCTCTGTCTGTAGATCTAAACTACAAAAACTTGCTGAAGGCAAGGGCTTACACTCTAATTTATCAAGTTTTATTCTACACTCTGAAAGCTCCTGCTATAAGTCCTTGTTAAGCTGCAACACCAGTTCATAAGATTCATAACAAATTTCAATTCCATGATCACGGGCCATATAGTGACCCGGTCCTTTGGGAGGCATGCGTGGAGCCGAAGCCAACAGTACAGAGGCCCTTTATGAGAATTAATCTAAAGGCGAGAGCTATACATAGCGGGCATCATCCTTGGTTGCACAATAAGATACACCCGAAGATGATATCCGCCAGGTGTAGAGACTATTGCAAAAGAAAATGAAAATAACAAAAAAAGCCATGTTATTGTGGTGAATGGATGTACTGGGTAATTGGGCTATGGGGGAAACTATGGACGCCTGCCATAAACATACTCTCAATACTTTTACAAGCGGCAGACGGTGACTTGCCGAATGGTGGATGGGTTCCTCAAAATGTTAAAATAAATTAATTTTATATTCATCATAAGTTACAACTACAGTATTTTAGGTATAGAAGTTATTTTCTGCTAATGAATTAAGAGTTTAATGTAAACAAATATTATCTTAAATTTGTTTTCCCAAGCTTCAGTTTATAACCGCTAATGAAAAACCATTGGATCGGTCAACACTTTCATCAAAAAACAATATTAATATAAAAGATTCGTAAAAATTTAATTCCTTTTATACCGGATGGAAACCAATCCCTCAAAACATTATTTATTAACATTCCACAACCCCAGTACAGTCGCAAGTTTATTAAAACACAACATCAATATTTGTCCAAAGCGAATTAATTTCACAAACACGAGTTTTATGCTTGCACAGAAATGAAAATAAGCACCGCGATTACATATTCAAAAGAGACCGGAGTAAACTGGTATGAACTTTGTCTCAGTACCTACGACTGGAAAGGTATAATAAACAGAACTCGAAAACTCATGGGTTTATGTTATGTTACCGTACCGTGCGTGTTATTTAAAGGCAGATGTTTCTGTATAAAGTCAGTATTATATTATTAAATGTTGAAACAAATTCAGAATTATGCTATTCTAATAGAATTAGTGAAAAGCAAAATTCCAAATGGCTGCCATTCAGTAAAGAAGAGGTTCCAGCCACTTATCAATCATATTCGTCGACCACATTTGATTTGGTTGTACCCACTTAAGGGTGTGCAGATATTTGGAGAACGCCCTAGATTTGAGAGAAAACTCGTGGAAATAAAATAGATATTCATACTACAAATAAGAGTAGGTGTTCTATGTAATTAACGAGACTTGTTCTTTGATCTTTACCAACAATACACCTGCAAACTCAATGCGGTACCATACATCATACAGCTATGCCCTTGGGAGCTTGCCTGCACCATAATGCGAACATAGGTTTAGGAGTGGAAATCCCCTTTACCTTTTGTAGTAGCTTTGTGCTCGACTGGGGTTAACCGAGGACAATAGTGGGACCTTTTTTAAAAACCTCTCTTACTTTTTTCCAGTAATCCCCAAAACGTTCACTTCGATCAGATTGCTTTCAATGCATTTTTCGGAATGGTATGAAATATTGCTTTTGTTTTTTACATTGGGAACTATGTGAACTTAAAGTGCTAAGTGCCCAAAAAGATTTTAAATCGGTTTAAGGTATAACTATTTTATTTGATATCGTATCTTTGTCATATAATAATATCTGTATTGTGTCAAGTATAGTCAAGTAAAGTCACCGCAGTTGTTACACGTATGTACGTGTAACAAATACGGTGTAGTTGTTACACGTACGTACCTTAGTACCTTATTGCCAAAACATAACTTCTAAAGCTACCAACCAAGTATTGATGGATTAATTGAAGTAGCAGCATGGGTGATTTGGCTGTATGGTAAAAAAGTCACTTCGAGAATAACAGCTGTTCAACCGTTGATCCGATTTGCGTGAAATTTGATAAGTGTTTAGATGAGATGAGAAATGTATAGGTAACTAGTAAGGCGAAATTCGATGAGGAATTTTTGAGATAAGGTGGTCCAAAGAGAGGTAAAATCAATGAATTAAATCAAGTTTAGTCTCATATGAAAGGAATACTTAGTAAATTTTAAAATCGTAGTTTATATTTTTTTTTTCTAGCGTGTATAGTTTTTTCTCGCGTTATCCGAGAGCTGGTGAGTATCTGGCGCAGTGCATTAGCATTTCCATACAGAGAGGCAATGCAGTCAGCGTCTTGGGGACGCTTCCGACTGGTATTGATATGGACTAGTTGAGCTATCTGTAGATTGTTTGCAACAGTCTGCAGATAGCTCAATTGTTTCAATTGTAATTACTAGTTTAATTTGTTTATATTATTTGATTGTTATTTTCTTTGTCAATAAAGATGTTTTTTTCAATAAACCGATTTTTAATATGTAGTGAAGTCGGATATGTCAGTGCATAGTCGGTGCATTCATTTTAGAAGACCTACAAATCTCTACCATATGAGAGCTCTTGTAGGCTAGATCGAGCTGTCATTGTTTTGATTTAAACTACAAATTCGTACACCGAACCGAATAAACCGCTTGCTGGGTAAGCTTTGAAGTCCTTTAGGAATTTCTAGATTAGTATACATATGTACGGCCACAAAATGTTCTGCCATAATTACCCGAAGGAATTGTATCAGTATATTTTCACTGAGAATTATAAAATGCATTTTAAGTGCACTCCTTCAGTGATCCTCTAAATCTTTATTTCAGCACTTGAATTATTCAGATAGGTACAGTGAAACTTGAGTTTTTGCTTTAATTTCCCGCAGTATAATTTTCAAGTACCTGACTCCAACAATGCTATTCAAACTTTGGAACTACTGTATATCCGGTAGTTGCAGTTGGTTGTGGTATCACTAAATCCAATATCGGAGTCTGGCCCTTACTTCTCAATTAAGCTTTGTTTCTGTTTGTTTTGTAAATTGCTAACAATATGTTGTGAGATTGGTTTTGTTGGTATCTCTCAGAATGTACCGTTGGTCGAAGCAACATTAATGGCGAAATGTTTCACCAACTAATTAGAATTAACAGTTCTATCCGGACTTTAGAAATACAAACTGCTTTTACTTTATTTATAGTACCTATTCGTTGTGATTTTTAGAAGAAAATCCGATTTTAGTTTTGATATTACAAAATCTGAATTAATTCTATCACACTGTCTGTTACCTCAAAACATAATAAAGGATCTCAATGAAATTTAGTAGGGATATCCTACTAATATTATAAATGTCAAAGTTTGTAAGGATGGATGGATGGATGGATATTTGTTACTCTTTCACGCAAAAACTACTGAACTGAAAAAGCCGAAATTTGGTATGGGTATAGTTTGGGACCTGGAATACATGCCTCACTAGGATAGGTGCCTCGTTTTCAAAAAACCTAACTTCCCAATGTCGTAAAATAAAACTAATTGGTTAAATAAGGAGCGTATGCACCACACACCTTTTCCCCTGCAGGTCATTCTGTAGATCAGACGCATCTCGCTCCTACGTGCGATCATCTTCGTGGCCAACGCAAAAACCGCGTCACAATTTTGTACACGACTATTTACTGTTTCATAACTTTTAATGTTGAAATAAATTCCCTTTTATTTTTAGTATATCGATACACTGGTTCATTAAATACACACGTAGGTCTCAATAATCAATCAAACGAATTCCGTTTATTTTAAAAATAAAAGGGCCATCCATATCGAAAAGGATAGACACCTCAATTTTCCGCCCTTAGGGGTCTTTAAGGGCATCTATCCTCCATACATAATAAAGTCAGCGTGTTTTTTGTGTTCTGTCACTATATTTACTGGTATTTGTTTCCAGCTTGACCTTAATTATGTAGGATATCATTATTTTAAGAATGTTGATTTTTTAATATTTTAAATAATTACGTATTTTTCATCACGACAGTGACTGTTAAAACTCAGATGTTGTTTTTTTGTGCGGCAAGTACTTTAAAAACAATGTATACTTATTTTATTAGAAAGGGCATCTATCCTCGTTCGCATTTTCACGGTGGGGCATCTATCCATATAGGTTAGGCATCTATCCCTAAAAAAAGGGTCTACAAAAACTCAATTCCTGAACAATCTGTAATCGTAAGGTCAATAAAACCAGTTGGTAAAGTGTGATAAAACATCAAACTATCTATATTTATTGAAATTATTCACGACAAATCAATAATTTTAAAACTACAAGGCACTTTCAAAAAGTTTAGCATCTATCCTGGGTTTACCCTATAGGCTATTTTTTATTCCGATAAAACGCGGGCGAAGGCGCTTGCAGCAGCTACTATTTATATAATTTCTTTAAGAAGGATATAGGCTTTTTATCCCGGAATATAGCGAATGAAGCCGCGGGCAGAAGCTATTAGCAAATATTTGTAAGAATATCTCTTCAATATATTTATACATACATCACACAATACTCATGATCATATATTTATTCGCCTTAGGAGCACAAGGCATACTTGCTTACGTCTATTCACAGCTTATTTATAACTAGCGACCCGCCCCGGCTTTGCACGGGTGCAAATTATACATTATAAACGTTTCTCTTAAATCACTCTATTAAAGAAAACCGCATCAAAATCGTTACGTAGTTTTAAAGATCTAAACCATCATCATCATCATCATCAGCCTATACACGTCCACTGCTGGACATAGGCCTCCCCCGTACGACGCCAGAAATAGCGGTCCTGAGCCGCCTCCATCCATCGACTCCCTGCGACCGCTACGATGTCGTCGGTCCATCCGAGTGGATGGTCTCCCATGTAGGGGGGGAATCTAAATATATATATATATATATACATATAGGGATAGACAGACAGACAGCGGGAAGCTACTTTGTTTTATACTACGAGTATTTAGTGATAAAGATGTATTCATGACAAAATAAATAATCAAAGCAACACAAAACAAAGAAATAATCACTATACATATCATCAGTAAATGGACATTGACAAAAATAAAATTACACGTAGGTGCCCTTATATTGGCTGGATATGAATTAATAAATAAAGGCTTTTCCAATATTAACTTTTAATATCGTTCATAGTTTATTGGAATATTGTGATAAAGGTCATTTTTGAAAGCTGTCCGCTCTGTGACATATCGACAAAATTCATTGCAAATATCGCAGCAGCGAACAACATTGCCTTATAAAAATATTTTCAATAACGTTTTTGTGCACAAAAAAGAGATCTCGTCTTAAACAATCTAACCCAAAGGATATCGTAGAAGACAAAAAGAAAATAACATTTTATGAAAAGTGACAAATTTGACGGAGTATTCACTAGCGGCTTAAGGAGCGCGGAGTCGGTCCGCCCCAGGTACCAAGCTCCGAGTGGTGCGTTTTTGGCACCTCTTGGGGTGCCCTGGCACGGCTGGCACCCTAAAACACACACGCAAAGCCAGATCACAAAAATATGGCACGGCTCGCTCCGCTCGCCGCCGTTATAATCATTGTCAGTGTCTTTTCTGTAAGTACATATTTCTTACGTTTTTGTTAATCGCCGAAACGAAAATCAGAAAAATGTTGGCTATTTATAGACTACCATTTAAAAAAATGGCTTTTGCACTTTTCCTTTCTATAAATTGAACTATATAAAAGATTTTATCGACAGTAAGTGGCAACCATAACACACACCCAGAACGATACAAAATGTACATTAACCGGAAAACTTTTACGCATTTTACCCATTTGTATAAAATAACAATGACATTCAGTTGGAAACCGTTACCCCAATGCTGCTCGGAGAACAATATTTTCCAATTTAAGTGACAAAGTGCACTTAGGTCCTGTCTCAAACCAAAACTTTGCCATTTGAACTACAAAGCAAGTTGCACCACGAGAAAAGAAATCTTTTTATATTAGTTACTGAAACTTGTTTCACGAAACGAGGCGAAAAAAGCCCTGTAAATAAAATTTTATAATGTTTAGGATGTATCTGATGTATGCAGGATGTATCTTAAGATGTATCTGATAGAGAGTTCTATGAGTTGTTGTAACCTGAAGACAGGGTGCTATGGCCCTCATTAGAGGAAGCCTATGTTCAGCACTGGACTAATATAGGATTATGATGATGATGAGTTGTCGTTTGTAATTTCATTTGAAACTAGTTTCTGTCCGCGGCTTCGCACACGTTGTTTCTATGAAATCCTTTAATAGTCTTGGGTAAAAACGTTAAACGTTCCTTCCCATGGAAGCTGAATTGTGGGATAAAACGTAGCGTATCTTTTATTCCAGGCCTAGAATAACCTCAATACAATATTTACAGCCTGATCCGTTCAGTATTTTGGCGTGAAGAGGTAACAAACATCCAGACATCCACACTTTCGCATTTATAATATTAATGTGTTATTTGGCGCACTTGGCTGTCCTTGCAGAAAGGTCTTGAATATAAAACACTAACATTTTGTACTTTTTTACTTATACCTACTCAGTATGTAAAAAACAAAAAGTTTTACTACTACCACTAATAATTTTTAATACTAATAAAAACTTAAAAGCTCACAAAGCTTGAAAAATAACAAAAATGCTAAGTGTTGTTGAACTTCCTGACGCTCTCTCAATCCAGTGATCTCGATCAATCCCCTGATTTTACTGAATAACAAGAAATCCAATCACCTGCGTACATACCAGTAATGAAATTATTAAATCCGTTTCCAAGGTGTGTAGATAATTTCCGCGAGATCGCCGTTGTTTGACTTTAATTAATTTCATATCTGTCAACGCAGATATTTGTGCCTACGCAAAGAAGCGAATATTTCAAACGCTATTATTTAGAAACAGAACAAGCAACAGAAGGTAAAGAGACAAGAATGCTTTGGTAGCTAGTCTTGATAAATATCAAGACTAGCTAGACAATATATCCATAAACAATTCTACTCTTAATAATTCTTGAATGCGCTGCTACATGCAATATTAGCCCCTTGACAAAGCTAACATCTGCATTTTTATGATATTTCTTATGATGTGTTTTAATATTAATTTTATCATATTCCTGACATTATTATTACGTCCCTTAGTATTAGGCCCTTACAGCCTTTACAACATCTCTCAATTGTTTTATGTTTATATATTATTACTGTCTGTCTGCTTTTTTCTGCTGCGTAAAATCCTTTATAGTGTGTCCTTCCTTTTTAAAAAACAAGTATTGTTTAAAAAATCATAATTAAATTATTTTAGTAAGTATTTTAGTTTATAATGATATCTATTAACATGTACCTCCGGTGGAATAAGTAAATGAAATTAAATTGAGATCAGACTTGGGTGGTCTTTTTGCTTATTTTAAAGATCGAATTTTTCGAATACGACCAAGTTTTTTAATCCTACTAATATTATAAATGTCAAAGTTTGTAAAGATGGATGTATGGATATTTGTAACTCTTTCACGCAAAAACTACTGAACCGATTGGGCTGAAATTTGGTATGGGTATAGTTTGGGACCTAGAATAATACATATATAGGCTATTTTTTATCCCGATAAAACGCGGAAGGAGGCGCGAAGACGCGGGCAGCAGCTAGTAAATAAATAAATGAATAGTATTTTAGATTATAATGATATTAATTGTATTAACATGTACCTCCAGTGGAATAAGTAAATGAAATGATTATGAGATCGGATTTGGGTGGTCTTCTTGCTCAAAAAAGCTCAAATTTTTCGAAAATACGAAATACAAAAAAAAAAAAATCCTTTATTTCACTTAAAAAATATACAACACAAGTCTAATGAAACCCTGGTTTCTGTTTTAGTTTAGTTTAAACTATATTATAGATAACCAGTCTTCCCTCCTACACATGTTTCTAGATTAAATTATGAAATAAGCAGTGTTGGCCTTACAACTACACTAATATATTACCGTTAATGGCCAAGTCCTTTACCGAACAAAACCTCCCTCCAACAAGGGAGGTTTTGCCAATCAGTATGTTTTGTATTTCTGTTTCTTACCAATAATGTGCAATAAAGAATTTTCTATCTATTTATCTCTATGCTTGGCAGGAGAATTGATGATCGTAATCGACGAGTGTTAAAAATGCACAGAAAGAAACTGCTGTCCTACTTCTGATTGATTTCTGGCATTCGATGAGCTTGAAATTTAGATTTAACTGATTTAGTAGTAGATAAGCATCTAGCAGAACGACCTAGATAGTCTTTTATCTAGGCCATTCTGTTAGAAATTATTTGTTCCACGTGCGCGCCCCATCTTTTCGTCCCACATATCAAAAAAATCTGCTTCTGCCCCATGTTAAAAATATTTCTAGTTTCGCCCCATATTACAAAAGGTACAAAGGAATACAGAAAGTTAATTTCGTTTCTACTAACGTATATTACCCTATGTATGACGTGTTTGTAATATGTGTCGACTGTCTGAGACGTGTGTCTCGTTAATGTAAATTGTGTTCGGAGTGTTCATTTTGATCTTGTGATGACTATGACTTTGTAATGACGTTTAATATTCTCGTCGTGTATGGCTGTCAATATTTTTCAGGCCTTCATGCTACTAATATTATATATGTATAAAGTTTGTATGGATGGATGTATGGATATTTGTTACTCTTTCACGCAAAAACTACTGAACCGATTAGGCTGAAATTTGGTATGGGTATAGTTTGGACCTGGAATAACACATAGGCTATTTTTATCCTGATAAAATGCGGGCAAAGGTGCGGGCAGTAGCTAGTACTAATATAAATTAAAAAAATTGGACTATTTAGTATGTATGTCACTCTGTACCTGGCCGTGGGGCCGCGGCGTACGAATATCGACCCCTCCAACTCAACCCGTGGATGTCGTAAGAGCCGACTAAGGGAACTTACCAGAGGAAGGGCAGCAGCTTCCGTCTGAGTATTTTTAAACACCAACACTGCGATCACCAATCCGCCTGCCAAGCGTGGTGATTAAAGGGCAAATCCCCCTCCTACATGGGAGACCATCCACTCGATGGACCGACGAGATCGTAGCGGTCGCAGGGAGTCGATGGATGGAGGCGGCTCAAGACCGCTATTTGTGGCGTCGTACGGGGGAGGCCTATGTCCAGCAGTGGACGTGTATGGGCTGATGATGATGATGATGTCACTCTGTAGAAAGGTGAAATTCAGCTTACTAGGTGTAGATAGCAGATCCAATGGAATGTAGTCTAGATATATCTATTATAGCCCATTTAACCATATTTTATTTGATATGGTATGATATTATGATATGTACTTTAATAGACAATATTTTTTGTGTTTGCTAAACCTATTTATGAATTTATACAATGTAATTGTAAATTATATTTATGAAATAACCTGTAACCCAAAACGTTAAGAATAAACAAAGTAAAACTTATCAGAGCAAAAAATATAGACGGTAACTCCAGATGTTATAAGCATCCCTTGAACATTTGGGGTCAGGATTGATTACAGAAGAGGTACAAAAATAGGTACTGGTTTTATTTTATGCAGCTATTAAATTCCACTCACGTCCTCGACGCTACGTTCTAAGAAATATGAAACTCTTCAAAGATTAGTAACTTGACAATTTTCCAGGTTCAAATAAATAAATAAATAATGCTGGACAATTCACACAGCATTATCAAGCCCCAAGCTAAGCAGACCTTGTGTTATGGGTACTAGATAACTGATATACATAATACAATATATTACATATGTATATAGATATTTTTAGTATACATAGAAAACGACCAGAACACCCTGAACAAAAATTTGCAGATCCTACAAATATTTGTCCCGAGGCATCGAACCCGCAAACTCCTGCGTCGCAACGCGGACCTTCGCTCACCGCGCCACAGAGGTCGTCATATTAAAAAAACATTTCGTGGTAACTTGAACGAGTTTTGAGAAATAACCATATATTAATTACCAAAATTATTTTCGTTACGTATCTTCATTTTACAAGGTCCCATAATTAATATAAACTTGTCAACGACCTAAAGCGGGGAAAAGATCCGGCTTGAAATACTTATGTAAGTAGGCCTGTCTGTAGTACTCATACTGTTCATATCAAATTGGTCTATAGGACACCAACCAAACTAGCTTAAACGTAAATTTTTGAAAATAACACCAAAAAGCTAAAACTACGAAACCTCAAAACACTTTTGATTTGGCCAAACTATGACCGCAAGCAGCAACAAAATCGAAATGAAAAATTTTAAATCACACACCACAGTGAAATATAGTCGGAGTACGAATGGAAAACAAATGCACGAAATAAGTTCGATGCTTTTCGAGACGCGAAAACCGATAGGCTACATTTACACTTAAAGCGGGATGTCCAATATATGTATATATCACTTTTAAAAACGCCAAAATTACCATTGGTGTTGTCAGGAAAATTTTACATAATAATTTTATTCCCGATCATAGAATATTGCGAGAGTCAAACGCGCGTTTCACGTGAGTAATCTGCGTTTACGGATGGTTCCATAAATGTTTTATAAAATTAATCTTTTATGCATTTTAATGAAAATTATATTTACTAAAACTAAATTATAAATTGATTTTTTCCCTTCATTTTACATTGTTATAAAATTATGCCATTTTGCAGGATAAATACTAATCCCTCGGCAATAAAAAATTATGGGACCACCTTGAGAACATTTTCTATACAATAGCGAAATAATTCCTATTTTATTTATTATTATTCTAATTTTCAAAATCGCTCCATAAATCGATGGAAAAATTGACAAACAAATAAATATTACAAAAACACACATACATCCGCACATAGAACCTGCTTCTTTTTCAAAGTCTTATCAGACATAACATTTAAATTATTTGACACCAGTTCGACGTTGAAAGTTTTTGCTGCGTCGCTGTAAGCCGCTGCCTTTCCGGTGTGAATAGAGCCTTAGGTAGTCTCGACGCACACTGAGTCGAACGGAATCCGAACCATATTTCATGTTCTACGTTATGCGCTTTGTGAAAGAAAATACATTTTTCACTATCTTCAGAGCTTTACTAGGTACATTCTCTATTTGCTTCATTGTGAAATCCAATACACTCGCAGAGATTACTGAGACGTAAAGCAGTGAAAGTATTAAGTCGATCCGGACTTATTTTATTTAGATTACAGTTTTTCCGATACTTACTGTAATCTTGGCCTCGTTTCTAAGCTTCTTACCGAGATGCAGAAATATATAATAGGTAGTTATTTTTCAGCGAAGATGCTCGTTTTGCTTTCAATTTATCACAATCGAATCGATCTAAGTATATTTGACATGAATAAACATAAAAATTAAAATATTAGTTATAATTTAACGATGAACGAACCTTAATTCCTTGCCAGATAAGAATAGGAATTACCATCACTATGGACACGGTAAAGTTATCTGATGGATCAGTTGAGCTATCCATAGACTGTTTGTAGCAGTCTGCAGTTAGTTAAATTGTTTCAATTGTAAATACTAGTTCTGATTTTGCTATATTATTTGATTGAACCATCTATTTCCCACTTTAGACCCCAATAATAATATCAAAAATTATATTAATTTCTAAGGCAAAATTTTACCCAAAGTTCCATTCTCAAGCAAATCCTCAGTCCAATCAGTGCTAAACTAGTAGAAAGTCAACTCTTAATATTCAAAAGGGTTAGTCTATTTGACGATAGTAACAAAAAGTGATCGTTACTCCCTTTTCCATAGGTTTTGGTAAAGCGCCTCTATCGTGCAGACAGAGAACTACGCAAATCCCATACAAATATGAGACGTCACAATCACGTCTCAATACTATCGTCAAATGGACTCGGGGCTCAGGTCAATCAACTGACACGTAGAAAAAGCGAGCGTGCGAAATTGGAAAGCGCTTCCGCAGAATGATCTCGTTCCGGTTCCGACACTCGGTAACGATTCATTTGAGGAACTCATTTGCTCGATGCCTCGAGAGAACGGGCCTGAACGAGTCTCATTTGCGTTTCTAGTGGATCGGATAACCTAAGCACGAGTGTCTCTAGCAGAAATACTTCAAGTTTTGCTTTGTTTAAAGTTGATACATTTAAAGTGCACGGAACTAAAACCATTGAATCTATGAAACAGACTTTAGTATTCGAATTATGTGAAATATAACAAATTTTTTACAATGAAAGTTAGCAATTTTATTGATTTTGCGACATTATCCCAAATCCCCTCGAATATTCAAAGTGTGAGTACATACATATATTTGCATTCAATACAATTTGTGAGCAAGGTATTTATTCAAACATACATCATAAATTCGACATGATTGGAAAAAAATACTCTTTATTCTTTAATTAAGTTGCGATATGAGTTTATATGAGTGCTCGAAATAAGAGGGTTTCGAACACCCACATAAACTCATATAAATGTAAAATTAATTTAAAGTAACTTTGAAACTAAATGGATTGCTTGGCAGGTTTCGCTCACAGCAGTACCTTATGTATGGGCAGCCCACTCTAGTGGCTATCATTGAAAGGACGGTGTTGGAGCTAGCCCGCAACCTGCGCACCAGGGCTTAGAAATCTGTGCTGGAACTAACTCAACAAACTTGTCGAATGCTTATGCTCGCCCCTCCAAACACTCACATAATCGTACGTTCGGATTATTAAAGGCACGCAAGGTAATTGCTATCTAATGATTTATCGCGCCACGGTTTTGGCAGACGAATGTGGGCAGAGTAATGTTACAAGTTTCAAGGCGGTTTGCCGTGTTTTATGGGAATATTCGGATGGAAATTTGTTCGGGAAGATTTGTGAGTGCGGGCGAGTGTTTAGAACGGTAATGGCAACACAGATAGATTGTGTAATGGGATTGCAGAGAGGCTTTTACTTCTATTGCGACGCTAACTGTTAGTTAACTTGTTTTTTTAATCGCAGTGATAATATTTCGACGTTGAAGTGATTTAGACGTTGTAGTGCAGTGGGCGATTTTCCGCCTTATAAAAACATTGTGGGTTTGATTTCCACCGCGGGACAAATTTCTGTATAATCTGCAAATATACTTACGAAATATTTGCAGAAATATTTGTATGTTGTATAGGTGCTAATTACGTATGCTAATGTATTTATCGGGAGTATAGAAAATTATCATGATGCTTTTGGCATAACCAGTAATCATGAATTTCAGGAAGTAGATCTCTACTCTACCTCTATATTCTAGCGAAGTTTGTAGAGGAACTAGTCTGCAATATGCGATGCATGCTTAATGCCACGCAAGAACGCCTTCCCGATTTCCGTGCTCGCGGCGCTTGTGATTTTGCATCTTACTAGGAATTCAAACACAATATTTTGGCACGGAATAATAACTGTCATAATAATAGGTATTATGTATGGAAGGTAACATACAATTTATGTATAATTGTTAAGCAGGTCAAACAATGGTAAGCGGATAAGCTATAGATTTACGCAGAAAAATTGTAGGTCTATGGGATAAGCAGTTACTGAGAATATCAGTGAAATTATTCGCAAAACTCATAGATTGTTTTGTATTGAGAAAGAGCCAAATCGGCTCAATAGCTACGGATGAAAAACCACAAGCAAAATAACAAAAGGCTGTTGAAAATTTGCACTTGTCTCGCATGATGTTTCGCGGAGAACGCTCGACATTTTGAGTGCCAGCGCAACGGAACAGTGACATCCTTCGCTCGGCTTCCGTGAAGACAACTCATCATTTCAAACAAAGGGTGAAATCGCCCGAGGCAGCATGCATTCCCCGTCCCTTGTACATTGACCGCACTCACCCAGTCGAGGGCACTGTGGCCACGCCACATCTGTAAGGGCAGCTTTTTATGCCCTAATGAGTTCTTTCACCGCACATTTTTAAAGCGCGACCATTTTCGTGGTAGAGTTCTCTATTTGTTTTTATGTCTGTTTACATGAAAATGACGTTGCGAGAAGATAATGCCGACCGCGGTCCACAGTTCATGTTGATGTCGTTCTGTGTGCAATTCTAGGATTACGTTATGAGAGGTTAAAGCTTAAACAACAGACACTTTGTTTTTTGTTTTTATAGTGCGTCAGCCTAATACTGAAGGTAAATTTTACCGTACTGAGGGAGGGTTGCGGGTTCTAGTCCTGTCACAATCGACAAATTTTGGTATACAATTCTTTTTTTTTTAAACAGACACTTTGATGCGCTGCTTGTGAGTTTAATGTAAGTCGGTCTGTTCACATTCGTGGTAAATAAAATCCGACGGTTACAAGCCGTTTTATCTTTAGCTCACTGCTTCCACGTAGGGGCTTATCTCCGGACGGCTTCGCAAATTACTAACTAAATTGTCGCATTTTTCAACGTCGATTAAAATGGGGTTTCGTTACGCGGACGTCATACTCATCATACCCTATGAATATTCAGACGTTTATCCTGACGTTGACGTGTCATTGACGGCGTGCAATGACTGGCATTTTTGTATTTCGTAAAATGTTAAGTAATATTACCGTCAACAAAAAGGTCTGAAGTGACCCAGCATTAAAGTCAGCTTATGACTGAGCGTGATAGATTACCGCTGCCTGCTCGTTTATTTTTTATTAAATGCCCCCGCATCTGGGTTCAATTGCGGCAACAGCTTTTTATTGCCGTTTTATGTTTACTCGAGAATCTTCTTGTTATGTAAACTGCAATGTAAAGGAATAAGCTCCTGTAGTTTCTGGATGCCCAGAGCACTAGCGCTGGGTAATGAGACGTACAAATGAGTTCGTATTTTTCCGTTCGAGTAAGTCCGGTTAAGTTTGTTTGCCTGAACTGAAATTTACAGTGCACCTACGTACAGTGTTTTGCAGTTTTTTACTTTATATCTGTCGACAACATATTGCCAATTCTGTTATTGAATTAGAAAAATGAAATTTTTTGTTATTATATTTTATTTGATAGTGAAATCTTATCAAAAAATCATACGATATTAACTAAACTACCTAATACGACTTAGCTACCTATTATCTAAAATATTTTAGATAGAAAGTTTCAAAATTATCAAACTAAATAAAAGACAAATAATACTGAGTTCAAGATAAATCTACTTTAGAAAATACTCTTAGCCTAAGCCTTAAAGAATGAAACCTCTTCAACGTAAATGACACGCCTAAAACACAAAAGCCAATGAAGCAGAAATGAATGATGCGAGTATTTTGCCAGAAAGTCTTACATAGTCTGCCGTTTTTTACCCTGTGAGTGAAAAGTAGCGGGGGCAATATTGTACTTGATTAGATGGTAAAAATATTTCTAGAATTGGAGATTAGATAGATAGAAGATAGAAAGAAAATTCTTTATTGCACAAAAACAACATACAAAAAACAACTTTAAAACTAAGTTACAAGTGGCGGTCTTATCGCTCAAGAGCGATCTCTACCAGACAACCATGGATGGATAAGATCGTTGTATCGTACTTACTAGGGGAGATTCGACGTTTATTTATTACGAGGAGAAAATAAGTTAACAATGAAAATTACAATGAAATAATATAAAACAAGTTAGAACTAGTGTTTACAATTGAGCTAAACGCAGACTATTGCAAACAATCTACAGGTTGCTCAACTGGTCCATATATAATACCAGTCGGAATCGTCCCCAAGATGCTGAATGCATTGCCCCGTTGTACAATTGAAACAGTTGAGCTTACTGCAGAATTTTAGAAACATTCGAGAGGACCTTTAAAAATACATGTAGCTCTAGTCTAAAAATATATTTGGCTAGCAGCCAGTGGTCAGAAAAAGCTGAATTCCATGAATTTTTTTGAGTGAATATTTTTTTTTCTTTAAGTTATAGCAAATTTTTAGAAGCTTTCAACAGACAATAAAGAACTCGATTTTATTAAAGAAATGTTTAAGAATTTACGAAACTGTATTTTCCACGAATTTATCGATTTAATAAATCATGGACACTGTTCAAATACCGCAAATTTTTCGACCCTAATAGGTCATCTGGTTAAATACATAGGTTCCCTTACTTACATCTCGCTTTTAGCCGGGCGAACAAAAGCGACGTTGATAAGTGTTCGAAGCGACACGTCTATACGGTCCGAGTGGAAGATAAGAGGGCATATAACTCTCCGAAATCGGACTTTAGTATCTGTAAAATACAATTTGATTTTGCATCCGTTTCGCATCTTTCACAGTTAACCTACACGCTATTTATTGGTGAAGTAGCCGCAGTTGGGGCACGTGACTCATTATAAAGGCAATACTTTAATAAACAGTAAATTATTTCTTAGTTCACAATAAATATATTTCTGATTTTCTCCGAAATCGTAATCAAGTAAACCTTATGCTACTTATTTTGCCTGTCAATACTTGATTGCGATTTTCACATATACATAAGTTTTTGTGTAAAAGACACAAATACCAACTGCAACAACTATCCCTACTTTACCTTATGGTTTACCAATGACAGCTGCTAGAGTTCTAATCTAAGTTTTAACTTACGAAAATCGAGGGAGTACCGCCTAGGCGTGTGCCTGCCGTCTAATAGAGTTAAGCGTTTTCGAACCAATGAGCTGAACACGTCATCGCGTAGAGGCTGCTACGAGAGGCTACGGGATGCTACGAAGCTACGGGATCCGTAGAAACGTCGTAGCGAGTGCATCTACTACGTCAAACATTTGCACATCTGTATGGATGTAGGGATGTATGGATATTTGTTACTCTTTCAAGCAAAAACTACTGAACTACCTTTCAGCCAAATCAGGGCTGAAAGGTATATATGTATATATATATTATATATAGTTTGGGACCAGTAATATGATATTCCTGGTCCCAAACTATACCCATTGGCTATTTTTCATCCTGATAAAACGCGAGCGAAGGCGCGGGTAGCAGCTAGTTCAAACATATTTTGTTACGCGTTCAGAGATCACATGTTACGGTTTCTTGGCTTCTAGGTAACCAACTGACTTTGTACCCTACTGACAACTGAGGGTTATGAGGTTTGCTGAAATGTCCGACGCATTTCGACTAAATACACAACCCATACCCCTAGTATCACCGAAACTACTACTCTGATTTCAATCAATAAGATATCGTTTGATATTTCTCGGATGCCATATGCTATGTTAAGTCAGATAAAATTTCACGAGATAGATAGGGGATAAAAATATGAGTGTGTAAGTGAGCGTCGAAAATTTCAATTTATGTTAGTAAATAAACTTTATTGACAAAGAAAATAACAATCAAATAATATAAACAAATTAAACTGGTATTTACAATTGAGCTAACTGCAGACTGTTGCAAACAATCTACAGATTGCTGTTAGTAAATGATGCTCGTATGGGGCATTGTTGCAAAGGACTTTGTTTCTACTTTTCAAAATAAGTGTGAATCAAGCTTCTATTCTCAAGCAAACAAGTAACACATTATAGCATCTTAAATATTTGACGATCTTATAAAAATGTAAAATAAAATGAAGTTTAAAACCAAAAATCTACTGCCTAAAAGATATAAAAAGTGTTTACCGATAGAACTTATCATTTTCGTCATATATCGTCAGAGGTACGCTTCATATAAATAGTTTTAATGTACACTGAAATAAAAGCCGTCCACTAAATAAGTATGGCAAATTAAAGGAACAATCGGTGATCTCCTCTTGACAACTTATACGTAATGAGTTATTAGTTTAACTACATTATTATATTTTTAAACTCTATTGACAACGAAAATAACAATCAAATAATAAAAAGAAATTAAACTAGTATTTACAATTGAAACAATTAAGCTAACTGCAGACTGTTGCAAACAATCTACAGATAGCTCAACTGGTCCTTATCAATACCAGTCGGAAGCGTCCCCAAGACGCTGGCTGCATTGCCCCGCTGTATGGCAATGCTAATGCCAGATACTCACCAGCTCTCGGGTCACGCGTCGCTTCGACCAGGCGCTCAGATAATTTTTTGAAAACCCGGAGAGCCTCGGTACCCCACGGACCTAGGGTCTCGACTCCAAGGGGAGCAAGGAGCAAATGCGTAAGCTCTGTCGAGACATGTATATTTGCGCCTCTTGAGATCCTCGGCCAAATCTGCCGCCGAACCAGCCCTCACGGATGTCCTTGAAAGATGGGAAGGCGCAAGTGTGTCGACACATGTAGCGTCCCACACAATAGGCCTCCCCAGCTCCCAAGGGACTAAAGTCATGCCGTCGGGTCTCTTACCATCGTCACGCAACAGACCATTCAGTTCGAGAATAGCTGGTACGCTAGCGGAGACAAAGGCCCGCCGGATGATGTCGTTAAGGCTTGCATGGCGAGATATCCGACCGGCAGCCCTAGTACACGATAATCCGTGATGACCAAGCTGTTCGACAACAGTACCGCACTGGCATTGATGAGGCGCGCAACACCTTGCACCCAACCGAAGACATGTTGCTATACGGAAAGTTACGGGATCCAATAGAGTGCCAGTATTATATGAAGTAAGTGCTTGCAACCAATGTCCTGACTCCCATTTAGAAACGGCCAGGAGACGGGCATGATCTGCAGAGCTGGAGCACGTTTGTAACAAACAATTCCGTGTCAACTCACACAGAGGCCCGTCCCATTGCCATTGGGACACAAGAGATTTTGGGGGAGCAGCATCAGGGCAAGCACTATGCCAAACCATTCGAGCCTCGTCTAAGAATTTAAAAATGAATTTCCAGGTGACACCAAGAACTAGTGCTGTAGACGGAAGACAAGAACGCTGGCAGGGCTACACTTGAAATTTTGCGGATACCTAAGCCTCCCAATTTGACAGACAGGGAGGCCTGCGACCATGCCTTGAACTCTTGAATAACAAAAATATAAAGAGGAAAAAAGGACACACTGCTTGGCATGATACACCCAAACTCATTGTTACGCACAATGACATCCGCTTGACCAAATGAAACACAAGTTTGCACTGAAACACAAATAGTCTGAACAAACACATAAAACATTTAAATTACGTACAATCGTGTAACGACTGTGCCAATTGGGCGGGATACAAAACCGAAATTAATGTCAACGTTAGGTGATTAAGGTTACAATATGGAAATTATCCGAAATTGGAATTGTATCATAAATTAAGCTTTTCAAATAAGAGAATAACAGCGAACAAAGGGCTTTGTTAATGTTCTGCCGCTATTTACTATATTTAACAAGATTGCAAATAAAGCCTGGGAAACAAAAAATTGAGAAGGCAATCAAATCATGATGGATCAGTGTCGGTGATAAAAGCTTCTGAATTAACTTTGACAGACTGACAGCTCGTCTGCAACGTCAAACAATTTGAGAACTTTAATGTCGATCCAGCTAAACTTAGATGTGAGCCTTAACCGTAGTAACAATACCTATTATGTGCCTTAACCTTTAAAGTGACGTAGCTAATATCCAAAACAATAACTGCGAGTGGCACTATGGGTAAAGTTCATTCAGCGGAAAAAACCGTCCGATTCTCCACCAGATATCGAACCACCTACATTTTTCAATCCGTTTGGAAATTATTAAAATCCCGAGCGGAACCCGCCTGTCGCAACTTCAGCTGCATACAAAAAACAAATGGAACCGGTACGAGTGGATTTGCGTCATGGGATTGATGCATGGGGAGAATCAAAAGCCAAGAATCACAAACTATAGGTGCGCGTCAGCCTGTTTTTATAGTGGAAATCTCAGAAACAAAAGCTATTAAAATTAATTTATTTCATCTCAATTTCAAGAAGAAGAAACCGTAATTAAATTGAACGACATACATATTGTTCGACAATTGTTTAATATGTAATCTGAATAGCGCCCGAGTTATGCTTATTCTCGCATTTTTCCCCCTGAAAAAATAATAGGGGTTTTCAATACTCAATATATGTACATATGTATGTATGTATTTATGTCGTCAAGAAATTAGCGTAGGTTTCATTATAAAGACAAGGTAATTTAAGTATCATAATGTGTTATAGTTTTACGTGTGTATCTTTGTACTCGTATCTAGATAGATAAATAGAAAATGCTTTATTGGACACTTTACAAAACAACTAACAAACAATAAAAGCAATTATAAAAAATGTATATGGTTAAATGTATATGGGTCCGCAGCTGTTATTTGCGAAAAAAACTTATGTTTACGAACAAGCATTTGCTGTAACTAAAATTTCATTAATAACACATACATTAGATTTATATAGAAATATATACATATGTGTATTACAATGTTATTATTATTAAATTACATTAGCATTGCCATACAGCGAGGCAATGCAGCCAGCGTCTTGGGGACGCTTCCGACTGGTATTGATATGGACCAGTTGAGCTATCTGTAGATTGTTTGCTACTTGTTTAATTTGTTCATATTATTTGATTGTTATTTTCTTTGTCAATAAAGCTTATAACAATGTTGTGTATCGTATTATTATGTAATATACATTTGTATATGTCCAGCCTGTATAGAAAACAGTACGTGTGGCATAATTAAGGCCAAAAATGTAACAAAGTTTTTTGCGAAAGTTTTAACACAGTAAGAAAGCAATTTGTCCTGCATTCTAAGACGTTTCCATTACAACTCTGTGCTCCTTGATCCCAAATGCTAACCGTTTGCTATAAACTTTTTTGATATTACTCAGCAGCCGTTGCACGTAAATCTGCCCTCACAGTGGTCCCAGTAACTTTTTCAATTTAACAGGTAAGGATAAATCGTTCATTTCTTTTTATTTCAACATAGAATCGATATAAACTCCCGAAAAGTTTACGCTTTCCCAGAGGATATTGTTTGTTTCCCGTTAACGCGGTAAATCTTTTTAGTTCGAGAACTTGGATGTTTAGTTAAATTTAGCCATTTTCGCCTTTCTTTTATGAAGTTGAGTAAGTTTTATAAAACACATTTGTTTCACTTCTCTGCTCACTTCACTACGAGTTTAGGTTTCTACTAAAAAGGTAGGGAAGGACATTACAATATAACATCACAGCAAAGCAATTTCAGTCAACAATCAACATAGCTAAAAGAACTAAGACCTTAGGTAAATGTGCTTTTTAAATCTTTCATACATACAAGACATGCACTAAATTAATTATAAAAATTCTAGTTTTTCAATAGGTTATAACTTTATAATTTATGTCGTGGCCGTAACATTATTTTTAAATTATACTCGTACATATAAAAATCCGTCTTGAACACTCTATCTATTTAAATAAAACCGCACCAAAACTGTTGCGTAATTTTAAAGATATAAGCATACATAGGGACAGACAGCGGGAAACGTCTTTGTTTTATATTATGTAGTGATACTAGTTCTATTTTTTTCTATTATTTGATTATAATTATCTTTGTTAATAAAGTTTTCATTATTATTTTTTCAAACCTAATCAGCTAGGTTAGCTACCTTACCTGCCCAAATCAACAATGAAATCTACGAGTACCTATTCTTATAATTAAATTCATACGCCTCAGTTGGCCAGGATAATATTTATATAAGGATAATTCTCGAGACATTTACCAACCCTAATGTAAATATTATTAAAGGCATAATAAGATGACCTTTTGTTGTCCTACATTCAACCTTTATAAGCGAGGAGTTTCAGCCTTTCAGGCGAGCGACAAAGTTCAGTCCGAAATAGTGTCATTGTGGTACACTCATAACTTATCACGGTCTTATTTGTCTGTCAGAAAGTTATTACGGTCTAATGGATATAAATTGAACTTTCTGGAGAAAACTTAGTTTATGACACAAAATAATCTCAGTAATATGCTTTATAACCAACGCTTTATAATCAACACCAAATTTATATTAGGTGGCGAAAAAAAAAATCGAAAAAAAAATAAGTGGTCTTCAAAATTAAAAAAATCACTCAACGTAAAATGCATTTTGTTTTTACTTAATCTTATTTAATATCTTTAAAAAACAATAAGACAACCTCAATATTCCGGTTTTGCATGCACACTCTAAGCGTTATCTCAAACGCTCCGCTTTCAAAGCACTTCGTATACAATAAACTCCGAGACGGTACTGGAACCAGGCCTGTGACACTATTTGTAGTAATTCAGTGAAATTAAGCTTTAGTTCTTTAGTTTAAGATACAGATTTGATATTTTTATGATTTCTGGTTAGTCAAAACCAATATAGGATTATCAAAGTACTTTAAAGCTTTTGAAAAGCTTGCTTTGTATAAGTAATGTGAGCTCTTCACAACTGTCAAGATTGCTGCCTCGTCTTCAAACACAAGTAAACATTGACTGAACAAAATTGATCAGTATATTCATTTGATCAATACCCATAAAGTATCCATAAAGTGAAACTTCAAAACGTTGTCATTACACATTCATCTGTGCGAAGCGTGCCAGTGCATTTGTGCCAGATAAAAGTTTTAATGACTCTGAACATTCGAGTATAAAGGCTCCAAACCGTCGGTTCCTTCATCTGGATGACACTGCCGTCGAGCTAATAGA
The DNA here is from genome assembly GCA_947859395.1 of Eupithecia insigniata. NCBI lineage: Eukaryota > Metazoa > Arthropoda > Insecta > Lepidoptera > Geometridae > Eupithecia > Eupithecia insigniata. The sequence goes on along the minus strand of OX401995.1, from coordinate 7,482,991 downwards.
TAAGAACTTTTCAATTGAAAAACTTTGCGCTCACCTACTAATTGGTAGGTACTGTTCGATTTTCCTTGTGATGGGCGATGACTTCGCTGTTTGTCGTTTGTTCTAAGATCTTTTCTTTGGCACTTGTTTTATCAGAGTTTCTGTCTAACTTTGTGGCATGTGATTGTTTAGTTAGTAATTTATAGGACTGATGTGAAAATACAAATGATAGAAAGAATCTAAAAGGAAAAGTAATTAAGAATTAAGATAATTAAGAAGTGAGGTAGGAAGATAAGAGGAAGGGTAAATTTCTTTAGATTTAAGTACGTAGACAGACGGGTGGACCTATAACCAATGATGGTGGGTGAGGATCGAGGGAAACCGCTGGATGTGGGAAGTCTATCTGTTATTGTGACGACTTTGGAGAGGCCCAGTAGTGTAAGCCCATCGGCTGAAATGATAATTAGGCTATAATATAAATTATAATAAAATTCGAAAAACAAATTAATGATGTCCATTGTCGAATAATGATACCCATATGAAATATTTAATTTGACGGTGGAAGATAGCTGACATAGTATCAACAAAGTTGAACAAACCGCTAATGCAGCCAGATACTCCACTATCAGAGCGCTTCAGACACTGACAAAATTAAAACTTCCATTCTGTCATTCAAAAATCAATCAGAAAGTTTGCAGAAGAGATTTCAATTACTTCGTGCATTCAATAGGATTTGTCACCCTTCGATACATAAAAGGGAATGACTCCAAGAGCTATTTTCCACTGGCAAGGCACCTATTCAGTCGATGACAATACTGGCTGTCGTTGGACGGAAGTCTATTGTAATTCTCGGAAGCCATTATTGACATTTTCAAAGGGCTATTAAAATATTTTTTTATTGAAAAACGTTTACGTACATTTTTGGTATGAAACGGTAATTCATCGGCACGCCACAACAGAATAAAAGAATTTGTGGTAAAATGCGGTGAAAATAAAAGGTAAAAACCGGCTCAATACGGCGTTCTCAGCATTTCTATGAATTAATTCCATTTGGTATATTTAAATGATTTTTCTTTTATATTTGCACTGTTTTTTTATGTTTTAAACCGATACGAATCCCTCGGGATTAAAATAAATATGAAACCAACCAGGGACCATTTTCTATACAAACCAAAAGAACTATCAAAATTGGTTCACGATTGCAGGAGAATTCGGCAAACACACAGAAAAATATACATAAGTGAACAGCCCTCAAAACTTCCTCCGTTTTTTTTAATTCAACTGAAAATCGGAAAAAGCCCAGAGTATTCAGATCTTCCAGAACATAGGTATTACGGTCAGGCCATAACGAATTTTATTTATTACACACTAGAGATGAGTCCGGTATTCAATAACTAACTCAGTACCTGTTAGCATGGTCCTAAAATATTTAACGCTATTGTAAAATCCGCATACCGCTAGGGAATAACTGTGCAAAGCGAGCATCGCGCCTAACCCACCGTGAGCCATAACTACCCAACGCTTCAATACCTATACTTACCTACTATCATCTACGCATAGGTACTAGCGGACCGTTCACCCGTAAAGTTATGTAGCTGCAACAAGTATTTGGTATTTCTAACCAAATCGGTTAGATGGTATTTCTAACCAAATCGGTTAGATGGTATTTCTAACCAAATCGGTTAGATGGTATTTTTAACCAAATCGGTTAGATGGTATTTCTTCCAAATCGGTTAGATGGTATTTCTAACCAAATCGGTTAGAAATATATTGGGTAGAAATCAGAACAGGTATAGAGTATTGTAACGTAATTGGGTACCAGTTGGTACTAGCGGTATTGAAACAAAATACCCAACTAATGACCGGTAGCCAAAATATCCAATAACTCCCATCCTTATTACACACTCGATTCCGCATTAGCATTTACCCCCATCAATTTATACGGGAATATAAAAAGCGCTCCATGTATAAAATTGCGATGAAATTGCACTATAATTTACACTTAAACCTCTTACCCTATACCCTTCGCTACGTAGCGAGAAGGCTGTGGCTGGCTACGTGAGCACTTACATGAAATTAGTCACACTGGTCGACACCTACCGACGGCGCGCATAAAATACATATGTTTTATGTTATTTATCATATATTTTAGGTTACATAACTTCAATTTGCCGGGTAAAATTTGCGAATTATCTAGTTATATAGGGTGTAATGTCATCATAGCTGAATTACGGCCAGGGCGCGGCGGCCATTCTCAACAGAGACTATAACCATGTGCGAAGGACATAATTATAGTGCACAAGTGTGTGTGCAAACACAGGTGCACTCTATGTCCAACTTCCTAAGGTATGTAGGTAACGTAGTAAATTATTGATACGACGCCTACCAATGGACACTGACGAGATAAAAGCTATTACTAAACTAAGCTCTGGGTATAAGGTATACATATGTACCTATCAATCGTCATAGCCTGACGGTAGACGGCACTTCAATATTCGGTTACACAATAGGCTTATTTCCTCTATCGTACTGAAAGTTGACACCATACCTACCAATAGACACTAAAGAAATAAATGCTATTACTTTGGGTATTAGGTATCCACCGTCATAGCCTGACGGTAGACTGCACTCCAATATTCGGTTACACAATAGGCTTATTTCCTCTACCGTAGTGAAACTTGCACGAAAGCGCTGTTCTGAGAATCGGAAACAGTGGCTACCTAGCATAGTTCGAAGGTTATTTATAGTTTGCTGCGCAAGGATGTAATATGGTACACTTAAGTACCTTGTCAAACTAAAAGTAGGTAATAATAAATTAAATGCAAGTATCGAGTTTGTCAACTATAGAGTGACTAAGTAGCTAATGTATCACTACATAGTATAAAACAAAGTCGCTTCCCGCTGTCTGTCTGCCCGTCCCTATATATGCTTAGATCTTTAAAACAACGCAACGGATTTTGATGCGGCTTTTTTTAATAGATAGAATGATTCAAGAGGAAGTTTTGTATGTATAATTTGCATCCGCGCAAAGCCGGGGCGGGTTGCTAGTTAAGTATATATAACAGCATCCTAGTTTACTTCCTAAGAGTCCTCAAGGCTGCGGTGTGAGAATTGACTATTGTAAAGTGTTCTAATTAAAGATTCAAGTGGATAACAATAAATTATCAAAATTGACATGAACTTTGTTGAGCGGTCGTGGAGTGGGGCTGGGACGAAATCGCTCGACCGCCAACACCACTCGCCATTCGAACTGGTCTACCACCAAGCCCTTGGTTACCACCAGGGGTAGGCGTGGTGGTATGGTAGGCGGTGTCTGTAGTGCACCAATCCACCTGCCAAGCATGGTGATTATGGCCGTACCCTTGTATGGAGGCTTGTTCAACAGGGACCGTACATATGTAATATGTGCTGATGAGGAGGTAGTAAGTATATTACTTGTTTTAAAAAACTAGACTGCGTATTATAATATTGTTAGGGGTTATTATGAACACGTGTGATTTATTCAGTGCCATATGTTAGCTCTATGTATCCGTAAAGCTCTATGCTCAGCTGAATGCCTAGTATCCATAACATAAGCTCTTTAGCTTGGGACTCGACGATGCTGTGTGAATTCATCATCATCATCATGATCCCATAGGTGAATTGTCCAGCATTATTTATTTATTTAATGTTGCGAGTATGCATTGTCACAAAGTGAGAACTAACCTTAACATTACAGGCTACACTGCGTCTAGTTCTAAATTATACCGTTGAAAGTATCACCCCTCTCATGATTAATGAACGCCAGTTCAGCATGTTGTGATGCAAATGACTGCAGTCAAGATCGTGATGACTGGCCTACATCGACTGACGAGTGCTGAGTTTACACCGAAACTGAACACATGTGAAAAAAAAACCAAGCTGCAAAGCTTTTTTATTTTATATCGGTGAAAAAACGTTGTAAACTTTTTATACGCATAACGGACCAATTTAAGTCTTAATGCGGAAAAAGAGTACTTCGACCTAAGACACACGTTCTCATTCCATTAATACTGACTCTTCAAACAGATTTAAAGCGCTATGAACACAATTTTAATGTAACTGGTTTATTTCCAGTTATTTATCGCCTCACTGCAACGCCGTGCTGTCTCAGAATCATAGGTGAGTGGACTCCATACTTACTTAAAATAAACTTTAGAAACATCAAAATCAAATATCTCTCCTTATCTGAGACTCAGGAGCCTGACCCATGTCTTCGAGTCCGAAGTAGATGCCATTTTGGTCTGTCCTGTGCAGTTTCTCGCCAGTTCTTAAGCCTCTGTAACTCTCGCTTTCACCACATCTTTCTAGCTGTATCGCGGGCGTCTCACGGATCGACGGCTGACGACAGGGCAACCGAGACTTTCCAACATCAGCTGTCATCTGTGAAAAGTAAATAAGGTTTATTCCACAAACTCCTTCCCCAAGAGAATTCCTCTTGATAAAACCTGAAGTGTAATGAATAATATTCAGTACTTATAGGGCCGCCATACACGGACTGCTTGGAGCAGCCATTATTGACTGCTCCCCCCCGACTTCTGAGTGATTTTAGAAGGTACCAGAACACGTTTTTTGACTATACATGCTACTATGATATTTTTTAACCTTCGGTGTGACTCCATCCCGTCCTAACACAGTGATCGGACGTTGGCGTGAACTCTACAAGCGCAGCTGATGAGGCGTTTCTGACACAACTACAAGCTAAACCATTGTTTGCCAACAGCTCTTTGATTGAGCGCATCTCCTCTAATGAACCCGTTTGATGGTTGGGTTGGTCAAGCTGGATTGTGGTTTGTGCCCTTGCATTATTATACAGGTTGTTCCATGAATCGACGATCAGAGGATGTAGGGAGTAGAGATAGGGTTCATCAAACTGCATCGATTGAATCAATTATAACTTGAAGAATAAATTCCGGGGTCTTAACGATGCTGCTTGGTAACCCGCAGTTTGTATGATCGTTTTAAGCGCTTTAAGCGATAAGGGCGCCAATTCTTTTGCACGTATGGGGATGGCTGTATACAACCGTATTCCGACTTTTATCACCAGCGTACAATCCTTAACATCCTTCCAGTTTAAGTTGAAGAAATGGCTGATAGTTCATCTAGGACATTAATGATTTTATGACTATAACATGTACCTTATTATGGGTTAGAAGCTTTAAGATTAAATCTTGATTTGACTAGATAGCAGTTGTGACGAAATCGCTTTCGGCCTAAATCTCGATATACATTATGTATATTGAATTTTATGTTAATAATGATTTATTATGAAGATATTATTCATGATAGATGTACATTTACATTATTTAATTTGTATTTTGTAACATAATTGTTATAAATAAATAAATTTCAATGAGTAATTTGGCTTGTTAAGAAAAATGAAGTGTCGTAAATAATCGTTGTCAGTTTTTCTTTGGAGTATACGAACGAATGATCCGACACTTGATGTTTATAGAATAAATCTCACTTTTATTTCACTACTAAAGCTCAATCAGGTAACAAGAAGCTACTTAAAACTCGATCAGCATTTTGAACGTAATGATATTGCTTAGGTTAATTAATTTCTTCAAGATTTATTAATTTCTAGCGCATTTGTAACTTATCATAAAGTTGTGATTTATTTTCTACATATTTCGTTTTTGCCTATCGAGGTTATATTTTTAGGTAATTTTTTTGTATTTGGAACAAAGAAACAGCTAGTTATTTATAGAATAAAGTTTTAAAAACTCCTCTGAATGCTGGCTGTGAAAACAGTTCTTGATCTCAGCCCGATGTGGCAATTCAATAGAATTTGAATGTTTTTGTACAACGAGGTCATCTCAAACTACTATCTCTGCTAAATCGGAATATATTTTTCTTGGCGAGTGTCTACGCGAGCAAATAGAAAGAACATCCAGTGAATTTCCAAGATTCAAGTCATCCCCCGCAGCTATTTGTACAGTGACACAGAAAAATGGCCCGCCCTTGCATTTTTCAAACGCGACACGTACCCATTCCAAATGTCTCTTTTTCATCGAATTCTTAGAAGCTCTTCGACTGTTCGTGTGTAAATTATGAGAGTCAAGTTCAGTGACACAGTTTTATAAGATATCTAATCTTCAAAGCGACCTATATTATTATGTTCTGGTAGCGATCTATATTATTATGTTCTGCTCCGGCTTAGCTCAGGTATTTTATTTGTTTTTGTATTTATTTATTATCGAAAAACTTACACTTTTTTATTTACAAGACACTACAAACTAAAGGCTAGTGTCGGTGCGGCGGTCACGGTGCAGTGCCACACATTTTGAAAGAAGAATAAATCAAAGTAATAACATAAACATACATCTATGTCTAAGTAAGTAAATAGTAGGTATAACAACAGCATAGAAATATGAGGAATGATTCCGGTATACATTCCCTACTTTCATTTATCTCTATTAGTTAGCCAGGTCACAGATGTAATGCCAGGTGTAAGACAGTAAAGCTCCCAGTCAGCATGATTTTTCCGTCATATTTCACAATCATCGACGTATTTCAACCAATTTACACAAAAACCTAAAATTTTATGTAAATCACATACATTATGTAAAACAGGTTTTTTTGCAGAACCCTCGGAATGAATTACTGAAGACCGATCTGCCACTTCCACACTGACTTCATTCAAGGCAGAGCATTTTTAAGTTGAGTTTCAATTAAACTAATGAACATTTATTTAATGGAGGGGGGTACTTACTATCAATAACAAGTTTAAGAAATTATCGTGGCGTCTTGAATAGCGTCGTTTCGTCGTCACTGGCGCCACGAAAGTGTTCGTGATGATGGGCATGCAGTGTCAGTGAGTCAATTCAAAAAACGTGTATAGGTTTATCGGTTCGGTGCCTAGTTTTTGAGCTAATCGCGTTCAGACAGTCAGAAACAGTGGGGGCACTAGGTCGTTTTAAAGTAATTATGTAGTAGGCTTGAGGCGTATTTATCGTCACTGATAAAAGTCACAGGTACAGAAAATTGGCGGTATTTCACAGTGACAGAAACTAAATATATCTGTGACTGTCTCACAGGCAGTGCCACTGTCACGAGTGCACGATATTAAATCGTTGTTATTTTATTAGGTATCTACGCATTAAATCGCTTCAGCTAGATAATATCGCTTCTACATTCTCTCTTTGATAGTATCACTAAGTCAGAATGAGACACACCTAGTATTTTATACTTGAAAATTTGAAATGAATACAGCAATGTAACAAAGTTGTTACATTACGTTATAAATATACAATTCAAGAGGAATTTTCGTTACGTAGCGGTACTATTGCTGCAATAAATATATGATTCAATCAGAAAAACAATGAATTTTTACGTGATTGGTAGAAATACTAGCTAGTATTTTGTCACTGGTATTTGTCACAGATATTTTGAAGTCACAGTAACGTAAGTCACAGGTATCGGATTTTGCCTTTAACCCAAGATGTAGTGATTATCAAAATTTGAAATGGCATTCTTTGGAGAAGGCCTTCACCTTAATAGGGATTCTTGAAAATGAACCTTAGGTACCATCAAAATGATAATTAATTGGAATGCTAATAATATTTATAAAAATAAAAAAAACTATACATGCATAATGTAAATAATAAATAATCATAAATTCGTTTACTACAATTTAATTTCAATAGAAGTTTTTGCATGCTGCTAATGAGATAATAATAGGTAATTTAAATTAATTTATGTGTCGAAAAGTAAAAGGCTTTTTATTTTACTTTTATTTATAAAATTTTATGGCAAAATTGCGTTTGGATGAAGATTTTACGTCGAACTAAACTTTTCGAGCCACCAAACTTTGTCTTTATAGGGGTGTTGGTATGGCGCATTCCAAATTGACATTGTATTTACGAAAATGTGGTCTCACAATGGCTACTTCGTAACAATCCGAGGCGTTATGTTGGGATGGTGTTGATTATACTGGGCACAAGGGCAGGTTTGCAGTTTTCCTTATGATGATTTCACGTAGAAGAACTTATTAGAAGATGTAAAAAACAAGCCTTATGCTTGCTTATGCTTATGTACTAGCCCATCTTTGCGGTGCAACTCGAGGTGGCGCGCTGCAAATACCTAGGTACAGTATCGAGAAAACGTCTATGTGCGTCATAGGCAATGAATGTGTTACGGCTCTATAAATTAAGTTATATTATAAATAAACTCTGGACGATGAGGAGAATTTGAAGTGCTTTTATGCAGGCATTGATCATAAAGGGTAAGTAGGTATACTGAGTGCCGTAAATTCCGGTGAAGATTTTTGTCAAAACCATTACAAACATTATTCAACCGAAGTCCTAACTTGGAATCGAACTTCCCTGCTTCCCAGTAAAGTCGAACTCAATTTATACCCTCCAGTATCAAACTAGTCCGGTTTCGAGAGGCTTTAGATCACGACAATAGAAGCGTAGAAGCCGTAGCCAATGAATCAATCAGTTTGAGATCTAATACCTAGCTCTGGGTTTGAATATCCCAGCGCAGTATAATCTGCAGCTTCTCAAGTAGAATATGGGTTCGATTACATGTTTTTTGTATAGTTTTAACTTAGGTATCTTTAACTTTCTTTGCGTACTATTGATCAGATATTGTGAATCTCTGGTATTGTTTATTTCTTTATTTTTGGAATCAATTTCGTGTGCTTTTCAAATGTAATCTGTTTGACTTGACTAGGGCTGCAGTTCCCTTCTACGTGACTTGACAGGATAGCGAAGTGGAAATTTTGGAATTCCAGTTTTAAAAAAATTTGGCTTTGCCGCTTCGCCGTCGTCGCGTCAATATCGCCAACGTAAGATGCAGTGCAAAGTGGAAAAAAACATGTGTAGGGGAAACACGTTTTATTTGTTCGTTTTAAAAATTACGGTTACTTTGCCTAGCGTCGTCGGTTCGGTCGTCAGTGTTGTATGAATCACTGTGGAAGCTTGTGGACACACAGGTTTCTTCGCCGTAAAAATCTATCTATACGGTTAATTTGACATATGGCGCCGATAACAAGCTTCCATAGTGATCCATACATCACTGATGATCATGCCTACATACGGCAAATTAAACGTAGATATTTACGGCAGAAAGAAAACGTGTGTGTATACGAGCCCTTATTGTTCCCTGTGAGCCTACAGTAATGTATCGAATTTAATTACCTACATACGGCCCGCGCGGGCTCGCTATTTATACAAGTGGTGAGTCACCATGACGGCGGCGGTGAAGTTAGGTTGTTTGTAATTTTGGGAGGTAGGCACCGGGTTGGTGCGTTTTCTCTTTGGTACCGCCTCTGCGCCGAATCAGTACATGTAATTAAAAGAGTATTTTCGAATACGCGCGTCTCTGCATAGAATCGGTAGAGAGTGGTCGGCCTCTCCCGTCTCCCCCCGCCCGCCAGCTGCCCGCCAGCCTGATTATTATAATTCCTTATGTACTTAGATTTGACAATTCCAAGTGTTCTCTATGTTCCCATAGGACAATAAATAAACAGAAACTGAGCTCCGCTGCGTGCCTGCTACTCACTCACTCGCAGCAGTACAGTATCGAATGGACGATATCGTACCGAAAAATTAGGGAGACAGTAAAGAAAAAGAAATTCAAGAAAATCTGTACCTACAGATTCAGTTATCGAAACAAAAACGTACCCGGTGAGGAAGAGGCCGTAGTCTTACCCAGTTAGTTTTTCCACAAAAACGTAAACGCACAATCTGCTTTCCGTGAAAATAGAATACCACAAATTCGCAACAAAATTATGTTTCGAGTAAAAAATGTAAAGCTGCCGTTTAAAATTCATAAAATGCCTGCATTCTTCGACAATGCGGTTTTCATGCTATTTTTGAAAATGCCGCACAAAATTTTAATTTATTCTGCCGACAGCGGCCTGCTTACAGGTCGTATGACAAAAACGCCGAGCGCAATTTTCCGATAAATTCGTTTTGAGATTAAAATCACTTCGACAAAGCTATCTTTTGTGAGTTACAACAAAGGGCTTTTGGTTGCGCCTCAAGTAGAAGTAATGTAATTTTTCCATTTCATGTGTCGCTTACCTATGTAATAAACGGGTTGCGGGGTATCAGTAGATACCTGTAAATGAAATCAAAAGTGAGAAGAAAGGTTTCTACTTAGCTTTGTTCTTAATTAAACAGTAGATTATTTTTAAAAATTAAGCCAGCCGAGTGTTTTATAGTTAAACAAGTTTTCTCACGGCAAACTAAAAACAACATTTTTAATAGAACTCGGCTCTGTGTAAAATATGTTTCAGACAAAGATCCTAGTAACCTACGTTCTTTGGTTTCAGTTAACATAGTTTTGCCATAGTTTATTCTATAACCTGATTGAGCTTTAGTAGTGAAATAAAAGTGAGATTTATTCTATAAACATCAAGTGTCGGATCATTCGTTCGTATACTCCAAAGAAAAACTGACAACGATTATTTACGACACTTCATTTTTCTTAACAAGCCAAATTACTCATTGAAATTTATTTATTTATATTTTGCAAAAGAATTGGCGCCCTTATCGCTTAAAGCGCTTTAAGCGATAAGGGCGCCAATTCTTTTGCACGTATGGGGATGGCTGTATACAACCGTATTCCGACTTTTATCACCAGCGTACAATCCTTAACATCCTTCCAGTTTAAGTTGAAGAAATGGCTGATAGTTCATCTAGGACATTAATGATTTTATGACTATAACATGTACCTTATTATGGGTTAGAAGCTTTAAGATTAAATCTTGATTTGACTAGATAGCAGTTGTGACGAAATCGCTTTCGGCCTAAATCTCGATATACATTATGTATATTGAATTTTATGTTAATAATGATTTATTATGAAGATATTATTCATGATAGATGTACATTTACATTATTTAATTTGTATTTTGTAACATAATTGTTATAAATAAATAAATTTCAATGAGTAATTTGGCTTGTTAAGAAAAATGAAGTGTCGTAAATAATCGTTGTCAGTTTTTCTTTGGAGTATACGAACGAATGATCCGACACTTGATGTTTATAGAATAAATCTCACTTTTATTTCACTACTAAAGCTCAATCAGGTTATAGAATAAACTATGGCAAAACTATGTTAACTGAAACCAAAGAACGTAGGTTACTAGGATCTTTGTCTGAAACATATTTTACACAGAGCCGAGTTCTATTAAAAATGTTGTTTTTAGTTTGCCGTGAGAAAACTTGTTTAACTATAAAACACTCGGCTGGCTTAATTTTTAAAAATAATCTACTGTTTAATTAAGAACAAAGCTAAGTAGAAACCTTTCTTCTCACTTTTGATTTCATTTACAGGTATCTACTGATACCCCGCAACCCGTTTATTACATAGGTAAGCGACACATGAAATGGAAAAATTACATTACTTCTACTTGAGGCGCAACCAAAAGCCCTTTGTTGTAACTCACAAAAGATAGCTTTGTCGAAGTGATTTTAATCTCAAAACGAATTTATCGGAAAATTGCGCTCGGCGTTTTTGTCATACGACCTGTAAGCAGGCCGCTGTCGGCAGAATAAATTAAAATTTTGTGCGGCATTTTCAAAAATAGCATGAAAACCGCATTGTCGAAGAATGCAGGCATTTTATGAATTTTAAACGGCAGCTTTACATTTTTTACTCGAAACATAATTTTGTTGCGAATTTGTGGTATTCTATTTTCACGGAAAGCAGATTGTGCGTTTACGTTTTTGTGGAAAAACTAACTGGGTAAGACTACGGCCTCTTCCTCACCGGGTACGTTTTTGTTTCGATAACTGAATCTGTAGGTACAGATTTTCTTGAATTTCTTTTTCTTTACTGTCTCCCTAATTTTTCGGTACGATATCGTCCATTCGATACTGTACTGCTGCGAGTGAGTGAGTAGCAGGCACGCAGCGGAGCTCAGTTTCTGTTTATTTATTGTCCTATGGGAACATAGAGAACACTTGGAATTGTCAAATCTAAGTACATAAGGAATTATAATAATCAGGCTGGCGGGCAGCTGGCGGGCGGGGGGAGACGGGAGAGGCCGACCACTCTCTACCGATTCTATGCAGAGACGCGCGTATTCGAAAATACTCTTTTAATTACATGTACTGATTCGGCGCAGAGGCGGTACCAAAGAGAAAACGCACCAACCCGGTGCCTACCTCCCAAAATTACAAACAACCTAACTTCACCGCCGCCGTCATGGTGACTCACCACTTGTATAAATAGCGAGCCCGCGCGGGCCGTATGTAGGTAATTAAATTCGATACATTACTGTAGGCTCACAGGGAACAATAAGGGCTCGTATACACACACGTTTTCTTTCTGCCGTAAATATCTACGTTTAATTTGCCGTATGTAGGCATGATCATCAGTGATGTATGGATCACTATGGAAGCTTGTTATCGGCGCCATATGTCAAATTAACCGTATAGATAGATTTTTACGGCGAAGAAACCTGTGTGTCCACAAGCTTCCACAGTGATTCATACAACACTGACGACCGAACCGACGACGCTAGGCAAAGTAACCGTAATTTTTAAAACGAACAAATAAAACGTGTTTCCCCTACACATGTTTTTTTCCACTTTGCACTGCATCTTACGTTGGCGATATTGACGCGACGACGGCGAAGCGGCAAAGCCAAATTTTTTTAAAACTGGAATTCCAAAATTTCCACTTCGCTATCCTGTCAAGTCACGTAGAAGGGAACTGCAGCCCTAGTCAAGTCAAACAGATTACATTTGAAAAGCACACGAAATTGATTCCAAAAATAAAGAAATAAACAATACCAGAGATTCACAATATCTGATCAATAGTACGCAAAGAAAGTTAAAGATACCTAAGTTAAAACTATACAAAAAACATGTAATCGAACCCATATTCTACTTGAGAAGCTGCAGATTATACTGCGCTGGGATATTCAAACCCAGAGCTAGGTATTAGATCTCAAACTGATTGATTCATTGGCTACGGCTTCTACGCTTCTATTGTCGTGATCTAAAGCCTCTCGAAACCGGACTAGTTTGATACTGGAGGGTATAAATTGAGTTCGACTTTACTGGGAAGCAGGGAAGTTCGATTCCAAGTTAGGACTTCGGTTGAATAATGTTTGTAATGGTTTTGACAAAAATCTTCACCGGAATTTACGGCACTCAGTATACCTACTTACCCTTTATGATCAATGCCTGCATAAAAGCACTTCAAATTCTCCTCATCGTCCAGAGTTTATTTATAATATAACTTAATTTATAGAGCCGTAACACATTCATTGCCTATGACGCACATAGACGTTTTCTCGATACTGTACCTAGGTATTTGCAGCGCGCCACCTCGAGTTGCACCGCAAAGATGGGCTAGTACATAAGCATAAGCAAGCATAAGGCTTGTTTTTTACATCTTCTAATAAGTTCTTCTACGTGAAATCATCATAAGGAAAACTGCAAACCTGCCCTTGTGCCCAGTATAATCAACACCATCCCAACATAACGCCTCGGATTGTTACGAAGTAGCCATTGTGAGACCACATTTTCGTAAATACAATGTCAATTTGGAATGCGCCATACCAACACCCCTATAAAGACAAAGTTTGGTGGCTCGAAAAGTTTAGTTCGACGTAAAATCTTCATCCAAACGCAATTTTGCCATAAAATTTTATAAATAAAAGTAAAATAAAAAGCCTTTTACTTTTCGACACATAAATTAATTTAAATTACCTATTATTATCTCATTAGCAGCATGCAAAAACTTCTATTGAAATTAAATTGTAGTAAACGAATTTATGATTATTTATTATTTACATTATGCATGTATAGTTTTTTTTATTTTTATAAATATTATTAGCATTCCAATTAATTATCATTTTGATGGTACCTAAGGTTCATTTTCAAGAATCCCTATTAAGGTGAAGGCCTTCTCCAAAGAATGCCATTTCAAATTTTGATAATCACTACATCTTGGGTTAAAGGCAAAATCCGATACCTGTGACTTACGTTACTGTGACTTCAAAATATCTGTGACAAATACCAGTGACAAAATACTAGCTAGTATTTCTACCAATCACGTAAAAATTCATTGTTTTTCTGATTGAATCATATATTTATTGCAGCAATAGTACCGCTACGTAACGAAAATTCCTCTTGAATTGTATATTTATAACGTAATGTAACAACTTTGTTACATTGCTGTATTCATTTCAAATTTTCAAGTATAAAATACTAGGTGTGTCTCATTCTGACTTAGTGATACTATCAAAGAGAGAATGTAGAAGCGATATTATCTAGCTGAAGCGATTTAATGCGTAGATACCTAATAAAATAACAACGATTTAATATCGTGCACTCGTGACAGTGGCACTGCCTGTGAGACAGTCACAGATATATTTAGTTTCTGTCACTGTGAAATACCGCCAATTTTCTGTACCTGTGACTTTTATCAGTGACGATAAATACGCCTCAAGCCTACTACATAATTACTTTAAAACGACCTAGTGCCCCCACTGTTTCTGACTGTCTGAACGCGATTAGCTCAAAAACTAGGCACCGAACCGATAAACCTATACACGTTTTTTGAATTGACTCACTGACACTGCATGCCCATCATCACGAACACTTTCGTGGCGCCAGTGACGACGAAACGACGCTATTCAAGACGCCACGATAATTTCTTAAACTTGTTATTGATAGTAAGTACCCCCCTCCATTAAATAAATGTTCATTAGTTTAATTGAAACTCAACTTAAAAATGCTCTGCCTTGAATGAAGTCAGTGTGGAAGTGGCAGATCGGTCTTCAGTAATTCATTCCGAGGGTTCTGCAAAAAAACCTGTTTTACATAATGTATGTGATTTACATAAAATTTTAGGTTTTTGTGTAAATTGGTTGAAATACGTCGATGATTGTGAAATATGACGGAAAAATCATGCTGACTGGGAGCTTTACTGTCTTACACCTGGCATTACATCTGTGACCTGGCTAACTAATAGAGATAAATGAAAGTAGGGAATGTATACCGGAATCATTCCTCATATTTCTATGCTGTTGTTATACCTACTATTTACTTACTTAGACATAGATGTATGTTTATGTTATTACTTTGATTTATTCTTCTTTCAAAATGTGTGGCACTGCACCGTGACCGCCGCACCGACACTAGCCTTTAGTTTGTAGTGTCTTGTAAATAAAAAAGTGTAAGTTTTTCGATAATAAATAAATACAAAAACAAATAAAATACCTGAGCTAAGCCGGAGCAGAACATAATAATATAGATCGCTACCAGAACATAATAATATAGGTCGCTTTGAAGATTAGATATCTTATAAAACTGTGTCACTGAACTTGACTCTCATAATTTACACACGAACAGTCGAAGAGCTTCTAAGAATTCGATGAAAAAGAGACATTTGGAATGGGTACGTGTCGCGTTTGAAAAATGCAAGGGCGGGCCATTTTTCTGTGTCACTGTACAAATAGCTGCGGGGGATGACTTGAATCTTGGAAATTCACTGGATGTTCTTTCTATTTGCTCGCGTAGACACTCGCCAAGAAAAATATATTCCGATTTAGCAGAGATAGTAGTTTGAGATGACCTCGTTGTACAAAAACATTCAAATTCTATTGAATTGCCACATCGGGCTGAGATCAAGAACTGTTTTCACAGCCAGCATTCAGAGGAGTTTTTAAAACTTTATTCTATAAATAACTAGCTGTTTCTTTGTTCCAAATACAAAAAAATTACCTAAAAATATAACCTCGATAGGCAAAAACGAAATATGTAGAAAATAAATCACAACTTTATGATAAGTTACAAATGCGCTAGAAATTAATAAATCTTGAAGAAATTAATTAACCTAAGCAATATCATTACGTTCAAAATGCTGATCGAGTTTTAAGTAGCTTCTTGTTACCTGTTTGAAACATAATTCAACAAGTTAATCACGTTTAATAAACAAACAGGAAGAGTACAAGCGAAACATTTAAGGCTTTAACACACTGGCAAATTACGATCAACTTCGACCGGCTTGTAGCAAGGCGTTGCTTCAATCGCCAATACAGTATTGGCCAAATTCAAGTTAATGTTTCTGATAAACTTATACAGAACTTGTAACGTAGGAGACTGAAGGTCTCCTACGCACAAGTTATTTTAAGTTTTAAGTTAAGAGACTTCAAGATCCTAATGGTTGGAAAAGAAAAGAGGACAAATTTAGATTTTTTATTAATGATACCTAATGATCCCTAACTTATACGGTAACCTTAGGTGTAAGATTTGAAAGATACGTCTATTGGGAAGTCGGGAGCTAGAGCTGGGTCTGCTACTCGAAGCTCGAAGTCAGTGGTTGTTGGAAGCTGGAGCCAGGACTACTGATCGAAGCTCGAAGTCAATAAGCCAGTGGATACTGTGAGCTCCAGCCAGTACAAACTTAATTGAAAGAATTTCGGTGTATCCAGACTCTCGTTATCTATCGGTGGCGGCACGATGCAGATCCATTGACCACCCATTTTGTACGATCTGCAAATATTTGTCTCGGGTGTTCTAATATATATTTATGTAATATAATGCATTAAGTATGCAGTGGGGCCGTGGCATACGAATATCGACCCCTCCAACTCAACCCGTGGATGTCGTAAGAGCTAACTAAGGGAACCTACCAGAGGAAGGGCAGCAGCTTCCTTCTGAGTATTTTTCAACATCAACTTTGCGATCACAAATCCACCTCCCAAGCGTGGTGATTATGTCAGAATCCCCCCTACATGCGAGACCATCCACTCGATGGTACGAAGACATCGTAGCGGTCGTAGGGAGTCGATGGATGGAGGCAGCTCAGGACCGCTATTCGTGGCGTCGTATGCGGGAGGCCTATGTCCAGCAGTGGACGTCTATGGGCTGATATGATGATGATTGTATTAAGTATATCAGTCATCTAGTACCCATACCCATAACACAAGCTCTGCTTAGCTTGGGTCTAGATGAATGATGATGATGAATGATGATCTGTGTGAAATGTCTAACATTATTATTGTCTAACATTTTCGGAAAAAAACTCGCGAGTGTGAAACCCTCTTACCTTTACTCAAGCAGTGATGAATAGCCTCATTTTCCTATTCATGTGATTGATGCCCTAAAATTCGATGAAAACTTGAATGATCTGAATTCGCACAAACGACCAGCGGCACAATTTGAAACGCTCTGTAAAGCAGCAGGCACTTTACCTCTTAACATCCCACTCTGTCATCAATCATACTTTCAAATCATTGCGGAAGATACGAAACGATTCAATGAAGATTTAAAAATATGGGTCAATGATACTGATATAACTTTATGAATTGGTTAGGGCCTGTTCAGGCAGGGGGATAATGAACAATACAACCCCATGCGAGATGTCAGTATAGATATTCTATTCTATATGTTTCGCGACAGATATTATTTTAATATTTATCAAGTTCTTGGTTTCTTTAATCTTTAAAGGAAATTCGGGATGTACCAGCATTACTTTGATAGAATTAGAACATTTTAGAGTAATTAAAGACTTCTGATATACATCAGAAATCAATATTTTTTATTTCATTCGGCTTACAAAATAAGCCATAGACACGTCATATTTTAAACTATAAATTATAATTCCCCCAGAGAACCGCCACATTGACCGACCTCCAAGCATGGTAGGTCTTAGACCTTCTATTCCTCATCAATTGGAGAGTAAACGAATGACTTCACAAAATCTTGATTGCAAGTGTATGTATGATGGTTAACGATTACGCCATAGCTATCTCTTCTTAGCCCCATAGATAATGCTCATGCTCTTAAGCTTAAGCACAAGAGGCGCAAAAGTGCGGTTTATAAAAATTAGAGGCGTCTTCACGGTGGCACTTCTGCCTCATTTGTCTTTTATATGGCCGTTACTGTAATGGTGCCCGGGAGAGGCATATTTTCTTGGATGATATTAATAATGACAGAAATGAACGCTTCGATGTCCCCGAAGAATATTCCACTGGTTTTATGACTAGCGTTAGCAGTTCTTAGTAGATCTTGTAATAAAATACTAGTCTGTTTATTTTTTTGAAGACCAGCTAAGCTTAACGCTTGCCACTTTTTATTGCTTCTCCGTGTTATTGATGATTTGATGATAAACTAGCTTCTGCCTTCAGCTTTCCATACATTGGCCTATATGATATTCAGAATTAGAACTACAAAAAAGAACAGAAAAGAAGTATTTCTATTTAGAGCATCACATTTGGAGCACCGATTTTCTTCCCATTTAGAGTATCCGCAAAGAAATAATTTCTAGCAGATGGGGTTTTGATATAACTAGCCGTAACTTTATCAAATTATATGTAAATAAAAGATAAAACTACATAGTTTTAGAACTAGGTACTAGCTACAAGCAGTTACCAAGGTGTTTCATAACTAGCTATAACTTTTGCAATGACCAAACATTCGCTTCGCATTGATAAATTATTTAGATCACTGTATTTTTTAACTGTTTAAAGATTATGAATTTAGAACGTTGTGTTTTTCACTTCTTAATTTTAAAAGCTACACAAACTTTAATTACCTCTTATCCTAGAAGAAACAACGACAAAGGTACAAATAAATTAGTAAAGCGTTGTAAAATAGTAATGCATGATAAACTTGAAATATGCGCGTGCAAAAAAGCTCTGCATAAAAATTAATGTTTGCTTTTCATTAATCGCGTTGTGTTAATCTTTGTAGCTGCCTCTTATTTGCCCTGTAACATCTGTTAGGGTAATAATTTACAAGCATCGCGACATTCATTTTTTGCGATAGCCACGAGAATATTTTATTTAAAGCGTACTGAGCAGCAATTGTGAATAAAAGTTTTTGTGATCACATTTTAACATTTTTTACAAAAAGCATGCCAGTGGGTACATTTGTTATATTTAAAAGCTTTAACTTCCAAGCTTTTTTTAATTAAATAGCTTCCAATTCTAACTTAAGCGAGTGGAATAGATTCAAGCAATTGAGATTAATCCACCTGAGCTATGGATCAGAGTGAAATAGATTCAAGCAATGGAAATGAATCCACCCGAGGTATGGATTAGAGTGGAATAGATTCAAGCAGTGGAAACGAATCCAACCGAGCTATGGATCAGAGTGGAATAAATTTAAGCAGTAGAAATGAATCCACCCGAGCTATGGATCAGAGTGGAATAGATTCAAGCAGTAGAAACTAATCCACCCAGGCTATAGATCAGAGTAGAATAGATTCAAGCAGTGGAAACTAATCCACCCGGGCTATGGATCAAAGTGGACTAGTAAAGTGGACTAGAGTGGAATGGGGCGCTAAGTCAAGCTTCATATTTGTTTCTTTTTTATATTATATCACACTACAAAAGGCTTTGTCGCTGAGCGACCACATCGCGTAATTGATACATTTTTACAATAATGTTATGCGACATATTACAACATATTTACAAATGAAAAATAAAAACTAATCTCTACAGAAATAACTTAAAATTAGCTTGTAAATGTGTTTCAGACAATGGATAGGACAACATACTGTTTAATCTGCCAACATCTTAAAATTTAGCCACTTCAATTTTTTTTATATTAATCCTGATAATTTTAAAATACTGCGGCAGTCAAACGTTCTCATGAGCCAATTCATTTTACTAACATTCATATTATAGTAGTATAACAAAGGTAGTAGTACACATGATCATATTAAATTTCAGCAAAACAGTGGGTCTCAGTGGCGCAGCTGCAAGGGTTCAACTAATTTCATCTCAACATGACAAGGGTATTAGTTGGGTCGAGTTTGGGTCTTTTTATAACGCAGGTTATGCCTGGAAAGTCTATTGGCGCGGAATAATTGTCGCTGAAAGTTCAGAATAAATAGCGGAAAAGTCAATCAACTGTACGAAGAGATTTTTCAGAGACGGTATTATGTTTTGTTTGATGAGCTCTCTCTCTCTCTGGAGCTATTATTAGTTGTGTAGTTGTTGGTGTAGTTTTCTTAATAAGAAATACATGAGTTTACGAAAAATTTAGTGCAGCCTCCTACTTATAAACCTCTTTCTTTAGCTAAAGAAACTGAAAACAGTCGATAGATAGAAGTCTATTTTGTTTCTATATCATCAGAAGAAACTTCTGATGATATAGAAACAAAATAGACTTTAGGGATGTCATGGGGTATCGTGGTCGGATAACCTCCTCGTGCGCCCGTAGTTCTACTTGTCCTCGGGGATTCGTCCCTGGGGAACGGTAGTAGGTGGCGGGCCGGTGCACCCCGGTTCCCACCGCTAATAATTTCTCTCTCCGGGGATATTGTTAGCGGCGGCCGATAATACGACAACCTACGGGGATGATAACCCTTAAAATTATCAAACATGGCAAGTCTCAATAAACCAATTGGTCCACCGGGGAATCCCTCCCCGAATCCGCCCCTCGTACTCTGGGGGGGGGGGGGGAGGCAAAGAACTGCCTAAAACCAACAAACATAAAAAACGACCTAACCAACAGGCCAGAGCTGCATCTTCGGAGGCGCTAAGGCTCAACTTCTTCACGGCTGCATCAGCGCCTAACCTACCGACTGCTTCCAGGGCTGCATCTGCGGAAATGCCGCAACCTAACGCTGCACCCTCAGAAGCTCTAGAACCACAACCATCGACGTCCAAGACCTTCCTACCAGACCGTCTCGACAGCTGGAACGCCCTTCGGGGCTACTCCACGCTCCACGCGAGACGGTCATTGAACTGTCGGACCTCAAAGCCGCTATTCCCAACCCAGGGCCAAACTGGAATCTTGTTCCTTCCAAACGGAAGGACAAGAAGAGGGTCAAGATGCCCCCCCCCCCCCAGCCACCAAGCGAGATCCAAAAGGCGCGGGCGCAGACACGGCAGACGGCAACCGACGGTGGACGCAAACAGCTTTTCGGAGCTAAGGCCACGACCTAGGGGAGGGACTCGTCCCGCCGAAGTGGTCAAGGCGCCGGCGCAGCCGAACGCAGCGCGATCGCCCGTCGACGGAAGCCAAACACCAGCTCAGCGACCCAGACCCAGAGGGAAACGCGGAGGGAGGCTGGCAGCTTTGGCCCGAAAGAACAAATTCCCACCGGCCCAGCCACAGAGTGCCAAGCGTTCGCGACCCGACCGGAGGATAAGATCATGGATTAAATCTTTGATCCTATCACTATGCCCCAGACTTCGAAAGTCCGCTTCCGCGGCCGTGCGCATTATAGTGAAGACGTCCTCAAATTCTGGTGCGAGGACGACCACACGCTAGCGTGGCTCCGACAAAGCACCGCAACACAAGAATCGCCCATCGCTGGGACTAAGCTTGTCGTCAAAAGACAATCCAAGCTCGAGCGTAGAATACTGTGTGGTCTGTTCGTGCCGATGCCGGCGAGAAAGTCGATGGAGACCGAAAAGATCCGCAGGCTTCTAG
Organism: Eupithecia insigniata; assembly: GCA_947859395.1. Taxonomy (NCBI): domain Eukaryota; kingdom Metazoa; phylum Arthropoda; class Insecta; order Lepidoptera; family Geometridae; genus Eupithecia; species Eupithecia insigniata. Next base: position 7,461,629 of record OX401995.1, on the reverse strand, counting down.
CGGGCCAAAACCCCGACCTCAACATCAACTCGTGGAACGCGCTCCGCTCGGAGAAGCGGAATGACCCGGAGGGATCCGGTACATACCTGCTTCTCCTCGTTCCCGAGTCTGAGGTTGAGAAAGCCCGACTAAAAGACCGGCGCCTCTACTGGCTTCTTGGGAACATCTACCTTAAGATCATCCAGAAAGATGAAAAGAGCGCCCAAGAGCGAGAACAGCGGCGCCAAAAATAACAAGCCTGGACCCAACCCTGATCCAAAGCCCGATCCCCCTTTGGGATCCAAGGCTAACCCCAATCCGCAGCCCGGCCCCAGTTCAGGGCGCGCAGCGGATTCTTCTCCAGCCTTTCTACCACCCCAGGGGCTGGATCCGATGGATGTCCAGGATCCAACCCCACTATCCGAGGAGCGCTTTCTCGATACGGAGGGGAGCGATGTCAGCGTCAGCGACAGCGACATCGGCTCCTCTCCTATCAAGCGCTCCTAAACCAGCAACACCCCCCGCAACACCTATTCCTGATCCACCATTTCCTGCCACGCCCTACATCCAAGCGAACCTCCAGCATAGCCTCACGGCTACCGCGTCTATACGCAGAATGCTGGAGGAACATCCCGACACCGTGGCCCTTATCCAAGAACTGTGGATCAGGAAAAGCCAAAGTTGTGGCCTCAAAATACCAGGAAGCAAACTTCTCGCAACTACAACTGTAAGCAACCTCAGAACTTGCATTGTTGTTCCGAGAACCGCTAAAACACTTCTAATTACCGAACTCTGTTCCAGAGACCTAACAGCAGCTAGACTATACCTATCTCCCACCAACAACAGCTCCATATCGCAGATAGTCCTAGCATCAGCCTACCTACCAATAGACGAAGCAATACCCTCACCGGAGCTGGTGTCCCTGATCGAGTACTGCGAGAGGGAGAAACTTGAGCTCATCATCGGCACAGATTCCAACGCGCATCACACGCTGTGGAACAGCGCCAAGTGCAACGACCGAGGAGAAGAACTGGTAAAGTATCTTATCTCTACTAACCTACTTCTTCTAAACAGGGGCTCGGAACCTACTTTTGTTACATCTAGAGCCCAAACAATCATTGAATTAACATTATCGACCTCACAGGCTTCTTACTCCGTCAAGGACTGGCACGTTTCTAACGAAGCCTCATGCTCAGACCACAGATGGATAAGATTTAACCTAGAATTGTCACTACCGAACCCACAACCTAGGCGCGACCCACGTAAGACCGATAAGACTAAATTCTTTCTATTAGTCAAATCAAACCTTACCGACATGCTTGATCAACAGAATCATATAAAGGTAACGGAAATTGACCACTACATAAACCAACTAACATACACTCTTACCAACAGCTATGAACAATCCTGCCCTTTAATCACGCCAAAACACGGGGCGAACAGACAATGGTGGGGTCCTGAACTGCAAAGACTCCGTCGCAAAGTAAGGAAACTGTTCAACAGAGCCATGAACACTAGACAAGACGAAGACTGGGTGAATTACTATAATACAAAACGAACCTACAAAAAGAAAATTCGCCTACGTAAAACGGAATGTTGGGAGAGGTTCTGTACCAACATTGAAAACAACAGTCAGGCCGCCCGTATCAGAACTATCTTAGCAAACGTGTCGGAAAGCACGCTTGGATGTCTCATCAAACCTGATAATACCTACACCAAATCAGAAGCAGAAACCAGCGAAGTGCTACTGAACACGCATTATCCAGGCTGTCAAGTTACAGACACTTGCGCATGGGAAGAAACATCAGAGCAAACGCCTACCAATCTAGACTAGAGATGAGTCCGGTATTCAATAACTAACTCAGTACCCGTTAGCATGGTCCTAAAATATCTAACGCTATTATAAAATCCGCATACCGCTAGGGAATAACTGTGCAAAGCGAGCATCGCACCTAACCGACCGTGAGCCATAACTACCCAACGCTTCAATACCTATACTTACCTAACTATCATCTACGCATAGGTACTAGCGGACCGTTCACCCGTAAAGTTATGTAGCTGCAACAAGTATTTGGTATTTCTAACCAAAACGGTTAGATGGTATTTCTAACCGAATCGGTTAGATGGTATTTCTAACCAAATCGGTTAGATGGTATTTTTAACCAAATTGGTTAGATGGTATTTCTAACCAAATCGGTTAGATGGTATTTCTAACCAAATCGGTTAGAAATATATTGGGTAGAAATCAGAACAGGTATAGAGTATTGTAACGGTATTGGGTACCAGTTGGTACTAGCAGTATTGAAACAAAATACCCAATTAATAACCGGTAGCCAAAATATCCAATAACTCCCATCCTTAATCTAGACTGGACAACAGCCCACACTATGATAAACCTCGAACATAGTTGTTGATGAGCTAATCTGCAGGCTTAACGGCCACGGACTAGTCACGGTGGGATATGCGGACGACCTCGCGATCCTAGCGGCTGCTTCGAGAATACACTATGTAACCTGATGAAACTCGCCTTTAGAACCACCGAAACATGGTGCAGCGACCACGAACTATCAGTTAATCCAAAAACGGAACTAATAATGTTCACAAACAAGCGGCATCTGGGAAACCTAAAGCTCCCAAAACTGTTTAACACAGAGATAAAGCTAAAAACAGAAGTCAAGTATCTAGGAGTCATACTAGACAGCAAGCTGCTGTGGAATAAACACCTAGACTACAAATTTCAACGCGCTACTGCCACATTCTACCAATGTAGCAGAATGCTAGGTAAAACCTGGGGACTTTCACCGAAAACAACCATGTGGTTATACACTGCTATCGTAAGACCTACAATAACGTACGGAGCGATAGTTTGGTGGACCAGAACGGAGCGAGCAACGTAATCACTAGACTGCAGCGCTTCCAAAGAATGGCATGCTCAGCGATAACAGGCTGCATGAGAACCACTCCTGGGGCTGCCCTAGACATAATTCTAGATCTTGCACCATTAGACCTGTACATACAACAAGAGGCTACAATTTTGGCGCTAAGACTACACAATATGGGTCTCTGGGAAGTCACAAGTAGCCCACCCGCACAGATCATGGACAGGGCAATAGCATATAAACCTATCATGGCCGCCCCCTGTGACCAAATGCCCAGTAAACTGATAACAAACAAACACTACCAGATACAACTACACGAGGACCAAAAAGATGAATCGGGAACCCATGAAGTCAGAATTTATACAGATGGTTCCAAAACCAATATAGGTACTGGCGCTGGGATCCACTCAATGGACCTCAACATTAATATATCAATAACACTAGGTAGACACAGCTCCATATTCCAATGTGAATGCGTAGCAATAACCCATGCAGCTACAGACGTGCTGAAGAGAGGAATCAATGACCTATGTGTACGCATTCTCTCTGACAGTGCTGCTATACTCAGGGCTCTGGAAGAAAACAGCTGCAACTCCAAGCTCGTGTACGAATGTCACTCAGCTCTAGAAAGGATATCCACCAAGAAAAGGATCATCCTTCAATGGATCAAGGGACATAGCGGATCTCTAGGAAATGACGCCACAGATGAGCTGTCACGGAGGGGATCGGAAACAATCACAGAAGGCCCATCCCCTTTTCTACCCTTGCCTTTTTCACTATTCCAGACATGGACTAGGCTGAGAACTAGAGAGACGCATAACGAACGATGGAAGTACCTGCCAGAATGCAGACAAGCTAGAGCGGCGCTTCCATCAACATCACCGAAGTTAACTAAACGCCTACTGAACTTAAACAGAACGGACCTGCGTATCCTGGTGGGAACACTTACAGGACACTGCCCACTGAACAAACACCTATTTACCATCGGAGCGACGGACAGCCCGCTCTGCAGAGGATGCCTCAGTGACAACGAAACAGCCGCCCACGTAGTCCTGGAATGCGAGGGAGTAACAGGACAACGAACAGAAATCCTCAACTTGCCGAGGTCACTCCGCGAAGCATGTGAACATCCCAGGAAGATTCTGCGCTTCTGGACGGAGTTAGGCTGGCATTGCTAGCAAATCAACGCATAATGGACCAAATTGAGTCTAAATGCGGACAAGGGAGTACCCATACTATAGGGATGTCATGTAGAAACCAACAAACCAAGTTTACAAACTCATTATTAGATTCTAAGCAAGAAGAGTTTAAAATTACTCTAAATTCATTTACCTACCTACACGTACATATGTAAAGTTCATTTAATCCGCATTCTTCAGAGTTAGTAAGACATCATTAACTCTGCCATAATCGTAATGAAACCCAGTCTCCGAGATAACCCAGCTGCGCTGCGAAGACAATAATAAAACGAACTTTATCATGTTGCGAGCTTAGCGGGACAAAATTACTTAATACGGTTGGGTGTGCGATAAAAATGTCTGTATTCTAAGTTATTAATATTGTGGTTAAAATTACCGTCGATTGAGTACCAATGATAAAGTCCGCATTTGGTTTAGTCGAGATTAACTTGCTTTGAATATGAAAATGGGCAAAAAAAACGTAATATAGAGGTGTAGCAGTAGGTACTAGTATAAAAACTATTTATCTTAGCAATAGAAAAAGAATTACTCCTGACATTTTAATAGAGTTAAGCTAGCTTTAGATTGTTTGCAGATTGATCAATTGTTTAAATTTCAAGTGTATTTTGTACATTTTGTAAATACATTTTAAACACATTGATTGTAATGTGCTTTGTAAATTAAAATCATTGCACCATCTATACTTATAATAAAACTGTAACAGGTCCGATTCTGTTCATTGAAGATATTCTGCAAATTTTTTTTGGAGGCACTCTATTATCGATACTGATGCCAAAAATGATATTTTTTTCCATCATGTCTGTCTGTCTGTCTGTCTGTCTGTCTGTATCTTGGCCGAGCATAACTCCGAAACTACTGAACGTATTGAAATGAAACTTGGCATGATTTCAGTTCATACTACGAGGAAGGATATAGGATACTTTTTATCCCGGATTTCCATTTCAATAGGGTTCCCTTGGGAGAGGGGATGAAAGTAAAATTTCTTGACTGCGCGTAGCGTCGAAACTACTGAATGTATTCAAATGAAACTTGGCAGGATTTGAGATCATACTAAGAGAAACGATATAGGATACTTTTTATCTCGGATTTCAATAGGAAGTTTTTTGGGAGAGGGGATGAAAGTAAAATTTTTTGGCTGCGCATAGCGCCGAAAATATTGAATGTATTCTAATGAAATTTAGCATAATTTAAGTTCATATTACGAGAAAGAGCATAAAATACTTTTTATTCCAAAATTCATCAGGGTTCCCTTGATAGAGGGGATGGAAGTGAAATTTCTCGGCCTCGCATAGCGCCGAAACTATTGAATGTATTCAAATGAAACTTGGCAGGATTTGACATCATACTAAGAGAAACGATATAGGATACTTTTTATCTCGGATTTCAATAGGGAGTTTTTTGGGAGAGGGGATGAAAGTAAAATTTTTTGGCTGCGCATAGCGCCGAAAATATTGAATGTATTCTAATGAAACTTAGCATGATTTAAGTTCATATTACGAGAAAGAGCATAAAATACTTTTTATCCCGGATTTCAATAGGGTTCCCTTGGGAAAGGGGATGAAAATAAAATTTCTTGGCTGCGCGTAGCGTCAAAACTACCGAAAGTATTCAAATGAAACTTAGCACGATTTAAGTTCATATTACGAGAAAGAGCATAAAATACTTTTTATCCCGAAATTCATCAGGGTTCCCTTGGGAGAGGGGATGGAAGTGAAATTTCTCGGCTTCGCATAGCGCCGAAACTACTGAATGTATTCAAATGAAACTTGGCAGGATTTGAGTTCATACTAAGAGAAATGATATAAGATACTTTTCATCTCGGATTTCAATAGGGTTCTGATGGGAGAGGGGATGAAAGTAAAATTTCTTGGAAGCGTCGAAACTACCGATTGTATGTATTCAAATGAAACTTAGCATGATTTAAGGTCATATTACGACAAAGAGCATAAAATACTTTTTATCCCGAAATTCATCAGGGTTTCCTTGGAAGAGGGGATGGAAGTGAAATTTCTCGGCCTCGCATAGCGCCGAAACTACTGAATGTATTCAAATGAAACTTGGCAGGATTTGAGTTCATACTAAGAGAAACGATATAGGATACTTTTCATCTCGGATCTCAATAGGGTTCTCATGGGAGAGGGGATGAAAGTAAAATTACTCGGCCATAGCGCTTAAACTACTGAATGGATTCGAATGAAACTTAGCATGAATTGAGTTGATACTACGAGGAAGTACATAAAATACGAGTCCATACCCCAAAACCAACAAAATGATTACAAAATTGTTATTAGCGCCGATAACAGACCTACTGGACAGCATCCGGTCAGTACAAAGCTCGCGCTGAGAATGATGCTGCCGTCGTCCTGGTAAATCAGCACTTTGACAGGCGGGACATTGTGCTGCGTACCCGGGATGACCGCTTGCAACGCATATGGAAACGCACCAGGCATTCGATGCTCTTCAGTACTCGATTATATGCCTACTGTCGTGGCGAAGACTGATACAACTTTGATCTTCGATATGGGAATCCGACAACTGACGAGACTGTCGACACTAAAAAAGTTTCCGCAATGCAATTCTACGCCTAGATAAGTAAGTACATTTTACCAATGAGAGAAGTTCGCTTGCTCACCTGCAAAGGTTTCGAGGTTTATTCAACCGTTTCTGGTGTACGCTTACGCCAAAATAAAAACGGAGCGTTTGGTATACATCAGAACAGAACAAATGAGAGAAGATTGCGCGCTGAGAATTATGTAGATCTGCGAGACGTCATGAATCAAAATAGAAATTGTGAAGATTTACGACGACTGGTGATTCTTCCTTCCAGTTTTAGAACTGGACAATAGATGTGGAGTGCCCTATTCTCCAGTAGGTACTATCAAAAGCTTTTGAAGCGCATCCTATACCTAGCTTAATGTGGAACTGTGTGACGTCCAGTTAATAAAATCTAGGTATATGTAAATCTATACTATACATACATTAAATAAAAATAAGTAAGGTTTGTGAGGTTGTACGGGGTAATCTATGAATCTACTAAGCCGATTTTGAAAATTATTTTACCTATTATTAATATAATAACCACGATATTTGTGAGTCTTATAGGCTATTAATAAAAACTAAAAATGTTTACCGCCCAACGAAGTGGGCACGGGTCAGCTAGTCATTCTATATATGATCAGACAATTCAGGTAAAGATTCATTCTCTTATACTATCAATCAGAATCAATAACTTTATTTCTTTAGGCTTACAAAATACACTGAGACAAGTAAAATTTTATGCTATAAATAGTTAACAATATATAATTATTATCAAAAAAGAACGAGAAGAGGTGTTATTAATTTTCTCTTCACTTTAAATTTTCGTCCACTAGTGGAAGAAGTGTAATAATATGCTTAATAATAACTACAATAGAGCAAAAGCGCCCAAGAAAAGGAGCATTTGAGAGTTGAAGAATATTTCGTAGACAATAAAACGATATTGCTCTTGTAAAAGACGCGACCATAAACACTGGCAGCTCGTGATTGTGACGAATACACGTCGCTCCCATAAGAAATTCACCCTTGTCGCTGGCGTAGGGCGGACCTCTGTGAATTATAACGTTAGGCCCAAGTTTTTTGCCGAGATTAACTGCGTATTACAAGCTGAAAGTATGCCAATGAGCTGGGGTGTTCCAAAACTTTTTAATTACTTACGAAGGGTTTTTTATATCCGCTGTAAGGAGAGTGTAATCTTTTATCCAATTTACTCATAAAAAGAATAATGTTCGTTACTAACCTCTCGCAGGTTAGTAACGAACATTATTATTTTGCTTTAAAACATTATTATTTCTGGTTGCTTTGCTATGAACCTAATTTGACACTATACCATACCTTCAAAAGTATAACCCAATTCAGCACACTTAGGTACGACAGTTGGCGACATATACCTACTCCAAGCAAAGGGAAAAAAAACATAATAACTACGCTTGGCAGGCGAAAGAAGAAGGAAGCTGCAGCTTTTCCTCTGGTAGGTGAAAAGCAATCGCAAGATATTTAATTTGTGCTTTACACACTCAAGTTCCTAACGGTCTATTGTTATGAACACGTTTACTAAAGAGATTTCTCCGTAGTCGTAGCCAGTCGTTAGCAATTTGTTTATAAACTTTGAAGAATTGTTTTAACGTTACAAAGGAACAAGGACGGCTTGCATAGGAGACCGCCGCAAAAACTTTGACGTGAAAGTTGCAGAGAATTTCTCATGAAAAAGATATTATGGCGAACAATGCTTACAATTTCGGCTTTGTATGACCGGGGAAACATGTCATTGTGTGAGAGACAATATTTGGACAAGATTCAAAACAACTTACCTTGTTTTACAGTAACCTTACTGTAAAACTGGGTAAGTTGTTATTAAATTTACAAAGGTGTTTCACACAAAGCAATCCTCTATTTGCGAAAGTCATCGTCTATTTTGTTATCCAAAAATAAGCAACCGATGGTAAACGGTACTCCTAAAATACCTACGGAAATAAAAATTCTAGGGTCTCCTACCTACGTTCTTCAATTGTATTTCTGTTTGTCTGTATGGCTTTGAATTAAAAATAATATTAAGCACCTTTTACTGTGAACTTAAAATTGATTTATCCAGGTGTGCCCAGTGCTGCTACGGCGTATAAAGGAGTATGAGTACCATCACCGCTTACCGCTCTAAACATTGCAACAGTGATAATGCCTTTAACCGAAACGGTTCATCAGTATTCAGCGGCAGAGCAATTGAAACTGCGGCAGTGCTCGGTCCTCCCACTCAATTTTCCTTGTTCCGACGGCTCGAGTTATTTGCATCACAAAAACACAATGTCGAGGGAACGCGAGCTATTAATCACCCGACGGAACTTGAACATAGCGCCGAATGGCTGGTACACGCGAGTGATTCAGATGTTTGGTGACGATCGAAGGCAAACACTGGATGTCGGCACGTCTTGCGTGAACCTGTAATTTTGAACGAATAGTGAATTATTTGATCATGCAATCCTTTTTATTGTACCTGATGTAAATATAGGTCCTTTATTGAAAGTTGGAGCAATCATCTTTTGTTTTTTAGTACAGTTTACTACACTAACGCGGTGCTAACTCTGATTTGGCGCAATACAACACAAACAAAGGACACTCGAACTCACCCAGAGTTCGAGTGCCTTTTGCTATACTACATACAGCGTATAGCGAAAAAAAAACTTCACTCACTACGCGGTAAATTGGCTGTGATTGCTGCTAATCATTTGAAATTTACCCACCAGCTTCACCGAATCAGATACGGTTTGCATAATAAGTACAGTTCAGCATACTCGTAACTATCTAATTAAACATGAGCTCTGGATGTTGAATATCATCAATTTCGTTGTCATTTCGTCATCATAATCCGAGTACTGTCGATGCTAAAGGTTTAGTCACTAAAAGTAGCTTTATCAATAAGTATTTCTAATCTTAAGGTAATATTAGTAACTACTTGAGTAAAAAACCAAACACTCTAGCGATTATTAACGCATTCACTGCCTAGTTTTGCGACAGGTAGAGGCGAGCTGCCGCCTGGTGGTGCTGCAGACGGACATGAGCGTCTTGGGCTATGTAAGTGTTAAAGATGTCAATGTTTCTAGGTCCATATTACGTACTAGCAAACATACCCATACGTGCTATTAGCGACTGCTGAATATTCCACTTGCCAGACTAACAACCGCAAGTAGGCAATTGTCGCGAAATTACAACTTCACAAGTACGACGCAAAGTTCAAATAAAGTTACCTAATCCATTCTATTCTCTCGGTTTGTAATACGTCTTGAAAGGCTCTGTCTAATTTACTGGAGAACACACCAAAATATTGTAAAACTCTGTAACAATTTAACGGTTTAAAATTCAGCACGCAAATTACTTTGCTGGTAAACGTTCTTCCCGTAATTTGCAACAATACGCCCGTATACGTAGATACTGTTTAAATTGTCTGTGCCTATACTTTAAAAGTTTTTTAAGTGCCGGAACAAGCTGCCGTTTTAATTGCGCCAACCGGAAAGGGGAGAGATGAATGGAAAGAACTGGGCCCGTATTCACTATACCTTACGTTGTGTGTTCGTTTTACCACTGCGAAAGGACACTACGCCGCAAGAAGTGTCAGTATAGAACACATTTCTGCTTGCTAAGATTGTTGTGACTTCGAGCGTTTAAGGCGTGGAATTGTGAATAAGGCTCTGGTTGCAGCCTTGCCAACCGCCCTACATTATTAAAACTTGCCTCTTACTCCACCGAGCTCCACTCTACAAACTACGCCCATAATGAATCGCACATCTCGAATAGACTTCAAATAATTCGTTTTAAAATTACAGTCTTCTTGAAGATTTGGTTTGCAGCTTGCTTTCTCTGGATATGGTCCTACACAAGACGTTTTGAACATTATCTTTGAGCTCTTTTTCGTATATTTATACATACATATATCTAGGGATATCTAGGTACATAGTAAGCTGACTAGTTTATACAGTACACACAAAATAAATAATACAGTATAAAATAAAAATGAATTCCTACCTAAAGTAACTTTTAATAAATAAGAAATCAAATTTAAAAAAAAATTACACTACTAGAGAACTCAAATTACTTTTATATCTGGATTGTGTTCAGATATTTTTCAGTGAAAATTTTATGCCACTCTAGCTCTATTTCACAATCCGGTCTGGACAAACTTTTTTTGAGGTGTTCAAAGGAACTCGTTAGCGGACACACTCCACACTGTCATTACTGATGTGTACTTTTCTTCTTGGCTAGTGCATTAAGCTTGTTTACAAAGATACTTCAACTTTAAATTCTAAACTGCTGCATAGTTAATCCAGTTAAGCTCGTTATTTTGTTTTCATGATAAAAAACATGCATATTTACACGGAATTTTATCATTGAAGTGTTCGTGTACATAATGACTGACAAGAGTGTTTTGTTCGTCAAATTTCATTCCAGGATGTGTGTTAAAAATAACAATGAATCTGGAACTAATTGCGTCCTCGATACGAGCCCCTGGCATGCGACCTCCAGCTACGGCGCGTAAACATTGTTTACAAAAGGTGCGAATAGAAGGCCCGTGACGTCAGCTCAGGGCAGACAGCTCTCGCGCTTCATGCACACAGAGTTTTGGATTATTTTTAACTGACTTCAAAAAAGGAGGAAGTTCTCAATTCGACTGTATTTATTTTTTGTATGTAATGTTACGTGATGTTTCCGCCAATTATGGACCGATCTTAAAAATTATTTCACTATTTTATAGAAAATGATCCCGTACTGGTTCCATAGAAATTTTATTGCCTATATTAGTATTTATCCCGCAAAACTTAAAAACAGTGTAAAAGTAAGGGATTAGAAGTCGATTAGTAGGGTGTAAACAAGAGGTAGCTTGAGGTCTGTATTTGAAGTCGGTTTATCGTTTTTTAAAACTCTCCAAATTATTGTCACAATAGACCAGTATTGATATAGAAGGGGATGAAGGTGATTTTTGTAGCCGCAAAAGTCCATAGACTACACGTCTATTTAAATAGATCACTCCCTATACGAAAATATTCCACATAAATTATCATTGAAACGCTTGCTGTGTCATACGTATATTGTGCCGGTTGCAATGTGTTTGTACTATACTAAATGTGGCTGATGACAACCGATACCGATTCTTCTGACGCAACAAAACACAACTGCGTGTTTGTTTTCACCTTCATAAGTAACTCAGCGCATCAGCATTGCGATACAGCGGGGCAATACAGCCAGCGTCTTGGGGATGCTTCCGATTGGTAATGATATAGATCTTTTGAGATTCCCCTAGATTATATATAATTATTTTGTTTCCCGTGGAATTGTTAATAAATATTTTCATCTTTTTATTTTTAACCCCGATTGTTCGCAACAGTCTGCAGATAGCTAAACTGTTCCGATTGAAAATACTATTCTTTAATCTTAAAGTGACGCTTTATGTATTTTTGGTGCAATCCTATCCGACTAATGTTAAAAATGTTAAAGATTGTATGTTTGGGATACAATCTTTAACACTATATTGTTAAGGATGGATGATTGGATGGATACATGTTACTCTTTCACGCAAAAACTACTGAACCGATTAGTCTGAAATTTGGTATGGGTATAGTTTGAGACCTGGAATAATATATAGGCTAGGTTTTTTATCCCTATAAAACGCGAGCGAAGGGGCGGGCAGCAGCTAGTAAAGTTATACTATCTAATATTCTATTCTATTTATAGGATCTGCAACATTTCAGCTCCAGCTGTTTACAATCACCTATGGGCTTACCGTGGCCGCCTTATTACATTGCTCAAGTACCTCCACAAAGCCTCAGCGTGCCTTATCTGTGGTGCCACAAGAGCCTCATAAGCCCAGGTTGTTACCTCAGAACACATTGTAACACATTATGCCACGGCCTTACCTCCCACACGTAATAAGAAGGTACCGTATGAATATTTTTACTCTTTCTCTTTGTTATAGATTTTTCGTGGCTTTGATTTATTGTATAACTAGCAACCCGCCCCGACTTCACACTGGTATTAGAGCTTATATATTATTATGATAGAATGGGTATAGTAAGATATCTTTCAAAAATAAAGATAAAACATCACGAACTTTTTTGTAGATCTATAAAAGAGGAATGTCTCAAATTGAATTGTTTTGTTATATCTCAAAGGGATAAGGAAGTGATCATTATAATTCAAACAATTTACGCAAAACCTTGACAATTTATATACCGTCATAAACCTTCCTCATGAAACATTATATCGATTGGTGAAAATCTCATGAAAATCCGTTCTGTAGTTTTTGAGTTTATCGCGAACAGACAGATAGACAGACGCAGCGGAGGACTTTGTTTTATAATAAGTAGTGATTAGGATTAACTCTACCGACTAATAGTTTTATGATCTAGACTAAGCCGGGAAAAATAGATATTAAGCTTAAAGGTGGTCTGTTCCACGAGTAAATAAAGTTAAGGTGGAGCATGGTAAACGATCGTTACAATAACTGCTATTGAACGTTTTTCCAATGTCCGGTACGGCACGAAGATGTTGCACATCACAACGCTTTTTCCTGGTCGGTTCTCAAAGGTTATCTGCATCCACATTCATTGCAATGCAAAACTAAGTCTCGTTCGACGGCTCCCAGTGGGTTCCTAACCACGCATGTTTACTGAGCACATGTTTCCGTAACGACCTCGGTTTCCTACAGAGTAAACTTCAAAGTTAACATGATTATGCAGGTAGGTGACGTTAGTTTTAAAAACAAACGTTCTAAAAATGTGCTGAATTGAACAGCAACGTTGAGTAAATACGTCATTTTACAAAAGAAAATATTTTTGTTGTTCATTGCATTCGGGTGCCTGAGGTGCTTCCTTTTTGGAAAAAGAATTTCTTGTGAAATTATGTTTTTTAAGGTAGATGGCACTTTGTTTTATATGGAACTGGTGAAACAATAGTTGTATAAAAAATTACCAGCTGAGACCTGGAACAAATCTGCTAATCACAGTCATTTGTCCCACAGCCAGAGTCAAACCGCAATTTCATGTGGGCATTCGCCCAGTGCGCGACTAAGGTCTATAAATTTAAAAACTAACACAAAAATATGTGAAAATAGGGATGTTGCGGTCAGGGGCCCGTTACCAATTTAGTAACGAAGGCCATAGAGGCGCCAAAGACACTGACATAGCTCTCAGAATTAGTAGGCTGAAGTGGCAGTGGGCAGTTCATATAGCTCGCAGAACTGATAACCGCTGAGGAGTAAAGGTTCTCGAGTGGCGGCCACGATGCAATGCGAAACGGAGTGTTGGGAGAACATCCACTCGATGGACCGACGAAATCGTAGCGTTCGCAGGGAGTCGATGGATGGAGGCGGCTCATGACCGCTATTTGTAGTTTCGTATGGGAGAGGCCTATGTTCAGCAATGGACGTGTATGGGCTGATATGATGATGACGACAGAGGCGCCGTACGATTTATCGGCTATTAGGGCATTTTTTTGATGAAATGAGGCATTTTTTTAAAATTAAAAAACCTTATTTACCTTAGATCTCAATAGATGGCCGCGTAAGAACGTGGAAGAATAAAAGTGATGGTAGAGTATCGCATGTCAACCTGTACAGGGTCTATGCTGTTTAATTTCAAACTAAAAGCACTATCTTTTCAGTCTGGTTTAACCATTTAAACGCCTCATTCTCACAAATAGTACCTGTATCTCTTTGATTGATAAATAAATCTGAAACCTGAAATCTCTGACCGGGAGAAAATCACCGAGAGTGAATTCAAGATAACAATCACTAGCGAAACGTCAATCAGACAAAGGCTTTGAAACTGAAGGGTTGGATTACAAGGGTCTAATACTCTTTCATATTATTCGAGGTCGTGTATTGTGGCTTTAATTTCCTTTTATTTCAATTCAATATTGCAGACCCTATCATAATTATGATAAAGCCTTGATGATTGGTAAGACAAAATATAAAAAGAAAAATTCTTCATTAACAAAGAAAATTACAGTCAAATAATAGAAACGAATTAGAACTAGTATTTACAAATAAAACAATTGAGCTAATTGCAGATTATTACAAAAAATCTACAGGTAGCTCAACTGATCCATATATACCAATACCAATTGATATGGATCGGTTGAGCTACCTGTAGATTTTTTCGGACTGGTGTCCGAAGCGTCCCCAAGACGCTGGTTGCATTACCCCGCTGTATGGCAATGCTGATGCGCTGCGCCAGATACTACTCTAGCTCTTGGGTCACGCGTCGCTATGATCAGATGCTTAGTTAGTTTTTAAAACCCGGAGAGCCTGGGTACTCTCCGCACCTAGGGTCTCAACTACAAGGGGAGCAAATGCGTAGGCTCTATCCAGACCTGAATATTTGCGCTCTTGAGATCCTTGGCCAACATATTAATCCATTTCATTTTAATATAATTTATACTTCTTACCGTTACATCTATAGATGATTGTAGCAAATGAAACGTTGCATTTTTTTCTGATAGCGCCTCTGTACCTAAGCTTTTTGTACTTTGATAAAGGTTTGAATATTGTAATTTACGTAGGATTACGTAGCGCTGCCTTAGTTTATTTATTTAGGGGTATGTTTAATAAGAAAGCTTAGAGAGTTAATGAGCAGGATTTGTCATGATTATGGCCCTAAAATATGGTTTTGCTCTCGTTAATACAGAGAATTTATGGAATCAACTTTGATGTTTTTAATTCACACATAAATTGCGAGGTTTGTTTAAATCAGTCGTTTGATTTAGGACATTGGTAAAATATTAAAATGAAAAATATTTAGTAACAAAACCGCGTAAAACATTCTTCGTTAAGATCCAACAAGATGTATTCGCATGCACCGCCCGCTCCGCTACAAATTGACATGCCATGCTATCAGAGAAGGTACCTACAAAACAGACTTAGGTACGCAATATAACATTACCAAGCGACTTACCCTACAACTTTAAGCGCACACACAACTTAATTTGTGAAAGAAAATCACACCAAATTACACAATGAAAAAAAAGTCGTCTATTAGTTTCGTCACGAGAAATCATCACAACACCACATTACTCGACTAGACCCGGAGATTCCAAGCAGGACAGAGTACGGCTAGTGAATTTCCAATAGATTTCAGCAAAGTATGTATGCCAGAATATATTATTTGACATTGGTAAGTCCATATTATGTATATTGATCAAATTATAAGAGTGTTGACAATTTTAGATCAATAGAATTCATGTGTGACCCCTTATTTGACGATAGAAAGTATAGATATCCAAAATAAGAATGTTTTAGCATGCACAATTTGCAGTTTTCTAATTATCTACTAAGCGTAAACATGCGCTGTTGTGTAGGTGGCATGCAAAATGAGATTAATACCGCAATATGATTTATGAAGCTTAGCCTTTGTACATACCTACAGCGCCATTGGGTGATGTTAACATTATTGAATCAAAATACCTGTACGGGACTTATACAGGATCAATTCTGATTTGCGGCTTATAATGGGTTTTGAAACAAAGCAGGAATAATCCTGCATTCACCCGATACGGAAGATTATATAATTAAGTCCTTTCGAAATACCTAATCCGATAAGTGCAAAAATTCAATTCAAATAGGTACCTACCTAGTAGCTATGCAATGCAGACTTATCAGTTTTTTTACTATGTATATTAGGTACCTGCCAAGGTCCACTACGCCAGTGGGTCCTAAACAAATGAGCATCGCAGCCACATTTGTATATTATTCAGATCGTAGGCTATGCATGCCGCATGCCTGCATCTCTGTTTACTCAGTAATGGAATACGCACGCAATGCAAACATTTAGGCTCAGCCCAGAGGGTGGTGAAATTGTTAACATTTTCATAGAGTTCCAGAATCTATAATCTATATAGGTGAAGCTCGATGCAGCCATTTTTTAATCATAATTTTTTAAAGCCTGTACCCATATGCCATATCTGTAGTTTTTGGACATAAGTAGAACATAAATAATTAGCGCTGGAAAATCCATAAAGCATCATAAAAAAGTTATGAAAATAAGCTGATTGCTGTGACTTCGCATGTCCTCCGTCCGAATTCTTTATATTTTTAACATCATTAAATAAAATACCCAATTGACAAAAACGTAGGCAAATATTTTAATTTGAACCCCAATTATTGAATATCGTGATATTTATTTTAATACTTTTCCGAATCATTATCGCAAAAATGAAACATTTTATTCCCAAGTAAACTCACTTATGTATTTCCACGGCAGAGAATGAAAATAGCATTTTTTTTTTCTGGGGGCTATGAATATTTTTTTCCGCCAAACTCTTTATTGAAGGTAGATCTAAATTGTTTAGACGTTAATTTGCACATCTCTCACCGTGCTTTTGAGATATGACGCATCATTGATTACCGTTCCATGTTAATTGAAAAGAATGCAAAAAAGTGGTTATAAAAACTATAATTAACTAACAGGCTTATTGAAATATTCGGTAAGTACTCAAATATTATTCTTAGTACACTTAATCCCTTGTGTAAAACAACATACTTCCTTAACTGACCAAATTTATACGAAGATATGTCCATTGAAAAAACTGTTTGCTTTTTGTAACGCAAGTTACCACATATGATATTTTTTTCATATTTCTCTTGTTATAATAACGCTACGACAATAAGTACCAAGTTTCTCCTAAATTTCGTTAAGGCGCGTGAAATTGCATTTTCTTTTTCGTTTTAAACGATGAAGGTTCATTTTTATCTGCTGTAAAAGTTTGTAACGCTAGTTACCGGTAACTTGCGTTACGCGAATGTAACAACAGTTACCTACTCAATATCAGTTTAATTTCAGTCACGATGCCTCTCAGAGCTGCTGAAAATATGAAAAGAAGAGAGAAGTTGAAGGAGGCCGGAGAATATGATGATTTTTCCGAAAATTATATGTGTGGCTCAGGACGAAGTGCAATATTGCCACTGGGTGCAGCCCCAAGTGACTTTGTTTACGGTTTCTCTGTGGATGTCAGGTGAACAACACCCGATTGTTCTAGTTTCTGATGATCATCATCATGATAAAACAACAGCGATGGTTAACATAGACTGGGTACTGGAAGATTTACCTGAAAATGTCGAAGAAGTGCAGTTGTAGACGGACCAACACAGCCTCAATTTAAAAATAAATTCGTTACCCAATGCATTAGGCAGCTTGAAGAAAAACATAGTTTGCTTCTGAAATGGAACTACTTTGCTACGTCACACGGGAAAGGACCTGATGATGGAATTGGAGGAGCTTTGAGGAAGCTAGTGAGGAGCTAAGTTCTACAAAGGAAAGCAATTGTATTAAATGCTGAGCGGTTTGCAACAGCTGCCAGAGACTCAACTGTGAAAGTGATCGTAGTTCCAACAGCAGAAATTGAAGAAAGGGCACGACTTCTTCAATTGGGAGAATGCTTTGTCAAGGTTCCTGCTGTTCCAGGAATAGCTAGGCGTCACATAATTTACTGGAAAAATAATAAACTGCAAATGAGCCTAGTGTCTAAAGATTTTGAAGAGGACACAGATGCTGACGACTCTTGGAACGATGAAGATAACCTTCCCTTATCTGAATGGAAAAATAAGACTCAGTAACCCTACAATTTTTAAAACGACGTGAATTGCTCGTTTATTTCGAAAGTAACGGAAGTTACTATTTGCTTGTAACGTAAGTTACCACGGTTTTGTTTTTATTAAAGTTAAGTTGTAATATTTTGACGAATATTTCTTTCCACAATAAATACTTTGTCTATTGATTAACTTAATTTTGATTCCACAATAACCCTGAAGTCATTAAAATCAGAGAATTATTAGTTTACATTAATGTCACAAAACGTTGTGGCTATTTTATGTAACGCAAGTTACCAAAACATTACATTACGTTGCGTCGAGGATATGGTAAGATTTCGAGTTATGTTCATTGTAATTGAATGAGGGCATTGTGCAGTCTATTATATTCAAACAAGTAAAAATAGTTCACTATTAAAAACGTCTTTAGAGATATTTGTATTACAATCTAGCTCTCTAATTGTAACGCAAGTTACCGTGGAAATACCCTTATTTACTTTCACGTTACAAATACCGTTAGTGTTTATAACCACCGAATATTCTTTGATTTATTATTTATTTTTATTTTAACAATGTTTGGGAAATTACCAGCTAACTTATTGAATAAGTTTGGGACTCAATACAGAAGGCTAGTTAAAAAATAATTTAATATTAAAATAATAATTAATATTTTTTTATCTTTTATTTATCATTATGGTATTCGGTGGCATTTGACGAATGGCGGGAGGAGAGTGTGGGTTCGATTTCCGCCTTGAGACCAATATTTGTACAATCTGCATTTATTTGTTCCGCGTGTTCTTTCTATGTACAATAAAAAAAAACTGTGTAATTTATTGTATTAAGCATACCAGTCGTCTAGTATCCATAACACAAGCTCTACTTACATAGCTTGATTTTAGGTACATATACTGTGTGGATTATGCAGTATTTTTTATTTACGATGAAATAGTTTTATAACCTTTTCAGTCTATTTCATACTAATAATTAAGCACTTTCCTTTAACTGTTCTGAAAAAAATCTTAATAATTCCAATAAAATAAAATAAAAATTAAGTTTTCTACATAATTGTGTACCTAACTTTTAAGTTATTGATACAAGGAAAGGAAGAAGATGCTTACAATAATTATGCAAATTATTTATACCAAAATAATCAACGGAATAAAGACACATGAATAATTTAGTCGGTGGCAAGGCTAAGACTTGCAAATAAGGAAAATATTATAATTCTGCAAATTATTAACGCTGTTCCTAACGAATTGTTTGTGTAGACTCCAAGTTACGCGGTTCCCAAATAACGTTAAGCCGCTGTCCCACCACTGCACACGGAAGGGCTACGCACGTGTGTCTAGCTTCGCTTTGCAAGAAAATGTATATGATAACGTCCACTGTAACCCACGAACACACACAATATACACGTCAAACATAAATACCCCCTTTATCGGGTTCTAGAAATGACAAAACTGCTACTGATGCCGGCTGTTATTGTGTAAATGCTCTCGACTGAGGCTAATTCTGCGTATCACATGATACTTTATGGAGTGGTACTCATTATCTCCACGGTATAAAATTATCATGTGATTATGCGAGTACCGCCAAAAACTGCACTCTCGTGCGACTTAAACTCATCAAAGAAATCCGACCGACGATTAACGATGTTTATTTGCCAGAATATATGTATGTTACCCGGCAGTGCCAGTGTCACGAGTGCACGATATTATATCGTTGTTATTTTATAAGGTATCTACGCAATAAATCGCTTCAGCTAGATAATATTGCTTCTATATTCTCTCTTTCATACCGCAATGTAACAAAGTTGTTACATTGTGTTATACACATACAATTTAAGAGGAATTTTCGTTATGTAGCGGTACTATTGCTGCAGTAAATATATTATTCAATCAGTAAAACAATGAATTTGTACGTGATTGGTAGAAATACTAGCTAGTAATTTGTCACTGGTATTTGTCACAGATATTTTGAAGTCACAGTAACGTATGTCACAGGTATTGGATTTTGCCTAGTATAACCCAAGATTATAAAGGTCTTAAAATTATAATACGTCCAGCTATATTCTACCTAACATAGGCATGCAAATGTTAATTTTTAATTACACTTTATTAAAATCACAATTTCTAAATTACAAATATAAAAATGAATAAAATTTGTTATTAACTATAACAAATTTTAAAATAAATATAATTCAATGTCAATGAATGAATTAAATGTCAATATCGAAATGCAGATTAGCTAGCACGATAGTGCGCGTGGTGCTATGCGAATGGAGAGTTTCATAGAATAAGAAACAAGCTGGACATTCACACAGTATCATATAACCCCAAGCTAAGCAGCTTGTTTTATAGGTTCTAGATGATCGTTAAGCATAATACAATACATTACATAGATAGATATTTTTATTATACATACAAAATACCTAGAACACCTGCATCAAATATTTGCGGCATGTACAAAAATTTGCACCAAGGGGTGCCAAGGTGGTGGGAATCGAACCCGTAATCTCCTACGTCACAGGTGGATCTTCGTCCGCCGCGCCATATCGGTCGTCGGATTAAAAGAAGTAGAAAGGTTTCAACCACAGAAAATAATAAGTACCTAATTATTTAGATTTCTCTGGTTCAACCTGAAGCCTCCGACATCCTGTCCAACTGTAGTTTATTTCATCTAGAGGGGAGTAATGAGTATAGACTAGAGTAGTGATCCGCAACAGGCGGACTGCGGCCCGTGTCCGGACCGCGGAAGGCAGAAGGTTCTGCCGTATGCCATATTTATGAATATTTTGCGGTCCTAGGTACGACCGCGAAATATTCATAAATATACCTACACTAGCCAGCGCCTTCCGCGTTTTATCGGGTTAAAAAGTAGCCTATATATTATTCCAGGTCCCAAACTATACCCATATCAAATTTCAGCCTAATCGGTTCAGTAGTTTTTGCGTGAAAGAGTTACAAATATCCATACATCCATCCATACAAACTTTCACATTTATAATATTAGTAGGATTTGTAATATTATTAGGATAAATGTTTATAACTTATGTAAACCATGGCTGAAAACAAGTAAATTTATAAATAAAAATCTAACCTAACCTTAATAAATCAACGTTTGTCCACCTTGAAAACACCAAGTTTAATGAAGTCACAACTCAATTTGTTATCTGTCCCTTTGCACATTGTTTCACGAAAACCTAATCAAGTTGTCCGAAAAACACAATAGCAGCAATTCAATATCTGTTAATTAAAATCAATTGTTGCTGAATATCCAGTTCGTTGCCTTTTGGGAAAATCCAAGGACTCAACTGATTTAATAGAATTCTGGCAGGCATATGAGTGGACAAGAATATAGGAGGCGGGAAACTTTGGCCCCGGACCGGCTCAAGGTAGTCAATACTGACAGCCCGGCTAAGATAGACTGAGTAGCCCGTTTAACGTGTAGCCATGACCTTGAGCCGGTCCGGGGCCGAAGTTTCCCCGCTACGTAATGTTCTTGTCTACTCATACGCTGCAGGTACCTATTTCATTTTGTTAATCAAAAATAGAAACCTTGTAAGGTAAACCAGCATTTAAGAAGACGGCATTTAGAAAACAAGGCGAATAAAAAACCTGGAATGACACATAATACGTTACTTTTGTCCGAGCCTTCTGCGAGTAAAAATTGCGAGGTGAAGACAATTTAAAATCACAACATTATTCTTTTCAAAGGCTATGGCAAGGCTTCTGGTATAAATTGTTTTAAAACAGCAAAGTTTTATGAAACGTTCCCTTGGGATCAAACTTATTTAGAAGGGTGTTTTGGAGCATGATCTCCGCAAAATAAGAGGCTAATTCCCTGATTCCTGTATCCAAGAGTTCCAGCCCCTCATTTTGTTTGGTTTATGCAACAATTAGAAGGGAGAATAGCAGGAAAGGGGTACTCGGTATACCGTAATGTTGGCAATTCGGGAACCAGAATTAAGCTCTAGCAAGTCCGGCATTTTGCTTCATTTTGCTACATTTTTTGGGTGAATACACTATTAAAAGGAAATGAATAGGTCCTTTGGTGCCATGGAAATGGTCGGAGATGGTCTTTATTTTGGGTTTTTATGTTCTGTGAGGCTATGTCATGAATGTTATGTAAACTTCAGTTTTCTTAGCGTATGTGTTCTCTCTAGAGGAACATTAAGGTTGTCGCATATTATACCCCTCCAACACTGATTCCGCACAGGAACCGCACGCCTCCGCCTCAAATTGTATGTATAGACCGTATGCTGTCCTCACTCTACACAGCTAGTCCAATAAGCTCACGATCCAAGCATGCTCAGCAAAAAACCATTCATTTAGGGCTTTTTGAGGGTTTTCCCTTTTTTACGACCATTTTCGTACAACATAGTTCAAGCGAGTGGCGTATGTAGTAAAGATGTAAGCGCTGTATTCACGTGACCACTCACTTGAAGCTTACGGTAAGGCGTCAACCAAAGAGTGGCTAGGTTGCAGCAAGCTTGCTTACTGCGAGCTGGCTGCCGTTTTATGCTGTCATTGTAAAATGTATAGTGAAAGACTGAAGTAATTTATATCCAATAAACATTATAAGATTAACGATCATTAAACTATTCACTTCCGAGCTTTGTTTCAATTACACTATAACTCAATTTGTCTCATAGCATTTCCCCTAAGTGTAATTGCGTTTCGTAATACGTAATTTGGGAAATTCTCTTCGCCGTAGCCGGGCGATGGTATAATTAGATACGTCGTTAATTAGAAGGTAGCACAAGAGCTCTCAGGGGCCGCTTTCATTTACTTTCAGGGAAGAAGCTAAGTGCAGGATTGAAAATTATAAAGTGCACTTTCAGGCCGCTTTTACCTCAGCCTTGAGTCTAACCAACCATATTCAGGAGGAAGTTGCTTCAAACCTTAAGATTATGAAATATGGTGAAAAAAATATGAGAAGTAAAAATACAGTTTTTTAAGGTAATATTGGAAAATATTCGCGGAAATGATAAAACGTGGGAAACTTCTGATATTCTGCATAAACCGCTTAATACGAGTATATCTACAAGCTACGCAACATCAAATTACGCGCTTACCATACAAAAATACCAAACCCATAGCAACGGAAGAAAAATTGCTGATATAATTTTCCGTGAACATATGGCGTCCCTAGCGAGCGTAAGGGAAGCCTATTCTGTTAATGGAAGCACAATGGAAAAGAAAAGTCAATCAAGCGAGAGACACAGTGATTTCTGAGCCTAACTACAACAGATATATTGTAGGGCTGGACTCGTCATTAGGTGAGAACAGGAAATTCTTATAAACAACCCCGCGTGTGCTGTGTAACTTTTTGGATGAGCCTGATTTAGCGGCTGCCATTACTTTGCCGCATTATATCTCGGGCATTGTGTATTTATTTACGAAATTATAACTTTTAATAAGAGTATGTCTCATAGTAAATAGTGATATGGCTTCAAATTAATTTCGCGTCACCTATTTCATCCTAAAAAACCTTAGGTATATAAGAAGGTGAAATAAGGAATTTATATTCATAGACTTATATTTATTTGCAAGAAACTAATATTAGGCATACACCGATTAGTAAATTTCATATATCTGTGGTAAATAATGAAAACTATGAAGTGTGTATGAAGTGTGTATAGTATAGTATAGATTTAACTAATATAGGGAAACGCGCACAATAGGTCTTTGAAAAACAAAATCTCCGTCTTACTGTTTTTAATTATTGTTTATTTCTTCACCTAATTTTATACTCTTCATTTTGAATAAGTATATTGGTTAAATAGTGTAGTTAAATAATAGATTCAGGCGTTACTTAGCGGAAATTCATTGCAAAGTATTAAGGATGGGAGTTATTGGATATTTTGGCTACCGGTTATTAGTTGGGTATTTTGTATCAATACCGCTAGTACCAACTGGTACCCAATAACGTTACAATACTCGATAACTGTCCTGATTTCTACCCAAGATATTTCTAACCGATTTCGTTAGAAATACCAAATACTTGTTGCAGCTACATAACTTTACGGGTGAGCGGTCCGCTAGTACCTATGCGTAGATGATAGTTAGGTAAGTATAGGTATTGAAGCGTTGGGTAGTTATGGCTCACGGTCGGTTAGACGCGATGCTCGCTTTGCACAGATATTCCCTAGCGGTATGCCGATTTTACAATACCGTTAGATATTTTAGGACCATGCTAACAGGTACTGAGTTAGTTATTGAATACCGGACTCATCCCTACAAAGTATTAGAATGAAAAAATATTTAGTAACAATTCCGCGTTTAACCCACTCTGAGTGTATTCATCAGAGTAAGTTGTCAACTAGTTTCGTCTCTCCACGAGAATTATTTAGGACATCACAATACTCGACCTTGACATTGAGATTGCCAAGCCAACACCGACAGAGTCCAGTCAGCGATTCCGAGATCGCGCCGCCGGCCAGTCCAGCCAGTGATGTTGCCTCTCCGAGCTCCTCGCGCCAAGTGTAGGTAAGTAAAGGCTTGGTTATTTCCAATCAAGTTGTAAATAATGTTCTCATTAGATCATCAAAAAGTAAAAATTCGCAGCGCAGATAGTATAAAGTAAATTTCTTCCTTTGAAATCTACCTTCCCTCTGATTTTTCCTGAAGCCGAAATTATTCCGAGCCGTGAGCCCTAATGTAATGTTATACAGACAATGGGACTCCTCGTAGCTTCCATAAAGTCTCATTCTCTCACAAAGGCAATTTTTGCTTGCCAATTCAAGATTCAAATGCCGCTTTCAAATAACCATAACTGCCTATCACATCTACATTTCTGGCTATAAGAGTTTCGTATTATAATGTCACCGTAACGTCGCAGGGAGATGTGGATGTATATATATTTATGTATGTTGTACGTATACATATTTATGTGGCGGTAATGTGTACGGTTACAACGCTCGGCACGTTTGGGGCGCGTGCTTGGATGAATTGAAAGGGATGCCTATGGTAGCGAGATCAGCACAAGCAGAAGGAATTTCCCATATTTGGATTGGATTTGTGGCTACAAATTAGCTAGTTGGTAGCTTTGTTTCAATTATACTGATGACCACCTGTAGTGTATAGGGGTAAGCTGAAAAACAGCACTGAAGATGCTATTTAAGTTTGTAGGCATTATGCTGACATTGAGCTTACTTCGATTGCCTGAGAATGAACTTACCTAGTTATCTATAATTTATATTTCTAATTAGTATGTACCTACTCATTCATTTTTAAGTTCCTTTATAGAAACATATATCTTATATTCTGGTATATTATGTACCTAACCTATTATAAGTTAGGCTCAGGACCGCTATTTGTGGCATCCTATGGGGGAGGCCTATGTCCAGCAGTGGACGTGTATGGGCTGATATGATGATGATTATAAGTTCAGGCAGTAAATAATTATTATATTATTTTCTAAACTATAATATAACTCAATAAAAACTCATACCTCAATGCTTTATTTCCTTTAGACCTTACAGGACTCTTTGACAAGTCACAAAATTAAAAAAAGTGTCTAGCACTAGATTAAAATAAAATAAAATCAGTTAATAAGTAATGGACATTATCCATTCACCTTTTATCATTCGTAAACGTCAAGAAGTTTTATTTAACATCACAAATATAAACGGTAACTCCAGTAACATTTAGTAAGGTTTTACAAATGAATGGTTTCCTGAAACTCTGTATTTGCTCGTAATTTTACTCCAAACAAGTTTCCGGGTCCGTAGTTATTTTGACACGCTCGCTAAAAGCAAAAAAAAACCTAACTTTCAGTTTGTTACAAAACTCGTAATCTCAAAAACGTCTGTTCCTAATTTCTTTTCCGATTTTAAAAGAACCATCTTTCATTTACGACGACATTTAGAACAAGAAAATTCCAGGCTTCGACACGAAGTTTTGGCAATTTCCGTGCTTGGCGAGGCTTTTTGTGACCCCCATACTTTGTCGTTAATCTTTCTAACAAAAAGTTGCCGATTGCCGAGTCGTTATTGTAACTGTGCGAGATGACGGATAAATTAACCCAATTTAATGTGAAAGATCAATTTATATCTGATGACTCATCATTATATATGATGACTTAACGGATAGCTATAAATTAATATAAAAGGCTTTACTATTGTAGCTTAGTTAGCAGTAGTTTTAAAACCAAAATGGGGTGTATTTCTTTGAATTTCCTTTTAATATAACAAATTTTTCGTAGTTATTCATGACCTTTCTTTCCTTCTGTCAACCGGTCATGGCAGAAACATAGCTGGTTGACAAAGTTGGCTGTTGAAAAAAATAGCAACGAAGACAAATGATAAGAAATTCTTTCGGGCCGTCCCAACCATCTCCTTTGTACAAATGCGGGCGTACTCTCAGCTGGCGCACACTTTTCTTTTTATTGGTATGTATATTCGAAATATTCGGAACTCGAAATGTTTCCCAATTTTATTGCAAATGAAACCAAGGTGATGGGACGCATCTCGTAAAACTACCGCGGGCGATGATAGCATTGGGAAATATTTATTCGGAGTATTTACAAAAACAGCTGTATCCTTTCGTATGAAGGATTCCTTTTCTTTGAATTTATCAAGTTTATTTCTTCTTTCTTATCTTGATTACCGAATTTATGTAGAGTATGCAGTTTAAGTTTAATGCACATGTGTTCTCTTCATCTTATAAGTTATCAGATATCATAAGTTCTAATTTATTTTTATGTGAAATGGACACGATTATAGAACCACTTAATAAAGTGGTACAATCTACTTATTGGAAATTGCAAATAAAATTGCAAGAGTTTTATGTTACCATTTTAATAGACTCATATATTGCGCTTATTCAGTACCGAGCCCATATTCACGGCTTTAACGATCATAAGTAGGTGTTTTACGATGGGATTGTAAAGTACTTGAATGGTTTTCCTATTTGTTATAAGTCTATCGATCTATATTGACAAAGAAAATAACAATCAAATAATATAAATAAATTAAACTAGTATTTATGTACAATTGAAACAAATTGAGCTAACTGCAGACTGTTGCAAACAATCTACAGGTAACTCAACTCAACTCGATCTATATGTATAATGTAGAATAATATACATATATATATATATATATATATATATATATGTATACATAATGTTGAAATGTACCTAGAGTTCCTACTGCACCACACTTACTATTTCATACCAGAAGAAAAATTAAGGATATTGATTCCGATTTCTTTTGTAATGTAAACACAACAACAGATGATACATTTAAACGCCTAATGGAGTGTAAAGCCAATTCCTGTCCAAAATAAACGCCCCTAGATCATAGTAATCAGGCAAGGTTTCAACTGGCACCTACATATATGCTTCATTCAACACAGTTGTCCCAATCGCTTTCAGTGCCTTACCTTCACGGCTGATGAAAGATCAATCCAGATCAACCTATGTTACTCAGGCACCTACATTGTTCATGTTTAATGAGAGGGAAGGGTTGACTATCCCTGGAATCGCTGAGCAAACGACGCAGAATGGTATTGTTTAGTCTGGCTGACGCAGGAGCCACCTTCGAGGAATCCTTAATTAACATTGTATTACGGACAAGCGCCTTGGGTCTTAGTGCGAATTTCAGTATTACCGAGGAGCTACATTATAGTCCGTAGACCGTAACTCATTTGTTTCTGGTGTCTATAACGACTGTCCGGAAGCTCTTTCTCTCGGAAGTAAACAAATTACCTAAGCCAAAAATAGTATATAGCATATACCCAAGCACTAGATAGGTAAGTTTCTGATGAAAATTATTGCCACTTAGTCATTTTAACACAAAAGAGTTGGTTCATTCAGCTTGCTACCCATTTAAAGTGGGAGTGCGGGTTTCGGCTCAAATTGATGGACTCTCGTACGCGCTATCAATCAAGATTTGTAACAAAACTCCTTTTAAACTTGAGTAAGCCTCGTAAATTGAATAAAAACGTCGGTATTGAGTGTTTGCAGCTACGTTGACAAATGAGAATATAAATAGAATTTATTGTTGTAATAGTGCTGATTAATGGGACTATTATTTTAGAGTAAAACAGGGCTCGACAAAATTACAAAATGACTAGTTACGGCGTGCTGGTTGACTCGTCTGGCAACCTATATTAAAATGTATCTACCTATGTCTGCCTTTATATATTTTTTTACCCGAATACGAGAGGGTTATGATTTTGACACCCTGTGTATGTATGGATGTATGTATGTATGTAGCCGATTTTTATGTTCCCACGTAGCGCTGAAACTACTGGTCCGATTTCAACAAATGAGGTGTCGTATGGTTTTTCTTAATAGTCCGATGGATATAGGCTATGTGAAGTCAGATAAAAATGGGGGTCTAACGAGATAGCGGGGGTCTAAGAAAGGGTCGAAAATCTCAATGTTAGTAAATATGCTCGTGTGTGGTATCGTTGCAAAGGTCTTTGTTTGTACTTTCCGAAACCGTTTCTCAAACTTTTGTGAGGTTAACGATTCTCAAACTATTAGCAAAAAGGTGTAAAAAAATATAGCTAAAAACTAAAACCCGACTACATAAAAGTCTTAAACAAGCGTTCACCTATTGTCCATAGCATTTTCTTTAGATACTTAGGTAGTCGGAGGCACCCACCCCATATACCTAGGGTACAATTAGTAACAAAGGCCTCCGACTACCTAAGTATCTAAAGAAAATGCTATGGACAATAGGTGAACGCTTGTTTAAGACTTTTATGTGGTCGGGTTTTAGTTTTTAACTATTTTTTTTTATTAATGCGTCAAGTTAATCCAAATCTTGATCATCTTGTACCTTAATCGAATTCTATTTTTGAAAACACTAAATTTATTTTCATTGGAGGAATTTCTAAAAACCAACTTTAATTTGCAATAATTTGCAAGGTTTGGACACCGACTCTCCGATAAGTCAAAGACCTCCAACGGACCCAAAATCTCTGCTCAGCGAAAATTTCCCTCGATTTCGTAAAGCGAAGCGAAGACACCTTCCCGTGATTGATTGTGGTAAATGGTTTGTGATGGGAGGGTCTCTTACATTGTGACATGACAGACAGTCTCTATGAAACTTTACCCAGCCATCTGAGGGGTTTTCTACCCTACTACCAACTAATACTGCTGTTAGCTGTTGTGCCAAAGTAAAAAAACAGAAAGTTCGATACGATGTAGGTCCTCATCTTTTACTCTCAAATCATTATTTGATTTGGCCAAAATAAATAATTTGTACTTAGAAATTTTACCTTCTAAATAAACACAATCATGTGAAAAGTAAAGGGTAAGTAAGAAATAACATAAAAATAAATATTAGATAAGGTTAGAAACGTAAACGGAATTCATTCATCTAGCAAAACACTATGGTTACAAAGTGTGTCTTAAGAAAGTCAGTACCCTAGTCAAAAAGCTCCGATTTTACGAGAGCCTAAGTATTTATAAAGATTCGATGTTAGTGGTAAGAAATAAAACCTTTTTTCTGATTGTCAGTTCGGCCATACCATGAAACTTTACGAGACTAACCAAAGAAAGGGCCAAAGAATAAATAGTCTAGCATTTTAGTTTTTATGTAGGTGCCAATAAAGCTTGACGTAAAGATGGATGATGTAAATAAATTGTTTCTCACAGTACAAAACACTCAGCAAATGGTAATGAATAAATATCATGCATCTGAATCCCTTTATTTTCCAATTAAATTAATTTATGGCTCGTGGTGCGAATAGTGCTATAACTCAAACCGAAAAGCTAAAACAGTAGTGAAAAACCTTAAATGGGCCTTCAACGGACTTTGTTCATTTTTGCACAAGGCAATGAAAAACGAAAGCTATAAACCTGTCTGTATTATTATTTACATAAACGCCATAAAACAGAACAAAAGGAAATTTATACGGTAAAGTTTTGGGCAATATCCGTTGTCTGTGACACGTTTTTTCGAGGGCCGTTGTTCATCGTTCATCTTTGAAACAAAAACGGCAAGTTTGGTCGGGCGCGTCTGTTCCTTACCATAATTTACGTTGTACAAGTGTGCGCGACATGCGGTATTACCTACAACAAAAATTACCTTCGGGGATTGTATGCCAATCGGGTAATAATGACTTACGACTTAGGCCACAAATGCCGAGATACGAGATTTGCAATTGTTTTCTTCCGAATCAGTTATCGGTAGGTATACTTTTGCAAAAAAAAACATGGGTTCAAAAGACATGGACATTCGAAAGGCACCTTTCTTTAGGCCCGTACTATTAAAAACGAAATCGAAGTTTCTGATTCTTTTTCGTGCAAACGCTAATCTTATGCAATGGACATAAGAGTTGGTTTTGCACGAACACGAAAAAGAATCATCGTTTTTCCTTTTCCGAGTAGGCCCCCTGGACCCTTTAGACCTACGTAATGCACGCGATGGCCTTATGATGTTAAAATTGCTTGAAAAACACAAATCTTGCCGGATGTTTTCCCATGCAAACAAAGGACAGTCATGTTTCTTAGGCTTTATAACTTATCGTCATCTATGTATGTAAGTGTCGAAAAACTATAATTATTATAATAAATACTATGTACATACTTATACCATCATTTATAATGTTCGTGGATGTAATTTCCATTAATACTTAGATGCTAACAAGCAAATATGAGTAGGTACTCTGCCTAGTTGTGTGAAAGTACCTACTACTGCAAACTATCTAGTACTACAAATATTTAAAACTAGCTGCTACCCGCGCCTTCGCCCACGTTTTATCGGGATAAAAAATAACCTTTCTATATGTTATTCCAGGTCCCAAACTATACCCGTAACAAATTTCAACCTAATCGGTTCATTAGTTTTTGCGTGAAAGAGTAACAAATATCCATACATCCATCCATACAAACTTTTACATTTATAATATTAGTAGGATTGTATGACAAAGTTTAATTTCGGCATCCTCCCAGATTTTACCTTCACGTTAGAACAGTGCACTAGACTACCGCTAGGACAAGACAGCGAGATTTGTGGATTTTCCATTTCAACTAATTTACGAGTGTTCCAACGTTTACCTTCTATTTCGGAAGTAGTTTGAATTGTGGTTTTTGTTAAGACCTAAATTAAACAGCAAGTACATACTAGACTCTGTTTGAAGGTAGACATGTTTTTGTTGTTTAAATGAGAATAATGGGACATCATCATCATCAGCCCATATACGTCCACTGCTGGACATAGGCTGGACATAGGCCTCACCCGTACGACGCCACAAATAGCGGTCCTGAGCCGCCTCCATCCATCGACTCCCTGCGACCGCTACGATGTCGTCGGTCCATCGAATGGATGGTCTCCCATGTAGGGGGGATTTACCATAATCACCACGCTTGGCAGGCGGATTGGTGATCGCAGTGTTGGTGTTTAAAAATACTCAGACGGAAGCTGTTGCCCTTCCTCTGGTAGGTTCCCTTAGTCGGCTCTTATGACATCCACGGGTTGAGTTGGAGGGGTCGATATTCGTTCGCCGCGGCCCCACGGCCCGCATAATGGGACAATTTAATCATTATTATCATCATCATCATGTCAGCCCATACACGTCCATTGGTGAACATAGGCCTCCCCCATACGACGCCACAAATAGCGGTCCTGAACCGCCTCCATCCATCGACTCCCTGTGACCGCTACGATGTCGTCGGTCTATCGAGTGAATGGTCTAGTCATTATAGTACTATCCAATTGAATTGAATTATTATTAAAGACTAGCAGCTGCCCGCGCCTTCGCCCATGTTTTATCGGGATAAAAAATAGCCTATATGTTATTCGAGGTCCCAAACTATACCCATATCTAATTTCAGCATAATCGGTGCTGTAGTTTTTTCGTTAAAGAGTAACAAATATCCATACATCCATCCTTACAAACTTTGACATTTATAATATTATAAAGTACTAGCTGCTGCCCGCGCCTTTTCCCGAGTTTTATCGGGATAAAAAATAGCCTATATTTTATTTAAGTTCCCAAACTATACTCACACCAAATTTCAGCCTAATCGGTTCAGTAGTTTTTGCGTTAAAGAGTAACAAATATCCATACATCCCCTTATAAACTTTGACATTTATAATATTACTAGCTGACCCGGCAAACGTTGTTTTGCCTTCAACCCTTATCACTTAGGGGTATGGGAAATAGATAGCAGCCGATTCTCACAGAATACGCATATAAAATTTGGTAAAAATCGGTAAAGCTCGGTTTCGGAGGAGTACGATAACTAACATTGTGACAAGGAAATTTTATATATTAGATATAGTATATATAGTGTATGGGCAGACATGATGATGATGATGATGATAGTATATATAATATATATAGTAGGATAGGATATGATATAAGTAGTGGGTTTCAATAAACATCAAAAATTATTTTATGGAGAGTAAATAAGTACAAGGTCCATGATCATTTAACAAGTCTTTAAAAAAAAGCGCTACCATTACTGAAACCTTGCGAAAATAAAAACATTAAACTAGATCGGTCTCCATCAACCATAATCACAATTCAAGAGAAATATTATTGCATTTTTGTACGTTTTATACTCCGCTGCCCTGGGGTGAGTTGGCTGTATCTTACAGTGTAACGTTTTTAGTAGTATTTTTTATTTATTTATTTTATGTTATTGATATTTGAAGAAGAAGAAGAAAGATATTTATTTATAACAACAATATAGTTAAAAACAAGAGGAACATACGAGTACATAGTATGTACATATATAAAGACAAAAAAAAAAATTCAATTTTCAATTCTAAAATGCTGGACAATATACATAGCATCATCAAGCTCCAAAGTCAACAGAACTTGGATTATGATATACTGTACGAGTATATATATAGTTTGTTTTCAAAAAGACAGATTCTCAACAAGACAGATTGTCAAGGTTTTCATAACAGAATACAAGTTGCCTAGTTAGCCTGGACCACCATTTTGCATATTCTACAAGCGGTTCCTTGCTGTATTCAGGACTATCCGGCGGTCATGGCAGTATAGAAAAGAAGGTACTATGTTAGCCATGACAGCCTGTACCGCTAGCCTGTTCTACTAAGGGTTCACTGTTCAACAAATGCCCTGTGCTTTCTGGAGTACCAGCCTGTGTCAAAAGTATAGAATATAAGTTATCTGATTAGCCAGAGCAGCCTGTACCGGCAACCTGTTCTACAAGCTAGCGGTTCATTGTTCAACTAACGTCCTGTGCTTACTGAAGTACCAGGCTGTCAATAAGTTAAGGAGTTACCTGCTTAGCTATGAACAGCTTCTACCGCTATATGCTGTTCCAATAGCGGTGTTTCTGTGCATTCTGGAGTACCAAGCTTTTATCTTATCTCTTATGTATATAAAAAAAATTGTGTCACAGTGTTTATAACCAAACTACTCCGAAACGGCTTGACCGATTTTTATGAAAAATTTTGTTTATAGTTATTTGGAAGGTCTCAGAATAAGTCGTTAACCTTAGTTTATAACCCTAAGTGATAAGAGTGGCCCACACGAAATCGTTTTTGTTTGTTCTTTTTTTTAATTTTGCTTTCATTAATACGTTTAATCCTCAATTTTCACCTTTCTAACACCAACCCCCTTGTACTGTAACAATCTTCAACTCTC
Source organism: Eupithecia insigniata (assembly GCA_947859395.1). NCBI lineage: Eukaryota > Metazoa > Arthropoda > Insecta > Lepidoptera > Geometridae > Eupithecia > Eupithecia insigniata. The sequence goes on along the minus strand of OX401995.1, from coordinate 7,427,884 downwards.
AGCGGTCGATGGCAAAACAACATTTTCTGGGTCAGCTAGTAATCGGATAGAAGTAACTGGTTAGCTGTAGCAGCTACACTAGCGTATACACTATCTTGCACTGTTCCCCTAGCAGGTCCTTGCATCATGCAGTACCAGGCTGTCATAACGATATAGGAGTTTATAATTTAGAGAAATGTTACGATTCGGTGCAAATACAGTCCGCTACCTAAAGCAATACAACGTAGCCACGACGTCCGGTCGCCATTAACCGCCACATTATCTCTTTGCTCTTTTCAAATATTTGAACATTTATTCGGCGTCACAGTGGTTGGTAGCGATAAAATAATACAAGTTTTGATGGTCAGTGGTTTTTCAGAGTGCTGGTTTTCGCATGAATTTAACAATGATTAAAATTAACATTAAATACTCGTGAACGAAGTTTATTATGCAGATATCCAAAACAAGTTCGAAATGTCGGTGTTAATATAGATAATATATACTCGTACCTCTACGAAATTCAACGTAGAGCAATGCACGGTGGGTTGCGTTCCTTAGGAAGGCGGTCAAAATTACTAATACGTACTTATCCTACTTGGAAGTCATTTTAAAGAAGCTACCATGGAAGATTAAAAATAATACAAATATTTTGGGGTTTATGACATGTGAAATGTATTAAGAAAACTAAAAAAAAGGCTAAATAAGTGAATGATGAAATTAAAACTTTGCTAAATATCGTAACATTTATTTCATCATCATCATCATCATCAGCCCATTAATTATTAACATAACATTTATTTATTTAAACTTTATTGCACTGTAACGAATGTACAAGACTCGTCACGGTTTAATAGCGTTCGACGAAAGTGGAGGGGGGTAATGCGCAGGTGAAAAGCGGTGTAAAAATCTGAAAATCGACTTCTGCGCATCAAGGTCAGCGCATCTAGAATTCTATGCACAATCAAGCAAACTTATAGCATTCGGAGATAATGAGTTTTTTTCACGTGGCAATTGTCTTATAGAAGTAATGAGAATGTTTACTAAGGACTGTGCTTTTCTTTCGAGAACTACTTTTCCATAAATGACTATACGATCGCAAATATACTTGATGACATTCTCAATATTACTAGTATCCACGTCTTCTGTATCCGGAATCATGTTTATTGACTGATTTAACACTTCACGGCGTCTTTCTGCTTCTGTACCAGTCGTAGATAGCCACAGATCAAATATAAAGCCCCTCGAAAAGGAACCGACGTAATTCGCATCTGAAAAATGAAAATAAAGTTGTGCAATATTTTCATATAATTTTACGCCTTGGCCAACGCGCGGGTAGTAACAGGCTTATAACTCGGCAATCCACAAGTTTCCGCAAGAAACTGTTTATGGCCTTCAGTCTAGACAAATTTTACTTCAAAATGATCAAAAAGTTATCATTAAGTACGATTAAGAACAAAGTTAAAAGTTTAAGTAAACAAAAACTTTGCAATTTTTATGAATCAAATTTGGTCTTTGCGTGAATCCATCATAATTTTACATAAATATATCAAAATGTATGTATTAATCAAATCGTCATACCTGATTGTTGAAACTCCATAACACAAAAATATAAATACAAATGTCAATTTTTTTAGGAATAAGCCACTTAATTGAAGTTGAATTACGTTAACTTCCAAGCGCAACGCGCGGGACCGGAACTTTGCAGGTTCGTAGAAAATAAACGCAACTGCTTATCGTGTGCCTGTTTATCGTTAAAAATAGTACGGTTGCTTGGCAATGACATGACACCATTCAATATTTAAACATACTAACCCTCATTTTTTTGAATATTGACCTAGGGCGAAACCACCGTGCAATGGATCGTTGGTACGAATGGTTCCTATTATTCCAAATCCTTTTAAGTCGATTTCTTCCACGTAGAGTCATTTAACTATAGTTTCTCTGTCTGCATAGCACCATAAAGTTGGACAATTCACACATTATTATCTAGCCAGAAGCTAACAATATGCGGAGCTTTGTTAAAAATGACTGCGGACTCGTGGTCAGGTCACACCTGATACTGGTGCGACCTGACCATACTGATCTGATGTGATGTGATGTGATGTGATAGATACTGGGGTGACTAACAGGAATTTACTGTGGTGATACTGTGTGGTGTGATCAATAGTAAGTTACTCGTGGTTACCCTATAATAGGTATATTACGTAAATATATTTTTTTTATTTTACATACCGTACCGTACCGTATTTTTTATTTTAAGTACCATACACCCGGATTAACACTACAGTAAACGCGCCCCTTTTTTTATTTGAGTACACGCGTGGCTACTATAGTATGCCATTTTAAAATGTCAATATATTCCTAATTATCTGATTAAAACAACAAATGTGATGGAAAAGTTATTTATTTTACTCAGTTTTACAACCGTTCATTTTAGATAAATTGTTAAGAATACTGAACAATCAACAATTTTGTAAATTTCTAAGAAATAGTAACAAAAATGATACTTCTGAGATCAACTTGTTTATTTCTTATCTAAAACTAAATTGGTTACTAATTTCTTTGTTTTCGAACTATTTAGGACACACTACTGCTTGGTGATCGAAATAATTCCATTTAATGCAAGTCTTGCACCTACCACTTTTTTGTAGACCGATTTCGGGCTCTCGAGTAGATTGCGCATCGGCCACTTCGTCCTATCTTGGGAGTTAAAGCGTGTTGTGACTCTTGGGATTCTTGAACTGTGCTGCCTAAAAGCGCTACTATACTGAATTTAGGTGGTCGGGAAAGTGTTTCAATGGATGCTCGGCGAATTGAAGGACAATTCGTACAAAAAGTTACGCCTGACAATTTTTCCATCAAAGGCTTTCATTTGGTTGATTACCAGAGCGTTGATTCCAAGAATGCTCATCAAATCAAAGAATATTGTTAGCAGCTATATTCGTCTGTTCTGAACCTGATGTGTCGTCTGATCCGCTCAATCTTTCCTCTTCATTTTCACGTAGTTCTGTCTTGCGTACTAGGGTCTGCAAGTCTGGCTCTGGCTGAATTTCATCATTTTCATTCTCAACCACTTCTTCATCTTCAGTATCTAGTACTTCCAGCCACTTTTTCACTTGTAAATCATCCAAGTCGTAAATCTGTAGAAAAATACTTAAAAATATCAAAAATAATCAATTTTACAATTTGGAACCAATAAATAATTAATAATAATTTGATATATGTACATAATACTATAAATATATTATTATTAACAAGAGAACATGGTAATAGCTTTAGAAATCGATAATACATCAAAAGTTACATACCTGAATTTGGTACACCAATACACGCGCGGACTACTTTAGTAGGCCCGCGCGTTTGTCGCCAGAATGCTTGTGCGTGGGTAGGCGCTGGGGCCGCGAGGTGTATCGAGATTGTGAAAAATATACTAGACGAGGATTACCTGAAATCACAGGTTTCTAGTGCGCTTAGTTAAAAATTTATAGCAAAAAGCGTTACCCTGGTTTACTATAGTAGGCCGCGCGTGTACTTTAGTGTTAAATATCTGCAGATCATACAAACATTTGTCCCGAGTCGGAAATAGAACCCGCAACCTCCTGCGTTGCAGGCGAACCTTTGCCCATTGCGACGAAGATCCATACTATTCTTTTTAAAATTACGTCCTTAACCGTAGGTTTCCAAATATTTATTTATGTATGTACTAGTGTTGCCACGCAATAGTCGGATATCGATAGTCTATCATTAGCCAATCGATAGTCACGAAAAATAGTATCGATAGGCCTATCGATAATAATAATATCGATGCTATCGATAGTGACCTATGCAGCAATACTATTGAATTTGTCCAATACTATCGATAGTATTGCACATCTAATGTGACTAAACTATCGATAGTATCGATACTATCCATAGTATTTCATAAAAACCATCGATTCTATGGATATTATCGATACTATCGATAGTTTTGTACTATCGATAGTAGCATGTATTTCGATAGTTTCTAAGTTTAGTCACATTAGATGTGCAATACTATCGATAGTATTGGATAAATTCAATAGTATTGCCGCATAGGTCACTATCGATAGTATCGATACAATCGATAGTGTTACTGATTTTCAAGGTCAACTATCGATAGGCAAACTATCGAACTATTCGGCAACACTAGTATGTACCCCGGCTTTCATTTTCCCACAAGACGAAAAAATTTACCGTTCTTCACGCCAATTGACTTAATTAATATTCCGGGAACCTCACCTTTTTGTCATGGGAGAGGGTCAAAAATATTGTTTTATGGGTCCCAAGTTTCCAAGTTAAATTTGAAAAGGCGGTGAATTACACCGCTGGTTCGAATTTTGGGTGTAAAGTAAATATTAGAGCTTGTCTTGAGGCACAGATTAGGTAATGCTGAGTTTTCTTTTAAGTATCACGAATAGCGATCCTGAGCCGCCTCCATCCAACGACTCCCTGCGACCGCTACGATGTCGTCGGTCCATCGAGTGGGAGGTCTTCCCACACTCCGTTTCGCATTGCATCGCGGTCGCCACTCGAGAACCGTTACTCCCCAACGGTTATCGGTTCTACGAGCTATATGGCCTGCCCATCGGCACTTCAGCCTGCTGATTCTGAGAGCTAAGTCGGTAACTTTGGTTCTTCTACGAATTTCCGTATTCCGGACCCTATCGCGAAGAGAAACTCCGAGCATAGCTCTCTCCATAGCTCGCTGAGTGACTTTGAGCTTATGCACAAGGCCTATAGTGAGCGACCACGTCTCGGATAATATATTGGTGATATATTGAAATATTTTTCAACGCAAGCTCCTTATTTTATTATTTTTAAAATAACTATATTTAATAATTTAGAGATAAATAATTTAATTTCATTACCACAGATAATGTATCTAGTACCCATACCACAAGCTATACTAGCTTGGGGCTAAATGATGCTGTTTGGATTGTCCAGGATTATTTATTTAATTTAATAAAACATTTATCTGCTTTCAACGACCTAAGAAAAAAGAAAACCTAGATACATGTCTGCTTTGCACATTTTTAAAGGCCTCTACTTTTATCATGAAAAAATCTGAGGGATTTTGTACGTGTGTCATTCCTGTATTCAATTCAATTCATTTATTTCCACCGTAGGTATTTATTAGTATACACTTGATGTCGTTAGTTTCTAAAATATGACTCTTATCCTATTACACTATTATTACACAATTTATAATCAAAAAAGGAAGCACCATAAGGGATTGTATAAAAAAACAGACAGACAGTCAAATATTAAGTACCTATACTAAAATTAAAAATAAGAGTTAGCTGTAAAGGGCTGTACCTATTTATAAAATTACAATAATTAATAAAATTATGTCAGAAATTTAACAAATTAAATATATTACATGTCAAAAAATGTCATGAAAGCTGCTGTATAGAGGCATTGTCAAAGTTAAACTAAACTAAATGTATCGCGGTATATACCATTCATTTTATAGCCCTTCTGCACATTTTCACTGTTAGTTTCCTAAGTGTATTCAGAATAAAGTCAATGAGTTACGGAAATAGTTTAAGCGAGTCGTCTATTATTATATTAGTAACACCGTTTGTCCACCGCCGCCGTCACCGGGACGTCATTGAGAACGATATCTCGGCACCGAAGTAGCGTTACATACATTTATAATTTAAGATTTCAATAACTTTGTTTCTTTAGGCTTACTAAATAAGCACATAGACAGGTAACATTTTATAAGTACTAACTATAGTTTTATATGTTATTTTATAGTATAGCTTTATATGTAGTAATTTGCTATTGCCGCCTGTCCACTGCACGCCTGTCACAAGAGCGCCGTCATCCAGCCGCCGACGACGATTCGATTAGTTCGGTGCGACCCCTAGAACACTGCCCGAGATTGTGACAGACAGATGTGCCGAATATTCAAAACACGTTTGGACTTGTCCGTACACTGCCGTCACACCACGCTGTTCGCCCCGTGCTTTGTTTTAATTTGGAAGAAATAGGCGAATGGTTCGTTTACTGTGACGCCGGTGGCGGTGGCGGCGGACAAAGATCCAGCCGTCACACCATCTTGAACTCGGCCGAAAATACTAATCTCGTTTTCGGTGACGTCCCGGTGATAGTGACCGTGGACAAACGCTGTTACTCTGACTGGCATAGATTACGATCCATATATGTATAGAATATCAATACAAAATTTCAGTCCGAACCACTTAGTAGTTTTCGCGTGAAGAAACACCTACATATGTAAGTACCTGTTGACCATCCTTTTGCATTTATGTATAACTAGCTGCGCCCGTTACTTCGCCCCTGTTTAATTTTAATTTTTGCGCGGTTGCTATTCTTCCTCCCCATTTCTTTTATATCCTATTCCGGACGGAGACAAATCCCAAAAATCGGTTCAGCCGTTCTCGAGTTATAAGTGGTGTAACTAACACGACTTTGTTTTATATAGATAGATATTTAATATTGTGGTGTGATTTAGTTTACCTATGTAAGATCAAGTTAGGTCAATCGTAGTAAATCGTAGCGGTCTCCGATCCTCCCTCGAGGCTTGCTATAATTAAGCACGGGCGATCGCAACCGATATCATCCAGAGTGCAAACTTTAATTGCAGGTGAAAACGATCCAAGAATAATGAGGCTGCGGTGCAAATATAGCGTTATATTGTGTATATATATTTTTAAGGAAGATTTAGGTACCTAGGAAAGGACGATTTACTCGGGAGTTTCTCATGTCTAAGTTTAACTATTTTTTGGAGATATTTTCCGAAGCGCTTGTTGAAAAAGCTTTTATCTAAAGTTTAGCTTAGTTTAACTATTGTGATATTGATAATATTGTCCAATAATCACGGTTTATTGGTGGAATGATTTAAAATTTAGCGTTTTAGTAAATGAGAAGGCTCTCTAGCTGAAGGATTTTTAAAAACTAATGTATGTATTTACTTGTCGCAATTCTGATACGTAAACCAGTTAGAGCTCTGTTATATCTTCCAGTAATTGTGATGATGATGATGTCATCACGATGTGTAATGTACAAGTGTGTGCGCAACAACACACTCACACAGTACACTCTATTCCTTCACTCTCTTATGCTGATGCGAGGGCAGACCGGTACCTGCCGAGAGAGATCAGACGCAGGATGCTTTCTGAGGCTCGGGGGTGTGACATCGCCAACTTCGTGACTCCGGCCGGGCTGCTACTGTGAAGTACAATGCAGCTATATTTAATAGTGTCCGAATCGACAGTAACTAAAATATTCAAATCATAAGTGTCAATTGGGATATTGTGTCCCAATATATTTTGTCCGAATCGACAGCAAGTCGAATTTTTCTAGCTAGAAAAATCCCAATGACAGGTGAGTATAATGTGTTTAGAAAAAACAAGTTCTACATGAACAAATGTGCACGACCCTCTAAAAGGTTGCCTCAGTGATAAATAATTAATAGAGTTTCTTTGTTTTGGTCCCTGTTAAAATTTAATGTTGTTGTATAAAACTAAAGCCCGTACAAACAGCTTTGGCTAGTTTTAAATGCTTGAAGTGTTTTACTACCGCTTCGAGTTGCTACTACTTAAATTCAACGATGGTAAAACTGTTTTTGTTTATAGAAAATTACATTGTTTTTTTTAGAAATCGATTTGTGAAATTTCTTCGTTCTAGGGGATGTTTCTTTTTCGTAAACTATACTATAAATGCCAAAGATCATTAATTGTAAGACCCGTTCAACCATTTAGGCGTCAAAAGGTAACAAACAGACAGAATTACCGTCGCTTTTATAATATTTGTATGTATGCATTAGCAAGGATTGTAATTAAACTCAAAGAAATAAACAAAATGACAGTACCGTGTCAATAGATTTATATGTAGGTAATATTAATTTACGGAAACTATTATAACAATAAGTTCCCTTACAACAGCGTCATACACAAAATATATAATTTAAAAACTAGGAATAAGAATAAACTCGTTGTGCCCACGACTAGACTACACAAGAATAATGAATCTTATAAAGCTATGTATACGCTTCTACAACAAAACTTAAGTGAGTAGCACAAATCATCAGTAAAAAAATTCAACATATTATAAAAAATTTAGCGTTGTAAAAAGGTACTTACACATTACAAAATATCAGATTTTCTACAACTCGAAAAGTAACAACCTAACAAGTTAAAGGTTTCTTGTTCGCTTCTTTACCTTAAAAGGATTGAATTGAAAAATCTAAGTATCACTTTATTTCCTAGTTTTATTTTTGTAATTTCAATTTTGAGACGTGTCCAAGAGTCCTGTAAGGTATAAAGGAAAGTGGCGCTCTTACTTGAGTCGCTTCTTGCCAACTATGGTTGGGACAGTCTAGGGGAGGCCATCACCCATCAGTAAGGCCAGGAGTGCACATTAGCCCCCCCCCCCCCCCAAAGGGTTCCCTTGCCGTGGTGGGGGGGCTTAGTAATCACGGCCTGGTCACCCGCGATGAAGCTAAGAGGAACCCATGGGGCCGTGCCAACGCAGATGGCGACAAGGCCGGCCCCGAGACAGACAGCTCTTCTGAGTTTTGCCCTCTAAGCCTGATTGGAGCGGTAGTAGGTTGCGGTGTCGTATGGGAGGTACCCCAACTGAGGCGGGCGGCTGTGCCGTATGGGCGGCATGGCCGCAGAGAGGTGGAGGCCGCGGCGGGACAGGAGTGCCGGTATAGAGGTGCGGCGCTTACACTGCTTTTCGCGGCCTTGGCGGGGTCACTACCGTTTGATAGCGGACGCGGTTGGATCACAGGGGAGGAGTGTGGGTATTGCGATGGCCGCTCTCCCTATCCTCTGTGACCGTGTGGCAGGTGGCGGTGCCACTCGACTGACCCGTTGCCTAGGGGCGTTTGGACACGGTGTCGTCTGGCACCCATTTGGCAGGGTAAGGTCCCCGAGGTGGTCACGGCGCATCATGTGTTTCTGGTGCGTCGCGAAGGAAGAATCGCTTCACACCCCCCAGTGAGGGGCCCGATATCGGACAGCCGCGGTGGGTTCGCGCAAGAGAAAACGTTCCCTTGTTCCACCACCACAAGCGGCAGTAGCGGAACACCCTGAGGGTTTTAGTGGGTTAAAGTCCCACATAATCGTACTGTCTCCCCGTGGCAGTACGATATGCGAGATATGCATTTCCCTCAGGCTAATAAAAAAAGCAGTGTGCACATTAGTAAGGCCAGGATGAGTAACCCTATTAAAAATCACTTCGCTTGGCCAAGCAATCGTTTGCAAATTAGGACAACGCCCATGTTACCAAAAATATTTAATCTTATTATTTTCTCAATTTAAAAACCGTGCAGGTAAAATCGTGTTTAGGACAGGCTCGTTAGGTCCATAATTGAATTTCCTTTACATGTTAAATTGATTTTCGGCATCAATTTTCCTTCTACCTTGTTAAGGCTTTGTAGGCCTTTTCGCAGGTCGGTGGTACCTTTCGATCTGAAAGCTGAAATAATTTTATGGATTCATAATGATTTAATGATAGATAAAGTTTCATTTATATTATGCTACTGAATATTTTTTTTACCTTTATTATATATTCATAAGTACCTACCTAACTATTGTGTCGTGTACCTGATAGTCTACGATTAGTTTAGTTTACCTAGATATAGACATAGACACTCATTTATTTGCTGCTGCTAAACAAAACAGACAAAAATACATCACTACGATAGACGCGGCGGACATAGGTCATAAACATAGTGATAAACTCAAAAACTACAGAACAGATTTTCATGCGGTTCTCACCAATCGATAGAATGATTTATAAGGACGGTTTAAGTAGGTACTTATATGTATAATTTGTCAAGGTTTTGCGTAAATTGGTTGAAATATAATGATAATTGTCGGAAGTGTCGGAAAAAGTCAAGCCACCTGTGAGCTTTCATCGAAAACGCTGCCTACTCCCTATGAGAATGTATGCTCTACTACCCGTTCGAAGCCAAGGCGGGTTGCTAGTTTTGAAAGTAAAATAAAAATAGCATAGAGAAAAATAATTGCACAAAATATAAAAAAGAAATAGATTGCCTACAGGTCGCGTCACGGTTTAATAGCGCTGACCTTGCACTGACCTTGATGCTCAGAAGTCGATTTTTAGAGGTTGCATGGCCCATGTTTTCCTCGATCTATGAGTATGCTCTTTCATAATCTATTAGTGCACATCGTAGTGAAGTGAGAATTGAAAAATTGATGTCATTTTTGTAAAAATTTAATAAGCACTTCTACGCGTGAGAATATAAAAATGAAATAACTCTTTATTATCTTTTGCCAAGCGCATGATACATATTTTTTATATAAGCAAAAGACAGAAGCCCTTTCTATTTATCTATCGATGAAAAAACTTTTCTATTTATTGCAAAGGGCTTCTTGAAGACAAAAACCAGGGCCTGGAGGAGGGCACAACAACGTTGTAGGACCAGTAAAAGGTTCAGCTGCAAATCTACCGCTTCTGCAAAAAACAAAAAAGGTAGGTATTTAAATTAGTCTTCTCCGCCGCGGTAACTCACTAATTGCATACAATAACAAGCCCGCGTGGACGCGGTCCTACGTGAGATATGCCAATTTAAATTAAATGCATACATTAGGTATGTTATTTTAGGGGATAACAACTAATGCAAAACTTGCGATAGATATAATGTCGTGGCAGTAGTTACTTGATGCCAATTGGACCATCAATGGTAGGTACGTCTGTTCCAGAGTTTAACGCTAGGTACTCTAGGTATATTAAAAAAGATGTAAAATCTATAAGGGGATGGGGTGATCAGCAGCATCGCCCATTAACTTTGGACATTGGGAAAATTCTATCAAAACCATCATTTTTTAACTGAAGTCCAACCTAAAATACCTGAATAATTACACATTATTACACAGCTTTTTAAGTTTTTTGGGAGAAATAGTACTAACATTTATAGGCCCAACTCAGAACTCTTTTGTATTGGACTAAGAGCCTGCGACCGCCAGACCTCATTATTTTATAAAAGCTGAGAGTTTGGCTGCGTATGCCTACACTACTATGCCTACACTACTATGCCTATAACTACGATAGTTATAATAAAATAGCACCAAGGTATTTGAAAACTCAGCTGTTGAATACTAACTGAGGTCCGGCCGCCGGGATTTTACCAGCGCGTATTGTTGTGATGATGTTGTGGACGTCGCGTTCGGTTACATCCTCCTGAAAGAACAATGCGTAATCAATAATCATGGTATATTCAGTTGACAGAGGCATAGCGGGTCCCATAATGTCCCTGACTATAACAGCAACAATACCTAAGCCCTAACTTTAACAGCATCAAAATGCCCTGACTATGACTGCAACAATAGCAATGATCTTGGATTTAAGTTCTAGTATTCTATTTTTAAGGAATAGTAACCTAATGAATATCGGAAGTGGTTAAGAAAAAAACGTAGTGACAGATTATCTAATTTTATTTTTTGCCAAGAATAATATCCTCGCTGCTGGAAAACATTGTTTAAAAGTCTTAGTTTTCGAGAGTCAGCTACCCTTTAGAATCTTTAGATCGTAATTTCTATCGTCGTTTTGTACAGAAACATGCTTCGACAAACAACAACGAAATAATGCTTCGCTTACCACCTTAGCTTCAAATCATAGGTAATAAACAATTTGTTGCCTGATTAATTTCTTATGCATTATCCCTACAAAACTACCGACGCATTAGTTTTGACTTAAGACTTATAGAGGTTGTAAGTAAAAGGTCATTGTCCTTACATAATAATCGTCATCAACGACCAAGATCGGTGCATTCGCGCATGCCCCAGCGCACTCAACAGTATCAACTCCGAACATGCCATCTCCCGACATGTGCCCCACGGAGCAGCCGCAAACTTTTTCAGCCATTTTAAGAATGGTCGGTGCTCCTCGAAGCATGCATGGGGTGGTGCTGCAGACTTTCACGTGGTACCTGCCTTTGTAACTCCTGGAAGTAAGTAAATAGCTTAAGGATGGAATCAACAGAGCCAAAAATAAGCCGCAATCAGTGCATTGTAAAGCGAACACTTACTGTGCAATGTGAGGTATTGTTGTTGAACTGTGAGGTATTGTCCTTTTTTAAGTGGAAAGTAAAACCATAAACAACAGAAAAATACCTTCCAGAGCTTACATAATTGAAGTAGAAAGGCAATCAGGTTATTCTGTCAATATTATGTTAGTAATATTTACCTCACTTCATGTGTAATAATAACATACCTGCTTCCCTGTATCTACTTAAAATACTGCTTTTGTTCTTTTCAGTGCTGTTTGTGTGTGAACTAGTAGTGACCATTGAATCAACGAACCGTTTTTTAAACAGTTTCTCTATACTTAACGAGTTAACAGTTTTCCTTTTACCGCAAACTACACTCATCGTCTTGTCTGGAGGCAAATCTCTCCACTATAAGACTCTCTTCCAACAATGTCACACTGAACGTATCTTTCTCCGAATCGTCTCCATGCTTTGGTCCTTCCATCAACTGCCAAGAGTACTTCTCCTCAATCATCATCCCAATTAAGTTTCGAACGAGCAAAGCTGGACCGAGCTACTCGAAGACCTGTGGTGACCAATGGGCCGGCCATAGGGGCCGGCAAGTATGCCCCCAGTATGTATTTTTCATCCCATTTATTCGAAAAAGACGACTTTGTTCGCCTTTATGTGCACCCAAAGGTGGTGTTTTCTTTAAAGAATTTTTAGCGGGCAGAAAAGAACTTTTATTCCTCTTTATAAATTCTTAATTCAAAAAGTGCGCGGAAAAGTGTATTGCCGCGCAGTTATTGAATTCGGAACGTCTTAGTTTTCAGCGCCAGCAAAATCGAACGCAAATATTGTTTGAATAAATACTGGCTGGTAAGACGCTCGGACCATATTGCGCCGCCGCCGCCGCGCCGGCTGAATGAAAAAAAAAAGAAATCAACTTAAAAACGCGCGAACTACAGCCCGCGTTTTCGTAAATTTACACGGATTCGGTTTTGTTTTGAAAAATGAGTTCTTTTCTGCCCGCTAAAAGTTCCTCAAAGAAAACACCGCCTTTGGGTGTACAGAAAGGCGAACAAAGTCGTCTTTTTCGAATAGATGGGATGAAAAATATATTTTAGGCTCGGGCGACATACTTTGAATCCCTCGGTACGTTCAGGATTCTACTAAAGAATCCCTCGCTCACTCGGGATTCTACTGTAGAATCCCTCACTTTGCTCTGGATTCAAAAAAGCGCCCTCGCCGTAAAAATATTATTTTGCTCCCTTATGATACAATTTACTATTATACTACACCTGCTCGGAAAGTTGCCTATTCCTTTTCCAAATATAAGACAGAAAGTAAGTCATTGCAGGCGTATAGGAATCTAAAATTGGAAATAGGGAGAGAAAAGTGTATGGAAATCTATTTCTAATGTGTTATTTTTTTTTTTGATTTCCTAAAAAATCGGCCGGTAGCTATGGTTATTTTCATTATAGGTCAAACGACAAAAAGTTTTTACTCCAAGTCAGCTTGCCTCTTCAGATTTCCGAACAAAATTTTGAAAAACGAACCCTTGTGATAAACGAGGGGAAGTTCTTCTAATTTTGAATTTGGTGTAGGCAATTTTATTAATTCTACAGAATGTCGTCGAGAGATAGTGAAAGTTTTATGACACCACCAGAACTAAAAGATTTACTCTGCTTTTTATTTTCCTCGAAGGTGTAGCATAAAGCACTATGTATCACTCGGCAGAACGTGCGATTCCTACCTCGTGTGACACACTCGATAGGAATTAGGCACGTTCTTGCCTAGGTGTACAATTTACTATTAATACTTCCATGGACACACTTCATTCGATGGGCCAATCTGCCTGCCGAACAGGTGATAGTAGTAAAACCTCCCTTGCTTGGAGTAGGTACGTTCAGCAGTTAGATAGAGAGAAAGATAATGCTTTATTTCAGTCCTATAAAAAAATTCAGTACAAATTAGACTTATCCTATAGAAAGGCAATGAAATTGGCGGCCTTATCGCTTAAAGTGATTTGTTCCTGGCGACCAGTGAAAGGAGAAGATCATAGAATGGCGGTTTTAATGCGAAGCACTTGTGTATGTACTAATTAGGGATGTTCTTACCTCTTGTACATGGTGTAAAAAGTTGCGTATTCGTAGACCCTCATTCGCGGAATGCTCAGTATATCTGCTACTTTGTGCATGGCTGATATTGGTACCCAGCCTATCTGCCTCTGCACGAGATCTAGTGCCGCACCCATCACTGAGCGCTGGCATCCTTGAGGATAGTTACCGACCAGAAACCCTATACGCTAGAAAAACCATTAATTGTGAGTCTTGCTTTGGCACACCTATGGTGATGTTCTTAATGTCGGACGATCAATGGTAGTGATTCTCTTGCACCAAAACTTAAAACAACTAGCCTAAAATTGTAACTGTTTTTTTTTGGATCATAATAAAGAGACGGTTTACACTAGTTAAGGTGGTTCCCTGACCCAAACTAGCGCCGCCATCTATTTTATCGTACATTGAACAAAGGAATTTTCAATAATCCCTTGGCCAGTTTGTGATATATATCATAAGTTTTGTTTAATGCATGTAATAGTTTTATTTTGTATAGTTTAGGAAGAGATGCGAAGTTGCACTTTTTGGCCACCAAACTCGGTTTTCGCATCTCCTCATAAGCTATACAATATGAAACTAGTACAGAGGCATTAAAAATAAGCTTACGTTAAGAAAATCCATTTGTTTAACGTAGGAATACGATAAAATAGGTGGCGGCGCTGATTTGGGTCGGGGTAGCCCTTTAAGTCAGGTTTTGTGCCAACAAAACCAATGCCAACACGACCAATGTTTCTCTCCCTTCTTAGCTATTCAATTAATTTACTTACTGTCATATTAGCCTCACTGAACTCGAAGGGTGTTTTAGAATTGTTAAATGATGTGTCTCTGTGTACATTTAAATCATGGGCAAGCAGACTCGTTGTAGCTATGTTTCTGGAAAAAGGTTCTACCTGAAAATGAGGAAATGAGTGAGAGAGAGTGAATGAATGAGTGAGAGTAAGAGGGAATGAGTGAGCGGAGTTCAATTCAACACTTTCTGCTCGACTATTTGTTGATGCAAAACTTTTAAATGAAATAGGTTTACATTTCTACCAACAAAGAGTTTAGTCTGTTGACTTCCATCGCAAAAGGAAAATGAGAGAGATGAGTTACTGGAGTTTATTTTCATTTTTAACACTTTCTGCTCGCTCCGTTATTTCCGCTCGACTATTTGTTGGTAGAAATACAAGTATGCAGTTTACTCTTGCAAGTTGAACGGAGTTCTTAATGGGTCCGCTCTGCTCGCGGTGCTAATGAGAAATAAGTGATAAAATTCGCAAGTTTGGAGTAGGATTGACATCAAAGTTGGAAAGGAAAAAGACGACAAAGAAAGTCTGAGCAATTATTTCAGATGTGTGATTACTATTGAACCACGAAGTATTCATGTAATGGATGTAATGGACAATGATCCTACAGCTCGACGGAAATTTTGGATCACTGTAAGGGTGACGTTACCGAAGACATATATATTTTTAAATATATATTCATTACAATAACAATATACACATAATATACCTACACATTTTTTTTTTAATTTATACATACATATGTAGCTGTAATATTAAATCATAGCGCGGCATAGCACGATATATTTTCTATATAAATTCTCGAGTGACCACACACCCAGCTATAATTTATATTTCTATGACGTCACCAAGCTTTACTGTAATTGCTTGTATTGCTCGCTTTATAGAACGGTATATTACTATATTATAGCTACGTCTGTACGTACTCAACAAATACCCTATAGCTCACCCTGCCTATATTTTCGTCCAGACAGAAGTTTCCTTTAGTA
This sequence comes from Eupithecia insigniata, assembly GCA_947859395.1. Lineage (NCBI taxonomy): Eukaryota > Metazoa > Arthropoda > Insecta > Lepidoptera > Geometridae > Eupithecia > Eupithecia insigniata. The sequence goes on along the minus strand of OX401995.1, from coordinate 7,412,028 downwards.
GAAAACAAGGAGAGTCACAATGCGTGGGGTCGTCAAAGTTTCAGCAAAGTAAGATATCTCTTAGTTAGGATAATAAGTTACCTTTGGCCAAATACATTTTAGCTTCAACATCCTGATAATTCTTGAGATGATATAAAAATCTTCAGAAAGTTAACGATTTTGAGTTTTTGTGCCGGAGCCGTTATTTATTTTATAGTTCCTTGAAAATTTACAATAAATGGGAATAACTAAAGCCCTTAAAGAACCTAACAAAACGATTTCTCAAGATTATATTTCTTACTTGTAAAAATATCTCATTTGTTCTAAAAATCAGATTTTGATGGATTTTGATAGGCAATTTGATCTTGTCAAATTGTGACAACAATAAAAGCTACCTCCATGGCTACCTCAATCTCACTATCAGTAGGAACGCAAGGAGGCTACAAAATCTTTAAGAATTCTTTAGGGTGGATCAGATAAACAAGATTTCCCCCGATTTCCCAGTTTTCATAGATTTTTTTTTCTTTATTTACACTTCTCGACGTGGAATTGACTAAGATCAAGCAGCCTACACGTTCCGGGAATTGGTATTACTGTATCCTACAAATATTGTAAATGTAAAATTTTGTGAGTATGGATGTTGTTCCTTTTTCACGCAAACACTACTAAACTGATTGGACTGAAATTTGGTTCGGGTATAGTCTGGGACCTGGAATAACATACCTATAGGCAATTTTTTATCCCGATAAAACGCGGGCGTAGGCGCGGACAGCAGCTAGTTCTATCTAATATCAAGCCAATAGAGAGGGTTTTCAATACCTATCCATATACCTATCTACCTATCTCTATGTTAACGGATGGTATTGAAACAGGTCAGGGCCCGTACTCTTAAAAACGAAATCGAACTTTCTGATTCTTTTTTGTGCAAACGCTAATCTTATGCAATGGACATGAGAGTTGGTTTTGCAAGAACACGAAAAAGAAACTTCGATTTTCCTTTTCCGAGTAGGCCCCCAGGGCCCGTACTCTTAAAAACGAAATCGAACTTTCTGATTCTTTTTTGTGCAAACGCTAATCTTATGCAATGGACATGAGAGTTGGTTTTGCAAGAACACGAAAAAGAAACTTCGATTTTCCTTTTCCGAGTAGGCCCCCAGGGCCCGTACTCTTAAAAACGAAATCGAACTTTCTGATTCTTTTTTGTGCAAACGCTAATCTTATGCAATGGACATGAGAGTTGGTTTTGCATGAACACGAAAAAGAAACTTCGATTTTCCTTTTCCGAGTAGGCCCCCAGGCTAGGTTAGCCTTCTTCAGTTCAAAAATACGAAAGATCGACATCATCATAAACTCGATGTAAAAAGTGATTAGGGTTCACCAACGATACCACTGCATTACCTACCTCTTATAACTAGCTAGATTCTACTTGCCCTGTTAGTTTGTGTAAGAAAAATTTTGAAACTGAACTTTAAACCAGTTATTATCAACCGATTGAGCTGAAATTTGGCATAAGTAAATTTGTTTTATGTATTTATATTTTAATAAATATGTAATTTAGAAATTTTCTTAGAGTGAGAATTAATTTCTTTTAATTCGGTTAGAACTGTTATGTCTTGTCGCTGAACTTACTTATGTAAGTTCAGTGACAATGCAATGTCATGGTAGTATCGAGCTGTTCTGATGATAGAGACCGAAGGTGGCCATAGAAACTCCTAAAAGAAACGACAACCACGTCGAGTTTGGGTTCGTTGGATTTGTCTTCACAAGGCCTTTGGTCCTAGATAATATAAAAGCTTATTCTTAAAAAGGCTTTTTTTCGATTGTTATTCTTATCAATCGGTGAATCGGGTTAATAAAAAAACACCATAGGTAGGTAAGAGAACACTAGAGTTAAGATCCTACCCAATGTAGAACTGTAAAGAGAAATCGTTACATTTTTCCTTTTGTAAGAATCAAGAATAAATAAAAATTTGCAAATGATTTGGTACGGGGACACCACATCATTGCAATTTTTTTCATGGGACTGTGACTCCCACGATATTTTCTATGATACCTAGTTAAAATCCGGTTTATTATTTTTCATTTTATCTGGAATCATTTTATTCAAACCCTCTGATTTATTTATTCTTAGTGTAAATGCCAAATCTAACACTGTTAATCCACAGGACTCTTGAAAGTCAAAAAATCAATGCGAGAATTTCAGCGCAAATTAGATTTCTTGTTGACTGCGGCTGCTCGTTAGATTTAAACGAATTTTCAATCAACCGCCAAAAATATTCGCCAATAATTTGAAACGCAAAGACGATTTCGTTAGCGTGAATGTGAAATTTCTAAAAAATTTTACCCTGTGAAATAATTATGCATAAATACAAGCCTTTTGATTCGTTTATGTTAACCATAATATGCAGGTAATGGGCAGGGCATTCAAATATAATGACGAAAGTTTTGATGTTTTGTTCTTTACACCACTAACTTAATTTCTGCTGAGAGAAACCGCACGCCATTACGACAATTGTAGCGCCACATTTGTAACGCGACATATTATTTAAGCCTCCGTATATCTTTTTTTATTCAATAATAAGATATTCATAACAGAAGACCTTTTATGTAATACGGAAATAATTGTGTAAGGTGACTTCGCTCTTTGACATCTTAAATTATGTATTCGTTTTTGGAGGCGTAACACTTTATAAAACATTGCAAAATAATAATAATGATTTAAAGTAAAATAAAGTACAAAGTAATTGAGTGTAGGACACAATAATTAGGATATCTCTAATATCTGCGCGCAATCACGCCACTAAAGACACATTTTTAGTAGACCATGAGTTCTTAGTGGGTCCTTCAACTATCGTAATACAATTTTGTATGTCTGGTGTGCGGCCTCACTGAATGAATAGGGCTGAAAATCATAAAATGTTGTTCTGAACCTAGTAAGTAAGTCATAAAATTAAACGTAAGTTGTAGTTGTGTAGTTTTTCCAGTTCCAGAAGCAAATAGTGATAATGGGACCTTAATACTAAGTTTACGCGCTCCGTCCATCTGACAGATGACTTGACACTGTCACAGACTTTTGCGTAATCACCTTCAGTGTGCGAGTGTACTCACACTTGGCCGGTTTATAAATAAAACTAAACTGCAACTTAGTGTGTTAGAAATAAATAAGATCAAATACATAATCAAATTTGTATGTACCAATAAATTTAACCTTATCCTTATGAACTTTGCAATATAGCAAATATAGTAATATTATATATAATTAAACAGAATATAGGATTTAACAAAACAAAAAACATAAACTAAATCATTATTTTTGTGCTCGCTTACGCAACGTTATCATTTAATGAAATACCAACAAGAAATATCCAACCCTAAGTAATCCGTACTGTGAGAAAAGGCTGAAGTCCCCTGTCTGGCTTGACTTATCCTGTTGAGATGACCCTTCAGACGCTGCACAGTTTTTTGGCCGGATAATTTTACAATAATGAAATACACTAGTATTTAATGCGAAACTTTCAATGTTTATGTTTGGATGTTCATTATCTCTTCACGCTAAATCCTAGGGGAAAATTAGATGTCACGATCATGTCCCGATACTATAACCGAAAAACCAGAATCAGAATCAGAATCAGAATCAATAACTTTATTTCTTTAGGCTTACAAAATAAGCACTTACATAGACAAGTCAAATTGTTATACTATAAACATATGTAGTTATTATTATCAAATAAGAAATAAGGTGTTATTGATATTCTCTACACTTCAACCGGATGAAGATAAGGGCATACATAACTAGTGATAAATAAAAAATTACATGTGTTTGTCAGTGTGTATGCACAGAGATGCAGTACTTAACAGATATTTATAAAGTTAGGCAAAGACGAGGTCTTTCTTATGCCTATGAATTTTATGCCTTTCTCTTTTTATGCCTATGTATTTGCCTATTTTGAGCCCCAGTTTACAACCATTAGTAAACAAGGGCTCGAGGACCTTCGATGATCTTGAGGAGTAGGCGATTTCAAAAGCTCTATTTTCTGGTCATTGTATTCTGGTAAACTGGAAAGGTTTTATGCAGGAAAAACTTGACTGAATTCACATACTTAAATTCAAAATCATTCAAATATTACCGGACATACCATTTCAAAAATCCGTGTCAACGTTTAGATTGTCTAAGCGTATCATCATCAGCCCATATACGTCTACTGCTGAACATAAGCCAAACGACGCCACGTTTGTCTAAACGTGCTGGTATATACTTACCATCTGAACTCAAACCTAGGTATTGCGTATTTGGATCAATTTACCTACTGTTTACTAAGTGCCAGTTTAAACTGACATGTCCCATTTAGCTTTGAAACTGTACACTGAGATACTCAACTAAGCTAACTCGATGCCTCCTTGTGCATGAGATCCTCGAGAGACCTAAGTTATGGAGAGCCTATTGTAAATCTATCTACATTGATTTGATATCTAGTGGTATTCTAGACATTGAAGCTGAGAAACCTCTTTTATAAAGGTAAAACTTTTCGAAAATCAATAGCATTTGTCATGTTGGCCTTTTCTGTATTAATCATCATCTTTTGAAAACTTTTTGGCTTTGGTTAGTTGGTACATAAATAATATTGAGAATATCTTCTACTCATAGAATATCCTCGTACATAATAGGTATGGGAAGATTTCAAATAGGATATAGGTGCCTACTTATTAGTTAATCGTTAACAACACACAATCAATCGTTAGCAATACACGTTTAGATAGCAAAGTAGGTAGGTACAAAGATTTACCATTGTTTTACTAAACTTCCTCACCCTGTACAGCTTTTCAAAGAGTCAAGCGGCATCCGAGTGTGAAAATAAAATAAAGTCAAAAACGATAAGAGAAGATTAACGGTTAACGCACATGTAAAAGCCTTTGGTGAGAGTCGACCCTTGTCACAAGTAATTCCGTTATGAAGTAATTAAATTCACATTCAGGAGCGCACAGTGTTTTGGATACTTCCCTGATTCCAAAAAATAACTTGACATTCCCCGATTTTACAATTAAAAGGGTTTGAAAGACCTTGCTCGAGATTGGGACAATTAATTCCATGAATGGGTAAGCCCTTTTTTGTCGCTGGGTTAAAGAGTTTTATCTTTTATTTTTGCGAGTTTTAAGTAAATAATGCTGATTATCAAGATCTTTTCGTTTTCTTTTTAAATTCTAAACATATGTATTAGTATATATAGGGTATACCGACAACTTTTTCTCATGCAGAAATGTAAATTGATCCATATGAGGATGTAGGTATACAACGGGTTATTCTTGAGATACGATAAAGGGACCAAAACGCACCAAAACACGTCTCTTTTTTTTCGCTGATTTCCGCGATTTTATCGTTCTTGCTAGATTCCTATCTATCCTGAATTTTGCTAAAAAGCTAGCTAGCTTCGCAAGATCCAAATAAAATATAACACAGTAAGCTTAGTTTAAGTTTTATTCATTCAGCGTCAATGTTTTTGCCGAGGCAATATTTTGGTTCAAAGAAAAATATGCTCTTGTCACTACCGAACAAAACCGTGTATCACCTATCTTGCAGGATAACAAAACAAAAGTTTGTTTTCCTTGTTACAAGAACCAGTAGTAAAAAGGTTAACACCCATTTATCCAACGGAAATCTTCATAAAAAAGTCAACTCATCAGCGTTTTAACAAAGGAAATAGGTGAGTACAAATTTCGGCTTTGGAAAATGAGCTTATCTTAGACCCTTATAATCCCTGTCCGGAACTTTGATCCTCCCGGAATGGAGAGCTACCAGAGATTGACATTTTACAACGTTATCTGTCCCGGCAGGCAGCGAGCTATGAAACTAGCTCCCGAAATAATATCTCCAACATGTTGCTAACAGTTTTCCCTTGTAAGGGTTGTAGGTAGTAATTTCTAGAGGGATGTTTTAGACTGTTTTGAAAACTTTAGATGAGTACTTCAAATTACTCAGTTATAGGTACATCTGACAACATTTGTTTTTGTATAAAGTTATAAAATAAACCATTATATCAATGCAATGAGAGAAAATATCATTCAAGAATTCAAGCATTAAGTCACACATGTACTTTAACACATGTAAAACGTTCAACAAAATCTCCTTACCCACATTGATCGCTACATATTCCTTTCATTTTCTCGGTACGACCTTTGTTACGTATCCTTTGAATAAAACGTGAACTCTTGATACGATTTAGTGAATGATATGTATCGGGGAATGCAATTTATCGTATCTTGATATTATTTCAAAGAGACGTATTTCCTGGAATGTTTATTTTTGAGTGATGCTATGTTCTTTTTGTATCAGTTCAATAAATCATGTAATTATAGGTCTATCAAAGAATTCCATTCTATTCCTACGTAATTGTCGTCGCTTTTTAACCAAAATTCGTTTTTTGTCACTGATTTTGCGTTCATGCCGTTCTTTTTTATATCAAGATCCTGGGAAATAAAGCTAAATCAGAGTAACTTATAGCAGTGTTCACTCAAACAAAGATTTGCAAACGCGCATATTTGCGCCCTCTCCATTTGTTGGAAAGCTCTCATTCAAAAGCTTTAGCAAACAATCGTTTTTATACGGAGCTTAGGCCAGGAAGTGAATAAATAATGGCACATTTATTTATTGATGGAGTAAAACGGTTCGTGAAAATAAAATCCTCTTAATTTAATTGGAAGAGGGATGCACAATTCTTTGTATCTACTGAATTGGTAAATTTGAATATGTTCTACGTTCAAACTTCCATCAAAATTATAATAGTCCAATTAAAATAAGATAAGTCGCTTAAAAGACACCTGGAACAAAGCTGTGAAAACATTTCTCATAAAATGTGTATATCCTTATATATAATATGACCACGTCTCTATGCAAACGGTACAGATTGCTGGATTCTTACACACATAATCATTTTTAATTTCGCATTCGGTGAACGGACCTATTTGGTTTTACATCCACCAAGGATTATGTACCTACATAGAGACTTTATTCGATGTTAGTTTAAATCCAAGACCAAATCCATGGCCTGTCGAAACCAGGTCTTTCTAGAGTGAAAGTCGATCTAACGAGAAAGACTATAAAGTTCAATATGAACATCAACAGATTTCTGTGACTGGGCCTCTGAAGCCGCGTTCCGTCGAAGCAGCCAGCCCTGCTCAAAGGGGCTTAGTTTAAATCTAGTGAGGCCTTAAATATGATCATTGCCTAACACCGAACGGGTTTCTACGAATACGTAATGAAATTAGTCGATTAAGTGGTCCTTTAAGATTTAGCATTCATCTTAATTGGTTTTCGGTGAATCGCTTTGATTACCATCGATCTTGTGGCATATCTACGGACTAATCAAATGAAATGCTCTTTTCGTATTTTAAAATCTCAAACCTCCTTGAGCACAAATTTAAGTGTTAAATCAATAAAGTATTATAGTTTTAGAGCTCTAGTCTGAAAAATAATCATGTTTTTATGCGACGCAGTAGTTTGTGGGTTCGATTCCCGCCTTGGGAAAAATGTTTATACGATCTGCAAATATTTGTTCCGGGTGTTCTGGGTATTTCCTATGTATAATAAAAATATATATCTATGTATGTTTTGTATTGTGTACATCAGTCATCTAGTACCCATATCACAAGCTCTGTTTAGCATGCGGCTAGATGATGCTTTGTTGATTGTCCAAGACTAATTATGTATATTTAAAAACGGTCATAAAAAAATGCTGAATCTTGGCGATCTGAGCAAACTTTGGGATAAATAGATAGACAATAAGTTTGGTATTTTGGAGGGTACAAATAAGGAAATTATGCTTAAAGCTTGTGGTAACTACGGCAAATAGAGTGCTATTTTGCATTACTAAATCGCAGCAATGTCCACTGCGCTGCAATGTTTTTTTAGTATGTTGGTTTTCTACTCGCCCTGTTATTTTGGCTAAAATCCTAATTTTGTTACTTATAGCTTCTAAAAGCAGTAAAATGGTTAGTGCTCTAATGGATAATAAGCGTAAATCTACGCTAAAACACGACTGTTAAAACCCACTGTTGATAGCTGTGAAACCATGTACCTGAATAACGATAATCATCATCATCATCAGCCCATACACGTCCACGGCTGGACATAGGCCTCCCCCGTACGACGCCACAAATAGCGGTCCTGAGCCGCCTCCATCCATCGACTCCCTGCGACCGCTACAATGTCGTCGGTCCATCGAGTGGATGGTCTCCCACGTAGGGGGGGATTTGCCATAATCACCACGCTTGGCAGGGGGATTGGTGATCGCAGTGTTGGTGTTTAAAAATACGCAGAAGGAAGCTGCTGCCCTTCCTCTGGTAGGTTCCCTTAGTCGGCTCTTACGACATCCACGGGTTGAGTTGGAGGGGTCGATATTCGTACGCCGCGGCCCCACGGCTCAATAACGATAATATATTATGTAAATTAACTTTCAAAGTGGATTACAGCTGTATAATAAAAAATTAAAACAAGTATTTCTAAATAATAAAAAATCGAACAGGATAATTATTTACAATTGTTTATACTAGTTTTTATAGTAAACAAACTTTTTTGTACAAATATTTTACGAAACAATGACAGAGTTAATCGCAGAATTTTGAATTTTTTTGTTGGTTTTGAAAGCTTTCATTCATCATTATTATTTGAGGCTATTTAACCATAACTAGTTTAAATACACTGTTATCGTTAATACTCACAAAATAGTCAACATCAATATCGATATGAAAATCATTTTTGCGCATTCAAAAAAGAAAGAAGCGACTTCGTGCTAATTCGAACATTTCCAACTCAAAAAAGGGATAACAAATTTCTGTGTTCTGTGAGAAAGACGAAGTTAAGAATATTAGATTTCCGTACCAATCAATCAGATTTTTTTTTTACTTTTTCGCTGCCATAAGATAAGAACTAAGCAGAACTAAGGCAGATGGAACTAACATAAAACCGGTTAAGTAAAACTCCAATTACTTATCTACCAACCTAATGAACAAGGAAACTTCACCGCTGCGGCGGAAAAAAACTTCATTCTACAAGTACATGGTGATCGTACTAGTACCGTAGGTGCCTTAAAACTGCTCACATAAATTTAAAAACTTTTCCAATTTGAATTTAACTAACTAGTCGAGATTTTCTTTAACTTGAAACTTCTATTTTAACTAAGCCGTTGAACGGAGCAAGAAAAGGAAGACGATTATTAAGTAACATTCAAGATTTACCGAGAAAATTTGTATAATTGTTTCGCTACAAGTGGAAATTTTCATGCAGCTCAACTCTGTGTTGTTGGGGTTTTATACGCGCATCGTCATTAATTATAAAGTTTGGAACTTTGAAACAATTGCAAAAGTGGGCCAAGAATCTCTATTGCGTTGTTTGCTTCTTGACAACAATCTGCTTTGTTTCTTTGCACCAAAAGAAAAACTATAGAATTAATGGAAGTTTCGGTGGGTTATGGCAACTCATTCACCAACAACTCGTTCCATTCCCGCCTTAGAATAAATGTTTGTACGATCTGTAAATATATGTTCCTGGTGTTCTGGGTATTTTCTATACAGTAAAAAAGTCATATTATGTAATGTATTGTATTATATACATATATTAGTCATCTAGTACCCATAACAGAGGCTCTGCTTAGCTTGGGGTTGATGCTGTGTGGATTAACCAACATTATTCATTTATTTTTTTAACTCACCTACAATACGTTTGACCTTGCATACGATCAAGAGTATGCAAGGTCATGTTATTAAGATATTATAAAAAAATCGAACAGGTTCGTACGGGTCGTAAAAAAAAAAAAAATTTGTGGTAGATTCATACCATATCAATCTAATAAAATTCTGATAAGTTCCCAAAACCTACCACTAGAAAAAAGAACAATTCTTATTAGATAAGCTAGCATATTTTAATCCACTCCAGGCCTCTAATATTAGCAAAGTTTCAAAAGTTATTTCATTTGGGTACCTAAGGGATAAAAACTCAAACGAACATTCTTTTATTGAATAAATGAGGCAATAATGGATTATGTTTGTTGTTCAAATTCTTTAAGTTATTAAACAGATTAGAAGTTTTAAACTCAACCAGAGAATAAAGTTCGGTTGACGACAGTTTTGAGAAGTGAGACGTCTCATATTTGTATGGGATTTGCGTAGTTACCTGCACGCACGATAGAGGTGCTGTGATATGAGTCGACAAGAACATACGTGTAGAAACTTCCGCCCCGAACTTGAGCCGGTCCGGGGCGGAAGTTTCCGCTCTACGTATGTTCGTGTCTACTCATATGGCGCTGTATCAAATCCCGTAAAAAAAGGAGACGTCACGATGTCGTCTCGATACTATCGTCAACGGGACTCATGGCTCAGCTTACTCAATCGTTCTAAATAGCGATACACTTAACTACTATTAAAATTCATAACGTGAAATAGTATAGCTATGTGTTTGGACACATAGCTATACTAACACTCTTGACACGTTTCAAGTAGGTACAATAAAGTGGGATTCTTGACGAACCGCTTATTGGAAGAAACGCGATTTGGACGAAACGCAATACTGACGAATCGCTAAAAAAAATTCTAAACAGTGAAACCGGGTTTAGCTTCAATTTCAAAGTCTACTGTAATGTATATTACCAAACACTTTTTTACGTGTCTATACAAATCATAAAATGTATCGATGGGATCAGTTGCCCGATTCAAATATTCATTAGGTCAACTGATCCCCCGGGATCAGTTCGTATTTATTTATACTACCTGTTCCCCGCGGTTTTACCCGCTTAACCAAAAAATAGCGTATGTTACTCCATTCTTTCAACTAACTCTATGGCAAAAATCAAGTCGATTGGTTGCTTATTTAGGACGTGTTAGGACGTTTGACGTCAAACACACTTTCGCATTTATAATATTAGATAGGATTTATTCATTCATTCTTGCAAGAAGATACAAAATCAACGCGTGAATTTTACATTTCTTTCAGTTCTGTTCATTTCTCTGTGACTCTATGATACACTAGCAAAATAATCTACTTCTTCTTCATCGTAATCTTCATTACTGAAGATCGTGCCCGTTTTCGAATGTCTTCATCGAGGAGTTAACCAGCTGCTTCCACGCCACTCTATCTTTGGATTGTCTGAGAGCAGTAGTCCCTAGGAGCCCCGTGATCTCCTTCACTATGTCAGACCAGACCAGTGGCTAGGTAATCGTCCTCGTGGTCTTTTCCCATCCATTTTGCCCACAACATCTAGTTTCTCCAAGTTGTCCAGGTTTTGTCTAGCTATGTGACCCAAGTAGCTGAGAACACGCTGGTAGCACATGGTAGAGAGCCCCGTTTTAATTTTCAGCTGCTTGAGAATTGATACGTTGGTTACTTTAGCTGTCCAGGATATCCTCAGCATTGTTCTCCAGCACCATTTTTCGAAGGCATGTATCTCCTTCCCATCTGCCGCCTGGATTGTCCAGAACGCGGATGCATACAAAAAGAGAGAGAATGCTAGCGTTCGCTCTAGTCTCGTTTTAGTCACGTTGGAGACTTTTCTATCCTGCCAGATTCTTATCAGCTTGCTCATTGCAGCTTTGGCCATTTGAGTGCGTATTCTAATTTCTCTGTCGCATCCTACCTGGACACTGATCATAGACCCCAGATATATGAACTCCTTGACAATCTGTAGGTCTGGCAGCTCGTCTGTGTTCTCTTATTGTCCAGCTCTATTGTTAAGTATGACTTTACGCATGACGCATATACGCATGACTTTGGTCTTTGCTTTGTTTATCGAAAGCCTCTCTCCACTCTTCTGACCAGTTAAGGTAGTTCGCGCTGTGATGATGCGAACAACGTACATCTGTATCATGTAACAACGGTATCATCTGCATATCTAAGGTTGCTGATTTTGATGCCACTAATCGTGATTCCTCCGGTCCAGTTGTCCAAAGCCCTTCTCATAATGTATTCGCCATATATAAGTATATTGAAAAGAAGAGGTAACAGAATGCATTCCTGCTGTACACCCTTTTCCGGCTTGAACAGTCTCGAAATCACGTCATTGACCCTTATGCACTATTTTTTCGATGATTCATCATCTTTGTACAGGTTCGCAATCAGTGTTATCAAATGTGAGATTAGCCCATCTCCCGCAGTATACGCCACAGACAGTCCCACCGAACACAATCAAAGGATTTCGAGTAGTCAATAAAGCACATGAGCATTGGCACATTGAACTCGTGCAAAATAATAAGCAAAATAATACTACACCAAATAAAAATACGCGCTGAAAAAAGGAAAGATCAGAAAGTTCAGCATGCAACGTTAGTAACATTCCATGTTGTAGAGCTATCGCTGTTGGTCTCATGGTTGAATTGTATTATTTTTGTAGAGCTGGCGTAAGTATAATATATCCATTGTACCTACCCAAATCAGAACACACAGAACAGAAAGTACAAAACAGCACACCGACAAAAAATACCACAGAAAAATACGAACGAGATTTTTACATGTTAGTTTATTGTCAAAATTTCAAAAAAAAACCAAATCCTCGTCTGCGTAGACGTAAAAACGACCGGGAAAATTATTCGTGAAAAAGGTTGACTGCGTCATAACAAATCATTCCATTCCAGACCCACTCACAATGATGGACATGTTTACCAAACATCCAATAGGGCACAATATATAGGGCCCTTTTCCTCAACAAAGTTGCGTCGAAAGATGAACCCATCAAATACGACAGAGGAGCAAATCAAATTCAGCAGTTCAATGAATATTGTTACTGAAAAGTTTAGCGTAATTAAATAGGCAGGTAGAGTACACATCTAAATTGAAATCTCGGTCCTCTCCTTTATTATTCTCTTGTAAGACTTTACACAATAATTTGTTAGATTATAATCTTAATGGAAGAAAGTTTTGCTAGAACACGATTTGCATTTTTACTCAACTAACGACGGAAACGTTATGAAATCGTTTTCAGTTTGTGTAAAATTATTATTTGATAGGTTACGTAATTCGGTTACCCAGTTAAAGTATTTAAGAAGTTGATCCAAGGTATCGTTAACCAAATAAAGTAGGTAATGAATATTTACGGCCGATTTCATAGGTTGCTAGTTATTAAAACTAAAGCCAGGCGTAGCAACGGCGCCCTAGGGAGCAATGAGGGTCGAACGACTCTAACTTCTGAGAGATATTGTTTTCTCGCAATTTACTACTTTCCCTCGCGGGATTGCCTTCATCATTGTTGTTGATATTGAAATAAAATGACAAACTAAATTACGAGGTTCATAACCTGACCCGAGGCTGTATTCGGGAATCAGAAAACCTCCGTAAATTAACTTGTAGCGAAATTGAATTTCTTACCACAACCAAATTAATTAGACCTAGCCTCAATTATGTAATCTAGTTAATAAATAATTCAGGGCATTCCACAGAGCGCCTACACCATTTAGAACTCATCTAAAACTATAGTAGAGACCTTTTAGGCCATAGATCTAAAGGATTTTCCTCCTTATTTTCCTTTTTTCCACTTAAGAATATTCTAAACTATATTCCGATTTAGAATCCAAGACATTATATGTCAACAAACACATTTATGAATGAAAACTTAATTAAAACTGATAGCAGTAACAAAAAACAACAAAATAACAGCAAAGTTATCACCATTATCTAAAACACAAACTTCAGCGACGCATAATCTCACATGTGTAACAAATATGTTTAAATTTGAATTCGAAAACGAACAAGAAAACAATTAAATGATGAAAGCTTTCGAAACCAGAAATAGTTTCAAGCTTCTGTTTTTTGCTTCGTTACCAATGTCTTTAAATATTTTCCACCAATATTCCTTGAGTATTGTCACCCCTTTGTACAAGACAAAAAAAAATATCTAGGTTTTTGAATACGAGTTTTGTACTTCAAAGCGTCATGTATTCAGTCATTTTGACGATCATAAGTTACATGATGATTATCATGAACAGAACAGAAAAATAATATAAAACAAAGCCTTGTAGGCTCTGTTTTATATTATTTTTTAAGGACTTTATTTGCTTGGCGAATATGCCAGTCCCGTTATACAGTCAAAAACTACTTGCTTTATCTAATAATATTATATACAAAGAATATAATATACAAAGAAGGGTAAAATGGAGTCCGTACAAGTAGTGGGTAAGATATAAAAGCTCGGTATAAAAATTACAAACATGATTTTTTTACTAACGTCCGTTTATTATTTCTTCAGAAAACTATAAAAAAATACAGGAAATACGCGACCATATTATGTCGATAAGTGACTTGCTGTTGCTACACACGTTCTTTTTTACACCATAGCAGTAAAAGTCAGTATTCCAATCTGCGTCCGTATTCTTAAGGCAAATTTTAAGCCCAAGCTCAAAACAGCTCCTGTGTTGTTCTAACTACTTTTTGAAATATAGTTAGGCCTGTACATATACTATATCAATGGCCGGTACATATTAAGAATTCTTAGCGTTTGTTGCGGCTTACTTATGTACCGGAACATGTCGCTGATTATAATCAGACATGTTCCGTTGTTTTCGATGACAGTTGAAAACTTTACAAGCCCCACTACGTTAAATAAGTAGTTGTAGCAAATACTCAGAATAACCCACCACGTCACGCGAAACGTGTGAAATTAATTACGATGGCAATAAAGAAGTATCGGGCCCGTATAAACGCTATAAAATATAGCCATCGAACGACGAAGCTTATGGCGCACGAACCTCTTAATTAAGGCTCTATAGGTAGGTACATATAGGCAATAAGTAGGTAATATATTGGTGTTATAGCTTTTCTGGCCCTAAAAGTGGTAATTAATTCGATATCTAACACACGAGGGAAAACTAAAATATTCTACCGATCTCAGAACCCAAACTAAAATAAACTTAATCTAAAGAAAAACTTACCGACTAAATAATCCGATAATAACTAAATAAAATGTTCCAAACTACGATTAAAGCTCGAGCAAACTTCTAATTAAGCTGAAAAGATAGAAAAACTTATAAAACGAACTTTTTGTGTGAAAGTCTATCAGTAAATAATACGATTGCTGCCGAGCTCAAAGAGATTTTTTCAAGTTTACCCGAGTAGGTATATTCCTCGTATTGGCTTATAAGATTCTCAGGCGGAAAATTACATCCTATAAGCGAAACTATAATCACATATTTTATGGATTTATTAAAAGTTTATGGATTTGTTGTAAGTACTTCAAAGAGGGCTTATACCAGATATGGGGTTATAATATTGGCGAAGTGATCCCCTTTTCGTAACGAAGCTTTACCAAAGGCTTACTAGTTTTCGGAAAGGCTGTTTTATGCGGCAAGAACACTATTTAATATATATTTAACCAATTTCGAAAAAAGGAGATAGTTCTGGTGTTCGTCTGTATGTGTTTTATTTATGTCCGTAGTCATATTCACCGATTTGAATGATTCTTTTGCTTTAGTTTTACTTTAGTATACAGGATAATTCTGAGGTAATCCCATAAAACATTACTGAAAGATTCGAAATCCGTTTTTTTTTTTATAACCGTCAAATTATTTTAATAACCCTTTCTTACTAGGTATTGTCCAAGTTTATTTGGGTACCTTAATGCTGTAGTGATGTTCAAACTGTGAAAACAAGATGAACCTATCAATGAAATGAATATTGTACCTAATAATATAAAGAAATAAAATATAGGCACTCGATTTTTTAACTAAGCAAATAAAACTATAACTATCTTATTTTTGCTTTTTAAGCACAATGTAAGGACTTCTCAATTTCGGATCCTTTCTTCAATAATTAATTGTAACTTTATCTCGAATCCAATGTGATATTTTTTGTTTCGGATTTGTTCAAATAATTTGAAGCTATAACTCAACCATAGTTTTGTTAGTGGTTTTTTTGGTGGAAAGAGCCTTAAGGTAAAAACAGTAAGATGGTGCTAATGAAAGCATTTTACAAGTCCAACGTAAAAGTGAAATTAGATGGAAAACTTTTTACACTCAATAATTCTGAAGAAAATCATGATTCATGTTTATGTATGCCCATTTAGAAGCACCCAAGTTTTCAGCCTTTCATATTTTATTCAAAAGATTTTATTACTTTGAAATATGTAATATAAGTCCTACCTTATTAAAAGTTGGTTGGTCTGAGTTGTTATTGATATTCTCTTTAAGTAGTTGAAGGTTAATTGATTGAGGTGGAAAATCTTCACTTTTTTGTGTAGTTCAATTGTAGCTATTTGTTGGATATCGAAATAGCTAGCGAAGAATTATCGTAGCTCATTAATTTTTAGATGTTTTAAGGCTACTTACGCACGCGCTGCGAGTAGAGCCGCGTTAATAGATTGGGTGGTCGTCACGGGATGGCACGAGATTAAAATAATTTTTTGCTTTTTAATTTTTTCTGCGTTTTACAAAGAATAATATTAACGGAAAAGTAATTTGGCGCAAATCGCAAATCGTGAATTTCTATGAATCCATCATAAAGCCAACTTCGATATAATTTTATTTTGGGAGCAATTGGGAAAATGTTGATTTTTAACCCAAAATCTCTTATTTTCTCAAATGCTACAAAACTTCCAATGAGCCGAAGTTAGTTTTTTTCATATGTAAATAGAAAATGGTTTACAATTTGCGCCAACTTACTTTTTCGCTAGATTTATTCCATGAAAAAAGCAGAATAAATTAAAAACCCGTGACTAACCACCTTAACCGTAATCGCTGTTACGGTGGCCTATTTGGGAAAGATATTGACGAGAAACCACAGAATTTAAGTAAAATAAAATTTATTCCCCCAGTAGTACATGTTTTTTAGTTTGTTAGAAGCAAATCGGAAGTCTTTTCTTTTATGTCTAGCGGAAACGGAAGAAACATAATTTCATGGAGCAACTACAAGTGTGGCATAGACAACTATAACTCATAGACAAGAAAATGTTGATGCAAAAGACAAAGTTTGTCGGTATTCCAACAATCGCAACCGCATCGACAGTCAGATGGATGCCTATCGCGGCTATCCGCTCAGTGCGCACGTAGCCTAAGAACTTAACAATATGAACGGAACACTGAAAGAAAATACTCCCACGAACACAAATATCATAGACAACATCTCTAGGAGAATAAACAAAGTTCCTTCCTAGCTGTAACCTTCTTCCACACATAACTATTACGACATTCATTGCTCATAAGCAGCACAGGAGCTCATAAAAAGGATCAGCCAGCTTACCGGATCACAGGGCAAATGAAATATTTTCTGTACGATACGAAGAAAGAGTTTTTTCAGCGTTTTATTATGAACGCACCGAGGCTTCTGTCGGTGCTTATCTGAAGCGATTTTGCGCTTAGATGACTACGAATCAGCTTTGCGTGCGAAAATGGAACGCTTGCAGAATACTTTAGCACTTTTTTTAAACCTAATCCAGGGATTTACCAAAGATAAAAAACCCATAAAATTCAATTTGTTATACTCGCCCAATATATGTACATATAAGTTGGTAGTAGTTTTGATTCACTCACACTAGGTAAGGTACCTACTAACTCCATGGCGGCCGGAAGATGGGATATGACGACGACGTCTGGGAATGAAATCGGTGCTCTAAATGGGAATACTTCTCAAATTCGATCTCCTAACCATCAAAACGTAGCTGCTAGTTGGACAAAAGGCTGCAAATGGCCGTGATAATTTGAATTCTACGGGGATGGAATATGAGCTTAAATAATTTACCGACACTTCGATCCTATCAAACTTTTTAGGCAATCTTACAAAACAATCCAATACAATAAGCAATTTAAGTAGCCATAGATTCCACACTACGATCTTGTCAAACTTTTTAGACAATCCTACATAGCCAACCCAATGCAATAGGCAATTTAAGTTGCCATAGATTCCACACTTCGATCTTGTCAAACTTTTTAGGCAATCCTACATAGCTAACCCAATGCAATAGGCAATTTAAGTTGCCATAGATTCCACACTTCGATCTTGTCAAACTTTTTAGGCAATCCTACATAGCCAACCCAATGCAATCGGCAATTTAAGTAGCCATAGATTCCACATACTTTAGATTTAAGCAGTTTTACGTGAAGATCTAGTTATTTAGTGTCCCATAAGAATTGAGAGACACGAACAAGGTTACTCCTGAAAATACGCAGCGCACATAATTTTTAATAAATATTTATTCAGCATTACGCCGATACGTGAGAAGATTTCTAGTTCTCCGGTGTTGAGCTGAATAGATTACGCGGTAGCTATACCGACTACAAAATCGCACTTGAATACTTAAATCTAATAAGATTTCTTGATGTCAAAAAATATATCTAGTAACATAACAAAGGTTTTATGGTATTTAAAAAAGAAAAGAAACCCGTATTTGTAAAATACTTGACAATGAAGATATTATTATTATGAAAGATCTATTGACAAGATCCTAACAAGTACCTGTATATACCTAACAAGTGCAACCTATTAATGGTTTTCCACTGATGATGATGTGCTCCTAGCCGAATTTCAACCACAGTGGTCAGTCTCAACGGAGACTAGGCAGGTGCGCAGGACATATTATAGTGCACAAGTTGCCACAAACACAGGTGCACTCTCTATTTCCTCACTCTCATAATCCGATGGGATGGCAGACCAACACGACCAGATATAGGTCAGGTGCAGGACCAATGGCTTAACGTGCTTTCCGAGGCACGGGAGTATAACACCGCCAACTTCCTGACTCCAGGCTGCTAGTGGGTTAACTTCAAACCTAGTTTGTGTTAAAAGAATACCAACGTTTCATCCCTTAACGAGGGACTTCACCAGAGTGAGCCTATACTGGGTTTATTTTGAATCATTTTTGTTTTGCAGATTATACTTTACCAAATAAGTAGGTTTTCTATCAGTCGTTTTGAATAAAATACATTCCTTAAAGCATTTATCTGCAGAATGGCGGAACCTAGCGTTCGAGTTTCCGTTGACTGTGAAAATATTAAAATGAGATGGAATTATTAAAATCAAACAAATCTCATTTTGACGGTAGGTGCGCATAATTTTCTTCAAATCAAAGTTTCCTTTACCTACGCGCGGAATAAATTTATCTAAATTCATTTTAGACTGGGCATTCTAGGGTTTTAATAGAGGTGACCTACCTAAAATGACATGCAGCTTGTGGGACATAATAACTACATAGTTTAACAAAATCGCTTCCCGCTGTCTGTCTATCTGTTATATATTTATTTAGTGTGCTTAGATCTTTAAAACGGATTTAGTGCCTTTTTTTATAGATGCAGTGATTCAAAAGGATGAGGAGGGTTTAAATATATATATATATATTTAACTACTGCCCGCTCCTTCCAGGTCCCAAACTATACCTATACTATATTTCAACCTAATCGGTTCAGTAGATTTTGCGTGAAAGACTAAAAAATATCCATACATCCATCCATACAAACTTTGACATTTATAATATAATTTAGTAGGAAGTAGAATTTGCACCCGTGCGAAGCCGGTGCGGGTCGCTACTCTCTAGTATGTACTAAAATATAATTGGTACATAATATACTGGTGTACATAACAGTCATGTACCATAACAACCAACAACCTCTAATAACAGGTTTGACTAAATAAAGGCATTATACTCGTAAAATAAGTTCTGTACCTACTATATTGGGTTAGATTTATTTTTAATATAAAAATAGTGCAGTGCTAAAGAACAATTACAAAAGAGCCACCACATGCAAATCGATTAGGTACAATTTGCACCTTATTTTTCCGATAAAGTCATTATCGGGAGGGAAAAGCGAATAAGTGTTTGGCCTTAGTTGATGATAACAAAATAAATGTGAACTTTATAGGAAAGAGATAAGGATGAGAATGTTCCTTTCTTCTGGTTGTTGATTGAGTTTCAATCCAATCCTGTAAACAGCTATTAGCGGCGGCGTTGATTGAATTATCCAATTCCTTCGGAGCCCTCTTGCAATTTCCTTATTTGGTTTATTCTCATGAAAATGTAGGAACCTAAAGGAAATGACTATAAAGAAAAAATAATAATAAAGTATACATATTGGTATATAGCACCTAGGTACCAGAACTACACACACGCTGGAAATAATACGTTAGAACTTGGAAATCATTTTGTAGTGGACTGATTTAGGACCAGACTCCACCAAAGCCGAGCTAAGATGAGTTTGTTGTTGTGAAGAGAAGAGATGTATTTTAAACAACCAATAGAACATCGTTATTCACACACCTCGTCTCCATCCGAAGACCACCAATCGGAGATGTATCATGGTATCTTAATCAAAATACTAGTGTTAAGTACCTTAATATATTATGCATTTCTACTTTCCTGATATACTGCGTGAGATAAATGTAGTCAAGTTAAACCTACGGAAACAACGGTAAATCAAGACTACTAGTGGTTGACAGTACTTTGTCTAATTTCTTGTAAGAAATTTGAAAATGGGACGAATGCGGAATGAAATCACCTCAGAATTTGATTTTCCGCCAAGGTCCCACTTTGGTCCGAAGCTAGTGGGACGAACATGGAATAACTCCATATTACTATGCGAAGAAACAAAGAAAGATCGGAAATGTCAGCTGTAACTCGCAAGTTGATGACGACGTCATGCAGCGGAGACGATAAGAGATGAGCGAAGATGTGAGCTGGGTCTTGCTAGTACATTCATCTCAACAAAAATCCAACGCTCGCCACACGCAGTACAGCGGCGCGGCGGGCGGCGGCTCTAGCCAGCCAGCACACATCACCGTTTTCTCCGTTTCAGTCTAGCCAGTACGAATCTACACACAGCTTCGGTGGATACACCCTAGCTGAAAAAAACGCCTCTTCTCGTCTCCGCTACGAACATCTCCGTACATCTCCGCTTTGGTGGAGTCTGGGCCTCAAATGATTCTAAATGTCATTTTATTGGAAATCTAAGAAAAAGCTTGGTTCCACCCTAGCAAACATTTCGAAATTTTAGTACGGTCAATCGGTACGGTAAACGGAAACGGTCTATGTACGGTAACGAATGTTTCCAAAATAAACACTGTTTTATACAGCGCCATCTACAACAACTTGGTGAAACCAAAACAGATGAGCGCTAGCTCAAGTGAAGAAAGGCTGTAAATTCCCGCTGCGTGGGGTTCACGTTTCACACTCTTCGGTTCTTGCTGGTTAGGTGGCTGTTCCTCAATGAGTTGTTTCTAGTTTACCAGAGATGGCAGGATAGTTATATCATCGTAGTAGCACACGAGGTTTCCAGCTAAAACATTATGGCACTAGTGTAGTGTTATATAATCTATTAAATTACCTAACAAATATTCTACAAAAGACATAAACGCGCGCCGTGTAGCACTATTGAAATTTATAAATTTACTAGATATAGGTATATACATATATTAATATACATATTAGGTGTAGTAAAAAAATTATAAAATTAAAAAAGGAATAATATTATATACCTATTAGGTGTAGTAAATTTATAAAATTCAATAGAGCTACACGGCTCGCGTTTATGTCTATTGTATAAAAACAATAGGAATATTTGTTAGGTACTTTATTATAAAGCACAGATTATATAATACTACACTATAATGTTTTATTGTATACATATACCTGAGTAATAGTAGGTACGTAGTGCAGCGTAGCGCAGGTCTGGGACACGTGCGGTCAGCATTGCAACCCTTGATGGACAAGCTACTATAAAGGCAAGGGTTGCATTACATCAAATGCTGATGACCAAGCGTGACGCTTGAAGGTACACACCACAGCAAACTCAGCTTGAGGCGATCATATCGTGGCCCGCAGTGAAGTCATTGTGGACCAAGGATTGTATACTTAGTCTTAATGCTTTACTCAATTAATGCAAGTAATTTAAATAAAATAATCATTTTTTGCACATATTTCTGCAAAAAAATGTACTTCGATTAGAGATTTTAAAAATGCATTTTAAATTTTGCTCAAAAACGCTACAATACTCGTGGCTTTTGTCTATGACGTTAAAGATGCACGAACATCTGATGATACAGAATGATCTACATAGTTCTAAGAGAAGCTTTACCAGCTATACTGTGCCTTTAGATTACATATTGTGACGGCATGACGTCACAGTTGTTTATTTCTCTCATCTATGATTGGTGTTCAACGTGTCAAGGCGGATTGCTGTATTTTGTAGTTTTATTTTATAAAAATAATAGTGGATCTCGATCAAAACATAAAATATAATACGTGTTTTGTAATCTATGGCTCAGGTATAATTCGGTAAATACATAATTTATTTTATTATTAGTTACTGTCGTCATCCCTATTGTAAAAATATCACATATGTAGGTACATTTCGATGGTGTTATAACTTAATGTAAATATACTTTAAAGTCACCGTATTTTAGCTACAAATAAAGATTTTGTTATGAGTATTGTCAATAACGTAATACATAGAAAGGTTAAAGATAGAAAGACACCATTCTACGGAACGTAGGCTGCTTGATCTTAGAAACCATTCAATGGCCACCATCGAAAAAAAATCCCAGAGCTGAAATCAATTTAGTTTATCGAAGGAGGTGACTTTTACTTAAAACGTTCTCAAAAAGTTTAATTTTTAATGTTTTGAAAGAGGTTTTACCTTTATCAAACTCGCATGCGTTAGGTACCTCCTTGGGGATGTCCAAATAATGAATTACCTTATAGCCTTTAAAAAAAATGCTGGCCTCAAAACACGAGTTCGCTCTAAGCAAGAAGCTTTAGCTCAAAGAAAGAAAGTTGTTTAAATAAGGACCAGATAACATTCTATATTTGAGTAAACTTAATATTTCTAGGTAGGTAAGTACATCCAGGAACCGTTTGTCACTATCATCATCACTACGTTTGCCAAGTCGTGGTCTCCACACAAGCAAGAACACGTTGACCCTAGCGCTTGTCGGTAACGTGGAAGCTATGACCGGCACTTCAGCAGGTACTAAGAAATTCCGTTTCCGAGTCTTCGTCATCCGACACGGAATAAGAAACAGATTCGAGTGTAATTCAAATATTTTAGCGGTTTTTACGATTTCCCAACGGGGAACTACTTTTTCACTATTTACATTCCTTGTAGAATGCAGAAAATATAAAAATCGCTAAAAGTGAGTATAGACTAGAAATAAGATTACAAAATCATACAACGTTGAGGTTAAAGAAGCTTTATTTCTCATAAAAACTATATAAGTTCATTTACAATGAGAATAAGTAATTCGTAAATACATAATGTTTAAATTACCTCTAGAACTTATTTATACATAGTTGTAGATAATCTAAGTTCTTATACAATAGTGCTATTTAAAAAAATTTAGGATAGATAGGTACAAAAGAAATTTTATTACAAGCCAACAAAAATCAAAAACAAACAGGGTAGATTGCAAAACTATTAGCAGTATGACTCCGAAGAAGTGTTATTATGGTGTATGGTACAAGTGATGAGAGGCAAGGAAAAGAATTAAGAAATGACACAGTTACATAGATAGATAAAATATTTATTTGACACTACAACTACAACACACAAAACAAAGATTAGGTAATGATGGATAGAAATTAGGTACATCAAACATAGTATCATAACACAGAAAAACTAAGAAATTATGGGTGGAACAAAGCTCGGAGACAAAAAATCGGTACATGTACATTATGTAGGTACTAAACAATCTAAAATTAGGAACGGATTAGTGAAAATTAAGTGTGTGCTGCAGCTTGTCAAAAAGGCAATAACTCAGCTTAAAGCATTGCTCGAAGAGCAAAACACTGATTTTCAGTATTACCTCTTGAGACGACCAGAAAAACGAAGCACTAACAAAACAAATAATGTGTGATGTGATGATTGCTTGTTGTTCTGTATGTAATTCTGTATTCATGATGAGTGCTTGACTGACGCAGTGTTTGAGCACAAGAGAATAGATATAGGTGGGTGTATTATGGCAGTACAATTTGGTCGTAGGTGTACTATGCTTAAGCTAGATTAAGAGTTAGGTGTTTAAGAAGTAGAATTAGCAGCCTCAGTACTTCTGAGACAAACGAAGCGTTTCGGAATACCCTCGATTTGTTTATTTAACAGTGAGAGTTTGAAATGCAATTTGAAGGTGAATTTAGTGTTGAGATTACGTAAAGGTGGAGGTATATTGTTCCAACACTTCGTTGCCAGATATCGAAAACTACCTCTGAACGCTGCTGTTTTATGGCTATGGCTATACTGGAGTGCAGATCTAATTGACCTTAGACCACGAGTCTTATTTGCGAATTTTAACTTAGAGTACAAATATTCAGGTTTATTGAACTTGATAACATCGAAAATCAACCCCCCAAGGTGTAGCTGTCTGCGTGATTCCATGTTGAGCATAGACAGTTCACTATTTATCTATGTTGCTTACATATTTCAGTAAGCTATTTTTAAATATTTTCATATATTCACATTCTTTCACATCGTTAGGTAAATTGTTATAAAGACGGGCTCCCTCCGATATTATTGTTCTCTTACCATAATTAGTTCTACTTTTTGATACTTTTAATTTAAATTTATTCCTAAGACTGTATTTATTTTCTTTTTGATGTAATTGTATGTTTGTTTGTAATGAATTGTTTGTTATTCTTTTTACAAGTACGCAAGTTTTAAAAATATAAAGTTGGTTTAAATTTAGATAGTTTGTTTTTTTATTCAGTTCTTCTGTGGGAGTGAGGTAGTTGTAATGATGTAGTACTTTTAATATTTTATTTTGAGTTCGCTGAAGAGGGTTCAAATTTGTTGCAGCTGCTGTGCCCCATACTTCTATTAAGTATTCTAATTGAGATTTTACAAGGGAATTGTATATGATGTTTCGCACTTACTAGCTGGGATACCTTTCGTAACGTTCCTAGGAACGATAATAATTTATTGTTTACGTGATTTATATGTTGTTTCCATGTCAGTTTATCGTCAATCCATATTCCCAAATATTTTTCGATATGCGATCGCACGAAGAATGGTATCTACATTACAGACAAATGCTCGATTTTCTACTGCATTCCCATGTAGGTATGTTCTGTTATATGTTCTGTTACTAGCAATAACTAGTCTATATTCACCTTAAAATATTTGATTTTCGCGCGAATCTGTGTCAGATTTCATGTCAAAGACTCGTAAACGGAATTTCTGAATACTGGATGTTAATTCTCTCAGAAAATTATACCGATAACTTTGGTTCTATGTCGTTAGCATTCCATTCCTTCTAGCAACTCCGAGCATTACAAACGGGTTGTTCAGCGAGCTATCAAAAGAGTTATTTATTTTTCCATAGCTTGCTGAGCGACCCGTTTGTAATTGTTTCAAAAGTCTAACCAGCGTTACATAAAAGCAAAGAATTGAAAGAATGTCCAATAACGAACAGCTGTATCAGACTGCATGTCATTCCGTCTTTGAGGCATAGCAAATGGTTTACAATGATGTTTTAGTTTTTTTTAAAGTAGGATCAAACTAGTTTAGTCGATAACAAATAGGAAGGAACATATCAATATACTCACATATTATCAAGTAGGCAACAAAAAATACCTAATCAGCTAATTTTGAAAATTGCTTTACCAAACATTACCAACCAGATTTGGATTTTTTTTAAAGTTATGTGCTTTCCATAAGTTGTTTCCCAGATTTTGCGCAATCTATGGCCACGCCTTTCACTGCAAATGTGAATTCGCAAGTAGGTAGAATATTCAGGCTTTTTTTACAAGGTTCCAAAAAGTCGAGTGTTGTAAGCCCAGCAACGTAAAAAATTTTATAAGCTCTGGTCGAAGAGTCAGATACAAACGTTGATGACTAGAAAATATTATTATTTATCTTTATAGAACCTCACCTTGATATAATCGAAAATGGTTATGAATTTGAAAAAGTTATTACAGTTTCGTGCTCGCTGAACATTTTGCGGGAAAATGGAGCTTCACTGTGTAACATTAACCTTGACCTAAGCAGTTGACAAGCCTGAAATGTTTGCCTATGATTATGGTATCCTGATACTTTGAGAAGTTAACTCTGAGTTATCACATACTTGTTCGTACCTATTGATTTTAAACGACATATCGTTTTTTTTTTACTATAAAAACTTTCGTAGTTTCATAAATTCATTATGAATGTAAGCGGGTTAACTAAGAACCTAGTTTGTGTTGGAAGAACACCAACGTTTCATCCCTTAACGAGGGACTTCTTCAGGGTGAGTGCGGTTCGCGTCGCACTCGTTCAGCGTCGCTTACACACGACACATCGTGTTTTTTTTTTTTGAGAAAAATTTACTTTAAACAACCGCCGCGTGACGGCCGATAATACAAATTTTATTACAATTTCATATCCGGAATAGGAATTCAAGGAAAATTTTAATGTTTTTTTTGAAAAACCTTGTTTTTGAATTGCTTTCTGTTATTTTTCATGAAAATGAGAAATGCCGTTCGAAATATAATAATATATGATGGTTCAAGGTAAAATCAACAGCAAGATTTTTGATTACTTATTCATAAACAACTGAATTGAAATTCTGGAAAATTAACCACTTTATCAATTAAAGTCATCGTATTCTTTCTCAGTATTGCAGATTATTTGCATAGTATTGCAAACTCTCTAATGTTGCAATTATTTTCACACCCTACGACTTGATACCTGTCAAAGGCAGGACAAAGAGAGCTGCTGGTAACCCGATGCAAGGAGTAATGAGGATGTGACAGAAACTGCCTTTGTAGTCGAGAGGTATAATATGACATGGAGTTAGCTGCTCCCCTTCCTCGTAGAGAAACTAGTGGTTTCACGTTTTTAATGAAAACCTTGAACGAGTTCAATGAAAGAATCTTTGACAAGCGACCATAGGGGTATATACCTAACACCTTTTATATGCCAATCTTTTATACCTACTTTTCAAACGATTCCGCTGTCTCACAATATTTTGATCCCACAGTGTGATTCGGACCTATGTAGACAAGATCAGTAGAGCTATGCAAACGAAACCGTAAATAATAAATTAACAACCTAATTTTACAAAATAAAAAAAAACCTAACAACATACCTTAAATCTTAATCATAATAATCTAACCAACAATCTAAAAAAAATTAACGGTGGCACCGATTTTCATAAAACATAGCTTAGAAATCATAGCATACTAGGAAACATAGGCAACTTTTTTCACACAAAAAATCTAAATCCGAATCTATTCATCCGTTTGGGTCACAATGCCAACGACTGGCACACAAATATAGGTACACGTCAAGATGAGACCGCTTTTTGTTAGGCCTTAAAAATCAAAATGATTACGTACTGAATTCTGTAGTACATACTAGCTAACCCGCCCGTGGCTACGCCCGCCCGCGAGAACAAAGAAGAATATCCCGGCATAGTTTTCGATGAATGCACCGCTAAGCCGCTGCCTGCTTCAGTATTTCCGGAGAATTACAATATGGGTCTCTTCAAGACAAGAGTGAACAGGTGTCTTCTAGACCTTCGTGATACAACATCGGCCACATCATCACTTTCCATCAGGTGAGATTGTGGTCAAACGAAGGACTATATACTATAAAAAAAAATGCTCTCGGGCTGCTTGACTTGACTTCTTTGTTATTGGCAATATGTGTTTGTTCAAATATTAGATAAAGAAGATATTTACAATTTTAACTTATTTACATCAGACCTTTCATTTACATTTATATTAAAACCAGATAGAGAAACTAATTGTGTCAATTTGCTGCTTGACTTTTTCCGACACTTCTAACAATAATAATTATCGTTTAGGTAGGTACCATAAATCACTTATAAGGATTAATAAAACCTCGGATAAACACTCTACGTATTTAACATAGAGGTATTATAGATCCTAAGTCTATGGATGAAGTCTATGGAGCAAAATTTTGTCTATGGACGGACAGCGTTTTCGATGAAAGTGGCTTGACTTTTTCCGATACTTCCAAAAATTATCGTTATACACACATCAACATCGTCTAGGGATATTTTGTATAAAGTTCTTGAACTCTAAAAATACTGGCCGGTTTTAAAATCTTTTGAAGAAACCTTATTTTTTAGGCCTTTTTGAATGATTCCAAATATAAATTTGAACAAATGAATAAAAAACAAAAGATTTGCGCGGCATTGCTATAGCGAAGGTCGAAAGTTACAATTTATCTTCCATAGTTAATGGTAATTTTTTGTGTCAAATAGAAGTTTTAAAACACGTTATTAATTAATTTCGATTTTATACTACTAAATGCATCATGCGGCGGCGCCATTTAACTAGAGATAAAATGTTAAGGGCAGTAGGTATGCTCCAAGCTGGGGCTACTCAGCTGAGTGTTGCTGAGGAGATTGGAACAAAACAAAACGTGATCTCAAGGTTATGGTCACGTTATCGTGCTACCGGTGAAGTGGCTGAAAGACACCCAGGCGGGAACCGCATAACCACCCAGCGACAAGACCGATTTTTGCAAGTTTCCGCTAGAAGACAACCAAATGTTACGGCAATGCAGTTGGTTCAAAGGCTCCAGTCAGAGCACCAGTTGCTGGTGAGTGACCAAACTGTGAGGAGAAGACTGCATGTTGCCAACCTTCATGCTCGCAGACCGCTTCGTACTCCAGCACTACGCCGAGGAAATCGTGGACGAAGATTAGAGTGGGCTCGTGAACATTTGCTCTGGGAAGAGAACCAGTGGTCTGCGGTGCTGTTTACCGATGAGTCCCGATTCGGTTTCCATCACGATTCAAGAAGAGTACGTGTATGGCGAGTTCCTGGTCGTGAGAGCCGTCTGCAACACCCTCAGGAAGTCCATCCATACTGCGGTGGGACAGTTATGGTTTGGGCGGGAATACGTATTGGTGGAAGAACAGATCTCGTTTGGATCAGAAACACCATGACCGCTGAAAAATACCGTAACCAGGTGCTAGTACCAATAGTCTAACCCCATCGACTACAAATGGGCCAAGAATTCACGCTCATGCACGACAATGCCCGTCCGCACACAGCGCGAGTGGTGACCAGCTGGCTGCAGGAGCACGACGTGTCGGTCTTAAACTGGCCTGCGCAATCGCCAGACCTAAAACCCCATCGAGCATGCATGGGACATGCTCCAAAGAAGGGCTATGGACCATTTTCCTGCAAACGTCGCGACTGAAGAGCAACTTTTTTTGCATCTTAGCAGGACCTGGGACAATATCCCGCAGCAAGACTTTGATAACTTGATTCAAAGCATGAGAACCCGTTACAGGACCGTTTGTAACGTCATGGGTGGTTTTACTGACTACTGATTTTTCGTATAATTGCAAAAAACAGGAAATTTCGCATAATTTTGCTTTTTTTTTAAAAAAACACAACATCCTAAATGTAAAAATTTTTCATATTTGGTTTTTTATTGAATAAAATTTTATTTACACAATAAAAATATTTCTATTGTATTCGAAGGTCTAGTCTACTAAACGGGCTTTTCAAAAATATATACATGTTGCATGTTAATAATAACAAATTCTGAGTAAATTGAGAAAATATGAAATATCCCTAGACGATGTTGATGTGTGTATTTTAAACATTTGAAACACAAAACTTTGATAATTTATATATTTAAACCTTTCTCGTGAATCACTCTATCGATTGGTGAAAACCGCATGAAAATCCGTTCAGTAGTTTTTGAATTTATCGCGAACAGACAGACAGACCGACAGACCACGCGGCGGAGGACTTTGTTTGTAGTGATTTATCATTGCGATCTAAAACCACGAAACATAAAGCCGTTAAGCTAAAAATCCGCCGCGGCGGCGCGTGTCATATCATCGATTAATCCCGTCTGGTATCGCTATCTTGAAAAATAATAAAAAGTCTTCATTTACATCGTAATACGTAGCACGTTATAAGCAGAACCGTTAAAAAATCACAACTTTTTATGAGGATAAACAGTCATGATTGGACAATAACGTTTAGTTCTTTAGGCGTATAAAATAATCTCATGGGTAAGACTAATAGTGGAAAAACATTATTATCAAATAGGTAAGAGATAAAGTGTCAATAGATTCACATCACTTAAATTTATGTCCACCATCAGAAGTGAAAAAAATAACTATTTTTTCTTTTAAGAACGCCTAGGCTCAAAACTACTTTTACATACCTGTATCTAAAGCTTTCAAGAGAAAACTGTTTGCCTGCCTTCGGCCGCGTGGAACAGTGACAGTGGGGAGCATTTTTATATCTAATCAACGGCCTAAAAACAAGTTCCACTCTTTTAGCTTTAAAAATGACAATACTTCTATACAATTCTATACAAAGGTTGCCTGGCAGAGATCGCTCATAGCGATAAGGCCGCCCATTGTACATAAATCTGTATTTGTCTTTCCCTTGCCTGTTTCTGTTTTATCTGGTGTGCAATAAAGAATATTTGTTTTATATCGTATCGTACAATCTTTCAACCCCTTACAACCATTTTTTCGCATTTGAAAGTAGCCTATGTCTTTTCTCAGGCTCTAGAGTACCTGTGTACCAATCATTTCAGTAGTTTTGGCGTGAAAACGTGACAGGCAGACAGAGTTACTTTGCATTTATAATATTAGTAAGGATTTTGGCCCAAAGCACCCAACCAACAAAATGAAAACAGTATGAAATAACTGGCACTGCGTATCAGCTGAGCGGAATGCCTTGATCAAGGCTGCGCCACAGATTACCTCAAGTGACTTCGGCTGTGTGCCTGATTCTATCGGTTGCTGCAGATTCAAATACCTTAATACCGGTTCAGATGAAAGAGGTCGGAGCTTTTGTTGGTTGTTTTTAATAGACATTCCCTGTAGAAGTATGTAGATTGTACGTTTGTACAATGTAATTACTTCAGTTATATTTTCTGATGACGTAGAAAAATTCGGAATTACTTGAATTATTCTTATTTGGATTATTATCTCTCTCAGTTTCATATTTTCAGGTTCACTCATCCAACATCTACAATACTCACGATAGCAAGATTCGGTATATCGCATAAATAATAATTTTAAACTACTATCTAGAAGTTTATTACATAAGAATCAATAGCAACACATAAATGAAAGAACCTACAAAACGCTATAGGAAGTAAGGTAAGTTTGCACGATATGAAGCGTGTCATATTATATTATCAAGGGATGCTACAGTTCTCATGCAAGCTGACGCGTGTAACGGTCGAATTTTGGGTACGCACCCGTGCGTAACAGGGTTCTACTGCGAAACTCGAATTAATTTTAACTTAAAGATATTTTGAGTTGGATGAATCGTTAAAAGTGACACCCAAGGGAGACAGGCTAGCGCCTTCTGCAGAACAGGTCCACCAGCGAACTGCGATTGCGAACCGCCTACAATACTTGACGATTAGAGCAAGAGATTTGAAATACGAAATTATAACCAATATTGGAGGTTTAAGGAGGTCTTTGTCCAGCTGTGGACATAATATTGGCTAATGATGGTTGCAGATATGAGTAGTAGATAATATCAGTATCGTACAGCATTAAAATTCTAAGTTATACCTAATCGTGAGGTGTGGTCTGTGTGACTCTATGTGATGCGACAATGAATAATAAGCATAATGATGTCATCATTCTTTTACAACGCATTGATTTTATCACCTCGTAATTATTTGTCTAGGCTACCACAATATATACTAAGTGAGATTCTACTATCCTTAGACTTATTGATAACGTAGACTGTCTTTGCTCTCTATGCTCTATCAAACATTGTATGACTGGGTTCAGAATCAACACCCCTTTTGCCTTAAAACCCACCATACCCTAAAAAAACAAAATTAATCATCAGCATCATCATAATATCAACCCATACAAAATTAATAATCAAAATGATGTAATAAATAAAATTATTTAAAGGTTTTCTCAGTTTAATGAGTGATACTAACACTTTAATTAGTAACTGAGTAAACCGATAAAATTAAACATTATATCTCAACTAGCTGCTGCCCGCGCCTTCGACCGTGTTTTATAGGGATAAAAAATAGCCTATGTGTTATTCCAGGTCCCAAACTATGCCCATACCAAATTTCAGCCTAATGGGTTCAGTAATTTTTGCGTGAATAGTTTCAAATATCCATCCATACATCCATCCTTGCAAACTTTGGCAATTATAATATTGTATTAGTAGGATAGTAAATTCACGCTTGAAACATACCTACTCACTAAATCATCTAGCAAAAGCTTTTCAACTTAATAATTATTTCACAGTAGCCCTCATACGGGACTTAGAAGACCCACGCGCCCTCTGTGAATGTAACTGCCGACATGCAAATGGACAATTTCAACCTGTGCTGGGGAACTAATTAAGCATTATGGGACACCGTTATGAATGATCATACCTAGGGGTCGTAATGTTTGGGTTATAAAACGTTATAACTTATTATTATTTGGAAATTGTACGCTAGTTTTACCTTTACAATCATCATCATCATCATCATCAGCCCATACACGTCCACTGCTGGACATAGGCCTCCCCCGTACGACGCCACAAATAGCGG
This sequence comes from Eupithecia insigniata, assembly GCA_947859395.1. Taxonomy (NCBI): domain Eukaryota; kingdom Metazoa; phylum Arthropoda; class Insecta; order Lepidoptera; family Geometridae; genus Eupithecia; species Eupithecia insigniata. The sequence goes on along the minus strand of OX401995.1, from coordinate 7,379,604 downwards.
TCCTGAGCCGCCTCCATCCATCGACTCCCTGCGACCGCTACGATGTCGTCGGTCCATCGAGTGGATGGTCTCCCATGTAGGGGGGGATTTGCCATAATCACCACGCTTGGCAGGCGGATTGGTGATCGCAGTGTTGGTGTTTAAAAATACTCAGAAGGAAGCTGCTGCCCTTCCTCTGGTAGGTTCCCTTAGTCGGCTTTTACGACATCCACGGGTTGAGTTGGAGAGGTCGATATTCCTTTACAAGGGAAGGATAAATAAGTGACCGCAGGTATAAAAGTAGCTGTAACAATTTTCATGAAAATGTTGTATTTTTAAGGATCATTATGTGATGTTATACAAGTGATAAGTATTATATATTTATTTAATATTATATATTTATGGCGTTCTTTATGAAATGTCCCGTTTCAAAATCGTTGCTTATCTAACTCCATATCTACGAACGTAAGTGCTTACAAAACATAGGTAATCATTACATAGTATAAAACAAAGTTGCTTCCCGCTATCTGTCTGTCTTAAGTTTAAAACTGTGCAACGGATTTTGACGCGGTTTTTTTAATAGATAGAGTGGTTAAAGTGGAATGTTATATGTATAATTTGCACCCGTGTCAATCCGGGGCGGGTTGCTAGTAAAGCTAGTAAATAAATAAAGGCATTATTATTATAGTGCTTAAGCCATTGGGAGTTTTTGGAGTCGTAAAATTTTTGGGATATTATTTAATTTCTTTTTTTCTTAAATAAAGGCATAGGTATATTCCTTTGCTGGGTTGTTGAGGTCAACGGTAAAACGAGCCAGCCCATTAAAGATGCCCCAGATTATGAATATGAGCCATCTTATCGGATGACCTCGGAAATCGATCGGATTGCATTTCGCCTGCAGGGCTGACACGCCTCCTGAAATTACAAGGTTCGAGTTTCGGCAACGTAGTGATAAATATTGAGTAGCAGCTTTGTGATATGGATCGACAATATTTTTCTGAAAAAATTAACTCTGTGAAAGTTGATGTGTGTACCATCGCCAGCTTAGTGAGCGTTACCTCAGCAGAAAAGTATCTTCCAGAATTAAGTGAGTTCCACAAATAATTAGTGAGTTCAATGCTGTAAATGTGCGTCAAGTTAAAAAATTGTGGATGTTCCCGTTTTGGAATAAAACGCAAAATACGTTTCCTGCTGGGGTAACGTTCTTCCAGCAGGAAGATTCTTAACGAATAATCCTAGACAAATGTGACTTATATGGGCAGATAGCATAAATAAGTGCATAAAGGTGTGCCTAAAAATAAAATTTGTGCGTCTTAAGGTTTTTGAGATATTCAATTTCTAAATCAAAATATAAAATAGCATTGATACATTCACACAAGCCTATCTAAATTACGTAATATAAACTTGATATATACTTATACAGATACATGGACAAAAAACCACACAGGAAAGAGAATATTACATGTCCCCGAAGCCAAAGTAACTTTGGCGGGACAATATTGATACAAGTGCAAGGTTTCGTGCGGCTGCCGCTTGGTGCGCCTATTTGTTTGGTGGCTTGTCCTTTGATGTGGTACTGAGGAAGCCAGGGAGGTGAGGATAAGTTTGCGTAGCTGGGCGTTGGACGGTGGACAAAATGTTGAATCGTTGGTATTGGGAACCTAAAAGTATTTGGAAGCATTGCTTTGGTTTGATGACCTTTTAAAAAATAACTTTCAGCACTTGCTCTAGCCTCTAAGTAAAACATAAAACTTTAAAAGTTGAGCATGCTCGTCATGCTCCTCAGCTTATTGGGCTTAATTTTCATGGCCAGTTTGAAATAAATAAATAATCCTGGAGAATAATTATCCAGGTTGACACAATATTATTTACTTATTATTACTAACAACTACAATATTATTACAAAGCAGAGTTTGAGTAGAATATCTAATAAGATATTTTTTTTACTAAGTATATTATAGAAAACAGCCTGAACACCCCAAATAAATATTTTCAGGCCGAAAGAACATTAATCCCGAAACGGGAATCGAACCCGCTACCTCCAACGTCGCAGGCAGGCCTTTGCCCGCTGCGTCACAGAGGTCATCGCGACAATTATTCAACCAAACAAAGATCTATATCAAATCTTCTAGATCAATGATCAAATCCTATTTTATAAATGCGAAAATGTGTTTGTTTGTTTGTCCTTCGACCTTGGCGCCCTAACTAAGCAACCAATCGACTTGATTTTTGGCATAGTTAAAATAAGTTTAAAGGATGGAGAAGATAAGATAGGCTACTGTTTCCTGGTAAAACAACTTTCCATGGGAGATTTACGGGATAAAAGATCTTTTATCCCCCTAGAAATGTGAAATTCGATTTAACGCGAGTGCCTTTTATCACGTTTCAATTCATGAATAAGTTTATATAAGTAATATTTGGACAAAGTTCTATTTCTCATCGTAAACTGCACGTAATAGATACTTTAACACCTTTTGTTACCCCATACCACAAACAATTTGAAGTAATGGAGTTCTCACAAAGTTAGATAACTTTGAACATGGTAATTGATGAAACCGGAACAATAAACAAGTTCACTCGGTCTTAAATAATCACAATGGAGTCGACCCATATTACAAAATATTTGAAAAACATATAACAAAATATGAGAAAATCTTTTGTTTCATTATTGAAGAGTACAGTTTAAGGGGGCAGCAACGCCCCCTGCAGAACAGATCCACCCTAACTGGGATCCCAAAACTGCATTCCCAGCGAGGCGATTATGGATTACCCTATAATCATAGAGTAAAAACTCGATGCAAATGATACGAGAAATTAAGACACTTAATTATTAGGGAGGCCTTTTGTTTTCAAAGGTAATTCTGGACAATTCACACAACATTATTTAGTCCCATAGATACTAAGCAGAGCTTGTGTTATGGGTAGGTACTGGATAAGCATTAACTGTATCGTAGTTATTGCATTAAAGAATGATAAGAATAATTACTTAAGAAGACTACGAACCTCTCCCAAACGAAAACGGATCGGCCCATGCGGATTAGTTGTTGTTTCACGTCGAATGAAATGGCGCGCGCTATTAGTGAGAAAGCGCGTCTAACCATCAAATAAGAAGCTGTCATGTGGCTGCGTGCGTGTGCTCGGTGTCGGCACCATTTATTGATATTTTTTCGTGCTTTCCGATTAATTTTGAATAAACGATTGAATTCAAAAATATTTTTAATTATATATTTAAAATGTTGATATATGTAGTATAGCATATATAGTATTTAGGATGTTTGCAACGCAACGGATCTTCGAATACAGGTGTCTATCATGTATAAACAATCGCTTGAAAATGACTCGATTTGGTGGTCAAAATTAGTTTCGCTCTTATTTAAAGATCATTATGTTTTTTGAACAACTAAACCGCTACAAACATAGCTATTTTTCATCCGATTACGTAGGGAAAATTTCAATAAGATCGGGGGTGACATAGTTTCCAAATGAAGCGGAAAGTACATTTGTATGGGGACTAAGGCTATCCGTTCCGTTCTTAATACACTTAATAGGGAGGCCTATGTCCAGTGGTCGACAAGCGTTATGCTAGTCTACGACCGATGTGGCGCGGCGGGCGAAGGTCCGCCTGCGACGCAGGAGGCTGCGGGTTCGATTCCCGCCTATGGTTAAATGTTTGTACGATCTGCAAATATTTGTTCCGGGTGTTCTGGGTATTTTCTATATAAAATAAAAGATATATCTATGTCTTGTATTAATATACCTACATCTTGTCCCCTTAACCACCCTTAACACAGTCACTGCTTAGCTTGGGGCTAGATTATGCTGTGTGGATTGTCCATGGCATTCAATACACTTTTTCACGAATATAAGAATTAATATTTGCATCAAATTACCTTGATGTTTTTCTTATTTAAATACCTAACACGTATTTACTAGAAACTTATAAGTAAGCACCTACCTACTTTTACAAAAACTAACCTTGCACTATATTTCTTGTAGGTTACTTTTTACGTGCTGTCATTATACTTAAGCCGAGCTGATTCATTGATCTATTAACGGTACTAACGGTAGGTATATAATTATTTTAATATACAAGCAAAAAATAATACTATATATGTATTTATTTACATTATATATGTATTTAATATATTTTTTATGTCATTTCATTACTAATCATAAAATAAATTATAAATAAAATAGATATAAATAAAATAAATAATGCTGTAAATTTCACATAGCATTATCTAGCCCTAAGCTAAACAGCACAAAATCAAACGATACTGACTTATAATTAAGTTTTTACACATTAACTTTGCACATAAACGAGGCTATTCTCTTTCTCTGGATGACATGGAAGGAATCACACGGGCTGCTGTATACATTTCTTCAGTCCCATGAGATGCCTACCTGAAAACATGGTTGTATATCACTCTGATAACATCATGTGATTTCTTGCCATACTCTGTCCAAAGTTGACATGTATAGACTGAAGTAATTTTCATCTAAATATATCACTAACTAAACTAACTCCCCTATTCAGTAATTTCAATTTCAACTCACGTTTTTCACCTAAATTACATTTATTTGATGGCACATTCCAATCTAATTAAGTAGTCTCTGAACCAATTTGGAAGCTCTGTTCTTACATCAGAGCAGCCATTGAGATTATGTAACATCGATACATCACTTTCTCCTCATAGTTATCAGGCTTTATTGGGGTCGGGTTGACTCAGCCTGCTTTATGTATTCCGATAGCAGACTAAGCAATCCATAATACCTTCATAATATAAGGTCAGTAATAGATATTACGTAATTTTTTCACAGAAGGATAGGTTCTGTGTACCCTTATGTAACTTTACCGGGTGTGTCAAGGTCACATTTGTTTGGGTGAATTCTGTTATTTGGAATTAGTAACACAAATCGTCGGAGGTTTTTTAGAGACAATAGACCTTCGTTTGACACAATCTCACCTGATGGAAAGTGACGATGTAACCGACGGTGTATCACGAAGGTCTAGCTAGAAGACACCTATTCACTTTTGTCTTGAAGAGACCCAGAGGTACCCTCATCATAAGTCACACAGACGTCACAACACGGGTTAAATAGATATTATAGATAGAAAATGCGTTACAAAACAATTACTTCAAAAATAATACAAACGATTTGTTACAAAAATGTGACAACTGGCGGTCTTATCGCTCATGAGCGATCTCTACCAGACAACCGTGGATGGATAGGATCTTTGGATTGAACATGGGGATCTGTTGTGCATGTTCATGTTATTATTAGGTACAAATTACACGTGGTTTGTCATCATAATTTAGCTACCTTATCACCACGCTTTACAGGTGGACTGGAGAACAAAGTTCAGGTGTCAAAAATACCCAGAAGGAAGCTTTTGTCAGATTCTCTTACAACATGCGCGGGTTGAGTTGGACTGGTCGACCACTACGGCCAATAGGTACTTAGTAAGTACACGACAAGCTATATCCAAAATTCAATTTTCAAAATTCACGCATCAGTAGGTAAATCTTTCCAATTACTTCTAAATTCATACAATAATAATTAATTAGAAGATCCAAAATGAAAAGAATGGTAACCCTGCAAAAAAACACCAGGCTAATTAGTACTTAGTACGTCTCGTTGCGTTGGGTTGTGGCAATTCGACCATGTGAGTTATTGTTACCTACCTACCCATACGGCATGGCAGGCGCGCTGGCGCGATCTATAAAAACTCAGTTTTACGCCCGATTTGGAATGTGATTACCACTTGAATTTTTTTAAAGGAATTCTGAGTGGAAAATGTATTTTTAATGAAAAATGTGCCCAATGGTGGTGGTACCTCCCCTATGTAGGTAATGCTTAAAACCATAAGTGAGCTGGCTACCTACGTATTTCAGCGTCGTCGTACAATACAAAATTAAAGAGCATTTTACGTTTTGTCGTAAACCACGGATTCCTTCAAAGGTAAAGAGAAAAAACCGCTGTAAAACGTTTTTACGATGCTGTAAAGCATCTTATCGTTATTTTTAATGGTTTGTATTATAGGTAAATGTACCTAATTTGTAAAGTTTGTAAGTCAGTCATGACATCACTACTCTGCCGTATTGATTGGGATAACAGAAAAACTCGTATCATACCTATCGTCAGTGGAAAGGAAGAAATGCTAAAGCGCCAAGTAGCATTTTGACGCTTTAGCATTTGAGGCGAGGAAGATAACAATTAGGTCAACCATGATCGAGATGTCATCTTTCTTATCAACCTTCAAAATATAATTACACAGATTTTTTAAAACATTAGTACTTACTACCTACAAATAATAAAAAAATAAGATTTTGCACCTACTGTGTTGTTACCTACCAATTTGTTTTGCAGTTCTCTGAACATTCAACCATTTTCTCACCTATTGATTTCCCTGTTGGTTGTTTTCATCTCATTGTCATCTTACTTGATGTGAAAATTGTTGATTCATTATGGCCTACTTCTCGTACCTATTTAAAATTTCCCTTATGTACCGTAAAATATATAATTCACTTTTTAATTTCATGTTATATAGTATTTTCAACATCAATGTATTTTTCTTGATGAATACATTTGGTATATACATATGTTAACGTGATTCTTGATCTATACTCTGGCCAAACTGAAGATACAATGTTTGTAAACAAGTAGGTATTACAAGTGTTCTGGTATACAATTTAAGCCCTTTTCTACAATGCTGACAATCAATTTGTCAAACACGCCATATAGTGATATTAGATTTTTGTGTTGAGAGTTGTTTACTGTACATTGTAGTTAGAATGGCTGTAGTATAATTCTAATTCTAAGTGGGGGAACTGAGAGCTGCTTTGACATCTTGCATGAGTGTATTGTGCATTATCTACACCTATAAGCTGGAGTATAAGTACCTTAATGTATTTTTGACAAATGTTTCGTTGATATATTGAACCATGTTAATACCCCAGAAAGCTACAGAAGCCGCTTCCTACAATTAAGTAAAAAGAAAAGTTCTGTGTGAATGTGAACAGTCAGTCACTTCCGAGTTGTGTGAATGTGAGACTGAACATGTGAATGATGTTTCGATTCTCGCGCTCGAGCGACCCGACTAATAGCTAAAGATACCCTGCTCCATCAGCCCATCATTCAGACGTAGGAGATATCTCTGTAATTAAAACGACACAGCTGAGTAACTGCATTTTCTGGCCAGTTATTGTGATTGAAATCAAATTGTGGGCTTTTCACGTGATTAATTGATAGTTTTTGCAGTCTTGAAGCTAATAACCATAACAACGGATTATATTTAAAATCTAAAATGACACCGAACGATGTCACTTCGCAACTAGTGTAAAGAGATACCATCATAATAACGTTACAAGTATGTTAGAACCATTTATGTCAAACAAAAAATATTTAACAAACACTCATTAGGTTTCAATAAGACATAAAAAAATGAACCAAATCAAAATCGATTTATCCACGTTAAACTCGCTGCGTCTGGAATTACAACAAATTCGAATAAGCAAGCATACAACAGATGTTCAATTATCCCCACATTAGTTGCTTAAATAAAAAGAATTACAAAACGAAATGACGTCAATAACTATTGCCGACTATACAAAATGGAAGCATGCAAAGCTCAGAGACTAGTAATAAGTAAAAACAATAAGATGAATAAGACCCCAGCGGATGGCTTGCATCCGTGTTTTTGTTGCAACGCTCATGGCGTCTGCTCCATTGTCATTTGTGGGAAGAATATAGTTCTCTGTCAAGTTCCTAAGGTAGCTAATTAGCAATTTATTTGCTATGTTAAAAAAAGTTGATGATACACTTCGTATATATTGTTCATTTGCTTTTCGAAACTGTTAGATAGTGTACATTGTAAGTGTCTGAATAAACAAATTGTATAGAAAAGTTTTAATGTGTATAAGCCGAGGTATAAGTGCCTACAACTAATAATGGAAGATTTTTAAGACCTAATAACGCAATTAATATCCAAAAGCTTAGATACTAAGTACCTAATAGGTAATGATTGATGAAGATTAAGTAGCTCATTAGATAAAAGCCTAAAATTCCAAAATATGGAAGGATTGTCTAGCTTGCAGGTGCACAAAATAAGTGTATGTACTGTACATTATAGTGTACATGTTTATTATTTTAAAACCTTTACATATTAGCAAATAATAAATAATTATAAACACGTTTGTCTGTCATAACATAACAATCTTAACTAAAAATGCACACTACGTTAAGTAAACTATAAAATATAGTACCTAATTTTTTAAGGAGGTATGTAGTTTTAAACATATATTTATTATGAGATTATGACATAAAGAGTTAAGTCAACCATTATTGGAATTCTTCATAACCATGACTTAATACTATGTTGTGAGAGACTGGTACTTGAAATAAGTTTTTTAAATAAACTTGTAGTGGCAGTGAATAAAGTAATCGACTAAACTATAAAATAAACAATGAAATGCTGACTTTGGTTGAAAAACTGATAATATTTACTTTACTTTAGTTAGCTGTTTGTTTACTTTTTACGAAAATACTGCATCTGGATTTGATATTCGCAGAAGTTCATCATACATTTATTCATACACACGTGAAATCTATTAGGGTTCCCATTCAGCGCTATCATAGCCTACCTACGCTCCGTCATCTCTTCCATATTTTTTCCCACTTTTTACGTTTTCATATGTATTTAGTTGCGAAAGTTTCCGATGATTCGTCTTTGTTCTCAAATATGTATGTTAGCCGAAATGGTAACATTACGTTATTAAATTTTTGTTTCAATATATCCTAGCTTTTATAATAAAAGCGTAAGTAAACAAAACCCTCATTATACTGATGCGAAACTTAATAAATCAATGGACAAAAACTTTACACAGCATCGTCGCCTAAAATTTCCATTAAAAACTAATCAATCAAACTCAAAGTAGACAAAGCCGAAGTTCTAAAACCTACCCTTGTTTGAAACTCGAAATAATGGTCGAACGCAAGTCCGACCACTTTAGCCGGTAGACTCGGTAAGCTTGTCATGTCAGTCTGTGGAGCAAGCAACAGCAGTCGAAACCGATATAGCGAGGTATCCGAACGTCTCGCTTAACCGCGTACTCAAATAATTCTCTTCGTCGCATTATTGTGACTGCAAGTGGAGTGAAAAAGTAATTCAAACTATTTATAACCTAAATTCAGTGGTGCAAAGTCTTTTATCGGATTGTGCTGATTTGTTGTGGATTGTACTTTGTATTTTTCATTTGTTTGCTGTTTCGCCGATTCACTGATAGCTTAGGTAAGCAAGAGGTTCCGACTACTAAAATACATTTTTTGCCTAGATTTATCGATACAATAAATATCTCTTTACTTGTATTCTATTAGGATTCGTTTTCCTTGTGTATTTTTTCATATACCATACCATAGGTATAGGTACGTCGAACCTTATCGATTTATTTTATTGTTTCTCGAAACAAAATCAAACCTTAAAATTGTATACACTATCATACAAAATCTGCTGTGTCCTTCTTTAGCTTTATCACTGACTCAACAATAAACATTTTGAAACATTTACGTTACTAGCTTCTGCTTGCTAGTCTACTCGCGTGGCACTTGACTAGAGGAACAGGTAATCTAGGTCTTCCGTGAAACCAGGTTTAGCTCATGTTATGTCAGTAAGACATTTAAGAAAATAAATACATACCTTCCTATACTCAGATTCAAAAACCTGAATATTTTTGTATACGGATATATTATACATATATTAATGTTAATATAGTTAAGGAGTTATAGAACCCAAGGATTATTGGTGGAAAATACGACATTGGTATCATCGAAGCAAAGCCCAGAAGCACGAAACAATTTTTGGTTTTAAAAGCTTCCATTCATTATTTACTTAATCTCTCGTTCGTTTTTGAACTCGAAATGTAAACATTTTTGCTACATAGCGTTGTTGAAGTTTGTGTTTTGATTTTTAAAGATAATTGTGTTGTTACCTTGTTGTTTTCTTTGATTATTATCATTTTTTGTGAAGTTTCCATTCATAAATGTCTTTGTTGACATAAAATATTTTAGATTCTAAATATCGAATCGGAGTATGAACTCAATAATGCTGGACCATCAATACAACAACATAAAGCCATAAAATAAACCGGGCTTATCTAAAGGGTACCTAAGTACCCACTAGAAGAAAGTATTGTAAATACCTACCTGAGACATTGAGATGTAAGGAACTCATATTATAACGATTATTATAATAATTGTGATGACATTATGTAAACAATAGGTACCTGTACCTAGTACCAACTTCTACCTATTGAATGTAAGAAAGCAAAACAAACAAACTCACTGTACCATAATAATATAAGGATAAGGATGCTTATTTGTATCTAACAACCGCTCATCCGCTCGAACCTGTTCTTGGCCAGATGATTTTGTTATTATTTTTTCTCAAACTGGTATCACAGGAGATGCGTCCAACTCCCGCTTTACGTCTCCTGCTATTGGTTAATACCCACTTGTATCTAGCTAATACCAAGGTAGATTTTAACCTAATAAATGCTTAGAACCTAATGTTATTTAAATTATTATTTAATTTATCCTGTCTGCAGTTCTGAACCAGGCTATTTCCAAGTCTAATGCTTCGAGATAAAGTGAACTGCTTCCTTCGAAGCGGATGCTAATTTAATGAACTTGCATCGTATGGGGTTCGACGTGATTGCCTGGGAATCTGAAATCATGGATCTTTAAGTTTTCATGTCAATGGGAAATTCGAAGTTGGAAGAACATTAAATTCTTCATACTGCGACTTTCCCATTTAAATGATGCAATTATTGGTTTTTCTTAAAAAATGTGTATAACTAGTTATAGAATGAACCTTCCCATGATACGACAAAAACCATAGTTATGTGTATGCGTACGTATGTTATGTACGTAGCTCGCTCTAAAATTCCCTTCCTTGAAATATTCACAACAACTTACAAGAATTCTTGAAATTTAATGTATTTAAATTACTGTTTCATGTAGGTAGATAATATAGATACAGACTATAGATAGCAATGTTGATGTTTATATTACTTATCAACCATACAGTAGCCCGTATTGGTTATTGATGCCGAATTGTTGTTTACTTTTCCAACTGATCCGAAAGTCAATAATGACATACGAGTAGACATACTTACCTTCCTAATTACTTCGATTTTAGGTACTGAATGATCCAATATTAATTACCTACCTGTTTACCCGTTGTTAACTAAAACAGAGATATTTACATATATTATTTTCTGCCGAAATCCTGCCGATATCCTATCTGTTTTTATTAACCTATCATACCCCATTGTTGCCATGGTAAATGTTTTTTTTCCCTCTTTTTGTCGAAACCACCTGTCTTGTCAATATCATCACCCTCAAAACTCCACCTATCTTTTAAGTTTTCATTGATTACAGCCCGCGTCTATTTGTAATGTTTGTTAATATGTGTGTTTGTGTGTGTGTGTGACCACACGGGTAAACGTGTTCTGTATTGGAGACCGTGACTCGACAAACGTAGTGTAAGACTCCCTTCGGCCAGGTGGACTTATATAGGCTAATGATGATGATTTTTAAATAATAATAGGTTCGTGTACTCTATACCTACTAGATGCTTATAGAGCAAGCCGTTGGTACTGTCTTGATAGTAAAATTTTACAGTCAATATTGTTAAAGTCGTTCGCAAGTTTACTTTATTGATCATAAATTTCTCAAGAACTTACTTCTGTCTGACGCCACTCCTTTATCTTATTCCATGTCAACACGTTATCACATCCTGTCCTGTCTGACACATCACATCACGTGACCTCTACAGGATAGGTCAGATAATGCAGGTTTATTGTACTGGTCTCTTGAGGATGTCACTTCTTCAACCTTATCTTTTTCAAAGAAATGAGAATGTGTTGTCGCACTAAATAAATTGGTTCCAGTGTCAACTCTATAATGAATTACTTGCCTATATTGCATACCTTTTATGAGGTCAAAATAACTATGGTACGTACCCATAATTACCAAAAGTAAAATCTCTACATTACATTCTCGTAGTATAAAACAAAGTCGCTTCCCGCTGCCTGTCTGCAACGGAATTTGATGCGGTTTTTTTTTAATAGATAGCGATTCAAGAGTTAGTTTTATATGCATAATTAGCACCTGTGCAAAGCCGGGTCGGGTTACTAGTAGAATATAACACAAATTAAATGGAAAACCTTCTGAGCATTCTACAAGCTTTAAAATGAGTCTGCGAAGGAACAAAGGTGAAATATATTTTTGCTAAAAAAAAACTAATTGAATACCTATTTAAGGTAAATTATGTCATTTCTTTAAACTTTGCTATAAATAGTGCAGTTAAGGATGATCTATGTATTGTAATATGTATGATATATATAGGTAGTATCTACTTGCAAATGTTTAGGATGAAATTTCACTTTAAAGATTATTTCTATATGATTGTCAAATCGTATCGTATCCACCTCGATACCACCTCCGTACTTTTCGATATCCATTTAGCTGACTTGTCAGGGGTTGGGTAGCGTTATAAATAATGTGCTATATCGGCCACGGGTCGTTTCCTAACCAAGTTGCAGTCCGTTGCCACGAGGGCAGGAACCGCAAGACTAATACCAACACGATTTGATAAATGTTGATAATTTTAACTAAGCAACGGCACTTGATACAGTCTAGCTAGTCTAGAAGAATATCGTAGATAGATTATTGGAGTCCATAATTATATTTAACAGCTTGGTTTTTTTGTTAATACTTTCAGTCTGTAATAAAATGATGTCACGGCGCGGGCGAAGGTCCACCTGTGACGCAGGAGGTTGCGGGTTCGATTCCCGCCTTGGGACAAATGTCAAGGTTTTATTTATCAACTGTATTTTTCCCTTTATAGGTACTTTTTGTAATGTGGAGCGAAACCAGAAATATTTTGGACATGGGAAAAAGCAGAATTTTTTGGAATATGGGGCGAACGTGGACAAAAAATTTGTATGATCTTGCAAATATTTGTTCCGGGTGTTCTGTGTATTTTTTATGTATTTTTCTGCTTAAGCTTTAGATTTTTCGGTAATTGTCATCCTATTATATGTTTACAACACCATAGAGTTTAAAAAACGTGCTAGTCAATATTATTTTGGGAATAAAGTGCTAATGGTTAAAACGTTTTATAGCACGGCATGTTTTAAAATATCAGATAACGGAAGAGAAGAAACTGTATTTACAGTGTGCGGACCACTACATAGTACTACTTTTACTAAAGTAAAGTACTAAGTTTTTACCCGACTACCGGAGGGTTATACTTATGTAATTTTAATTTTGTGACGTGTCCAATAGTCCTGTAACGTCTAAAGGAATTAAAGCACTTTGATATTTGAGATACGATTGAAATTTCCTCGACTAGCAAAATTTTTGTGGAAAAGAAAGTATTTGCACCTTTGTGCATATATTGCTATTGGTATAAGTAATTCGTAAACATTATTTCAATAGGTAATCTATATTTTCGAGGCAGAATATAATATTTTATGAAAGTAGGTAGGTTAGGTACCTACTTGATTCCATAAATTTGGAACATTTGCCGGTGTTTTACACAAAACGCTTACTTTGCTACTTAACCGTATAATATTAATAAACTTTTATTAGCTTTTTAATGAGGGTCCGCAGATATTAGGTTTTATTTGTAACACTTAAAATTAAAAGTCCATTTATTTCATACGATTGTGCTTGTTTGTAAAATAACGTCGGCCGATATACCAAAATAACCGCTTTTACAAACAAAGCCCTGCAAGGAGGAAAAGCATTAGAATCACATAGAATCTCATAGAAGACACAAAATACGCGGAGTTTAGGTGTGTCGTGCTATACTGGTTCGTTTGCATACCTTTGGCATAATGATTCGGCAACCGGAATCCTGTCATGAGATATCGACCGATGAAGGTTTTGGCATTGAATCACTGTAGTTTATAACATTTTCTGATACCATGAAAACACACAAGTTAGCTTAGCTTTAAACATGAGCATCATTTTCATTTAATGTTAGTACGCACATAGCTAGCTTTACTGCAACCAATACGAAATCAACATTCACTGCCCAGTCTCTGCGGTGTGACCCGCAGGACTCGCAAAACTACATGTGTGTCGTTGGAAATGAAAGTGTTAATGGCTAATAATGAGAACTTGGGTCAAGTTCAAGTTTTACTTTAGTCACAGCTTTAGTTGGGAAGGTTAATCGGAATATATTGACGACAATGATAGATGAACGAGACTAAGCGGATATATTGGAAAAATCAAACATTAAAATAAAAATGCAGTGATTAATACCATTAAATAGTATCCATCGCAGCAACAATATTATTACTATCAAGAAAATTACTATACCTTCTAAGGATGGGAGTTATTGGATATTTTGGCTACCGGTTATTAGTTGGGTATTTTGTTTCCATACCGCTAGTACCAACTGGTACCCAATAACGTTACAATACTCTATACCTGTCCTGATTTCTACCCAATATATTTCTAACCGATTTGGTTAGAAATACCAAATACTTGTTGGAGCTACATAACTTTACGGGTGAACGGTCCGCTGGTACCTATGCGTAGATGATAGTTAGGTAAGTATAGGTATTGAAGCGTTGGGTAGTTATGGCTCACGGTCGGTTAGGCGCGATGCTCGCTTTGCAGTTATTCCCTAGCGGTATGCGGATTTTACAATACCGTTAGATATTTTAGGACCATGCTAACAGTTACTGAGTTAGTTATTGAATACCGGACTCATCTCACCTTCGCATTAGTAGGTGCGATTGGTAACTTGTCACTCATACGATGAATAAACATTATTATTCGGCAGGTATGACACAAATTGCACAACAACGACGACCACTTCGATACATTGAATACGATAATGGTGCAATGACAACAGGTTTCCAGACTCGCTTGCTTCACATGCTACACTCCCATCAAGACCTCTATAGGTATTCTCTACGATCCCACAAACTTACCAACAATAACAATCTAGTGTAAGTACACCTTAATAATATTGACCTTTGTTTTTTCTTGAATGAAAAGTGGACATGATCTTAAGTTCTTGATCCTATGTCGGTGGTCCCATTTCCCTGCGTCAATACAAACTTTTGTAATAATTTGTCAGGATAAAAATGATAAAACCAGCTGAGCTACTTTCAATTCTGTCACGTAGATAATAAGGTTGATAAAGTGAATATTGAACCACCTTATAAAGGAGCACTGAACTTTGCGGAGCGCAGAGGCTCTGTCCACACCTGAGGTTCACTCACACGGCCATTAGTTCTGACAGCCTCAACTTTGAAATGCCTGTACATACTGAGAGTGTTTCGACATTTTTCATTAATTCTTTAGGTTCGAATTTGTCTCAACAAATTGTTGTCTAATAATCTGGACAGGCTCTTCACTCACACGCACTTCAATACTAAACCTTTTGGCCGACTACATAAAACCACGAAGACTCGTTAACCATCGCTAATGAAACTATATAAAAACCTGATGATGCAATCTTCCGAGAGACTCCAGCAAAAAAATAAAAACTTCATACCCATTAAGGGAATTTAATACCTACAATATTGTGATACTGTTTTGAACTTTACGCTAGTCATCGATGTAATAGCGCGAGAAATTGCTTCGTAATTGGTTTACGATGAAGCTGGTAGTACCTTGCTTTGCTTGGGAAAAGGATCTAACTACCTATATTACTAATAATACACAATTTCCTATTACCTTGGTGGGAAAGCAAATTATTGCAGATTACAACAAATGAATAAAGTCACAAGCAGCAAACAAGTCTAGAGCGCTTTTTATAGGTTTTGATTCACATCTTAGTACAAATATAGGTATTTCAAAGACACTGGTGGCCGTCCCCTCTGCATTGGTTGCAAGTTTTATTTCTGGAGAGCCCTGCACTTTTAGGAAGACAACTATTTCGAGTGCTGAACGGAACCACGCTTGTCTTACCATTCTTGATCATTCACAAATTTGTTCCATCGTCGTAGTAATAAATTTTGGTTTCTTTTGGAGAGCCGATTGTAGTTTTGTTCGTTTCTATTTCCTGTTGGTTGTTTTTAGTTCTTGGTCATGTTTTCCAATTCGATTGATTGCAGGGTTTAAAATTTCGATGTAAAAGTATATTACTCTGACTTCCATAATTAGTACATATCTGTTTTAAATGACTACCAATGACTTGGTGATTTGATGCTTTAGATAGACATCATTCTCAACATTTTCCGTGAATGATTGATAGTTGAACGAGGCAGTACTTACAAATTTGTGTTTAATTTTCGGTACAAATAGTTTTAAATCTAAATCTACAGAAAATATCCTTTACACCATTTTATTCGAAGATTCTTCGTGCCAGACTATTATAATCACGTTAACCACCACAAACCTCAGCCGAGTAGGACTAGAACCTTCTATAATTACCGCCCACATTAAACAGTCGTCATTACGGGCTGCCTGAGGACCATCATCCTGCCCTGTAGCTGAGGGGCAAAGTTGCAACAGCTCTATAAGCAGCTGATCAACTCTTTGTTGTTGTTGTGTGTGAATGTTTAACTTTATTAAAAAACCTTTTATATATATTTACTGTCGAAATTAATTGATTGATTGCAGTTGTGGGATATGTTTTTGCATGACGAAGAGAAATACTTTCCATCGATAGTCTCAGTTTAGGACTGAACAAACCCGTCAAAGCGTCAAGCGAAGAGAGAACTTTGACATACAAATACGTATGGTATAAAAGTCGTAACCCTGAACACTTCACAGTTACCATCATTGATCAGCTTACTTTAAAAAAAAATGTATTGAGTGACTTACACTTAGCTAGATATTAAGAAGGCATAATGATCACCAAAGTACTTTATGCTTCTCTGTGGTCCTGGCACACCGCAGCACCTCACCACAATGAGGGGGTTTTCAAAACCCCCTTAGCCCTTGTTAGGGGTTTTTCGCACTAATTACTTGGCACTTCGCTTGACAACCTATCGTCCATAGTACCTCACATAGCTGTAAAGTGTGGCTGAGTCATCATTTTATATGAACGCTTACCTCATGCGGGTAGGTGATAAACTTGGGAGACAATAGTGAAAACATTGCAGTTTTATGCACCTCACTGACTAAACTAAACTTTCACATCCAACTGCTACATATAAATATCTAAAATCAACTTGCTTCCCTAATAGATGTTGCGTAGAGCTATATAGAAGTACATATTTTGCTAATGATCACAATTAGTCATCGATCATTCTAATGAAAAATTATAATACGGATGTAAGTACATATAGACACTGTGCAATGGCTTCTTCCCACCGGACCATAATGGTATATAATAATGGATCATTTAAATATAATGGATGACATACATACATGTTACTTGACCTTGGTAAGTCAAGGACCGGAGTTTATTACTTACCTTCGCTTCCTCAGATTTATAGCTTCTGGGTGACTGGTAGGGATCTAGTAGACGTTTTTTTTTTTTAAATGTATTAAATTAACGATTATGTGTTTTTATAAGTTCATACCGACGTGCATACAGTCTAGCTGTTATAAAAAAAAACATTGTTTTAATTATTATGTTATACTACCTACTGCCCGCGCGTTCAACCGCGTTTTATCGGGAAAAAAATAGCCTTTATGTTATTCCAGATCCCTTTGACATTTATAATATTAGTAGGATAGGATTTAATTAATAACATCATACTGACAGGCATAGAATTACGGTTCAACATAACAACAACTTATTTTGAAGTCAGTTGAATAATACCAGTTACAAAAATTTTGGACGAGTTTACGTCGCATCGGTACCGCCACATTGGATGTAATCGACCGTATAACAGGTGTAGGAACTGTTTTTTAATGACAGATGGCTAAATATTGTGAGTAGGGGTTCGACTTGGCTCATGAACAATTTATAAGCTTGTTCTAGAACCTTAATCACGATATAATGGAAGTTTACCCAACGCCATCAATATTCTACATTTGAACAGTAGTAAAGAACATCAAAATAAAGAATAGGAAAGGACAGAATAGAAAGCAAAGGTACATATATCCTTGCTAGAATAAAGCTTAAAAGGTTTAACTTATATTACCTCGATGGTTTAACTGAAATATATGTATAATACGAAATCTGGCAGGTTTTGCCATAGTAAGAAACGCGTATTTCCTTCAGAGTTATTCGTGTTAAAAATCTCAATATTGTACACGTAGTAGGCAAAGTATAATATGGCGTGTTTTAAAAAACGATAAACCGACTTCAAATTCCCTTACTTTTGCACTTATTTTAAGTTTTGCGGGATATATACTAATCCCCTGGGGATAACAATTTTATGAGAGCTCTGCGGGATTATTTTCTATTTAATAACGAAAGAATTTTCAAAATCGGTCCTAACAAATGGCGGAGATATCGCGTAACATACATACAAAAAAAACTAAAGACGAATTGATTACCTCCTCGTTTTGAAGTCGGTTAAAAAGTGAAAAGTAATAATGCAGTTAGGTATTAGACATGATTACTTGGATTGGATATACCCAACTTGTCAAGATTTCTCGAAGCAGTTTTTCTTTTCCGTTTTCTCGTATTTTCTCCGATGACTCACAACTTTATCTGACCACTTCGTATTTGCAATTTTGCAAACTGTATCAATTTATGATTGAGTCGAGAAATTAGGTACCTTACCTACTTCTAGAAATACTACTAGACATAAATGAAGTGACGACGGGCATGCCATATAACTCGTAGAACCGATAACTGTTGGTGAGTAAAGGTTCTCGAGTGGCGACCACGATGCAATGCGAAAAGGAGTGTGAGAAAACCTCCGAATCGATGGACCGACGACATTGTAGCAGTCGCAGGGAATCGTTGGATAGAGACGGCTCAGGACCGCTACTCGTGGCGTCGTCGTTTGGGGGAGGCCTATGTTCAGCAGTGGACGTATGATGATGACTGATACTGATTATATAGATACTCTAGTTCTAGTTGACTAGAAAAAGTAATATGTAGCTTATTAAAATATGCAGGTCTCGACAGAGCCTACGCATTGCTCCCCTTGGAATCGAGACCCAAGGTCCGTAGGGTACCGAGGCTCGGCGGGTTTTCAAAAAATTATCTGAGCACCTGGTCGAAGCGACGGCTGACCCGAGAGCTGGTGAGTATCTGGCGCAGCACATTAGAATTGCCATACAGCGGGACAAAGCAGCCAGCGTCTTGGGGACGCTTGCGACTGGTATTGATATGGACCAGTTGAGCTATCTGTAGATTGTTTGCAACAGTCTGCAGTTAACTCAATTGTTTCAATTGTAAATACTAGTTTAATAAAAGGATCAATAGAAAAATACATTATTATATATTTTATTTACATTATATATATTATGCTTCTAGCTAGAAGCATAATGTGTATGAAATAAATTTGTACGGATTCAAAAAGCCTAATAATTATATCTGTGAGTACAATGTGCACTAACGTCTGTTAGTCCTGTTGAATTTCAGAGTTCTAAATCGAAACGCCTAATGTGTCTGTTACTATTACTACACATTAGGCGTTTTGAATTTCTATGTTTCTAGGTAACCAAACGAGCTTTTGAATAGGTACTACGGATGTATCGGACCAGATGGCGCGCGCTTCAAAAAACCTAATGTGTACTTGCTTTCAGAATGAATATTATAAAATGTAGCTTATTCCATAAACGACATAAAGCAAACCATAAATAGGTACAGAGAAGCTAGTTATAAACTATAAAGTTGTTACTTCGTAACTCCCATAAACTGTAGCACAAACAATCGATAACAGGTAATCGGATTGGTCCGTTCCCCTGACACTTCAGGAAGTGACCCCACTCCACGGAAGAGTGGACTCAATAAGCCTTTTCTCTCTTTATTCCAACGGTTGAGCCTTTGTGAGCTTAGTGGGCCATGTGCTTTTGCACTCCCACCCACTGCACATTTTAGCTTATATACATCGGACAAAGCTTGATGGTTTTAGGGCATTTTTACAAATTATGTGAGTAAATTCTAAAAAATATCTCGCTAATTTGAAAATATGTATATACATAGGTTAACATGACATCATTTTTTTATTAGTTAATTGATAAACTTCCAATTTCACAAATAAATAAAGTGGCGTTAGTATCCCTAAAAGCCGCCCCAAAACCTTTCAAAGAAGTTTCAGAGTTACAAAATAAACTGTATTATACTAAATAGAAAACGAATACCTACATAAACAAAAGAAACTAATATGTGACTTTATCCAAAGTGGGCTCTTGTTTCAGTACATACCATAATTCTCTAGGAAAATGTCCGTGCAAATTACCCTGGCAGCTAAAAGGACAATATATGTATATGATGATGGAGTGTTGTTTGTTTGTCTCCACTATAGCACCGAATATAATTCCATATGGAATAAATACGAAAACAGAATAATACTAAAGCTTTGTGATGTAATTGATTCCGTAAGTGGATTTCTGGAGGAAATACAAAAATTTACTTGGGAGCTTATCCTGGATTGTACTGTGAGATTGAATTTGCATTTATCAATAAGTTGGTATTGTTATGTATATTATAACTAGCCCTCGCCTTCGCCCGTGTTTTGATGGGATAAAAAATAACCTAATTATATGTTATTCCAGGTTGCAAATTATACCCATACCAAATTTCAGCCCAATCAAAAAATAGTTCAGTAGTTTTTGCGTGAAAGATGAACAAACATCTATGTAGGTATATGTATACATCCATACTCACAAACTTTGAAATTTATAATATTAGAGTGGGATATGCCAGATACGAAATCAATTTGGTCAGGCTGTACCTATCGCAATGAGATCCGATTCTATCGGTTGCCGTACTCAGTAAAAACTTTATTAAATATGGGAATAGCATTCCTTTCTTAACGCACAAAATTTATAAATTTAATGGACCATCAAACTCAAAATTGAACATTGCAAGATCAACCTACTCGCTGAAAATGTATTATGCTACCAAACAATTTATTACTCAATCGGACATCGGAACAGAAACGTAAGCATTTCGTAACTAAACCTGTGTCATTTTAACAATTCCTCGAACGCCTACTATGTACTCTCGAAAGACTGCAAACAATGTCGATTGAATCAAATAAAACGGATAACCAAAGTGAAACAAAACTATAGAACCAAAGAAAGCTACTTTTGAATGCAGAGGGTTTTTCGTACCATTATTTTTTTATGATTTGATAAGAGCAATTTAAATGAAGCGTTCTCCCACTAAAGGGACGGGAACTTCGAATTAATAAGAATACTTTTTGGAGAGCGGTCTTGAATCATCCAATGTATTCAAAATTACATAAAAAAAATTTAGATATCAATATAAACACGCCTGGTATTTTATATACTAACTGCCAAGAAAACTCATCAACCATTTTACCGAAGGATAAGCGTGAGGACTTGCGTCCACAATTTCATTAGGATGGCAATCTCATTCTTGAATCAATTTCGCTCACGTGCGAAAAACCTCGCTTGACAGCGTATTTTGAGACGAATGCTCACAACGTTTTCCTCCATGTCGAGTTCCATTGCTGTTTACAACAAGCACGTTTTTGTCGAGCTGGACAAAACACTGTAATGGTTATTATTCTGGTTTTTCCTGTGGCTGAGAGCAACACCGGTGCGTGCGATGTGCGATGTGACCGTCGACAAAATAACTTTAGTTCCGTGGAGCATTCCTCTCGATGTGAACGCTTGTGTTGCTAGGTACTCGTGCTATCTCGTTTATTATTTCGATAAGTGTTTATGAAAAAGTGATCATTTATGAAACTGTTGATTAATTTGATTGATAAAGATCTTTATTTGGAGTTTGTGTTTCGTCCCGCTGCGGAATCTTATCTCTAAGTTTGGTTACTAAAATAATGGTCCTAGTCCTGTGAGATTATTTACCAACTTAATCCGGTTTTATTTAAAACGATAATTAAATTTTTGGTCATTTAGATATTGAGACTAGAAAATTATATTGTTTCGATACCTACCTACTAAATTTGATTTTTGACTAAAGCATAGATTAATATGGCACACCTTTGTTTAAAAGGTTTAGAGCCCTAACCTACCTAAGGTTACTACCTAACCTTAGGTAGGTTAGGTACTCTTACTTCATACCAGTTATGGTAATAAAATAAGAAATCTTTATTTGTAGTATTAGATACTAACAAAATATGAAGACGTAGTTTAAGATACTTATTATAATGCTTGGCTACCACCGTTTTCTCGTTTAGTAAAATATAATAACTATACCTACCTAGTACCTATAGCTTGTAAGTGTATTGACGCAGGGAAATGTTAAAATCTCTGATATCAATAAATGATTAATTTATTTTATTTTTTTGTATTTCATTGAATAAACCATGGATTTGGTAAATCGCTAAACAAGTCTAAGTACACTTTTTTTAATTTACCAAGTTACCTAATCTGAACTCTAAAGCTAACAAGTGAATTGAATCGATCGTTCCGTTCCTTTATTAGGTACCAAGTTTTCTGTGAAGAACAAGAAACTGCATTCATTCGCTCCATAATAAATTCGTTTCTTTTCAAATAAAATTCGAAGTAGATTAATAGTAAAGTTTCCTTCGAGGAGGAAGTGAAGGTATAACGGGTATACTTACGTACCTTTACCAACTAACAAGCTACGACGATTTTTCGATTGTAGGTACTCTGATTTGTCATTTTATTGGAATGCCGGAGGTACACGAAAAGCCTTCGTAAAACAGTTTCCTACAGTTAATGAATGAATAAAAATAAAATTTTGGACTTATTTCCAATAAAATTCGAAGTAGGTAGATTAATAGTACCTAAAGTTTTCTTCGAGGAGGAAGTAAAGGTAATTATATACATATTAGGTACCTACTTATAAGCTATGAAGACTTTTCGATTGAACTCTGATTTGTCATTTTATTGGAATGTCGCCGGAGGTCCTCGAAAAGCCTTCGTTCCACAATTTCCTACAAATAATAAATAAATAAAAATAAAAACCTTTAATTTCGGACTAAGTACGATCCATAATTTGTCGATAGCAGGATGAAGAACTCAACAATATAAGAGATAATTAATAAAAAATGCATTACACCATTTTCAGACAATTATTAACATCGAGAAAATGTAAAATACTTGAGAAAATAAATGAAAGGTACACTCATTAACCAATCAATGATCTATTATCAAAAATAGTTCTTTCTTGCCGAATGGATATTTGATCATTGATTATATTTAATCAGATGATTATAAGCGTACAAAAACGGGCTGCTCGAATATGTCCATTTTATGTAAAAATCTATCCAGAAAAGTACGCCTTCTAACTTTGAGTAGAAATGTTCCTACATTGATTGCATTGTGTCTTGGTAACTAGTTTTTTTTTTTGTATACATAAAAAGTTTCTTTTTTTTAGTCTTCTACCTACCACTGAAATAATGTAAATAAATAATGCTGGGCAGGTTCACACAGGAAAAAAAAGGAAAAAAGTAAATTTATAATTATAATTTAGTTTGCTGAAATTTCTTAAATAAGTAGCCCTCAGCTTAGGTACACGTAATTATCATGTTTTTAGATTAAAATTTCTAATTTTATAATTATCTAGATTTAAGTTTTTTGTTATAGTATATAGACATTCGTTTGACCACAATCTCACCTGATGGAAAGTGATGATGTGGCCGACGTTGTAGTGTTTTCCTTAAGTTCTAAAATAAAATAACATTACCGACGCATGGAACAAAAAAAAATGTGACCATTTTGGGAACGGTTCCTCATGTTCTCTATGTAAAATGGACTAGACCAAAAACGTGATGAGTTCTGTTTTACTATAATAATCCAAGCAAGTAAAGAGCATCGTAGCTGCTTTAAAAGAAACCATTCAATGTTCTGCCTCCTTAAATTACAAATCGTATTGCCGTATTAGTTTTAGGTAGATAGGTACTCGTATTCAGGTCGAATCTATTTTTTATTTCGACTGCTGTATTAAAACTACATTTGAATACTTCCGTTTGTATGTGAACTGGCACATGGGTGCTTTTACCTTGTGTCACTGAGTAAATAAAATAGTCTTCTAATAATCTTGACCTCGCTTGACCAGCATCGTAGTTAATTTTAGTCTTAAATTTAAGACTTATTCGGAAAAAAAATATTACTCGAGGTACATTATATTTGCAGATGACAGTGGAATTAGCCTAATCGGGTTTAATCGAATCCAAAATTAACTAAATCTTTACAAGTCATATTTGCATGATTATGAATATTCACGGGTAGGTATTTATCACGTTTATTATCTATTTTTGCCGAAGTTTCAACAGTTTTACACTCTGTCATTTCACGGAAAGACTGCAGTACTAGAGCTAGCTACCTACAACCTCTGCGAAGCGGGGGCAGCATTTTTTGTAATTACCCTCACTTGGTCTTCAGAACTATTTGTACTTCTTCGCAAAACCCAGGTTTATTAAGTCCTGCTTCAAATCTGAATTTGGCACTGTTATGATGTTACGTATTGTCAACATTGAAATTATTAACAATTGTTTACATAGCTGACGTAATGATCTGTGTGATTTTGTGATCTCAGTGTTATTATGGCTGTTATTGTAACAGGAGATACCTCGACAACATTGTGAGAACTACATTACTTATTATAAGTACTATGAAAATTTGTTACAATTCACTTTCCAAATATTCTTAATGGTAATCTTTATTAACAAAGAAAATTACAATCAAATAATAGAAACAAACAAGAACTATTATTTACAATTGAAACAATTGAGCTACAGACTGTTGCAAACAATGTTATTAGTAGCAAATATTATGTGCCAAATTATAATAACCAGGTACTAATGTTTTATTGCCCTAACTTCAGATAACCTACAATAAATAAAAATTTTCATTTAATCCGTAACCTGAATTAACTTCGTCTGGAATAAAACTAGGTTAGTGGAGCTTATCTGTTTTTGGATGAGACTGGTCGATTTGCATTGAACACTCTACAATTTATTTATAGTTCTATTTTACTTTATCATTGGCTATGATCTATTTTTTTCTGTTCTTGTATTTCTTTGAGACTAGAATGACATATTCTTCTAATATCTTTAGAGCGTAGTCTAGATATCAACGGTGTCACAAATCTTATCTCACAACCTACCAAACGAATCACCACATCTTACGTTATTCCTTTCATAAAGCTCATGTTGTACCATGTCTTGTGAGTTTACCTTCATAACATTGTCCATGTATCTATCTATACGTATTATAGGTCTATAGATAGCTCGGATACGGTGCAGTGAACTTTGCCTAGTGATCATTCATTCCTCATTTGTTCCGAGTCGTGGATACGATATCACAATAAATCTCGGACTACACGAGTTTTTTAGTTAGCTATACTTTTATTCTCATCATATACTCCTCTCTCAATCATACCATTATTTATTTTAGTAACCTATGTTTTTATCGTTTGGTTATGCCATAGGTTTTCAAAATAAACTTTATCTTTCCTTTTAATTTAAATAGAGATAAAAATGAAAATCTCAGTTGCGAGTTATCAGAAATGCAGTAATTGTCTGGGAAGACTTAATAAAAACGTAGGAAAAATCATAATATTTAATGTAGCAGCCAACGCAAGAATCTAGTCTATTTTGAATTCACCTTCTTTCAGTCGCTAAAATACCTACATAAATTGCTGAGGTAACCTTGATATTTTCTTAAGACGCTCGCATATTCGCTGAATTTAATTCAAGGCCAAGATTCATGTTTGTCATCAAAATGTGCTACATGAAAAACTAATTTCCCAGTTCCCCTTGTTCAAGTAATCAGTAACCAACGACGTGGTTGTCACGGTGCTCACAAATAATTTGAAAGAACGTTTTTTATTGCGCGTGCGAAGTTATAATTTTCGGAATTTTATTACCCTCAATATTGTGAAAACGTATTTGTAAACGTAAAAAAGTGGTTGAGTAGGTAAGTTAGCATTTACCGCCGTCATAAAGCTTAGAACTTGCCATTTTTTTTAGTTTGTGGAGTTCAAGGTCCAAAAGAGTATAAAGTTTTAAGCAAATTAGTATGTAGTAGGTATACCTACATTTATACCATACCAGTTTTACTGGTGTAAAACAACTATGGTATGGTATAAATGTATACGTATCTGAGAACTATGCTGGTGCATATGTACATACGATTTATACGACTTAATCTAAAAATCGGTAGGTACAAAATAATAATATAGGGATATTTTAAAATAAAAATTCATAAAATTCATTTATTTCATCTTTAGACTCATACAAAGCACTTAGACATGTCAAAAAAATACATAATAAAATACAATGTGTACTATTTTACTTTTTTAACAACATTTAACGTCTCTTCACCAAATATAAATTTATCCGCCATAGCTTCGTCAATTGTATAGTAACATTTTTTCATTAAGTGCGTTTTGATATATTTTTGTAATTCAATGTCAGGTTTTTTTCTTATGTCAATTTATATTTTATTATAAAATTTTATAGATATACATTTAAAGCTTTTCAATTCACATTTACATTTTGGTAAGTCTGGTCCGAGGAGCCATTACATTTGCCTTATTCCTAGTTTTAAATGGAACCTGGCCCCTAGGTATAGTGGCGTTCATTGTTAGCTGACCCACCTATTACTTTAGAAGTCAATTTCTACATATATACTAACTAAAATCTTTCGGTAAAATGAAGATAACAAGCCGAGTTACATAACAACAACAAACTTAATCACTTCATAGTATAAAACAAAGTGGCTTCCCGCTGTCTGTCCCTATATATGCTTAGATCTTTAAAACTAAGCAACGGATTTTCATGCGGTTTTTTAAAAAGATAAAGTGATTCAAGAGAAACGTTTAGGTATAATTTAGTATCAGCATAGCACCAACGCGAAACCGGGCGGTTTCGCATAGGTGCGGCGGGGCTAGTAATAATATAAAACCTGAAACGAGACTTCGAACTGGCCAGGAGGCCAATTCTAGCATTATACTACCTACTCGATAAATATTGCAAGAACTATCAAAATATGGAGTGATAAACTAGCGTATTCTCGATATTTATCGAGGGGTTTTCTTTGATGAGTTGCTCGTTAAGTTGCACTAGAATGCAGAAATTTATCACATGATATTTTTATTCCGTGATAATGAGTATCACTCGATAAAGTATCACGTGATACGCAGAATTGGCCCCCAGGAGGTGTCAGGTAACGACGAACGTACTGACTGTACGTAAGTGTAGACAAAACTTGAAAAGGCCTACGAGGACTAAGAGTAAAATGCATTGTGTAGAGAAGACGGTGCTTTGGTTACATTTACATAGGTGCCTTTGTTTCAAAACAACTTCAGTTCTTACGTTTATTTCAAAACGTTAAGCTCTTTTATCTTGTTAATTCCCATGTTTACCGTGAAGTTTCACAGTTTAGTAACAAAGTAACTTTTGCATATTTCATGGTTTGTAATGTAACAGGCGCCGGAGTATTTCTTATACAGTTGGAAACTTTTAAGAAGTATGAATATTCATTTTAATCAGTATGACGGGTAAAGTTACTTTCTTGTGACCGCTCTTAGCTAACAAAATAAGCTCAAAAAGAAAATACCTATAGAAACTAGCGCATTCCTTGCCTCATGCCTCCTGCACCTTCAGATGGGTAGGTGCGTCCTTCGACCTTAAAGTGTTAGAATAGGAGTGAATAGGTATCTTCTAGATCTTCGTGATACACCATCGGTCACATCGTCACTTTCCAATAGGTGAGTTTGTGGGAAAACGAAGGTCCATTGTCCATAAAAAATAACACTGCACTCGGCGTTGCGTCCCGCGTCCCCGCGAGTGGCATCGCCGCCTCATGCACCTCCAGATGCATGAAACGGCCAGATGATGGATATGTGCGTCCTTGTGCATTAAAATTTTAGTAGAGATTACCGACAAAAAAAATGTTTCGTAAACTATTGTCAATGAAAGAAACAGTATTATAAAAAAAACTTGTATGCTGGTCTGATATATTGATATTGACCCAATGAGACGACGACGTTGAAGGCTTGCCCTGGCATCAGAAGGCAAGAAAGACTGTGTTCCGGCTCTCGAGCGTAAGTCGGTTGAGTTCTAAAGAGCGAGCTAAAGCAGTAAAAAACGTCTGGCCAGAGTCGAGGTTGGAAGAAAACAGGCGGTCTAAACAAGGAACTTATAAACCCGCGATTTAATAGAAATTATACAGAAAATAACTTATTTTCTAGTCTGTTATGGGAATAAGTGGGAAATTTTCCATAAGTTCCATACAGAGTTCAAATAAATAAATAAAAAATATAACAATTGAAAGCGGCGTTCTACCTGCATAGACGAGTATGTTATTTTATCCGACATACATACCACAGGAGGAGGGTTATGAGGTTAGCACCCTTATTTTTTTTATTCGTTGAGGAAATTCTTTTGCGAATAAAGTGGTCTTGGGGGGGCAGAATTATGTAGGACTCGACGCCCTGACTAGGACGTAATACTCACTAAAACCTCTCCGGTGAACCTCTCTCGCCATTTTCGCCGAACCACGGGAACATTTAAAATGAGGTTGGCACCCTATATTTATTGTACGTAGCCGATTTCATAGATAGAGCATAGTCCCTAACGCGTTGGCGTATCATGTTAGAGTGATATTTTGCTCACACATTCAGTCAACTTAACTCTGCCCCAAACCACAGTTTAGCTAGCCCAGTCCAGCCCTGCTGTTCTCTCAGTAGATGCCATTGAAATCCGGTCTTACACGACTTACACTAGGGAGCTATACCCGTCTTCAGAGACCCTTATTGTCGCCTTTATAAGTCTTTTAAAGTGTTCCGTCCCAAAATCGGAGTGGCGGAATAGGTTTTCTTATTACTTTTGCGTCTGGAATTCAGACAATTTAAAAGCACTCTGTTTTCGCAGACTATCTAAGGTATTCTGCGAAACTAAAAGACAATGGGCAGTTACTGAAAGTACTGTATTAGTAACGTTTTAAAATAAAACCCAGAGGTTTATTGAGACGTGGCTTTGACATAAAACTGATTCCCTGAATGTTTTACATTCAGAGAAGAAACATTATGAATATCTGCAATTCGTGTGTTCTTGCACCTGCATTGTTATCAAATTTCAATGCAAATATTTTTGTGGCAGACACTTTGCTTTGACTATGATCAGTAAATAGTTTATGCCCGCGGCTCCACACCTCTTATTTCTATGGAAACTAGTCAAGGTAATTTCTATCCTATTGGAACAGATTTATAGAATAAAACTTGCCTATTTTTTATTCCAGACACAGAACTACCTGCAAAAAGTCGGCCCGATCCGATAAGTAGTTCCATCTAAACATCCATTCAAACTATAATATAAATAATAGTGTGATGATAGTTAGCGTTTTAGCTCAATTAGATAGGTAATTAAAGCTGGCGCGATCGTCCTTTGATGATTTGATTTTCGAATCCACGTCACGTCAACCTTGTCAATTTAATGAAAAAACAAAAGAGATGACGGGAAAAAACAAAAGACGATCACTGCAGTTTCGAATAAATTGAGCTATAGTCTAGTCTAGCTCATTGTCCATTACATGAACTGTGGCACTAGACGTGATTATTTTAACAATACCTGTGATTTTGTAGTAGGTAATGCTGCTAAAGGGTGATGACCGAAGCTCTATGCGTCACTGCTAATCTTAGGCATATGTATTAAGACGCAGTGACGCCGTGACCTCTACCTGAGTCATTTGTACTGAAATAATCACAGCTATTAATTGTCTGGTCATCACGCAATGTTAATTACCTAGCTTTTTACTACTTTAATATCATAGTTTTTTTACACACCGGGTTTATTGCTGTTTTTGTTTGTTTTGATGTCAATTTGCGTATAGTTTCAAATATACTGACTGCCCTTTTACATAAGCATGTATTTAAATTTACCTACTGCAAATCAACTGTTTTACTCCTCAGAACATTATAGAAAAAACAAAAAAAAACTATTTACTAATATCTATATTAGTAAATAGTTTTTTTTCTCACTCTCTTATCTATAAGAGTTCCTAATTGCCTGTATACAAACGAGAACTATGATCCCAACCAAAACTACGACATTATTTGACTACTTTCAATTGTCTACTCAAAAACTATTGATTTAAAATTTAATTTCATACAAATAACTAAATGCAAATCAAAAATCATGATGAGCATCGTAGCAAAATTCATAGAATATGCAGACATGCACCTACAGTAGAATTTTCTCTCATTATTCTGTATTTATGGTTAATGTATGTATTTGCTATGAGTTGCGTGATCGATGATGCTGGTTGTTACATGATATTTCATAATTCCTAAGCGGTTTACTTATGTAGAGTCATCACTCTCTCTTAATATTATAATACTTACCTACTAGATTCTGTTCACGGCTTCGCACTCCTTTTACCAGGACAGAAAATAACCAAGAAGTAGGTATATATTATGCTTTATAGTGTTGTTCCTAGAACTATACATATCTATGCAAAATTTCAGCTAGATCCGTTTCGCATTATTGGCGTTATCTTCAGTTATCTTCAAAAACTTTAATCTGCTTTATAAGTAGGATACTAGAATTGAGTTTTTTCTTATTGCTACTTTTAGTATTATACTTATTAGATAATTCTCATTCAAAAAGTTTACAGATAACTAATTTCTAACTTTTTTGTACTCCAACCTCAGTTGTTGGTCCTATGCATTTATATACCGTTTGTTATAAACCTTTTATACCGTTTTTGATCAATATAAGAAATAAGATCGATTGGCATCAATAAAAGTGTATGTGTAAAATATCAATGTTCTTGCTTACTGTACATTTTTTGAAAATCTGTGGAAGGGGATGAACGTTTCTCTAAAAAATATGGATAGTCTCCTAATACCACTTTCCTGTAGCTGGGAGAGATACCTTAACTGGTGGCCCGTCGAAAAAATCTACCCATATATTTTTGTGCCCACTTGACATAGCCACTTGGTTCAAAAATACAACAAAAAACAATATGTACTTATAGAAAAAATGGGTCAGCGATTATCTCTATCAATAAAGTTATGTGAGCCCTTGTCAAACTATGTTTGGATTGCATTTCAGTTCGCATTCAATACTGATTGATAAGTGCGCTAGAAATGTTTGTGATAACAAAATTATCAGTGGTGACCAACTCAAAATTGCCGACCATGACCCCAAACCACAGATGTTGACATATTTTGTACAAAATTCTTTTTAAAAGGTGGTCCGATTGTCTTTTGTTTTTTATACAATAACATTATCCTCGCTGACGACGCGACGTCACAAATCCAGGCCTCCAGTATACGAAAAACAAAAGGGGATCGCGCCAGCTTCAAAAAATTAAATCTAAGGTGTTGCATAATTTTCCCGGGAAATCAAACATCTCGATTTCATAGAAGACATTATTATGTTCATAATATAAACAAATCGGTTACATACCTACCAATTCATCACACTTCATCTTTATGAAGAACCAGCGAGTGGGTACCTAAGGTCGTGTACCTAGTAGGAAGGCTTTTTTAATTTAAAGTAATTTAATTCTGAACGAAGTACATGGAATTCGATATTGCTTGCAGTAGTCAATAAACTGTGTCGTAGAGAACGTTTTATATTCATTTACGCAGTTTAATGAATTGTTGAGAACATTGCGTTATGTTATTGAGATAAAGGTTACATACAACTTGACACCTGTTATTTCACCTTTTTCTTTTTCTATGTCCAAATCTCATTAAAGCAAGTGGCACGAATCACTCAAATCATAATAAATCTGTGGCTCCGTTCAAGCAACACAATCTCAGCCGGAATTGAAAATTCTCAATTCTATGCTAGTCAGAGGCAGAAGTCGTTTCGTATCCGTTTGGTCACTTCTGTATTCTATACAACACCTCAGACTGCGCCCCCAATATTGATCACAGACGTGACGTCTATGCTCAAAACAGGCAATTTCACTCGAAACTGAATTAAACCAGAAGCGAATGGAATTAATAATATTGGCTTTTATATTGGTTGACTCAAACTACTTATTTCACTTTGCAGAGAAGTTCAAATCTTATAAATAGATCCGGCAAGTAAATCATTTTTAGAACCATTTTAGTTTCTTATCATGACTCGGTTACGACTTTTCTGAATTAAAATCAATGGAACGAGATTGAGATTGCATATTTTCTAGATTAAATGAATACTTATTAGTGTTCATTTTCTTTTCTGCCTCTCATCCAAGACCGTAAGAACAACATCTGCGCGAACGAGAGGGAGTGAATAAGAAAGCCGATGCAGTGTGGTAGGCCTGAACAAGCCAAACTAAAAATTGTTTTTGTATAGCTACGTACTTTTCTTGTATTATTGTCATAACGAATGTGAGTACCAAGACAAACCTCTCTAGGTTTTATGGTACAAAACTTTATTGAATGTTTACAATAGATAGATACATAGATAGAAAATTCTTTATTGCACACTTATTGATAGATACAGAAATACAAAAAAAAACAATTTTAAAACTAAGTTACAAGTGGCGGTCTTATCGCTCGAGAGCGATCTCTACCAGACAACCGTGGATGGATAGGATTGTTGGATGGTACTAGGGGATCTGTGTGCTAGTATAGACTTTATAAATAAAAATACTCATAATAAATATTATGCCTAAAACAAACTACATATATAAATTTATATACATATATATACTTATATACATAGGGACACAGGTATGCGTTCAATGACAACAGCCTAAATAGTGCTCCTTCACCATGGTTTTGAATAGTGGTAGCGAATTTGCTCGCCTCACTGAGACTGGCAATGCGTTCCATAGTTGTACAGCCCGGGCAGTAAAGGAATGGGCGAAGAAAGAAGTAGAGTGAACAGGTACTTGAAGTATAAAAGTTTCAGAAAAGCGCAGAGAAAGAGCGTGCGAATGATGGAGAAAGGTAAAAAGCTCTTTGAGATAAGGGGGTGCAGAGGCGTAAAACAAGATATTGAAGAGAAGAGAGAGAATATGAGAATTTCGGCGAAGCCGTATAGGTAACCACTTGAGGTTCCTGCGAAATTCCGAAACATGGTCATACTTGCCAGGCGCTCAAGTTTGTCTAAATGTTGCTCAGTTAGATCAAGAAAGGCCGAATCGGCGTAATCAAGAACTGGAAGGAGAAGAGATTGTGCAAGAGAGATTTTAGTGGCAATAGGTAGAAAGTTACGCAGCCTTCGAAGAGAACCTGCTGAAGCAAACATCCTACGGCTGATTTCAGATATCTGCGGTCCCCACGACAGATTTCTATCGATGAGGATACCAAAATTTTTCACCGTTTTGCTTTGCCCAACAGGGGTCCCATCAAAGACCACAGTTGGTAGAGTACCCCAATTTATCCGACCTATCATTCGAGAGCTTCCTACTGTGATCACTTGCGTTTTTGAAGGGTTGACTTTTAGACCAAAGCTGTTGCTCCAGTCCATACGACTGATACGACCTAGGTCTTCGTTAATGGTGGCAATAGCACACGATAGCTGATCTACCGTAGCCTACGTGTATATTTGGAGATCATCTGCATAGAGGTGGTACGATGAAGTTATGTTTTTAGTATAATAATATATAAATAAATAAACAACTAAGACTTCAACAGATGAAACCTGCAACCGAAACTTGGTGTGAGTAATGCGAGTAAAAATGCTCTTAAAATCTTTTTGTATTAAACCAACATTTTAGTGAAGTTTTATAAAAACAACTCCACAATAAAGTTCTTTGATCTAAAACAACCAAACCAGAGTTATTTTTTATGTTCATTGTTTGAAATGAAGTATGATTTACGACGTTATAAAATGGTAGTTTATCACGTGCGTTGTATTTAGTTACGAAACCAAATATCAAAGGGGATTTGATGGAATTATTAAACGTTTATAGAAAACTGTGTAAAGATTTAACTATTTATAACTCGAAGCACACCAGAACCGCTGTAGGATTACAAAATCCTGAAGGAGTTTGAGAACCTGCTTTGTTTTAAATGGCTTACTTTGCAATTTGCATAATAGTATTGTACTAAATTAGAAGAACAAAAAAGTACCTACCTAATAATTGCCTATTCATTTTCACTTGCAACCGTTAAGCCGTGTCGTAATCTAAATTCACGGGCTATTAATATTAATGCTGTCAACAGTCACATTACAGACAGACACACAACATAACACATTGCTAAACTATTAAGACTGCTAACTATTGTGCAATAAATTAACCAATCAAAACTAAGTTTGCAAGCGATGTCAGTATAAGAAAAGTGTCGGGGTAAAAGCTGCTTTGTCCTGGAGATCTATGACGTTGCATATCAATATAAAGGCTGACGCAGATCTCGACCGCACCACTATAGCCCAGCATAAAAATATACATTCAATTATGGGCTTTAACTCTTAATATTAGGATACATTTTACAGTGTCCGCACAAAATAGCAGTCAGCGGACTGGCTACTTGCTATTATGTATGACACCTTCAAATGTATTTAAATATAAAGCGTTGCTAGAGTCTTTAGGAGTTACTAAACAAAGGCATGTCAAAATGACTTCTATGTAAAATTAATCATGTCATAAAACCTAACTTGAATCCATAGGTATAGGCTATTGAAAATTACAAGCCCTTTGACAAATTCTGTAGTTTTTCCTTCTACCAACCATCTACCACCATAATCTCGTATACTCATTATCGTAAAAGAAACTTTTATCATATGTAGGTATCCAGTAAAATGCAAATAAACGACACAATTTATAGTGTTGTCGCGTACAGCATTTCAATTTAGTGTGGGCAAATGACTTCACTTTACGATAGAGAGTGCAGTGTGACGTCATACTGGTCTACGACAAGCCCACACATAAATTTACTATAGCAAAAGCGCCATAAACATATAATATTTATGCTGTAATATTAGTAGTGTTATTTTAGTAGTTCATATAGAAACAGGGTTATTTATTTTTACAAACTACCAAAACGCTAAAAATTTTGTGGAGGAACAAAAACAGTACTTCCGATGCCACATGCAGCATAATATTTTATAGCATTTGTGATGACAAGCTTCTAAATAAATTAATACCTAAATATCAAAATCATATCAATGATATCAGCTATGGTTATCAAATTATTTATTTTAGACGCAGTTATCAAAATCAACTTCCGACTTCTTCAGTCCAAAACCTCGTTTCAGGAGAAAGATACCCTATCATGTCTTTCTTTTATGCAAACATTTTCAAAGGGACCATGAGGCGTTCACACACAAAGTTTTAAGAAAATGGGTATATAGGTAAGCATCGCCGAGTTTATAGCTTCTATCCTTTTTTCCACAGTGTTTATAGAAGAATAGAAGTAATATCTGATGGGATATTTAGTTTCATATAGTGGACCTGAATGGCAAGTTAATAATTGGGTTCTCTAGTTACTTGATTAATTAACTAACCTAACCTTTAGTCTACGAATTTATGTTCTCTGAAAATGAAAACTCCCGCATTTCGACAGTTTGCAATTCGTACTCACACGTGAGAATAATCACATTATCTTTAGTTCCTCTTTGACTTTCCGAGTGATTTGTATGCGGAAATGCTCCAATCACGTCGTTATGAATAACATAATATGTGACTACATAAACCGGGTGGATTTTTGGACGGGGCAGTAACGAGATTGGTACCATAACAGTTATAGTTGTAGGTACACGAAAATGGTCCTAGGAGACTATCCATATTTTTTGGAGAAATGGCCACTTTCCTTTTTTTTTAATTGCTCTGAATATTATTAACGATAAAGATTATTTATTGTTGAAACTGTGTACAAAGACATTTTAAACAATAAGGTGGAAACAACAGTTTGTCCGTTAATTACGAACGTACAATATTTAACTTAAATAACTTATTACTTCGGTATAACCACGTACGTTTTCTTTATAATATTAAAACTCTATATAACTTTGTTAATATATAATATCATTTAGATTTGAAAACTATAAATTGATGTGTTCTTTCTAGGATATTTATGTTCAGGTTCAAAATAAACGATAGTTTGGCTGTTATAATTATGGTAAAACTACTGTTTATGGTAGTGTAAATTAGTCTTTATAAGGATTAGGTGCACACTTTGAGTCATTGTATCAAGAATGGATCTATAAATATTTTTTTCTATCGCACCTACGTTGGAAACACTTATGGGATTGTGTTTTGCAAATAAATCACTCCTATTAGGTATGTTATTGATATGGCCTTATAACACCATATTGAATTTTACAAATTGATTGTTAATTGAAAAAACGTGGTTTTTCGCAATTAATCATGACGGGCGGTGGGTTTGATTTTTATTTGGTTTTGCATTACCTTTTCATTCCAATTTTAGAAATTTATGATTGTTTTGTAACATAGCATCAATGAGTATAAGAATATCATTGTATAGCATAGGTACCTGAATGTAGACCAACTTCCAACATACGCCAAACTAAATGTTGCATACATTATGTATGCTATAACAATAAACGCGAGGCATAGTAAGTGTATGATAGGATGAAGATATCAATATGTTCAATAAGTTCTACTAATATTTCCCAATTGTTTACCGTGCCGTATCATTCATTAAACAATCAGCAGAATCAACTGATAAATCTGAGAAAGATTCATTCATTACATTCAACTTAGCACTGCCATTCATTATCATTCAGTACAAGTAATATATACCTCGAGTAATGATGCTAAGACCCACATTCTGCAGCAGGTACATTTCTATTATTATGACAAATCAAGTTACTAAATTCGAGAACAGCAGGTAGGTAGGTCCAATCACTCACTTCAGGTTTCCTCAGAACCGGTGGAGTGGAATAAGGTAGTGGCACAATTGTTACCAGTGAGCATTCGCCAAAACCTATTACGTCAGAATTATTACCATATTTGGAAATCGTAGTATTTACGTACAGTATTTTAGCCCTGGAGGTTCGGAGAACAGTTTACCAATATCACAGATAATAATATTAATAATACCTAGTATTATTAGTATATGTACATATTATATAGTTATAAGTCGGTCATCAGTATACCCGATAGTTGTTCTATAATATAGATGGTTACATATGTATTTACCTAAATAATCTACCTAGTAATCTAAGTTTTTTTTCTTTAGCTTGGGTTGTTTTTGTAGCAAGTATGTACATATGTTATTAGCTAAAAATTATCTTAAAAACTTGTAAGCAAACCTACAACGAATAAAGTTTTTAGATTCCCAATCAAGTTTTTTCTTGTATAGAGTCAATCCTGTTTGTACTTGACTTATATCGTTTTCAACAGCTTAACACTAAAAAGAAACATCGACTAATTTGATTTGACTAGGTACATAATGATGTTCCAATAACATAGAAGCATTAGTTTTTAAGAACCGCTATACCAAAATTGCCCCGAACACTCCTCTCCGGGGAGGTGAGATAAACAGAAACACCTATGCACACAGAGACAAATAGAGATGGTTTATGGTCACAAAAATGTGTTCCCTCGTAAGCTTTCTTAAGATTGATCAGAACATTTATAAGTATTTTGCAGAGGGGGGCAATTCAGAAACTCGCTGTCGATGTTCGAAGTCCAATAAGCACGTCTGACAAGCAGTCCTTAACTTTTGTTTCATTTATTTCATGACGCCTTATGTCACATTGTCCAAACAAAGACCTTGGTTCACTTCAAGTCTTCAAGTCTCGCAGTTCTCATGTGGAGTTATGTCGGTATGTGCAAATAGCATCGTAAAAGGAGACGGACAGGTCTCGAAACCAGTTGAAACTTAATGACTTTGAGGTGTTCAATGGTTACCACTTAAAGTAAGCATTGCAACATTACAGGTCGGATGGCTGTCTGTTCTGTTGAGCACATGACTGGTCATTTGGATAAGTTATGTTGGTTGTTAATTAACTACAGTTATTAATAGGCCTCTGTTTTTTGTCGCCATATTTTGTCTTTAAGTGATGCATAAACATTTCCAGTTCTATAATTTTAAAGTATTATATTGGCTCCTACCTGCGGTTGCATAAAATGAAGTTTTCCCTAAAGTGCAAAAATTAAACTGTGGTTTCATGATGACTCACAAACACTATAACTCCAATGGTTTCTAACTTATAGGCTTTTTAACGGTTTTAAAGGTGCGGAACTGATATTTTTTAAGAAAATCTATATAATTTAATCTTTAGAGGTGAGAAATAATAAGTATTACCTATACCATTTTGAAATCAAAGGATAATTGCGAATACTTTAGAACATCTTTAAAAAAATATGAGCATTGTGTTTTTGTTTTACAATAAAGTCAGCTCAAGGAATTTATATACTTTGCGTTAGTATATAAATTCCTTGGGTCAGCTATTTGAGTTTTAAATCATAAAATATAGACATCTGTCTGTCTGTAGTCACAGGATAGAAAAGTTTGGTGCCGGGAATAGAATTTATGATTTTCAGCCTATAACTCCGGAAACCATTGGAGATAGATGACACCCATGCTTTTTGGTTTTTCTGGGTTGTAATTGTCTTCACCTGTCTTCCACTTTCGGCTTGACGTTGAGTTTTGGGACATCGTGTAAGCATATAGACGTACATATATACGTAAAGGCGTAAAAAGTATAACAGACAAACAAAAAAGACAGTGTCATCAACGAAAAATCAAATCTAAATTTGATTCCCTAACGTCTATTATTGTTCTCTATTCCAGTAAACAAAACATGGAGCCATAGAGGACAATATGCGGTGGTTCAAGAAGGGCGAGCCACCCAGGCTCCTCGCCGTATCATCAGAATCTGAGTCTAGATCAACTCGACGATCCAGAATCGGTAAGCAATGCATATCGAATCTCAAATTGTACAAATCGCCACGACACATTTAGTTCTGCAATCTGCAGGTATCGTAGATGCTTATTTATCTATACTTATAATAAAACTGTAACAACAGGTCAAATTCTGTACATTGAAGATATTTTGAAAAATTCTTTTAGAGGGCACTCTATTATCGATACTGATGCCAAAAATGTATTTTTTTTCCATCATGTCTGTCGTCTGGCTGTCTGTCTGTCTGTCTGTATCTTGGCCGCGCATAGCTCTGAAACTACTGAACGTATTGAAATGAAACTTGGCAGGATTTAAGTTTAAACTGCGAGGAAGGACAAAGGATACTTTTTATTCCGGGTTTCAATAGGGTTCCCTTGGGAAAGGGGATGAAAGTAAAATTTTTTGGCTTCGCGTAGCGCCGGTACTACTAAATGTATTCAAATGAAACTTGGTAGGATTTGAGTTCATACTATAAGGAAGGACATAGGGTACTTTTATCCCGGATTTCAATAGGATTCCCTTGGGAGAGGGGATGAAAATAAAATTACTTGGCTGCGCATAGCGCCGAAACTACTGAAGGTATTCTAATAAAACTTAGCATGATTTAAGCTCATATTACGAAAAAGGGCATAGGATACTTTTCATCCCGGATTTTAATAGGGTTCCGTTGGGAGAGGGGATGAAAGTAAAATTTTTTAGCTGCGCGTACCGCCGAAACTACCAAAAGTATTCAAATGAAACTGGGCAGGATTTGAGTTCATACTATGAGGAAGGACATATAATACTTTTATTCCGGATTTCAATAGGGTTCTTTTGGGAGAGGGTATGAAAATAAAATTTGTTGGCTGCGCGTAGCGCCAAAACTACTAAATGTATTCAAATGAAACTTGGCATGATTTAAGTTCATACTACGAGGAAGGACATAAAATACGAGTCCATACCCCAAAGCCAACAAAATGATTATAAAATTGTTATTAGTTCCGATAAACGACCTACTGGACAGCATCCGGTTTGTACAAAGCTCTCGCTACCAATGATGTTGCCGTCGTCCTGGTAGATTAGCACTGTGACAGGCGGGACGTTGTGCTGCGTACCCGGGATGACCGCTTGCAATGCATTGGCGAAACGCACCAGGCATTTGATGCTCTTCAGTCTCTACTCGCTTATATACCTACCTACTGTCGTGGCGAAGACGGATACAACTTTAATCTTCGACTCAGTCTCACGGTTCGGTTCGGTTCACTAAAAATGTTTACCGCTCAACGAAGTGGGTACGGGTCAGCTAGTAATATATATTTTTATTGTTGTTCTTATGGAAAGTATTTCCTATAACACAATTTATGGACGAAAGAAGGTACTTATTTCTATTCCTGTAGGCAAATTCGTAAGTGAAATGGTCATTACAAAATTACCTGCGGTTTATTTGATTAAATAATCAGGAAACACCACACGCTTCTTTTAAAAGAAACACGCTAATAACATCTAACTAAGGAAGTCGTCGTTTACCAAAAACCAATTTCACTGATGTAACGACCTTGCAGTTTACTTTGTTGTTGTATAAATAGCATTTATTGGCAGTTTTCAAGGAACAAACTTATCATAAATTACTTTTAGTACCTAACATGTGACCTAATACGAATGAATGTATTCTTGACTAGCACAAAGGAAATAAGCTTTAAAAGGCAAACAAAATCATGTAACCATATGAAGTTTGGCCTTAACGTTGGATGATCACTATTCAATATTCAATTATGAGCTAAATACCTTACTAATTGAGTTCATATTTATTCAACTGCTACCTAATTTATCATTTGTTCAACATACAATAATGCCTGCATTAACCAGTTAACGTATCCGATGATAGCGTTATGAGCGAGTTATGAGTCGACGTCGAACTTTTTGGAATTTTGTTACAAGAAAAAACGCAAAGACGAGTTTTATTCGTAAAATAAAAACTGTTGAACTTTATGTTAATTTAACATTGATTAGATAGCAAATAGGGCAAGATAAGATTTCTCAACGTATCTATAGAAACATAATGCATACAATGAATGATTGCTGATGTCATTATTCTCGGTTTCTCGGAAGCTGACTGACCGCAGGAGTACGTTCGTAGCACGTACCAGGCTCTCACGTTACGGTGTTTAGGGCCCGAACTTGAAGTTTCTGATTCGTTTTCGTGTAAACGCTATCTCATGCTGCAGGTGACATTACAGTTGGTTTTGCACGAAAACGAATAAGAAACTAGATTTTCGTTTTCCGCGTAGACATTATAAACATGATAATTATTCTCGGTTTTAGAATCCTAGTTATTGTATAGACTTTGTAAAGAACCCTTTTCTTAAAAGAACAGAAAAAAAAAGTTTAATTATTTAACGATACTATCCACGGAGCAAATGAGCAAATAGAAGAAGTTTGCATAAATGTTTGTTTTGGCAGCTTCCATTGGACATTAGTTTATCTCTTATCCGTTTTTTAATTTGTAAGTACCTTTGTTGCACGCGTGTGCAATTGCGTACCTAACAGGGTGTATGTTTCACATTACCTTGCTGATATTGCTTTCCTGTTGTTTTCTGTTAATATTATCAGTTTTTGTCAAATTTTTATAAATGTCTTTGTTTAAAAATAACTTGGAATACTGACACAAGTATTAGGCTTTTTGGCTATTTTAACAGCCTTGAAATACGCCAGTTGTTTTTCATTATCAAACTAGCGATTTTCTGACCGTTAAGTTACCGATAAGTACTACGATGTCATGTCACATGTGGGAAAACTAGCCAGCGCCTAGGGAAATCTAACTTTCCCTTGTGCAATGCAACAAACCCAATCCATGAATATGTATCAACGTTGTCTGTTTACCTGTGTTGATCAGGTAGATACATACAAATATATCTAGAGAAATCAACGGCTGACACACCGTAAAATAATTTCATAGACATTGCCTTGTCGAGCTGAATAAATGTGTGATAATAATAGGTAAATCTTATACACCAATTTGTTCTCAACAAAGTGTTTCTTACTTTCCAGACATGTCACCGGCTCGCTACCCGAACCGAAAGAGTAGCGGCAGCTCGGTCGAAACCAACTTCTATAACCTGAGCGATCAGATAGTAATCGTGGAAAAGTCACCTCATCGTCAACTCGGCACGGAGACACCGCATACCCGACGGATATCACTGCAGAACGGGCCGACCTCACCGCAGGATTATTACAGCTCCACGCGCAAAAACCGCGGAGGCTCGTTAGAAAAAGAATACATGGTATATCGGGAAAAACGAAACCCGTTGCTCGATAAAGTCAAGAACACAAAATTGTCATGCTTCAAGTCTAACGGTCCTTTACGACATGGCGACGACGCGGCTTCGACCTCGGGCAGCGATTGCAGCGGCTTCGGACACGCAGAGGACGTTAACTGCCGCTACGCAGGCAATTACCACGACACACACATTGAATTTGAAAATCAAAACCCGTGGGTAAAAATGTCCAACTATGATGACGAAGTATTTTTCGCTAAGAGTGTCACTGGTCCAGTCGAAAGTCAATGTAAAGAAAGTAAATCCTTTAGCGGCAGAGGCACACGATGCTATAGCTCGGGATCAGAATGTGATCGATACTACGCTCCGCCAAAAGCTGGTTCTAAGTTATCCAAATCTAGTGATCAAATTTTTAATGACGACTACGAGGGCTACGATGATTACACTCCCATTACTGTTAAATCTCAAAAAAAGGCTGATAAATATAAAACTAAAGATAGCAAAGATTCTGTCGGGCCAAGTTCTTGTCTTTCCGCTAAAATAAGAGCAATGTCCGACAGATATCTGAAATCTTCAACGAATAAACTAATTTCTAAGCTTTACAAACAAAATGAGGATGATATAGATGTCGTAGACGGTAGCATTGATAATATTGTAAAACCTCCAAATCCTGTAAGTAAAAGTCGCAAGAAACGAGGTGGTGTCAAAGCTAAGCTAAGAAGCTTTTCTTACGGTGCTTTACCTGGTCTAGATGAGTTTCAAAAGACTGCTGTATTTCACGACGACGTGTATCAAGCGACATGTGATGATGAAAATGTTTTGATACAAGACTATGAAGATGCAGATTCGGGTATTCTAGTCAATGAGTCAGCTGCTTCTTCCATCTTCGAAAGTGATAGAATCTCATCTCGCTGTGAAAGCTCAGCTTCGCATGTAAATAATCAAGTACCATGTCACGGCAGGAGTATATCTGGAGACCAAAGCTATATGAAAGAAAGAACATCTGGTAGGATGAGCAGGGAACGGCGAGATTGCCCTCGACCAAGACCAAGAAATACCCAAAGAGCTTTATCTCTGGATCGCAAGGAAATTCTCCGTCGTATGCCAAAGAATAATAGCGAATATGAAGAACCACAATACTTGCAACTAACTGAGAAGCAAAAAACGAGACAACGAAATATCCCGGTCGGAGAATCAGGTATTCCTCCAATACCGCCATGCAGAAGGCCCACTAGAAGCGCTAGGCACGATAAATCTGAATTCAAGGTAGTGAAAATAATAAGAAGGAATCCTTCAGAAGAACTGGGTATTTTCATAGCTAAAACAAAACTTACAGATGAAGGTCACATTGGATATTTAGTAGCACATGTTGTACCTGGAGGGCTGGCTGAAACGTGAGTAACATTATCACATTCATTACCTAATATTTGGCTTACTTAGTATTGTGTTGTCTAGAAATGTGCCAAAGCACAACCTCGCCTTACACTAGTGTCGATCGCCTGATCTATTTATTCATATATTTACTTTAGAAAAAGGAATTTTAAAAAATGCATTTGATAGTTAGTGACACCTAAATTTTTAAATTCCTCTGTAATAGTTTTGTTTCGTATAGTTTAGGCATAGATATTAGTCTTGTGTAGTTCAGGAATAATGAACTAAAATGAATTAGTTCCGACCAGTGAACTAGTAAGAACGATTCAGCTCAACTAGTTCCTTGTAGTTCACTTGCTCTTCAGTCACGAAATCTCGAAACCACTAAAAAGTTGGCGTCTGAATCACTATTTTCTATGGCATAAAGTTTAAAATCCAATAACAAGAATAAAAAGAACTGTTTGAGAATGTATTTCGATTACTCGTTCCCTAGTACAATGTTTCTTTTAGTTCACTGTTACATTCCGTGATTCCGTGTCAGACGGAACTAGAAGACAAGGGAATAATTAAGGGAGAACAGATATAGAG
The DNA here is from genome assembly GCA_947859395.1 of Eupithecia insigniata. Taxonomy (NCBI): domain Eukaryota; kingdom Metazoa; phylum Arthropoda; class Insecta; order Lepidoptera; family Geometridae; genus Eupithecia; species Eupithecia insigniata. The sequence goes on along the minus strand of OX401995.1, from coordinate 7,335,581 downwards.
AGAGCGCATATTCCGCGGTAGTAAGAGAGACGGAGATATGCATCTAGTTCTCTAGTTCAGTAGTAACTTGTCTCAAAGGAACGAATAAGGTAGAACAGAGATAGACAGCGCATAATCCCCGGTAGTAAAAGAGACGGAGGGGTAATGAATGAGAAACTTTATTTGTTTGAAGATAGAGATCAAATTGCCATGTTAGTATTTTATGTTTGCAACTTTTGTAAGTGTAATATGTATGTACCTACTTGTATTATTTTTGTTACGAGCAAGGAAGGAGCATTGAATTTCGATATTTCGTCGGTAAATGGATATTTCGTCCGTTTTCGTGTATGTTTTGGTGAAATAATAGTATAATTAATATTCAGTAAATGTAAATAGTATCCAATATAATTTCTGACACAAAACAATCGCTTGCGTATTTTGAAGCATTAAAATAGGACCCCTTTTGTGATTAAAACGACCCGAAAGATTTGCCGAGTGGGGTACTAATAGAACTAGAAGTCCGAACTAGAACATTAGTGAGATTGTACTAGGACAGAGCGATCTCTTTACTGACCGAGCAAGAACAAGCCTAATAGATATGCGAAGTTGCTCTCGGTGGCCGCCAAACAGTTTTTCGCATCTCAGTCTAAACTATACAACATCTAATTATAACAGAGGCATGAAAAAAAAAAGGTAATGACAAATAACCCATCTATCATAAATATTTTGTAGTAAAAATAGGAATATATACATAGGTGACAGCGTTTGTGTGAAATCATGTAGCGCCATAAATCATTGCAACATTTAATAGGAACTTCATCATCACGTCCACAGCTGGACATAGGCCTCCCCTATAGGACAATAATATGAACTTACTACGAAACTAAGGTTTACAAATTCAACATAGATTTTTTAACTTTTTCAGAGCCCTGAGTGAGATCCGAATCTGTTTTCACCAAAACCTATGTATGTATTTTACTAATATTTTTTTGTCATTTTAGGGAAGGGTCATTGCGGATTGGCGACGAACTTCTCAACGTGAATGGTCGACGACTCCGAGATCTCACCATGACGGAAGCCAAAGAAGCCCTAAAATCTGGCACATCAGAGATTGATATTGTCATCTGTCGAAAACCAGCGACTGATCTCAGGCAGTCGCAAAGAAACATTCTATTGATGAGAGAAAGTTCAGTAGACTACGAGAACGCTATTATTTTAGGAAAGGAAAAGCGTGCTGATAATTATGACGTCAAAATAGATCGTCGCCGGTCGCAGGATGAGTCCGCATCGTGTAATCGCGGCGCGCTATCAGCGGCGGCGGACGAACCGACCGAGAGCGCTCCCGCAGCGCACTCGCACTTCCTAAAGGGACAGAACGCAAGCTACAGCAGCATGAACAACAAACTGCTGCGCCGGCAAGTGGTCAGCTATGCCGGCAACAAGGACGGGCTAGCTTTCAGCTGTGCGATCGACGCAGTCAACCTCGACGCGCCACAAAACGAACGGACTAAACCCACAGACAGTGAGAGTGATGTTCAAACACCTAATGCAGCAAACTTTTGTACGCTTCCCCGGAGACCGCGAGCACCGACGCACACTTATCATACGATAACGTTTGAGAAAGGACACGGGAAGAAACCCCTCGGCTTCACCATTGTGGGAGGACGCGATTCACCTCGAGGGCCACTTGGCATCTTTATCAAGAGCATTCTACCACAAGGGCAGGCAGTCGAGGATGGGAGACTCAAAGCAGGTGCGTGTTGTTTGATGTATAAGCTTGTTATGTGGCAAGGCACGCGGCACAACACAAATCATAATATTGTGGAATGGAATCCGATAAGGGCAGACAGCCCCATTGTGGTCGTTCGTCGAAGAAAAATAATAACAAAGAGCATGAATTTCAAACTTGTTCGGCATTGTGGCTTGAATGGACTTCGTACATGATATGAATACGAGTTATTATTTGTGACAAAATTACTGTGATCTGTGCCTATTCAATTTATAGATCAAATACTATCGTTATCAAATAGTGTGTTGACCTACCTATGTAGACCAAACTAGGTACCTATTATAAACATTAATTTGAGTTCATTAGTCTAAATTAGGTGGCTAGAGTTATAATAAGTGGGATAATTATGGTGATGTGCTGTGTTTTCTATAATGATGGATTGTTTATTAGAAGTAATATTAATAAATATCAAAAAATATCAAAAATACTTTTGTCACCTCTCTTATCCAATTGTGGTTAAAATAATAAAATCAAGTGAAGAAAAAATAAATTACGAACACTTCATTTCTTATGTGATAATAGTTTAAAATTCATCTTGTCCATGAGCTTATTTTATAAGCCACAACAAATAAAAAACTTGTCCCTATTGATACCGTCTATTTGCATATCCATAATCAATAATAACATTTAACTAATATTCGTTATTCTAATAATGATATTTGATTTCCAGGAGACGAAGTGCTGGCAGTAAACGGGCAGGCGTGTCATGAACTAGCCCATATTGAGGCCCTGGCACTATTCAAGGCAGTCAGGAACGGATCCATCGAACTCAGGGTCTGCAGGCGAGTCAAGAACACACAGTAAGTTACTTTTTTAAGAGTTATAAAGACCTAAAGATTTGTGAACTAAATATCAAAGGACTAAAGAGGAAAAACCTAAAGATTATAGTCTTTTTTGTAGAACAGAGCTGTACATAATTATGTAAATTATCTTTTTAGCCTTCGTAAATAGATGACGCAAGGTAAAATCAAGTCTTTTTTTACAGATCTACCAAAGCAAAATCGTGCACAGACCTTCTTAACGATGATGAGTGAATCAAAAACAGAATTTTATTTATAAGTATCCAAACATGTCCATAAAATCTATTGACGTCAAGCAATTTTTTGTTTAAAACTAAATTTGATTCGGCAATCACTAAATTATTACTATACGATAGCTTTTATTGTTGTTCTATTGTTATCTGTAAAAATATAAAAGTTTTATCAATTAGGTAGGTCTATTATTAGTAAAAGATTAGAATTATCTTGCTTTAAAATTTCAGGTATTTTAAAGGCCTACTTTTTCACAGATATATTATATAATAATATATTATTTGCTGTATGGCAAACCATATATTATAATTTAACTGTCCATGGATACATATTTCTTGCGTTCTGCTTACCCATTTTACTTTATTACCCTACCCGTACCCATACTACCCATACCCGTGAATAGTTAAATTATAATTTATGTCTAGATAGCGTAAGCTTAAAAACTTTGACAGATAATTCTATACCTTGGTAGTAATTTTTTAATATAGTCTATATATGTACGACAGATTTTAATAAGAGCAGGATGGAGTATTCTGGTTGATAAGCTATCCTGGCAGTAGGTTCTCATTAAATCTTGTTGGCTTCTAGGTTGTTAGTCGTAATAGATGTTATAGGAATACTTCATACCTAATCAGTACCTATACTTTAAATCGAGGCGAATTCGATGTTATATTACCTTGTGCAATGTATGTTACTGCCTCACATCTCACAATAACGTTAGTTGGCTACTTTGATATTATGTACATTTAAAAAGTTCTGCTACAATGTGCCATTGTTATTCTAACATATAAGTTACTGGATGATCTTAATTAAAGTAAATGTTACACGTACATTATGTAGATAATGTAATACAGATAGACAGATCGGTAATGTTAAATAAATTAAAATATTTTTTATTGTAGAAAATTAAACAGAAATCTCCCTATTTTTGAACCTGTCCCTGAAAACTTAACCCTATACATATATGTATTCTTATTGCACGTAGAGGATACACTATCAGATTATCCCAAAGATAAGAATTTAGATAGACAACTGTGGTGTGTATTCCAAAATGATTGCGATTTATTTGGAGCTAAACATAGATGCCAAGTTTTCTAATTCTAATGTTATCGTATCGTTGAAAGGGTTTGCTTGTTGAGACATCTTTTCTGCTGATCTTTGAACTCAGATTTTGTCATGTAATCTATGTACCTACATGTCAGTTCGTTTTACCTTTCGACGTCGATACATTCGATATCGTTTTAAGAAGTAAACGGCCAGATTTAAAATTAACAGATTATAATGTTGTTGTTGTGTTATATGAATGTTGATAATACATGAAATAAACTAATGAAGTAACCTTCAACTAAGTAGAAATTATGCAATAAGTAGTCAAATATTAAATTACGTGCTTTTCTAACGTGAATGTTGTGCTTCTTGTTCAGTAGTACATCATAATAACTTATCAGGATATTTTCTGTAGTGTACAACTCAATTTCATATAATTATCATTAACACTTTAATATCCTTTTATATGAACTTTTTCTTTTATGGGCTTTTTAGGAAAGGAAGCTTAAAAGTTGTTGAACATACATATTTTGTCGAAATAATCCTAGCAATAAACTAAGTGTAGGTGTTGTTCTTTTATGAAATTTTTATATATTTAAATAAGTCATCAAGAATGATCTGTCTTCTGTGATAGGCGATAGCTTTTAAAAATTTAATCAAATTAGATACATTTTCTTGTTTTACACTCAAGTTAGATTTAGTATTAAAATTGCAATATACCTGATGTACCTACTCTAATTAGTGTTTTAGTTCTTAGTAATTAAATAATTTAGTTCTATTTTTCAACAATTTTCAACATTGTAAAAATAAATACAATTTCTAGACACTTCGATCAATTAATCTATAAAAAATTTTAGGTGGGTAATTATTTCGATTAATTTTACTATGTAATAATATAATATTAAGTTACATTACAACCAAAACCATAAGAATTTGCGCAGATTTTAATAGCAATAGCGTTTTATGATTTTTTGTCTGTGTTTTGACGAGCGCTCAATGATTATGTTTTTAAGCACTTTGCATGGTTATTGTATAATTATTTAAAATTATTCTTAATTTTTTTATAGAATACATATCATAAATTTATTTGAACTGATTCATACCTATGTATAATTTCCTGAATATAATTTTGAAATCCTCTCAACCGTTTTATTTTCTTGTCTCGCGTTGTCGCATCACGTCGCGTCTCGATGTGTGATACGGTACGTACCCTACCGGTACTCTAACTGTCAAGATGGTTAACCGTAGAACAGCAAGATGGCGCTAGTTACTGAGAAGCGACATCTAGCAGCGGGCATCTAAACTGCACTTTTTGTTATGCTGACAAACCGACTTTACCAAGGTGAAGGTTTTTGCTGCTAATAGTACAAGGTGGAGCCACAGGTTCATAAGTTGAAGGAAAAATATTACAAGAGGGATTCTGAGAATTTGAAAAACTGGGCCTAGAAAATACTGCCGACGTTCATGTCCATGTCCAGCACCGTGAGGGTTAGCAGTGGATGCATTCTGTTTTTGATTCCCATTCATGATCATTATTACAATGGGTCTCTGTCACTCAATACATTCTTGCTACCCACCTCTGTCTTTTGCTTTTCGCATATTTTAGGTGCACTCACTGACGGTTGAGTATATAATACTTGACTAAGTATTATATAGTCAACCTTTTCACACATCCATGACTTCTTGGACTTGATTTTGACCCCTGGTAGGTCACAGCTTTTGTCCACCGGCCATTACCATGTTAGACCCGGCCCCATTAATTTGCCCTATTTTACTCTGATCCACTGAGCTAACCCATTAATGAATTAGGTCTCACTCTGGTCCACCAATGTATTGTACCTTTTTCGATTCATACTACAGAAATCTAAATAATCATTAGAACAGAAATCTAAATAATAGTTAGACTTCTGTGATCCATATTTTTTATCAGAAACAAATAACATGTAGGTCATAATTAATTGGGACTTCCCAAAAGCTTGTTTTTGCACACACACCCGCCTTGGTTTATTTATTATCGTGGGCAATTAATTTATGATCTATAACTGCAGATCAACTTTGTTCTCTTCCTAGTTTCCCGCTAAATGCCATCCACATTCTTTGCAACTGTGTGAAACTTTCCCTGTTTGTTGTTAAACAATAGAGTAGCGTGCTTAGATTATTACTCTCGATGGTGAGAGTTCCTTTCCTAGTCTAGGAGTTATGATTCGAATAAGGGTTATGATTTCAATCATTGTTTTTAATCTCAACTATTGTGTCCATCTAAAGATGGAAGGGACGAGACTGGTTATAAAAATGGGTCTTCTTTTGTTTAATTTCCGACGCCTAGGTAGGTACTAACAGTAAAATAGGCAATTGGTAATTAATTACTATTAGGTGCATATTCTGTAGAAAAAACCTAGTTTAAATATTATCTTGGAATTATTAAATAAAAATGATATCGGAATAGATTTATTATAATCGAGTCATTTGGGAGGATTTGAGTATTTAGAGATGAAATGCTACATCGAGCCCTGAGAATGTGCAAGAATTTTGTTATTTTGGTCACATGCTCCGGGACTGAAAAAGGTCGGAAGCAAAATTACTTGGTAGCGTGACGATGTCAATCTTCAATCCCCACTCTTTGAGACTTCCTTTCCGTAAAATAAGCAAGTAGGTATGCATATCGTTTTATTACAAACGGTTCATTCTTGGCAAATTCTTGCCAATTTTGTTTTTATATTTCCCTATAAGATTAGTTTCATGGGGCCAAACAATCCGGGAGAAAGAAGCATAGCTTAGCTATTATCGACGACAAAATGATGCTAACAGTTGACAAAGAAAACTATACAATTCAAAAACGTCTAGACAAACAGTTATTGGCACTGAGATTTTGCCGGCTTCCTACGCAAATTGAGGTAGCAAGCCTATCACAAAAGTCTGCACAGACAAAAAGTCCCGACCTCCCAACAAGCTTTGAACTTACGCTGATGTCCCTAAGCTCGGAGGTCAAAGATCACATAGCAAGTTTATCAAACGATAAAATGAAAAACTAGATGTCAGTATAACACAAGAAAAATAAACTATGTTTTTACAAAAAAGTTTCAGTTGAAACCAAGGCTTTGGAAAGGACAATAGGGACTTGAGGGTTTTTTTTATATTTATAGCACGTGTGGTACAGTGTAGTAGCTATATTTTTATATCTGTGGTAGTATATAGATCAGTAGATATAAAGTCGTTGACTCTCTTATTAATCTCCCTTTGCAAACAAACCTCTATTTCCGGCTGATAAAAGAGTTGAGATACGGTAATGATAGATAGATAACAATACCGTGGTTGAGACAAGATAATCTACCTCGTGTAATTGTACAAATATTGTGTAACTTGACCCAAAGTTGAGTCTGATAATGATAAAACATGGCTTGATAAGGTATGTTTTGATGCGGGAAAGTGGGAACAGTATAGTGCTTAATTGGTTAAGATCTATCTAAAGTTAAGTTTGAAAATAGGAAGGGAATGAAACCATTAGATTTTGAAGATATATTTCTACAATGTCGTGTAGGTAGCTCAAATAATTGGAATTTACTGAATTCTTACTATAACTTAAAATTTTACCTATTACCAACTTAAAGTGCTTAATAGTAATCTCTGTTTTTGGATTTACAATTTATGCGTTGTTTTTTTATTTTCTTGAATAACGGGATTTGGGTTATCCTGATAAGATTATTCTTCTGCATCTTACAAGTCTCACTATGAAACCACTTTCACGTTCGATCGTAAACTCCGAAACCCTTTTACCTCCGACTCCCTGAAGCAATATCACACGTTCACTCTCTACTTAGGTCAGGGCTGTCTCTGACATGAAAAAGTCGTTGCATTGTGTTTTTATCGATGCCTTACATTAAAAAACCTTATATAAAAAAATCCATCCAAAACTCCATATCGTCCAAACTCGTCAAGACTACTTGATTTGCTGTCTTATATTTGATAAGGATGATTATGAATTTTTAAAATTTACTCTAAATAAACTATACAAAATTTAACTGTTACTGGTACAGAGGCATAACAAAAGCTTATGATATACAAAAATCACAAACTGCACAACGAATTTTTGAAAACTCCTCATGTGGCGCTGCTAGTGTAAATTAGGGTAACGCCGGGTAAGAAACAATACGATTCATTGATTTCTTATTTCTATTTTATTTCTTATTACTTTTTTAGATTTCACCTATCTTATGAAATCTCTTATGGATTTACGTTACTTACATTATTTTGTTTCCTAACATTAAATACCAACTAAATAGATACATAAAAACACTTGATACCCCTAGTTCAGATATCATCACTAACCAGGGCCTATAGAACCAATGTATCAATATTCAATGGAGCTCTCACCTAAAAGTAATTTATTGTCTGCAGGGCCTGCAGGTATTATACTGCGAATGTACGGTGCCAGGGGACGTAGTAAACAGGCTGTAAATCAAAATTTATATCTCCCGATTTTGGGGACAAAAACAATGTTTAGAGGCAAAGTAGCGCTATGGTGGAATCAGTTTTTAAAAATGTTGAAGCCATTACTATATTGCAATCTAAAAACAATTGTTTGGCAATGTTTGCGCACAATCACTTATGCTTAACCAATTAGGTATCATATCACCACAATGAAAGTCCTTGTCACGGTACTTTACAAGTTTCATATGTATTTGATTATTTTTTTTAGCATCACCAACGTGTTTAACACCTATCAAGACGTACCTAATACTTTTTGAGAAATAAGTATAATATTGTAAGACTTCTGTAAGTATAAAACTTCCAATATAGCCGCCAGCAACTGTTTAAAATTCATACAATTACCTAAAGGACCTCTTACAAGAACTTTGAAATTACAATACATTTAGTTAATCAGACTGATGGTACAAATACCGCAGGATTACCTCGTTCTGCAACTTAATTGCTTTTTTTATTAATCCTCGATAGACAGTTTATGGATGTAGATAAGGGCTTACTCAGACGTTGTAGGTAAACGTATACATTATATTTAGATCTACCATTGAACGTGTTGCCTACATTTAATGGTTAGGTATGCTTACCGATTCCTACCCAAAATGTTTTGAAACCTTCATGCGCGGCTGCGAACGACGGCGGCGGCGTGGCGAGTTCGCTGCGCAATCGCAACGAGCTGCGCACCCGCCTAGCTTGAAATCACTCGTAAATCGCCAGTGTGATAAGACCCTTAACGAGTTTGCCTGAGCTCCTATCGTGTGCGTGCACGCATCTCCGAGTAATCCTAGCGTCTGCACGTCGTAATGACATAACGTCATTTCATCCATCCAGGATATCAATCAAGGCACCGACGTCGACAAGAACTCCAATAGCTCCCTAATCGATGCCGTTATTAGCTGCGCATTTTAATGATGGTTGTGAAGGTACGAGTACCTTTAAAGGGGAGTTTGTTTTTTTAGAGAATGGAATTTGAGGAAATAAATGCGGAAATCTTAGAGTACATTAAATAAATGAAAAATCTATTATTTCTTGACAAATAAATCAGTCAATAAAACATAATATGATGATAGGAGCGTGCATATAAGTTAAAATGAAATAAAATTTGTATTAATATTGTCGATATTTGATTATTTACAATAGTAACAAGCACAGTTAGCCCTTACTTACCTGTATGGGTATTCAAGTGTAATTGTATTATTTTGGTATATGTTATACAGAAAGCAAATTAATGAGCAAGTTAAGAGTTTATAAAAAATCACTGTGTTTATGAAACAGTTTATCAATAAGAAAATATTTGTTTGAACCGTACGCTGTAGGTACAAACCGAATTCATAAAAGAACAAAAAGCAACAATCTGTGGAACTGTTTAAGGTTCCAAGAGACTCTCAGTTGAACTGAACAAAAAGGGATTTTTGCTATACACCCAGATAGCAAACATGATTTATGCGTTCTTCTTGGACTGAATTTTGCTGAAGTTTTGGAACATTGTCTTCTATCGTGTGCTTGATAGAAATATTGCTTGGAAAACTTTCATATTATTTAAGTGTAGTGTAGGTATAAATAAAATACTTCGACTGCCTCCAAAGATTTATTTTCAAATCAAACTAAGCTATTGATGAATTTCAGAATAGAAAGTTACTTCTAACTAGCTGAATGGTTTTATTATATTTTCTACTTTCATATAAGTTAGCTGGTACTTTTTACACCAATAACTCATCACAGGTATATCAAACTAAGTAATAATGACGACAATAGTGTCTCCATAACATCGTCATCGTAATGGTGTCGTTGAAAGCATCAGCGAAACACTTTAATCGACTTATTCGTCAACTCGCTAGCTTGAAACTCGCGAGTGCGCGCAAGTTGACACCTTCCGATTTCACCTTTTTTTCTTATCGTCAACTCGCTCTATTGTGACGATCTGGTCCCAAATTTATACTTGGCTTACCCATTTCAACGTATGTTGTGAGATTAGTGAATATTGAATATCTTTTTCCGAAACTCTAGAAGACTAGTAAATTTTTGCATATAACAAAAAGAAAAAGAAGAATGAAAGAGACAAGATTTTTTTTTACATTTAGAAATTAATATCTACGTTCACCTGATGAGAGAAATTTCCGATTCTTTTTATGATCAAAATAATAATAAAGCCAGGTGTCTAGGTAAAGTACCTACCTTTAAATACTTACCGGAAAACCTTAAAAACTATTGAGAAACAAGAAAACTCTGCTGCATATTATAAAGGGAATAAAATAAAATCGTGCCATGTTATTATTTAGTTAGACCATTATCCATAATCCGTAGTACTTAGGGGAATGTGGTTAATAATGTCCTTTTAATATAACAGCTAATGTCCTTCCTAATGCGATACAATTTCCTCCGCCTGACTTCCCCTCGGATACATTAACCATGATGGCAAGAAAATATCACGGGGAATATTTACGCGAAACTGATATTTATGAAATCTTGGATTTCGTTCGAAGACAATTGAGCTTTGACTGAGAACTACTAGTCTTGGTATTGTAAATAACGAAGTACCCACTTCCTAAATTCATGGTTATTATATTTGCCATCATTTTAGCATTGACTTTTATTCAAAATATACCTAAAGAAAAAAAACAGAGTGGTCCAGGAAAAAGGAATTTCATTTTTAGTGATCCGAACTTTTATTTTTTAGAGTTCGATTGGCTTGTTCCTACATTGTCCGTCATAAGGTAAAAGCCAAGTTTGTTCACCTTTGCATGCATTTTCTGCTTGAATAATTTTCAAGCCACTGGGTCAAAATAGCTTATCCGGAACGGATAGGGTAAGTCAACGTAAGAACCTATGTATTTCTTGCACCATCACACTACTTTGCACCTGGCCTTGTGTCGTCAAATAGAGTTTATTCAAAAAACTGATGGAAAACGTTAGTGACTCAGCGTATACAAAGAATTCTACGAGTATCTTAGTAAATAATACTGCCATAATATAATGAAGTTTTGGTATATGTTTTAGGGTACTGTTACTGTATGATATTATTTGGTTCTATTCCCGTCTAGGAACAAATATTTGTACGATCTGCAGATGATGATGTTCAGGGTGTTCTAGTTGTTTTCTATGTATAATAAAAAATATCTACAAATATATTACTATTATTTATTTCAATAGTGATTGAAATTTAAAACCTACCTAATAATTCTTATTAACAGAACTGGCAAGTCAAAATCTGCTTGTGGTCATTTTTAAACGCATTTCGATGTGTTGCCTTTGTACGTACGAAACCTAGTACCATTAACGACCTATGTATATGTATGTACGAGTATGTGGCGCGGCAGGTGAAGGTCCGTCTGCAACGCACGAGGTTGCGGGTTAGGTTAGGTTAGGTTAGGTTAGGTTAGGTGTTGCCTTTGTACGTACGAAACCTAGTACCATTAACGACCTATGTATATGTATGTACGAGTATGTGGCGCGGCAGGTGAAGGTCCGTCTGCAACGCACGAGGTTGCGGGTTAGATTCCCGCCTTGGGACAAAAGTACGGTCTGCAAATATTTGTTCCGGGTGTTCTGGGATTTCTATGTATAATCACAGGTATAATAAAAATATCAATAAAATATTTTTTATGATTAAATGAGTCATCACACATATGTACTTACCCCACAAGTTCTGCTTAGCTTGGGGCTAGATGATGCTGTGTGCATTACCCAACATCATTGTTATTTTTTATTAATATTATTCTCTGTTATTTGTTTTGGCATTAAAATATCAGCAAAACAGACCCCTGACTTACCATTTTTTCTGTTTAAAAAGAGTTTGACGGGAGGGATGATAACTTTATATCTACCAAGCTACTTTACGAAAGTGTATTGGATATGCCCCATCGATTTCGCAACTTCCCTATCGAAAATTGGCACATTGACCTGGATACCGTCCGAATATCCGAACAAATGTACAGATTGTGACTCTGTGTCTGGTATATTGCGGATATTCTGCTGTAATATTTGTATTACAATCATGCCCCTTCGTTATTGGTAGTTCTATCAATGCTGATGGAATTTTGCTGTTTCGTGGAATGAATACCATGATATTGTTCCCTGGCGAAACCACATTATTTTTTATTGGCATCATCGTAATAAACATCTATACCTTTTTCTGCTACTATTGCCCTAACATTGCCCTATTGTTTTATTTGGTTCAGGTGATGTAACTGTCGGTAGTTTTACAACATTCCCCGATTCTACCCCTGTCTATCATAGTCTAGATTTCATCCACGTCGTGGAAAGCCTTTACTCGCTATCTATATAATTTTTTTCTATTTTTGTGTAAACTCATTCAACGCATGTATTGATGGAACTTAAAATAAATAGGTACATGATAAAAATAGGTGTAAGATAATAAATACCTAGGGCCCATTTAATACATAGGTAGATAAAGTTATTTTATACATATTTTATATATCTTAGGAAAACTTACGACTAAACATGAAGAGAGAAAATTAAATATAAATATAAGAAAGTACATATAGTCATACATTAGGAATCAAGCTAGCGAACCGCAACGCTAACACTCTGCTAACACACTTGCACATGCATGCATATTGCACCAAAGTAACATCAGCATGAATCAGTAGACGAAACGGGGCTGCTTTTAAATTGCCACGTCATTTATTAAATATTTCATACGTTTCCTCATTTTCTATTTGAATTTGACTTTTGAATGTCACAAACTTGTGATTCTGTCCAAGGATTAATTTTCTTATTAACCCATTTTTACCTCCAAGCTTTTTATTTTCTACTTGCTCTGTTAGTTTGTAGACAAATCTTGCAACTGAATATTAAACCAGTTATCCTCAACCGATTAAGCTGAAATTTGGCATACTTATGTAAGTTCGGTGACAATGCAATTTAATATTATTGAGTTGGTCTAATAATGGAGACCGAAGGTGGCCATAGGAACTCCTAAGCGAAACGATTTTACCACGTCGAGTTTGGGTTCGTTGGAATTGCCTTGCCATGAACTTTGGTCGTGGTGGTTGGGGAGGCCGTGGGGCCGCGGCATAGAATATTGACCCCTCCAACTCAACCCGTGGATGTCGTAAGAGCCGACTGAGGGAACCTACCAAAGGAAGGGCAGCAGCTTCCTTCTGAGTATTTTTCAACACCAACACTGCGATCACCAATCCGCCTGCCAAGCGTGGTGATTATGGCAAATCCCCCCCTACATGGGAGATCACCAATCCGCCTGCCAAGCGTGGTGATTATGGCAAATCCCCCCCTACATGAGAGACCATCCACTCGATGGACCGACGACATCGTAGCGGTCGCAGGGAGTCGATGGATGGAGGCGACTCAGGACCGCTATTTGTGGCGTCGTACGGGGGTGGCGTCGTATGGGCTGAAGATGATGATGATGATGAACTTTGGTCCTAGATGATAGTAAAGAATGTTTTAAAACAAGTTATTTTTTTATATTGAGAATTTATATACTTTTGTAGATATTAAAATGTGAAAACTTTTAATTGGCCTTCCTTATATTTATATGTAATATTTTGGATCAAGTTTAGCCGTAAGTTTTCCTAAGATTAATAAATAAATAAATAAAATTATTTTTGTATATTTATATTAATGTATATAATGTATACCTACAGCACTAATGAACCCCGAGGTTGACTACGAGAAAATTTAATTAATGTTATAAAGGCCTTTGTATAAACGACACAAAAACATTAAATTCAAATGAGAGCCTGCTTCAAATACTTTTAATTTATTTATATTTCGTTCCTCATCGTACTCGTTAATTAAATTTTACACCCCTCGAAGAAAAAATCAACTGAGAGTTTTTTGATGCTTTCAGGTCAGGAGCTTTATTGTAGAAGTTATTTCGTTAAACTACCAGTACCTATCTTAATTAGAAGGTATTTACTTAAGATAAATTTAAATTTTAATCGATTTCGAAATAAGGAGAAGATTGCATGTATGTAGAGAAATGAACGAACATAGAACCTACATATACAGCCGATGTATGTTTTTTCTATGTTCATTGATATTTCCGTCAAATATAGACTAATTTTGAAAATTATTTCGCTATTCTGTAGAGAACGATCTGAGGTAGTCCCATAAAGAATTGATTCCCGAGGGATTAGTATATATCGTGCAAAACTCAAAAACAGTGTAATATTAAGGGATTCGACGTCGGTTTTTAGTTTCTCTTAAGAATCAAATTATGTTTAAACTTTCTCATGGTAATGATCAAATAAATCAACAGAAAGGGAAGACAATTCGATTTCAAAGGTCATTTCTAAGTAACGGGCGCGCCTTGTTCTAATATAGATGAATGTGGGTACCTTCTCATTTTAGTTTCACAATATTGGCAAGCAAACTTTCAGACGCGGTTACGAGGAATACTAAATTATTATCTTCAGAGGATTGCGTCAAGCTCAGCCAAAGATCAGCGTTCTTTGGAAATGGTACCTCCATAATAGCATTCTCTATTGTTTTCAATAAGATCAGTTATTGCGATTGTTTACGGTAATAACCGAAAGTTATATTTCTTTGAGACTGTTTAAATTTTATTAGATCTCAACGTTCTGCCATAAATCATGTATAGTACAGTGTACTCAAATAGGTATATGCGTAATATCAACAACACAACTTCAGGTTCACAAATTCAGCGTCCTTTTACGTGGAGTCCCGCAATTTCTAAGAAATAAATAGCTAGGGATCTGAAATAACTACAACTATATACATACATACATATATATATATATATATATTGAGCGCCTGGTCAAAGCGACGCGTGACCCGAGAGCTAGTGAGTATCTGGCGCAGCGCATTAGCTTTGCCATACAGCGGGGCAATGCAGCCAGCGTCTTGGGAACGCTTCCGACTGGTATTGATATGGATCAGTTGAGCTACATGTAGATTTTTTGCAACAGTCTGCAGTTAGCTCAATTGTAAATACTAGTTTAATTTGTTCATATTATTTGATTGTTATTTTCCTTGTCAATAAAGGAAAGTTAATATCTATACATACATATAATTAAATATTCTGATCCCGGAGTATATTTTCCTCAAATAGGTATTAAAAGGATTGTAAGCATTGTAAATTTGATCATGGATCAATTACTCAAATGGGCAGTAAGTGAAGGGCATCTCAGAGGGTCGTACTCGCCTCTCACCATTCCGAGCCAAATGTCATCGTATGATCGTGAGCAGGACCTTTTACAGTGATCTTTGGAACAAGATCAATTCATGCTTGTTCTTGTTTAATTTAAAGGGATTGTTCGCAAGAATTTATTACTTGGCTATAGTTCAGTCTTAGTTATGCGTGGGATAGTAACCGATTTTAATTTGGTGAATGAAGCATTTGAAGGAAGGCACGCGAGCTGTATTGTGGGGTGCAAGCACGTATTTCAATGATTGGACTACATTCTTAGAAACAATCTATGATAAGTGCATAAGTCGGAACTTGAAGATATTAGAATGTGAAGCGTCACATAGAAAAGGGTTCAACTCAACCACATATTGGCTGAGCCATCGCAAACGTTATAGAAAGTGAAAACACTTTTGACAGCCTGTCCAGGCTCGCCATGACAATAAATAAGCCAACAAATTCAAAGAGGAATAAAATTGCCATAAAAAGCCAACATGCAAACGGTCCATGATATGTAAGATATTTACTTTGTACAGAGGTAAAACTATTGAAACTGTACCTGTTATGGTTGGTATCAGCATGATATAAAAATTACACTTTACGATGGTAAAGCCACGTAAAGCTGGCGTTATCGAACCTGTCGACAGGAGCCTCCGAATAACTATAAAGTCTACAAACAAGAGATGTAATTACCGCTTATCCGTGATAAACCGACTGGGAATGGTACTTGTTCATTTTAATGTAGCCTAAGCTCTACTTGAAGGAAATTATGAAGAAATAAACGTTTTTATTTGTCAAACGGTATCCATTTTATGCGGTAATGCTTATTTGATGGGTACCCTTTCAAAATATGGGTCGCGCGTCCGTCCAATAAAATTTACAACCATGTCGCTTTAGATAGATGGACTTTTTTGACGACCACATAAAATGGGTAGCAGAGTACTTTTGTCAGCATGATAAGTCGATGATTAGTTGGTGCTTTGTACCTACTTGCAAATTAGTCCTTAACAACAATAATTTATTTAAGTTAGAGCAGATTTTTATAATATCCTATTTTCTAATACTTCCCTACATATAATTATTTACGTTCACTATGCATGCAGGCATGAAAAGCTATGAAGAGAGCTATGCTTGGAGTTTCTTTACATGATAAAATCCGAAATAATGAAAGAAATCCGTAGATGAAAGAATCGGAATAGGAAAGTGGCCAATATCATTATCAGCCCGTATACTATACGTCCACAGCTGAACATAGGCATCCCCCAAACGACGAAGACACGAATAACGGTCCTGAGCCGCCTCCATCCAAAGACTCCCTGCGACCGCTACAATGTCATCGGTTCATCGAGTGGGAGGTCTTCCAAGTGGCCAACATAGCTGTGACTAAACTGAAATGGCAGTGGGCAGACTATAAAGCTTTTCAATAGCATTCAATAACCCTTGGAAGTACTCAGTACAAGTTCTCGGACAAACGGAGTGTTGGGAGACCAACCGATGTACCGACGACATTGTAGCTGTCGCAGGGAGTCGATGGCTACAGAGGCGGCTCCGGACCGCTATTTGTAGCGTAGTGGAAATACCTATGTCAAGCATTGGACATTTGTGGAGTGATACGATGATGATGATAATGACGTTCCATATATAAAACAATTGAATCAATTCGTAGCGCAGGTGACCCGCTTCCTTACTGTGGTCTTTGTTGTCGTGACAATACGTTTCAACACCATTAGAGCATTCATTGATTTGTCGGATAAACAATTTATTTTGGGTCAAGAACTTGTTGGATTTGATAATACTTACCTATATTGGATACTTGTACCTTTCCCTTTAGGTACTTAGGTACCCAGATTAAGGTCTCTTCAGATAACTACGCGGTATTCGCTACCACGGTAGTGGTAAGTTTCGCTTGGATTTAGTGCAATCAGTTTTGCACGGTCCGCGGTATTCGGAGTGACAGTAGTACTGCATAGGATTTTGCTGCCGTCTGGGTAGCAAATACCGCGTAGGTCTGAACAAGCCTTAACGTTCGAGGAGTAAGTTAATAAGTAATCGCGCGCTGTCTGTGATTCCGCAATATTACGTGTCTGGTTACAGAAGACGAAAAAATATTTTAAGACATTGTATAGCCTGATAATGAAAATAAGTCTTTTGTATGTATAAATCATAATAAAAATATATCAAAAATTCATTGCGGACTCAGAGACCGCACGCGACCACTTGACTGTATTAGTTTAAAAAACAATCTTTTAAGATACTTTTTTGTCTCTTTGCAAAAATTGCATATTAGATTAGATATGACATAATATCCAAGAGTAGTGCGAGGTCTAAAGGAAAAGAAGTACTTTATTATTTGAAAAAACTATGCTCATCAGGTAGTTACTTAAACTGTCTAACTATCCTTTAAAATATATTCCCCTTAAGGGACTGCAAAGAGACTTTCGGTTATTAAAATTTAATTAAAATAGTGAAAATAATATAATCAATGCATTGCTGGGGAATGCGACGTAGAGTACGCAAGTGTATTCAGC
Organism: Eupithecia insigniata; assembly: GCA_947859395.1. Lineage (NCBI taxonomy): Eukaryota > Metazoa > Arthropoda > Insecta > Lepidoptera > Geometridae > Eupithecia > Eupithecia insigniata. The sequence goes on along the minus strand of OX401995.1, from coordinate 7,317,596 downwards.
TGCGTTGATACCATAAACAGATGTAGTTTATTTTTGGCTGTCCCTTACAGTCCATGCTTTTACGAGCAAGCCCACAGGAAGATATGATTAAAAGAATAACATTAACAGCTCGTTTAAACGCGTGCCGGGAAATAAAGAATTACATTAATATTTTTTTATTTATTTCGTGTCATTTCGCTCTTTAAATGTGTGATTTGGTAAATCTCTCCAGCCGCTTTTTTTCGTCGTAGGAATCTGCGTTGTCTCTTAGATAATTTATTACTCACAGAAAAAAATATTTAAATTTTATAAAAATAAATTTTCTGTCTAGTAGTAATACCTGAATTTTCTTTATCCTTTAAAAACTCGCCTAAAACTTTATGTAGCAAAATTTTTATTATAGCATTTAATACAAAATTAGTTTTTTAATCATTTTCGCTATGATTATGCTAATCTTTTCAAAGTCACAAAAAAAAAACAATCTTACTTTACAGATGTGATCTTGTTAGTCAAAACACATTTTCTCATAAAATGCAAAGAGAAATGTGGAGAAAATGTAAATTTTATGACCACCCTCTGCGGTCTCGGCTTTGTTGTTTGGGTGTTGAATATTGTCATAAAGCAAAAATACCTAAGACACCTACCCTCCACTCTCAATTTTACAACGTCTGTAAGCATCCGACTAACTAACTAAGTAGGAAGATGACCTTCAGGTTTCGCATACAAAGCATGGGGATACTAAGTCAATATCACCAACGGCTGTGGTAATAAGGTATTTCAACTTTATTACTAAGCATCAAAATCATCACCACGAAATTATTAGAATGTATTTAAGATAGGAGACATGTTACATACAACACAACTAGGTCGGAAGTAAGGTAAACCTTTTCAGAATTTATGAGGCAAGAGGCTCTATTTTGGTCTAGTTACAAAACTCATTCCATAAACATGATAAAACTAATCCAAAAAGAAAAGTTTGTTAGTTTTACGGCTTATGGCATTTCTACTTTCCCCTACTTTTCTAGTTTTTATGGACAAATGACGATCTAATCAAAGTTTTGTACTAGTTTGATAGTAGGTTAGTAAGTTAGTTATTCCCAACTGCAGCACAGAACTACTGGGAATAAGCGGATTTTTATTTGAAGAAGAATCTCATTAAAATTTTTGATACTATTTTTGGAAATCATGATATCACGAGAGGTATTTTATTTATATTTATTTTGATAAACATGAATTTAGATAAATATATATTTTTTAATCTGTTTTCAATTACAAACTTTGATGAGATGAATTTGAGATTCTGATGTTCCTGAGCACCGAACGTCAAGCTACAAAGTCTATGGGTACAGTTAGAGATCTAACAAATTGTATTATACGCATACCTATGTCCCCATGTATATAAGTAAATATATATATTTATATATATATAAATTTATATAGGTAGTTTATTTTAGGTATAATATTTATTATGTGTATTTTTATTTATTAAATATATACTAGCACACAGATCCCCTATTACCATCCAACAATCCTATCCATCCACGGTTGTCTGGTAGAGATCGCTCTCGAGCGATAAGGCCGCCACTTGTAACTTAGTTTTAAAATTGTCTTTTTTGTATTTCTGTTTCTTACCAATAAGTGTGCAATAAAGAATTTTCTATCTATCTATCATAATTCGTTAAAGTTATAGAAAGATAAAGTTAAGTCCCGACTTTGTAATGTTCCTAGTAGGTATTTAATGTAAACTAACTAGGAAAGAACTGTTGTATGCAATACTTGAAATGCATAAGATAGGTGTAGGAATTATATTAGAACTACGTAGAAGGGAATGCGTCAATGACCACGATCGATGGGCCACCTGCCTCAAGTTTATGGTCAGTTTAGTCACACCTCAAGCGCCGCCGGGGTAATTTTCATAAAATTTACGTAAAATTTACCGGGAGAGAATCAAGTTACCGTAAAATACGAGCAAACTACATTGTTCATTCTTTGGTGGTTTTCAGAAATTCTACGGAGATGTCGACTTTAACAACATATTATGTCAAACTAGGTTAAGGTAGCCAACATTTTAGCTAACAGCTACGCTAAACCATAAGTAAAGAGTTAAAAAAATCAGTTCAGCGCAGGAATTTTTAATTTAATAGCATGAATTCAAGTTAAATAATAATAATAAAACGGATTTTCATGCGGTTTTCATCAATTGATAGAGTACCTAATTCGTGAGGAAGGTTTAGGTATTTAATTTGCCAAGGTTTTGTGTACATCGGTGGAAATAAAACGATAAATGTTGGAAGTGTCGGAAAAATTCAAGCCGTTGCGCGTTGGCGCGCCTGGGAGCATTCATTGGTCACGCATTTGTGATATAACAAAACAATCGTGTGGTGTTTGGTATAAACACAGAATTGGGAATACTTATTATGCCCAATTCTGAATTCAAGGTGGATACTTATCTTTAATAGATCTACAAAAAAGTCCGAGATGGCATTATAAGCTTACTATACCGTACTATACCCGTGCTAAGCCAGGGCAGGTTGCCAGTTTGCTAATAAACAGAGAGATGACGCCGCTTGTTCTTGTGTCAATAGGTTTACAATAACTCTCATTAGTTGGTCGATCACCTACTACTTACAACACAATATAAAGTATAGTATACATATATGTATAATTATTATTAAAAAGAAATTACAATCAAATAATAGACACATATTAGAACTAGTATTTACATTGAAACAATTGACCCAACTGCAGACTTTTGCAAACAGTCTACACGTAGCTCAACTGGTCCATACCAACTTTTTTTTTTCAAAACTAGGTTACTCAAGTGTAACTTTTAAAGGGCAATGTATACGCTTCTACAACAATACTCGAAATGAGTTGCAAAAATCATCAATTCAAATAAATTATCAAACATATCCTTTGTAAAAAGGCTTATTACAAAATTACAGATTATCTACTCGAGGATAAAAAAGCTTGGGACGAGTTAAGCTCCAACTAAAAAACTAACAACCTAACAAGGTAAAGGTTTCTTGTTCACTTCTTTACTTTACCTTAAAAAGTTTGAAGTGAACAAAAATCTAAGTAATCACTTTATTTCCCTGTTTTACTTGTGTAATTTTAATTTTGTGACGTGTCCAAGTGTCCTGTAAGGTCTAAAGAAAGCGTTTTGAGTTTTGATTACTAACAAACAATCCAATTAGTTTTGATAGCAACTCTATCGAGCTAAGCGTGCAGGTGTTGCGCACGAATAAGTTATTTCTCAAGAGATTCGCGGTATATAAATAACTTTGTATTGGCATTATTAATCAGATTGATATTAACTAGACCAGCTAGACGGGATCTGTCTGCGGCGTGCCTTCGTGAGAGAGTGTAATTACATCCCGTATATAAACAAATAAATAATCCACAGGTAAGCGTGGTAACATAGCAAGCCTTCCTTTTGGGAAAGCGTGCTCCATCTTAGGCCACATCTTCACTTGCTCAAGCGTGATGGTGGTCAAACGGTTTACCGTTGCCAATAAAAAAATCAGAATATAAATATTTTGAGCAGTTGCAATATAGCTCTTGTTAAACTTATACATATATCGTATAGGGGAGGCCGTGGACGTATATGGGCTGATATGATGATGATACATATATATCGGACGCTTCCGATTGGTATGGATATGGAATAGTTGAGCTACCTGTACATTGTTTGCAACAGTCTGCAGTTAGCTCAATTGTTTATACCAGTTCTAATTTGTTTTTATTATTTGATAGTGAATTTGTTTTTTTAATAAAGAGTTTATAAAACTCTACAGATCTCTGATGATGATGATGTCTTGTTAAATCAAGATGTCATAAGTATTATGTTAACGAAAACGTAATCAGTTATAGCTTCTTCTTCAAGCTTCAACTATCAGCGGGTTTGATTATTTCACGCAGCTTTTATAAGCAAAATGATGTATTCAACAATTCGTATTCTACCTTCACTTTCACTAATGAGATGGTGGTCAAACGTGTTACCATTTACAATAAAAAAATGATTATTTACTTAAATATTTTTAAACTTACGCGATCGGAACACACACTTAATTATAATTACACTTTATCGGTCGGGAAAATAATCGCTATAAATACCCGTTAAATTGTACTTATAATCAAAAGCTCTTACACTTATCTAGAAATTGTTAGGAATCCTTAGCAAAGTGCTGTACCACCTATTCTGCGGAAAAATTAGCTTGGTGTGTCTCAACCTCAGCATCTGCATTCTGCATGCATTCAAATTGTATTACTTTACGATAATCTGATACGAAAAGTACGAGTAATACAGATAAATAAATAAATAATACTGGAAAATCCAAACAGCATCTAGCAAATAAGTGCTTATATTACTATTTTCCATGATATAGTTCGGTAAGTATAAATTTTTATGAACCTACAAAATCCGTATGATTTTTTATTTTCCGTTCTACGTAACCATTATTATAACTTATCAGTTCACATTCTGTAAAATTCACCTAGAAAAGAAAACACAAAGTTCTATTGAAAAGCTAATTTCCAAATCCACTTTGAATGTAAACAAAAAGTTGGAACATGTGGCTAACAAGTGCAAAGTTTATCAAAGCGAACACGGGTCGGCGCGTGGGCGGACGGCGACCTAGCGGACGATGGCTGGGCTGTGTCTGCACCGGGGACTGTGGAGTACTTGGACGTTTCATAACTACTGATATGGGTTTACTAATGGTTAGCCATGGCGGTCGCGGTGGAAGAAGCGACTCCTTCAACTCAACCCTCGGATGACGTAAGAGACGACTAAGGGAACCTACCAGAGGTAGGCAGTGGTTTCCTTCTGTGTATTTTTAACACCAACTGCGATCTCCAATCTGCCTACCCAGCGTGGGGGTTATGTCAAAACCCGCACGTAAAACAATAGATGTGTATGTGCTGTGGGGTGATTGATATGAAAAGGTTTCTACGTGTAGTGGATAACTACAGCATTGTGAAAGCAGAAGACATATTTAAGCTACCCCTGGATAAGGAAAAATTCAATAAGATGACCGCCGACCGGATAATGGAATGGCACTTTAACAAGAAGTGGATAACCAACCACTGCCATACGCCTCGATCTCATAGAGAGTCAAGTGCTTTGGTTATGCGTTTTCAGTATGGTGCATTCTGCACGTAGCCAACCAGCAATTCAACAACAAATATAAAACAACCTTGTTTCAAAGGTTTTGCTCATGTTATTTCTGTCCTTACCAAAGATACTATTTATTTATCAAAAGTCGTGAAACAGATAAACAGCTACATAATAAGAAATCCTACCCACTCCAGACCGCCTTTTGAGAAACTGAGAACCTCATTGATATAATATTTCTGGGTCTAGTTTCAAAAACCTTCAAGGTCGAGACGGATCGATGCTATGCAGCATTCAGCTTTTGTCTACAGGAATTCTACGTGAAGTTCAAAATCAAACAGCTACCAAAAATCGAGATAATTTTAACACAAAACTAAATGATAGGGAGGTAAGAACCTACTTAAAAGTGGCTTTAAAACTTTAGTAATTTATAACTTTTTTTTACTCTTTTGATCATAGAGATTTCACAAGAAATTGAATGACCGCCGAGGACGAATTTAAAAATGAACAAAAATATTATATTCTTAAACAAAGTTTAGGGAACTTGCTAAGTAACAACAAAGTACGCAATCCAAAAAGGTTTTATCACGAGCTGTAGTAGCCCATAGGGACGCGACACAACCGTAAAGTGCGCAAAATAGTGTTTACCACAACGGCACGTGCCTGCTATTATCTACCACGGAATGGCACCCGTGACAGCTGGACAAGGAAGTCCAAGACGCCATGTAGGGGCTAACATAAACATTCAAGCGAAGGCCAAATGAGAGCAATCCTCTACTTAGTATAATGTACCTTCTAAAGGTGGAAACATACCACTGAAACGATACGCGACCCGACAAAATGCGATGCGGCGATTGTGAATTGAATCAAATTATGTGACCCGACGCAATACGACGTCGTCGTCGGCTGTCACAATGTTATTCTGGTCATAGAAAATTGTTCCGATTAGATTCAACTCAACACGCATCGCGTTTCTGGGGCCGCCGCTTGGCGTTTCAATAGTGTGTCTTAAGTCAGCAAATGCAAAGTGCAAATGTGGTTTAATTTAATATGACCACATTGACCAATCTGAAATTGCTGTCTATTCGACCAAAAACAATGGAAGCCAATATTGTCCTGTCTTATGTTTATTTTATTTTCTAGTTTAGTGCTAAATACATATCTTCTATTTTTAATGGTTCATGGAACGACAAATTATGCTTTATTATAAGTTCCAACAAACAGAAAAAACAAGGATGTCTGTCATAAGGCGCAAAATGGTTTCCACAATGTTTCCTTCGCAGTGTAAAAGTGTTCGCGGAAGAAGGGATCAGGTGTCGTCAATTACTGGGAGCATAAAGCTGGTCGTTGATCTTCATTCTGCCTGTCTCCTGCAGACTGTTAACTGTCTCGTTTTATCTATACAAATGTACACATACTGAGTAGGTAGAAGTTTGCAGTGGTTCAACTTCATAACAGAATCGAAAAGTTTATTTTCGTTTCAGGGAATAGTAATTTATTACCTACATAACTAACCTACGTACTTACTATTATTTAAAATGAAATATTATGTACATGATTATAATAATACCTAAGTACCTTAAATTACGATATCACAAAAGGGAGTACCTAGGTAGACACTTAGTCATAGTCAGGATTCGCAAGCTCGCAGCTTCATATCCCTAATTATAATAACTTATTACCAAGCGTTTTAATGTGCATGGAAATGAGATTAAATCCTGCATATTGTGTCTATTGTTGCATACGAGTACAACTGTGTCAGACAAGTACTAATAAATATGAAACAAACTTTGGTATTTTGCACTATAGCGTCCAGTAACGTTGCATACTGCAAGTACGAATATTTACACTGTGTCTTGTTGACTAGAATTTCCACCCATATACATAACCTTCATCTCACTCCTGAACAAAAAGGCTGTTTGTTTACACAACAAGACTTTTTGGGTTGTTTCTTTCACGCTTGCTAAAACAAAGCTTCATTAGGACCATGTCTTTTCTAACCGACTTCTTAATTTAAAAAAATCTATGTTCGACTGTATGTTTTTTATAACATGTCGATTTCCGTATCCGTCTATTAAACCGATTTTGAAAATTATTTTGCTATCTTATAAAGAATGATCCCGAAGTGGTCCCATAAAAATATTTTAATTTGTGTTTATCCCGTCCAGCATAAAAAAAACAAAATAATAGGTAATTTTGAAAAATTACGACTAGCTACAAAATTTTTGTTGATATGAAAATCCGGCGTCTTCGTAGATTTTCATGATTCTTTCATTGTTGCCTAAACGTTGATTTCGAGGTGGTCCCATAAAAGCCTCTCATGCCCTTGATTCTCGAGGAATTTATATGTGCGCCGTAAAACATATCTAAAACATCATCACATGATAATTTTCACCCAGCGATGGCGTAACTAATGGTTTCTATGGCAACAGGCACGGGGTAAACAAGAGGCCTACTTTAAAAAAAAACCTTTCTTTAGACGAAAATTATGTTGATCCATTTATAAAAATGATTTGGACGACGCTACGTCATCGACGCTATCGGCGAATGAGAAGACGACTCTGTTTCCTGGTGATACCAGTAGCGTAAAATCGTAACTCCCCGAGCTCCCGTATGAATCTGATAAAACTATGAGGTTTTGTATTTACCCATTATTTATCACATTGACTTATATTTAACTAACGCCTTTTTTGACTGATCTAACAAACATAATCGACGATTCACATTTTTATGGATTTTTCAATTGACCCTTATCACATTCGTTGCCCAACTTCTAAATTTTGTTGGAATAAAGTGGCAACTGGACAGTGACGTCACCTGGCGACACTCCCGGAAGATCAGACCTGTTTTCTTGGATCATGGTCTAGGGTAGAATAGAGAAAACTTACATCACTTTGTTATCGAATGCGTAAATTATTTGAAATTAATTCCTTCAACTTCAATAATGTACGCAATGTATGACGATGCGATGTCATTATTGTCTATTCGATAGAGAACAATCCCCGTGCTAGGGGGGCAGTAAGCCTGTTCGTTTCATGCGATCCGTCAACCTAAAATTCGTAAAAAAAGTATCTCAGTGTAGACAGGACCATACATTGGCAACTCACATAATATTTATATATTGCGGGAAAGTTACGGGAAATGAGCTTATACGTGATATCCGGGCCGCACGAAATCAATCGGAAGTTGCTTACGTGTGCCTTCAACTTCATGTGTACGTTACGTACGGCTATGGCTTTGACAATTATGTAACGTCCCCAGTACACGCCGACATAAACCCAATAAGGATAACAAAGGTGTAAAAATTTGATTAAGAATATTGATTAAATATCAAAATTTAGGACGTTGAAGTATAGTTTTTTACATGAAATTAATTTTTATGTAAGCTCTTCTACTTCTGCATTTGATTGACTTTGATGTCATATCAAAAGTCAATGCCCAAATATTTTACACAATAATGTTTTCAATATTTTGATACTAGATACCAGTGTTCTTTATTGTGCTGAAGTTATATTTTTTTGTGATATAGTATTCTGATTTTACAGGTTAAAGATTAAAGATGTTTATTTGCCAGAATACAAATTACATAAAGGTCTTAAAATTATAATACGTCCAGCTATATTCTACCTAACATGGGCACGCAAATGTAAAATTTTATTTTAAAATAAATATTGTATAATTCAATGTCAATGAATATATTCGAATTCCTCAAAAGAATAATAGCATTTATTAAGAAGCCACTTTTTTAGTTTTATATTAAATAAGTTTCCAGATATTCTTTAGATTCTTTAGATCCTCTGGTAGATTGTTAAATATTTTTATTGTCATTTAATAGGATTGTTTTGGAATCATTGTTAATTTATACTTTAGTGTGTGTGTGTGTGTGTGTGCAATCTATTGTTGGCAATTTCCCTTAGTCGTCTAGATCTTAAGTTTTTTTTTTCAATAGTTTATGATGCTGTCTTACGAATTCTACCGCTTTTTTAATGTAGAGGCATGACAGAGGAAGAATTCGATAATTTTTGATCAGTGGTTTGCAAAAAAATTCTGCCACATAAAGAACGAACGCAATTATTCTGGGCCCTAAATATCCTATCAGAATCGACTGTTGCCCCACAAAAGTAGCCCGTATTGTAGAGCTGATCCTATATGACCATGATACGCACTGAGCGATGTTTCTATGGATGCTATCTCGCGTAATCTTTTTAATGGTTGTTAAAACATTTCAGATTGATTCCTTTGTGTTAGAATTGGAACCTAGGTACATGTGTTTCCAATAGTTGGTAGGTGGTCTCTAACACCTGGTCATTCCTACGACAGCAACAATGTAGTCAGCAGTATTCTGTTCTTTAATGTAATTTTTGTTATTTGAGACGTTCTTTACTGTCTGGCTCCACTGAGCTTGTTTATTTCCGCATTAAATAGTTTGTAAAGTAGTTTTTTACATTATGTAATTAGTAAATAGGTATTTTGTATGAACACGCTAGGTACCTCATTGTTGTTATATTTTCCACAAATGAAACAAACTAACATGACAAATGAAGAGTCGCGACCCAAACAAACTAACAATCTAACATGAGATTTTTGTCAAAAACTTGGCAGCAGAGCTTTAGACCACAATCACAGAGCCGGAGTTTCCTTTCATATTTTGTTCACGAATTGCTGTTTTATTGAGCTCTCATTTTTCTGGCAAAAACAGACAGCTCGGCGCCGATCAGTTGGAATCACAGTTGGAATGGAACGCATTTATCAAGGTTTAGGATAGCCCATCGCTTTGGCAAACTTCCAATGAAGGAACTATCTAAAACTGATGTTCCGTTAATGTTAAGTGATACGTTCCGTCCGATCATTTATTGAAGAAAGCTCTGTATGAAAGTGGGTACAGGTAAAAGCTATTGCATGTCAATAAAAACTGGAATTGGACAAAAATACCCAATCGCAATTTACACTAGCAGATAGTTTTACCAACGAACAAAGTTGGTAACAGTATACATGTGATGCACCCATACCTAGTTATGATCAAATAGGTAGAAACATTAGATGGATGGAGGCGGCTCAGGACCGCTATTTGTGGCATCCGGCAGGCCTATGTCCAGCAGTGGCCATGTATGGGCTGATGTGAATGAATGAATTAGTAGGTAATTAATATTTACAATTATTACAATTGAGGCAACTGTAGACTGTTTCAAACAATCTACAGGTAACTCAACTGATCCATATCAACACCAGTCGGAAGCGTCTCCAAGACGCTTGCTGCATTGTCCCATAGTAATACTATTGCGTAGCGCCAGATACTCACCAGCTCTCAGGTCCCACGTCGCACCTAGTTAGGTAATCTTCAAAAAACAAGTTTGGTAGTACATAGCATTTTATGGGAACACCAAGAACTATATTCATCACAAACCTTGCCAATTAAAATGCCAGGATACCTAATTAAAAGTGTCGATCCACATCCGTTAAGTAGAACTTGTAAGTTATCGAGTTTTTGCAAGCGGACACCGGTCAGCGGGCGTCTTTCTGGGAACGTTGATAAAAAATGCTTGTTTCATCTCTACAGGTTGTCTAGGTCTTACCTAGCTTAATAGGCAGTACATGTAGAATTCTGAGTACTTACCTATGTAATTATCTACTACTAGCTGTTCCCCGCGGTTTCGCTCAACGTTAAATTCGAATTTCACATTTTTAGGGGGATAAATGGTCTTTTTCAAATCAAGACGATTGCTTGTTTTATTACCTCCTAACATTACATGTTAGGAGGTAAATGAAGTACGATTTTTTGTGTAAAATTTGGAATATTCCCGTAAATATCCCATGGGGATCTGATGTTTTACCAGGACAAAAAGTTGCATATGTTACTCTCCATCCTTTAAACTAACTCTACCTATGCCAAAAAATCAAGACGATTGATTGTTTAGTTCGGACGTGAAGGAAGGACAAATAAACAGACACACTTTCGCATTTATAATATTAGTTAGGATTAGGATTAAATTGTCTTCTACAAAGTTCGAGAACGGATGATTCGCTAAATTGTAAAAAGAGCCTGGTAAAGCGCCTTTAACGTGCGTCATGGAAATACGCAAATCCCATACAAAGATGAAACGACTCGATACTATCGACTAAGTAATTGAACTCGGGCTCAGGTTATAGTCTCCATCAAGTTATATATCCTAATAATTTAAAATACCAGCTTGCTGGATAGTACCTAACCTACCATCTTAGAAGCATTTTAATTATTTATTTCCTGCAGCCGATAAAATACAAACAATAAATCAAATCACATAGACCTGAATACCAAACAGTCTTCATTCACAAAGCTAATGATGACAACATGACAACCATAACATAAAGCATTTTGTCAAAGCATTTGAACGAGAGGCTTCTTGTATAAACTTTAGCCAAGTGACCAAAGAGGATACAATAACTCGGTGCAAGTAACTAAATATCCTATAATATACTAAATATTATATACTACTACCTATAATATACTAAATATTAAGAATAAAGGTATAAAGTGGCCATAAAGGGGCAAAAAGATCCATCAATGGATCTTTACAATGGATTTAAGTGGACCTAGGGTAACTATCTAGGTACCTATTTGAATGTATTTTTTATTAAATTTTGTTACTTTATATTATTGTATTATTTTAGACAGTATTGCCACAGAATAACCATGTAGATAGATAAAAAATGCTTTATTGCACACTTTTTAACAAACAATAAGGTAACAAAATGTGACAATTGACTAAATCATCGCTCACGACCGCTCTCTACCAGACAACCGTGGATGGATAGGATCGTGGGATTGAACATGGCGATATGTGTAAACAAATGATGTTAAAACATAATGTTAATACAAAAAGCTTAAATCCGATTAATAAATCACGCAAAATCATCAATTCATTACTTGGATTCTCTTGTTTATCTATTTTACCTTTGCCTGCTTGTCTTTGTATCTAAGCCACATGAAGACCAAGCATGGAATTGAGTTCTGAGAACTTTGAAGGTGTTGAATACCAATTAAATGACGTCACTTGCTCTTCCGATGGTCATGCATAGGATTTATGATGACTTCTATCTATTACAACCTTTTAGTACAAGCCTACAAGAAAGTAAAAACTTTTATTTCTTTAGGATAATAACCTTAAGCTCATAGACAATCAGATCGATAATTCTATATCAAAAACTTAGTTTGGATTCACTCAACTACTTTATAAATTCATTCGCTTAAGGACCGCGTGGGTAAGTTTTTGTACGCAATCAATAAGTCAGGATGACATATCGAGCCGAAGGTGAAATGGTATCAATAAGTTAAGCAAACAAATTAAAAAAAACGAAATCAAATAAGTATAAGTATTTGAATATGATTGTAATACTTCAGCTTTTTCAAAGATTTCTAATTTAACGTCTTCGGTTGGAACTTGGAATGAAAACATCTCGTATAGGCACTAAACAAAACGAATCCTAAAGACTATAGAATAGACCATCAATCGAATGTCTATCCTAGGCATGTAAGCTCCGTGCACAATTATACAGCTAACTCTCCCATTTGTTTATAACGAGAGAACCTTGAAAAGGTCAAACATTAGAAGAGTGATTTAATAGCACAGTCACGCTCCTCACGAGTTGGCTTTAAGATGCGGATGCGCCGGTATTTATTAAGAAGGCATTGGCTGACTGCAACCACGAAACGATTGTTGTTTTTTTTTAAATTTTGCTAAAATTATTCGTGTATTTCTGTGGATCACCTCTTTGGAGGGGGAGTTCCAAAAACTATTGGGTTCAAAGCCGTTCTTGCTTTGTAGAGTTTGGTGACAGTAAATGAGGGAGAGTTTGCGTGGGAAAAACGGATATTCATGGACTAATCGTGCACCTGCACGAACTTTATGGCCATCGTGTTGAATCAATAATTAATAGCTTTGTCATGTAAGCTGGTAAAGTGATTGCAGGATGCCATCAAAATTCATATGCAATATCTATCGCAATATCGAATATAACGAGAAACACATTTAATATGAACATACTATTACATAATGTCTTTCTTAGCAAAGAAATTACAATCAAATAATAGAAACAAATGAGAACTAGTATTTATGTACAATTGATACAATTGACCTAACTGCTGTTAAACAATCTACAAGTAGCTCCACTGATTATATACTTATGAGAAACAAAATATTAATAATTTGATAGAAAACAATTGTTTTGAAATCGACGGAGATGCATAAAATAAAATGGCGTTTTTAAAAAAATGATAAACCGACTTCAAATACACTTACTTTTACACTTATTTTAAGTTTTGCGGGATAAATACGAATGGGATACAAATTTTATGGGACCCCCTCGGGATCTTTTTCTAAACAATAGTAAATGAATTTTCAAAATCGGTCCTTAATTGGCGGTGATATCGCGTAACATACATACAAAAAGAAAACATACAGACGAATTGAGAACCTTCTCCTTTTGAAGTCGGTTGAAAACTACAGTCGATCATAAAATCTCCTCCTTTTTTCGACGTCGTTTAAAAATGATTAGATAACCCCTTCCGGTAAAAAGTTTAATTTCACATTTGTGTTTTAGATTGTTAAAGGAAGGTAAGACGATGTTTTGTCCAAAACAAAAACGTTATACTCGTGTAAATAGCAGAGTTACATAAAGCTTTTCCCTCTGTAGGAAAAACAGCATTTATAACGTAAGAAGCGTTTCGTTTCACTGCAATCGCCCCCTTCCATTCATTCACACTGTCAAATAAATGGCGCGAGCAAAATTGATGCCCTCCGCGATTCTTTTAACTCAGATTCCAGACTGATACGCGAGTTTCATTCTAAAAAGATACTGATCCGAAACTTTTGCTCTTAAAATTTTCATGCAGGAAAGTTTTACGAATTTGATCTGATAGAAGAAATCTCCTAAGCGGGCATCGACTCGGGCGGGTCGTGGCGCCGTTTTATTAAAAGTTTCAAGTTACGATACTTGAGACGGACGCGGTGGCAGATGTGGAGGTGCTCATTATCTGAGACGAGATAAAAGTGCACTGGTTCGGCTGCTTCAGTGCCCGCCTGTTACCAGTCAGCTCACGTTTACATTGTCACATTTCTTGATTTTCCAAGGCGCCATATCTTAGGTACAAATATGACGTGTTAACAGTAAGATAGTTTGTGCTTTTTAGGAGACGACACCATTTGTTTTCCAAATGAAAACAGATGGAGAACCACATATAAAAAATTTCATGAGTCAGTTGTCTCCTAAAAGTAATAACGAGACAAAATGAATACCAATTAAATGTCACTTGATGCGTTAAAGTTAGCTACCGTTAGTTATAAGAAACCACAATGCAGACATGACCTAAATACAGACAAAGTAACAAAAGACTGGATAAAAAATCTGACCAACTTGTCATTCACCGCGTTAAGACTAGTCGGAGACGGGCGGATGCAGAATACACAAGTACCTAATAGACAGAGTGCACACTATACTTTCGAATACAAAAAGGCAGAGGTACTTACCAATATTGGTGAATAAATTGAATTAGAAACGTAGGTGGCAAGCAGGCAGGGGCCCGATTCTGCTAACCAATCGCTTTACTATAACAATAGTATACCTAGTTGCGTACGCTTTTGACGTACGTACCAGTCTAGACGAGATTAGAGACTAGTCTCTACATCGTAGTTTCTTTCATGTTTTAAAATTTTATATGACAAGCTTCTGGTCGTAGCTTCACTCACGCAGTACCTGGATAAAATATGACTCTCCTTATCCGGGATATTATTGTAGCTTTCTATTAGTGTAAGAATTTTCATACTCGGACCAGATACAGAGATCACCGCTATAACTACAAATTGTCAAATTTTAACTCTTTCTAGGTATTGGTGTAATGTTGATGCTGTATTTTCAAGTGTGAACGCACCGTTATGTTGCTCAGAACGTCTATATTAGGAAACAGTTACCGATCCTCGATGGCATGTGCATTCGAGACGTCGTCCATTCGTGACAGTGCGTACACGCATGTTAGTTTTGCTTCTAATTATCAAGCCGTAAAGCACTTAGACCCGGTATTACATACACTATAAATATTACTAAGAGCTTTTTACTATACCCGTGAATGTTCACGTTCAGTGATGTAGGCTGTAAAAAACTCAAATCCCGAATTTTTTTATAATTTGAAATGTGTTCATAGTTTTCTGATCCAACCTTTAGTTTGCTGGTCGGTAAGCATTTCACCAAACTCAATTTTTTTTTCATTAATTTTGTACAAAGAGCGTCAGCAACTGGTAACCCTCTAGCGGTAGATGTGTAAATGTTAAAGAGGTTACCAAATGATAATAAATAATAAAATAACGTTTATTGATAAAGAGTTAAGTCTTAAAATTATTACATCATTGATCCCCAAACTAAGAAAAACCTAAAAAATTATGCTGACATCCGTACCTTCCGTACTTATTTTTTTTTTTTCGTTTGCTTATACTGAACAAAATATTCTAGCTTATTTTCAAGTAAATTATAGTCTACCTTATCGTACCAAATTGTGCATTTATAAAAGGTTGAACCCTAGCACAGTGTTTGAACAACTCAGTGCATCTTCAAATATTGACACAGCAGCGGCGGCGACTGGCCAAAAACTTTATTCAAGAGCTAGTTTTTAATTACACTCCTCTACAGTGTGATGTAAGCTTTTTGTTTACCAGATTGTGGGCCACACCGTTGTTACTACAATAATTAGTTACATTTTATAGGGAACGGGACCCGACTTTTTACCTGCATTTTTGTTAGAGGCCATTTTATTAGAAGTCTCCAAGTAATTTGATAGCTTGCCTTATGTCTCCAGCACTCTTCCAAATCCTTAAAAGACCACCATCATACCTCTGTTGGCTGTCATACCGACCTACTGGCAACTTTCTGTTTACCTATCGTACCTTTATATGCCGATTTTCTCAATCCTAAGTTTTCTGAATACAGGAATTACCTACACTCGACTTTTACTTTTACAAAGAACAGTAAAATTTTTACCTTTGCAAAAATTGAGTACGTAAACTCAATTTTTTTAAAGACTATCCTAATGCATCCTATTGTGTTGGGAAAACTATCCATTAGTTTTCCACAAATATTCTTATCCTATCCTAATTCCTACTATATAATATTACTAGCGGTCAGTCCGAGTTCCACCCGTGCGAAAATGCATTTTTTTTTTTAATTTAGGCGTAAACTTACATTCAATGCAGGACATAGCCTATCAGTTTCTTTCATAGTCTACTCAGTGATAATGTAGCATTCAAATGGTGAAATAATTGTTAAAATCGGTCCAGTACTTTTTGAGCCAATTCGTTACAAACGTACTTACATACAAATCTTTTCTCTATATAATATTAGTATATTAGATATATTATATTGTATAATTATATTATATTGTATAATTATATTATATTAATTATGTTTCTCATTTCCATGATCACGGGCCATATAGTGACCCGGTCCTCTGGGAGGCATGTGTGGAGCCAAATCCAACAGCACAGAGGCCTTTTAAGAGAATTAATCTAAAGGGGAGAGCTACCTACGCTTCACACTCGTAGCGTGTATCATCCTTGGTTGCACAATATGATACGCCCGAAGATGATATCCGCCAGGTGTAGAGACTATTGCAAAGGAAAATAAAAATTTAAAAAAAAACATGTTATTGTGGTTAATGGATGGATTGGGCTATGAGGGAGATTATGGACGCCTGACATAAACATCAAATACTGTTACAAGTGGCAGACGGTGGCTTGCCGAATGCTGGATGGGTTCCTCAAAATGTTGGCGTAAATGCCGGGAAAGGAATAACATCGGTGCAAACGACTAAGGGATGTATTATATTATATTATTATATATCCTACTTATAAATTTCAAAGTTTGTAAGGATGAATGTATGGATATTTGTTCCTCTTTCACGCAAAAACTACTGAACTGATTGGGCTGAAATTTGGCATGCGTATACTATGGGACCTGGAATAACATATTATAGGCTATTTTTTATCCCGATAAAACGCGGGCGAAAGTGCGGGCAGCAGCTAGTTTAATATACATATAAATGATCCCAAATGTTTTCTGTGATAGGCACCATACGGCGCTGCGCTGATAAATTGGTTCCAAAACGTTCCAATTAGGTTCGCGGGGTCGTTGTTCCCTACTGGCAAGCGTCCAGCGCACACTCCTCTCATCCCAACAATTTGCACCCTGGCTGGGAGGTTGGAGCTCATCTCTTCAGTTAATAGAAACAAAATTTGTATTTGTTCATTTTAAAATGTAAGCTTCGAATCATTAGAAAATTTTTAGCTCTACGTGAATAAAACCTTAACGTGACGGGTTTCTGACCGCGGCAGAGTGCAGAGGCCTTTTTATGTACTAGGCCTTGCATAAAGTAGGTAAAGGTAGTTGATTATAAAGTGGTAGATAGGGAAAACTTCGGGAGGTAAAGGTAACCTAGCTGTGTGTAAAGTCCGATTATACATAGATGCTGATGAAAGATTAAGTTTGTCGCTTTTGTAGGTAGGTAGGTAGGAACCAACTTCCGTGAAAGCACGCTTTACCTACACCAGAACTGATTACATTGTCTTACTAGAACAATGACGAGGAAGGATGTTCTATATAATATTACTTGGTATGTAGTTATGAGAGCACCTATATTGGGGTCGTTTGCCATTAGAGATTGGGGACACTTAAAACTTGGCCACTTTGCCAAGTTTTGGAGAAAAATGCTCGGGAATTGTAACTGGGACACTCAGGGTGGTTTGCTCCCTATGCGCTATAAATCTTTAGTAGTTAGCTACATCGGGAGCAATCGCAATGATTATCATCCATCTAAGAAATTAGTACCTAGCGCGAAAGTACTCGGTTAACTCTCAATCATACAGGTGCCACCCACCAAATTTCATTCTTCCGATATCAAATTATTAGGCCAATGATGATGAATTTTCCAGTGGCCGTGTGGTGCCGGCTTAGAATTTCCACCACCCCGATTCTCCGCGGGTGCCGTAAGACGGTTAGTCCCACTATGAGCGACTAAGGGGTTTCCACTGAGGGGTGGGCAGCAGCGCCCCCTGCAGAACAATTTTACCACCGAACTGTCGATAACCGACCCGCATGTCCAGCCTGGGGATTCCGGACGTTACCTCGTCATATAAAAAATAAAAACCAATAGTTAAAGCGTATATCAGAGGGAGACTTGCGTTCAGCAGTGGACCGTAGACCGTAGGGCTGTAGAGAGAGAGAGAGGTAGCTCTACCAGTGTTATTTCTCTCCACAATCAAACAGTAAATGAGTCTGAAATGGGTCTGAAAGGATTAAAGGTTCACCGGGAAATACGATCTCCGGGAAACTGAAGTAGCACCGTACAATAATCGGGGCTTGATGAAATCTAATTGAAATCTGATTCTGCTTTATTCTCGCTTCGAGTGCCGAACTTGAGACTTGAATGTGTGATTCATTTTGAACAGGTCACTCCGGGTGAAGATTTCTTTCGATTCATATAATTTTTAAGCCATGTTGATAAACCTACCATTAATCAATACGTGTGTAGGTATATATATCCAACAGATGATTGAACTCTCCATTATGGAATGTCTCGATAATATTTTCTCGTAATAAAAAAATAAATAAAATAAAAAATATATTTATTCACAGTGATGGGTTTACAAAGTAGGAACTTACGATCTATTTCACATAAAATGTAAGTTGTCTAGTTTCCTGTTTCATTACGTAAAGTAGTACTTGTAATAAACCTTTCAGGGTCAAAAATAATGACACCTCGCTCTAACTAAGTTTGCTAATTTGTATTTAGACACGAGGGCTCAGTCCTTTGGCTTCTTATAGGTACACACAGTACAATTTTATATTAAAAATTTAGTTGCAGCAGAGAAACAAGATGAAAAGGAGATATACATAACAATATATATACCTAATACATATTGTATAAACTACATCGAATTGAGCCATAATCCTAATTAATTCAGCTCATTAAGCTCAAAGTCACCCAGCGAGCTATGGAGAGAGCTATGCTCGGAGTTTCTCTGCGCGATAGGGTCCAGAATACGGAAATTCATAGAAGAACCAAAGTTACCGACATAACTCTCAGAATCAGCAGGCTGAAGTGGCGATGGGCAGGCCATATAGCTCGTAGAACCGATAACCGTTGGGGAGTAAATGTTCTCGAGTGGCGACCGCGATGCAATGCGAAACGGAGTGTGGGAAGACCTCCCACTCGATAGACCGACGACATCGTAGCGGTCGCAGGGAGTCGTTGCATGGAGGTGGCTCAGGACCGCTTTTCGTGGCGTCGTTTGGGGGTGGCCTATGTTCAGCAGTGGACGTGTACGGGCTGATGATGATCCTAATTAATTACAAAGATGTACAAGTAAAATACAAATGCATAAATGTATAAAATTAATACTAATATTAATATAGCCCAGAATTAGGATTGAATATCCAACAAGTGCTCTACCTGAGAGTAGTCTATGTTTTGCAAATAGCGTGTGATAGTTACGTTGCGTTTGCATTCTAGTTGAGTTTTCTGCTGTAGAGTTATTAGTTTACTTAATTTGTTATAGAGATATGGACCTAAAAACTATGTGTGATGGTGAGCAAACGATGTGTGAAAATCTTATTTTTTCTTCTCTTGTTTGAGACTTCAAAGTAAAGTGATTTTTTATGTTGTTGAATGATGAGTTGGAGTATGAACATTTTCCTTATCGAATGGATTTGGATTTCATTGTATAGTTGGTAGTAATGAATGCAATGTACAAATTGTCTCATACATAGGTAATAAAGATGCGCGACTGTGAATGATTTCATTCGAATTATTCGACTTGACAAGTCATTCGAACGATTCGAATGACTAGAGTAAATTAGTAACTAATTTGGTTAGTAATCGCGAGTCGCGACGAATAATTCATTCATCACTCAAAACCATCGGTCGACTAACAAAGTCGAATCGGAGCCATGAATGATCCAATCGTAGAGACATTAGTAATTACTAATTAGTAGTTTCATTCGACTTTGAAGATTAGTATATTACTAATATTCAAGTCGAATATGGAAATTAGTAGTTATTCATCATTCGACTAGACCGATAATTCGCAGTCGCGCATCTTTAATAGGTAACATTCAAGCTCGTTCCAGACGTAGAACAAAGAAGCTCGGCACAGTCGGCACGGTCCTGTTAATTCCTTTCCCACTGGCACGTTAAAAAGGAAGTCACGCCGTAGGTTCAATAACCTGAAGCTAATAATTCTAAAGAGACAGAACACGGAAAAACGAAAGTCGATCATTAAGGCTGCGTTTCAACCAGAGATGTGCGAGGTAGCTGAGCGATGCGCGGATTCGTAGCGACGACGGTATGGAACGATGTGAGTTCCATCAGAAATGGGCGATCATGCTGAGCGGTACGAGGACGCTGACGCTGTGTAGATGCACAGTGAGGTAATGAGTAACAGGCTATTTTTTCGCTCGCATCCATCCCTCCCTCACAAACTCGCAATACACGCCTCGCACACATCTTTCCTTGTTTGGTATGTAAAAAAATATCGTCGCTGCGCTGAATTGTTTCCACTAGAGCTGCTCTGAACGAGGCTAGGTAAATGAACCAATCAAACACATCTCTCGCTACGCAATTACGCATCCCCGCTCACCTCTGGTGGAAATGCAGCCTAATGGTGCTATTTGTCTACACACTGCACCTTCAAAGGATCGAAGCGAAAGATATGATTTCTTATTGAACTAGCAGAGGAAAATATCGGTATAAGCTCAGAGCGTTTACCAATAAAAAAAAAAAACAAAAACAAATGTCGTCCACGACAATGTTTCACTCCCAAAATTAACAAACAAAAGAAGAATAATTATAATCGTAGTACTTATAAGGTTTGTGACCTCCTTTAAAACTTAAAGTATTTGAAAATATCGGCAATTTCCTAAATGCTGCCAAATAACTGCAAATCACTGCCTAATTATTGTAACATTAATTACAGATAGCTTCTTAGTTTGATCCTTGAAAAAAGGTCAGGAGCTATTGGCAAAAGAAACCTGTCACACAAAATAGGAGTCGGATAGGCATTCGCGTCTAAATCGGGAGGAAATAACGTGAGCCGTAGACAGAAGTGGCTACTTAAGGAGACTGTACGACGTCAGGGTACCTTTTTGTAGAAACTAACAATTATCCTGTGACGGTAAAGAAGCCAGTATGTCCTGGAAGGAGAAATAAGGAGCGCTTAGACTTACGACTTATTTAGACTTATTAGGAGTGAGCACACGCAGCGATCAGGCATTTATTTTATTGTAGATAAGACAGGGGTTATGTTTAGTGTTCTGTGTCGTAAAGCTACAGACAGGACAGAGTGATGCCATATGGCGAAGCGAGGCGGCGCGGGGCGGTGCTGGCAATACAGTACAATAGGGTAAAATTTTAAACTGGCCATCTTTCAACTGTTTTATGTCTCTTTCCGTTTGTTATGCACTTAGGCAGTACCAATTTTTTATTAGTAAATTACTAATTTATAAAAGCCTTTTGTTTGAAAATCAACAAAACCTTAAATTTACTCACCTTTATATATAAATACGTCATGTGGCTTAATAAAATAATCTAGGGGTACATAATGATATTCTAGTGGACTTGACCATACGTCCACCCAGAGACGTTGTCAGTTGCGTTTAAATACTTCGATTGTATAGCATTTCTACGAAAAAGCTTCCACTGTAGGCAAATTATAAATTGATGAGCTTTGGTGCTCAAAGCAGTGACGACGGCCGGTATAGGTGCCGACTGTTTCAACAGGAAAGAGGTATTCTATGATTTTATATGTCAGTCCAATCCTAGCAACAGCTCTGTGTCCACACCCAGGAGTCAAACCAGTACCCATTAGCGAGACTAGCCGCAAAAACAACAGGGAACGAATCGGGAATGCGCCCCACATCGTCCTGAACGAGAGTTGCTAGATATTGCCACTTAAGGCTTAGTACCTACTCCTCACAAAAATAAACTTAATTATAAATCTCTATTCCTACTTAATTAATATTGACGGACAAGATTTTAATAAACCTAGATTTAGATTAGGTTGTGTTAGTAGGTACTTACCATATATTTTTATTTTTAAATGCGATTGTATTCAACTAATTTGAAGCTAAAGCCTAAAAAAATAAAGTTATTGACTTCTGTATTCTGATAGGTAGGTTTCTATTGGGAGTAAATTTATTGGTATTTATTTTTAATATTTGGTGAGCCGGAAAAATTTGCTATTAAACCATTTGGCATATATGTTTTGGTTGTCTATAAAATATAAACGATTTGCAGTACTTGGTCGGCAGCTAAATTATTATTGATCAGTTAATAAATAGCTGTTTGATCAGCAAAATTAATGTTTTGGTCGGCCGCATAAATTATTTGATCAGCAGGATTTTACTTCTTCTTCTTCTTCTAGCTTTGGCTCTGCATCTGGATTGATGCAATTCTGCCAGGATTTTACTTTCGCTAAGCAGAAAAAATATTCAGTTGTTAAACTGAGAGAAGAATTGTTTTTTGGCCCTGCCTGTCATCCAAGTAAGTTAGTTTTAGACCTTCAGGTCACCCGGCCACCCGAAATTCAGAATTATTCACCCCTTCGGGAGGTGTCCGTTTTCGGCTGACCCAAACCTTTTAATCTGCTGATTATTATATGATACCCGTTTTTATTTATTCGTAAAGGTCAAAAAGGGCAGTCATTCCATAACCGAATATACTCGCCTTAAGGTAGCTCCAGGAATTTCATATTAATTATGGTGCAAAGATGGAATTATGTAGTTTAATTGAAACTAGCTCCTGTACCTACAAAGCAGATGCTTTGTTAGTTAAGTGACTTACTGGTTTTGGAAGTCAGTGAACATTCTAAAACATGCCTGTTTAAGGCAGTAAGAACCATACCAAGAGTTCTCTATGAACCAACTGGTTTTGTACGACTGTACAAAACCAGTTGGTGCTAGGAGCTAACTTGCTATTCTATTTTTTGTCCAAAGTCTTCCAAGGTATCAAGGACACGTGTTTAGAGAACGCAACATGAGTTTTTCCGAACGAAGTTAGATCAGTAGTGGAACTATACTACAAAGTATGGAACGCCTTCACCGGCGTCTGTGTTTCCCGATACCTATAATCTAGAGGTCTTCAAGGCTAGAGTGAACAGGACTCTTCTTGGCGGGCGTGCTACATCCTCGGCCGTATCAATATCTTACCATCAGGTGCGATAGCGGCCAAACGCAAGCCAAAATAATATATAAAATGTAAAAAAATAACATTATTTTAAACTACGAATTCCATAATACACGTAAAAACAAGTATACCTACGTATCAGACGAGTTACAAACACACTCTCCTTTTTGGCGTGGGTTAAAAAACAAAGCACTTTCATTTATGGAAAACTAGCTGCTGCCCGCGCCTTCGCTCGCGGGATAAATAATAGCCCAATCAGTTCAGTAGTTTTTGCGTGAAAGAGGAACAAACATCCATACATCTATACATAATCCATACATACATCCTTACAAAGTTTGACATCCTATCCTACTTCCTATCCTACTAATTTATAAACGTGAAAGTTTGTAAGGATGGATCTATGGATATTTATTGGCTTTTTTAACCCGAAAAAAGGCGGGCAAAAGCGCGGGTAGCTAGTTTATAATATTAGTTGGATAATGCAAGAAAGATTGGGTTATCTGCTCTACCTCTGAAAAATATGCACGATAAAGTCTCAAAGATCAAGTCCTCTACCTACTCAAGAAACACATCTTTAGAACATTCAAAGAAACGCCAGCCATCTAAAATCCACAACTCTTTGCAAGTTAGGTAGGGACGCCTGCGTTAACATGATGTTGAATGTATCGAAGCAACGATTCCCATAGCTCGTGTCGTGGGATGGGAATGACGTCAATGTCTATTATATCGAGATCGAGTAATGTGTGTATGAGTCGGTGACCACTGCAGGTGCCGCAGGTAAGGGCTTGGGCATACTTGACACTTTATTATTAGGACATCATTGAACTATTTGATTTAAAATCTTATGAAAAAATGTCTAGGATCTTATGACCAAGTTTTGCAACTGCATTATCAGTGTTTCAGTATTCAGTAGTGTTACAAAAACCAAAAGACTCAAATGTAGTGAAAGCTGTTCCCCGCGGGTTCACCCGCGTTAAATTCTAATTTCACATTTCTAGGGGGATAAGGATATCTTTTTCCCCTACATATCCCATGGGAATTTGGCTTGCCCACATTTGAGACACAAATTGATGTTTACCAGGACAAAAAGTAGTCTATGTTACTCTCCATCCTTTCAACGAACTCTAAACCCGAAATCAAGTCGATTGATTGCTTATTTAGGGCGTCAAGAAAGGAAAAACAAAAAAAAACTTTCGCATTTATACCTAATATTAGTTAGGATAATGTACCTTGTTTTAAGTTAAATACATAGATCGTACTTGATTGATAACTGCTGCATAAGCCCTGGCACAAAACAGTGAAACAAACTCAGATTTCTTAATTTTTCTTAAAGCTTGCATTGACCCCAAAACAAGAAAAGTTTGTTCATTTAATTAATAAAGCAAAACAAATAGTAAAGCAAAACAACTTACACACACTCAATTCACTGTTCTGATGATTTATATAAATTCTTTCACTTGAGTTTTCCACTGATCGATTTCACCAGTGCTTTATAGTGAACTGAAATGGGCTCACTTACAGTCACTTCAGGATTCAAATTGTTTAGTCGTGCCCATTGTGCACTGATCTTTACTTTGCCTATACCTTCTCCTCATCAGTCTCCGTAATTCACGTAATCGCCCATTCTTCGGTCTGTGTTAACGCCATTACACTTGATGTTTCCGACGATTCATAAGAATCTATTAGTTACAGTTAGGGATTGGATTTTTATCAATTACCACACAGGCATATTAGCTTCTGCCTGCGGCTTCTCACGCTCTTTTTGAGAAGCCTTTATCCGACCCTGGGATACCGTTTAATTAGATAGATAGATAATGCTTTATTCAGACTTAAAACTAAACAGTTTGGCAAAAAGGTAAAAGAATAGGCGAACTTATCGCTTAAAGCGATTTCTTCCAGGCAACCAAATTATCTCTCTACCAAATTTTATAAAGATCTCTTAAATAAATAAATATAGCTGGACAATTCACATAGTATAATCTAGCTCCAAGCTAAGCAGAGCTTGTGTTATGGGGTACTAGATAACTGATATACACAATACAATAGATAGATAGAAAATACTTTATTGCACACTGTGACAATTGGCAATGTGACAATTGGCGGTCTTATTGCTCACGAGCGATCTCTACCAGACAACCAATACATATATTACATAGACATTTTTTATTATACATAGAAAACGACCACCGAGGGTTTTTCTGGCAATATATCTTATCGATAAATATGACAAGGACTGTCAAAATAACGAGTGATAAACAAGCGTATTCTCAAAACCTGCAATTCGATATTTATCGAGGGTTATTCTTTGATGAGTTGCTCGATTTGTCGCACGAGAATGCAGTTTTGGACGGTACTCGATATTTATCACATGATATTTTTATCCCATGATGATATGTATCACTCGATCAAGTATCACGCAGAATTGCCCCCCAGAACACCCTGAACAAATATCTGCAGGTTCTACAAATATTTGTCCCAAGGCGGGTATCGAACCCGCAACCTCCTGTGTCGCAAGCGGACCTTCGCCCACCGCGCCACAGCGGTCGTCTCTTCAGGCTGTTTAGGCTTGAAAAGGTAACAGAAAGACAGAGCTACTTTCGAATGTATAAGACAACTATGGATAGGTATGGGGATACTTGTTAGATTCTTTATAGTATTGCATATTGCAATATGCATATTGGTCGAGTTACGAGTACGTCATCGTTTGTTTTATTTTGACAGCCTGGTCAATGCTCGTCATGAGAAATGATGCAACTTCTCATCGGCTCGGTCAAAGTCAGGTAATGATTCGTGCCATTCAATAGAGATCTAGGTACCCTAGCCATTTCCGAAAAAAAATTGGTTAAAGTTGTTGTAAAGCCTCGTCCCTGGTAGGTATAGCATACCAAAATCAGCATTGGGAAAATTGTGGGTTCGTTTCTCACCGCCCCGCGCACCGCAGGACTAATCTTCTATAACACGTAGGTTGACAAATTAAAATTTTAACTCATCTCCTTACATACTAAAATTTAACATAAATAAAAACTCTTTTATCTAAGTAAAATAAAGACACTATAAAAGGCGGCCTTATCGCTGAAAGCGATATTATTGTTTCTTTTATTCACTTGCCAAGCGCTAAGCGTGGTGATTATGAGAAGCAATATTATAAAGTCGTCCGGAATAAACAGTGATAGCACGGGAGGGATAGGTTCATGTCATCAATGATGACAAGCTTCCTTTCTCGATGGCAACTATTTTGGGCATCGTCAGAGAGAGGCTTATGTTCAGCTGTTGACGTATTTTTGGCTGATACTCATGATAATGATTTTTATTTCGTGTACCCTAATACGCACACCCCAAATTATAACTTGCCAGCTATTCACTACGAACTAACAAATGCAAAAAATAATGGTGCCTGGCGGCCGACCGGCGGCGCGCTGGTATGGAGCGCGACGGGGACGGGTATAGGCGAGCGTGCGAGAGCGAGTGAAATGGCACGCCGGGCGCGGCGCATGGCGTCGACCGGGCGCGACTGTTTAAAACTAGTGCAAGAGCTCATCTTGTTATCATTATCACCGCGTGAATTTATGAGATAATTAATTGTATTGTTTAGTTCGGGGTTCAAATTTTCAATGCCATAAATGAGACTTCAGTAACAAAATGCTTATACCATAACCCCCTTATTAATAACAGTCTGCTAACTTAAAGCATTGCTAATTCTCACTCTGTCTTCTTCTATTGACGTAAGTCAGAGTGAGAAATAACACTGCTTGGCAGCTGTTTTAAGTTAGTAGACCAATATGAATAATTAGGTATAAGTTAGAACTAAAGACAAAAAACATGACTCGAAATTTTTGTACCTTAACTTACGCATGAAGGTACAACATTTTTGTAAGTACTGGAAATTATTCTATTTACCTTTTGCTTTTTATCCAATTAGTTATGTAGGTACCTACCTTACCTACCTATTCGGTTTAGCTTTACTGAGTGAGTCAAACTTACTTTTAACGAGAAGTTGGTCAAATAATAATCGAAAAGTCAGACCTATTCCTGTGATAGGTACAACCGAGCGTCATGTAAAGGCATTTTAAGTTAAGTAGATGTGTTTAATTAAGTAGGTTACCTTTACCTACTACCTAGTCAAGTTATTTTGTATAGTACCAACTTACCTAATCTCCTGTACCTAATTACTTGTTACCTATTCTAAAAATTATCTAACAGGTAGGTAAGTCATAATGAGGTGCGAAACAACAATCTTACTCTTGCACTAGAGCGGGGGGACCGGCGACGCGGCGTGGCGGGGCGTCGGCGGCGCGGCTTTCTTCAGCACCTAGTTTGGCCCTCGCGACTCCGCCGTGACCACGTCCCGCTCGCGCCACGCTCTGAGTTAAAATACCGCAAAAAGTGCATAGAAACATTGAAAATTTCACACAAAAGAAACATGAGTTTTTCCGACGTCGAAGGACTGATAGAACTCGTCAAACCGAACGTTTTTCTCTACGACGTCTTTCATAGAAAGTACAAGGACGCCAGCTTGAAAGCCACAGTTTGGGAGGCGATTGCTGATAAGTTAAACACAACCAGTGAGTGGTTCTTGTTATTTCATCTATTGATGTTTTGTTAAATTTATAGGTAAAATACCTCCAAGTTATACACGTTACTACTTATTTGTATGATTTGTGTACCTAAGTCACGCCCGACTGGCCTCGACCCTCCGTGTAAGCCGTCTGCTTCTGCAGTGCAGCCGCTATCAACTCAATATGCTGTAGGTAGTATACCTTACTCGCTCGCGTCTACGTCACAAGAGCGTCGGCTGATTGATAGCTGCTTGCTACCTACCTATGAAACAGTTGATTAAACACTCGTTCTTACAATTTTTTTATATCAAGCGAAATGTTTAGATGCCTCTGTCCTATTCATGATTGTTGTTTTGCTGAAAGGGAAAAAACACCAAATTTTTGAATGTCAAGGCACGAATCATAATATATTTATTAATATCTTTTTATTTTTGTTCTAGGCGACGTCGTAAAGCACAAATGGAAGACTATTAGAGACGGCTATATAAAGTACAAAAAACAGTTGAAAAATTCCGAGGAATCTGGTAAAAATGTAATAGAATACATATGGAGCACAAATCTAGCCTTTCTGGATAACTACGGCAAGCACGGCAGGGGAAACGTAAACTATAACTATGCTCTCCAACCACAAGTCCAACTGTTTGAAGAATCAAGTGAAAGGATGTCACCTCCCATACCGTCTCAGTGGGTTGGAGACCCTATGGATGAGCCAGCAGCGAAACGAAAAAAATCTGTTGACCAAACGGACGTCGACCAAATCATAGGCCTTCTAACTAGTTCGAAAACGAAGAATAACGACGCTATCGATCATCTGTTTATGAGCTACGCTGAAACTTTCAAAAAGTTCTCCCCAAGGCGACAGGCGCAAATGAAAATACAACTTGCTAAGTTGTTTTCGAACGCTGAACTGAAGGAGTTACAAAGCATTGACGATTCACAGCCCGGTAGCAGTACATCCCCGACGGATTTTTTATACTCTAGCATCAAGGCAGAGAATGTGGTGTAAAAACAGCCTTGATGAATACCCCTCAAAAGATCTGAGGGGACTACATTCGAATTTTCTTGTGGGTAGAGATTAGAGAGGTAGAGACATAATAGACATGTGAAAATGAATGCGTTGTGTACAAAAGGAAGTCCACAGGCTAAGCAATTTCTATCTACTGTCCAGGTTACAACATAAAACTGGGAGACCGTAATAGTCCTGCCATTCGCGGAAAAAATGTGATTTTATTATTTTAGTTCACCGGTAGAAAACAACCCGGCATGGCATTGAGTTGATTTTAAGAAAAAGACTGGTATTTTAAGGATTTCTGATCATAATTAACAATAATACGTAATATTCTTGTATGGCTGAAGTCAAATATGACTTGTACGATTAATAAAATTATATAAAATTTCAGGAGATGTGTTTTATTCAATTACCCACGTAATATAATACCTCTGATTCAAAGAAATTATGGGATACATAAATCAAATCTTCATCTAAAGATGTCAATTAAGAAGTGGAGGATGTCCTGTCCTATTTTATATTAGCAAGTATATCCTGAGATGGCGGCGGAGATTGCGCTGATTGGGTAATTTCTCGCTCCATCTTTCTGCATTAAATATGTATATAATGCGAGTATAATAATATTTTATAGTAGGAAGACAGGAAGTCGATACTTAAACACCAATTGAGAAGGTAGGTATAATTTATGTTCCTTACACATTGCAGCAAGTAGAATAAAGATACACTTTACCATAAGCGTAGTCAAGAAATTATCCTCTGATCTGACCATGACGAACGCTGGTATAGGACATTAAAAAAAACTATCGAATACCGAGAGGTGATTCAAATACAATATCAATAACTCCCACTAACTAGAAGATGCACTAAAACGAAATAATAAAAGATTTCAAATATTTCGCATTAAAAAGAATGTGAGTGCACGCAATGCGCATAATCGTAGGCAGGTATGCAAATCAGAATAGCCTCTAGCATTTACCCAACTCTGTAACTATAAAAGTGGCAAATAGTAGGTTAATTGTAGACTAATTTACAAAGTAAGGGTCCAGAGAAGTGATTGTGGCGTCACAGAAGTGATATAATTATGGCTCTAGGTACATCCAGATAAATTTTCATTTCCTCCCTTCTCTCGCTGCTCGCATGGATTCCTTTTATGCATGCCTGTCTGGTGACTTATTAACCCTTGTACTATGTAGTTACTTAGTACTCGTAATAGCAATTAGAAATTCACTACAATGTAGGTTAGTTATCGCCAAACTGGTCAAAAGTGTAGATTCCTTTGCTAATCGGAGCCACCCCGAAGGACAAAGTGCATTGTTGGTGGTTGCAATATCCGCATAACTTGCCACAACTAATTAGGTACTGCACTTCACAGCTCACCAGTCAACAGGCCACAGACTACATGCAGGCTTGAGGCGGTTGCGGCTGGAGATCCCTTTGGATCTGATAGGAATGCGGGTGCGGCAGCGATTGGCTTAAAATAGAGCAATGGAAATAGAGTTGTAAGATTTATTGCAGGAATTCGAGACTAGATTCTATCATCATCATCAGCTTGCATCCATCCATGTTGTACATGTACTTCTTGTAGAGATACAGTGAAGTAATCAGTGTCAGTACGCATATCAGGCAGATACTTGGACCTTATCCACAATAGACCGACAGCTTAGAGGCGTATAGGTACCCGGCAGTGGGTTAAGTGTGGTTATGGATGATACTGATGACGACGAATGTTTCAATGAATATTAGCAAATCTGACTTGGTAATAGTCACGGATACACATGACGAATGTTATTGATCCGTTTCGCCTAAAGCAGCGATCAGTGACCGATTCAGGAAATCGTGGCATTCCTCGTCTGATTCAACCGCGATAAGCGGTAATAGCTTAAATGTCAATCAGGCAGGTGCTTGGAGCCGCCTGTTGAGAAATGTTGATTGGAGGGTTCTTGGAAACAACTTGTAAATATATCAAATAATGAGAAAATCCCGGAAATCCTAAAGGACATTCCGATTAAATCATTTCAACTTTACGTCAATCCAGTATTGCTATGGCTTTTAGATCGATAAATTTATAAGCCAAAAAAGAAAACAATAAAACCTGAAAACATGACCTAAATCCAGATTAAAACATGCCGACAGCTTTTATTGGTGATTTTATAGACATTTACTCAACATGAGGTCAATTGCTAAGTGCTGCCATGCCATGATCAGGCTATAGAATACCATCCCTTTTTGTATGTTTACCTACTCGTTGCCATCGTAAAAATAAACGTAGGAATATTATAGTACGTACGAAAATATTATCCTTCCGTATTACCAGTTATTACGATTGGACGAGGTAGGCATTCGGAATTGTAGCGGAGACCGAAATATGTGAGATAAAATATTGAATATGGAACTGCAAACAATGCAAATCAGTGTTCTGTTTTTTCCAGAAGAAAATAAAAAAGAAAAGACTCGCTTATAGCTGAAAGAGGTTCATTATTCAAGAGTGTCAGTTAACAAATGTGCACAATAAAACAAAATTCAAATGACGGCTTTCCAAATCCTATTGAAAAAGTGAGGAGCGGAAATAATTCGTGTAATAATAGCATCGGAAAGTGCGCGTCACTGCTGAGTAAAGTGTGTCGCGTGAAGATGCACTGCAATCATTCCGTTAATTGGAGAGAATCATCGTAGAAAGCTACCATCAGCCACCGCGGACCGCGGTCGGGCCAGGCTTGCCAGCTACCCAAAACTAGAGAACAGGGTAAAAGACGTAGAATTCTACAAGAACCGGTAGGACAGCTGATTCTACAAGAACATTAATAAGTCAGTAAGTAATAGGTCTCTCCCTTTATTTAACACTACGTGTAGGAAGGATGATATTGATAGCAGATACCTCCCTACTCAGGTATTCGTATAATACCTAAGTGTATAAAGATATTTAGCTTTTTTATTCTTTCGCTCGTTGATTCGGTTGGTAACCTACAAGTAAATAAAATTCAATTGTTATTATAACAAAATTCAAAGCAGGTTCCATGCATTATCGTAATGGAGTTGTCCCGAGAATTTGTATTCAAATAGTTTGAAAGGAGTTGGTAACCCCGTTGACGAGTCTGACGGAGGCAATGTCAACGGACAATGTAGCGAGTGCAACAAACTGACGGACGGTCGTTCACGTGACATTAATTTATAGGCACGCTGGGCCACGTATAGAAAACAATCATTCGACTAATGCGATGGCTGGCACGTTAGTTAGCGTGTTAGGTAATAAACCTCCCAAACAAACCAACAAAATTGTATTTATGGTGGTCGGTGTCAAATTGAAAGTTGTTTGATCTACGGAAAAGTTCCCACTTCAGAATTTACTATCTCATGCTTGTCAAACTTTGTAACGCGCATAACGTTATTATGGTGGAAATATCCACTTGTCAATTTATCAATTATGTAACCAAAACTTATTACGTCGAGGAAGTAAATAAGATGAATGTAGAAGGTGCCTTCCCACACCCAACACCTGCCGTACCGAATAAGGTAGCAGCACCGACGATGCAAATCAATAATGAGTATTGCATCATAGGTAAAGGTCTATTCATGATCGTGAAAGGAGCGTGGGCCTGTGAGGTCGCTTAGTCAGTGGCCCTTCCTGTGCTCATTCCTTTTGGGAACGTTATGTGTTCGTACGCGATCAGCACGCCAATGCCAGCCGCATTGTCTGTCGAGACTAATAAACCAGAGCCGGCCGGCATCCTTTCTCGCAGGAATCGGATGGATCTCTCATTGTGCTGGCTTACACAACTGTAATTGCTGCCAAGTCCGCAGATTCGCTAGATTACGCGTCAATAGGCATCTTCATTTCCATACACGTATGGTCACGGTTCGATATCGATATACTTCTCAGTGACTAATTAGTGCACCTCGCGTTCAATCGTTACGTCAATGATAGTCACGACAGTGTTAACGATTGTAAACAAAAGAATCGAAGTTGTTTCACCTACTTCGACACGGGCAGATAAACGTTACGGTTTATAAAGTGCACAAACATGTTTATTACATCAATTTCTGTTCGTAATCAGTTTTCATGAACGTCTTGTCTTGCATCATAAACTTGTAAACATCTAACTTCTTTTATGTCATCGTCGAAATCAATGAGTCCCATATGGGACCGGTTCGCTTGTACCTACTACTGTACCTAATAACTTTTACTTACGAGCATACTTTCATAAAACTGTTAAGCATTTTTAGGCCAGTTTACTCTATAAGGTAAAAAATATTACCTAATATATTCTCAAACATATTTAAGTTGCCATCGAAAACTGTTACCATTTTTTTTAAAGATTGAAACATAACCCTCGTCTGTTGGTAGTCGGGTGAAAATCAACATTGAAGTCAATAAACATCTAAATTGCAAAAATGATAAAGTAGGTAACGCAAAGGACGACGTCGGGTCAAGTTTGCCAGTCGATTCGTCAGTGTCGCAGCACATCGATGCGGCTGTCAACCACAAAATATAATAAAAGGACAGAAAAAGTCGCAAGAAGAAATGAAAAACAACTCGTATTCTCACCGCAGATAATATCATAAGTATAGATGTAAGTTCATGTGAGGATAACTCTAAGATGAGAAGTTAACTCCTATATATAAATTTTAATTAGGACTCTATTTTTTTAATTAATGAGGAATATAAATCGGATTGTCTACTTATGGTAAGCTTAGGCTTTTTTTTATAAGTAATTGCATACACTAACAATTGGTCAATAATGTAAAACTGATAATTTCTAAAAAATCAAAATTAAAAGTTGAATTGTACCAACAGCGAGCACTCGTGAT
Source organism: Eupithecia insigniata (assembly GCA_947859395.1). NCBI lineage: Eukaryota > Metazoa > Arthropoda > Insecta > Lepidoptera > Geometridae > Eupithecia > Eupithecia insigniata. The sequence continues at coordinate 7,283,931 of OX401995.1, read as the reverse complement.
AGGTAGGGCACGTCGTTTAACCGGGACAGGTGTCTAGATATTCGCGTTTATTTCTGAGGATGTCGAGCGACATTTTTCAGCCGGTTAATTGTTGTAAGAGCCTACCACTAATAATTCTTGGTTTTTTGACGGATGACTCGATGGAATCCCGTAGGTATTCAAGCACCTGGCCCGCACTTTATACCGCAATGCAGCGCAAATTCGAGCTCGTTATAAATTGAATACCTAAGCCACATCGGCATAACTTAAAAGGATAATGGTTATTATTTGTAACGACAGTGAAGGTATGGACAAACAACAGGTTTATTTATTACACGTATGATGGATAAAGTACCGTTAAAATAATGATTCGATGTGTTTTGAATTTTTTCAGAACAAATTATACGTGTTCTATTATTTTTTGCCAACAGTTACCAAACCACGCAAAAAATATGACCACTTTGTTTGAAACAATTATTTGGCAAACATTCTTCGATAAAACGCGCATCAATGTTTAGTTTCGACACTAGAACATACCGATGCAACCCAATTTCGGCAGCGATTTGCAGTTACCGAAATAGTGGCTTATGAAATACACAAGTGCATAGATCCTCATAAAACGGTTCCATTTGAAAACTCTATGAAAAAGAACTAAGAATGATATCACTGTACGTCGGCTTTCGCTATTGTTCCCCTTGGTAGTAACATGAAATTGGTTTGGCAGTTTATATGCCATACTCACCTTAAAAACTGTGAAAGTAAGAACATTAGGTGCAAAAGCTTGCATAATAATGTGCAAACGTTGCACAGAAGTGTTTGTTTAATTACTGTGCTCTAATATCTTAGTAAACCATCTGTGATTCCGATGTTAGCAAGGTGAATTATGATGTTTATGATTTTATGAAATATTATAGGCATACCTAGGTAAGATACGCATCAACAACCTTCCAATCTAGTTTGTAGTAGAGTCGGTAGAGCTATGGAGTTGTTCGGATATGAAAGCCGTTTTACGTCCAAATCGGTTAAACAGCGGATTATTTTGATTAGCAAACCCAAATTTCTCATCACTACATACTCTTAGTATAAAACAAAGTCGCTTCCCGCTGTCTGTCTGTCCCTATGTATGCTTAGATCTTTAAAACTACGCAACGGATGTTGATGCCGTTTTTTTTAATAGATATAGTAATTCAAGCGGAAGGTATATATGTTAATTTAGTATCAGCATTGCACCCGTGCGAAGCCGGGGCGGGTCGATTGAAGATAAATTGATGGAAATGGTTGACATAATTTTACCGAGCACTAGCAGAAGTCATTAGGTGCGTAGCGTGATGGTAAAACTTATCGTGAAATCCTAGAAATCAGTTTCACCATATCAATGCAGAATAATAGGATAGATAACAAAACAAAACAAACAAAAGTATTTATTTTCCGAAAAATAGGACAAAAATTATACACATACTTTCTATCGTTATGTACATATCTATGTTATTTACAGACTAATGATTCTGTTAAAAAAGTAAGTTCGAATCCTCGCTCTAACTAAGAAAATAGACTAGAAGACTTATTTACAAGTTATTAGTGTTATTACCTATTGTTATTCTACGATACAACTTAATGTTAAAAAGTTTTTAAATCTAAGAATCTACAGAAAAAAATATGTTGTGTGTGTACTTTCCTATTATAGAATAGATAGGTAATAATATTATTTATGCTTTTTATTGCAAAAAATTTACAATAGCAGATTTACAGTTGCATATTAAATTTCTTTATATTTTTAGCGTGTCCTGTGACACATAAGCCTCTTCCAGCCCCTTCCATCGTTCTCTGCTGCGTGCCGTTCGAGACCACATGGAACCTCCTACTTTTCTTATCTCGTCCTCCCATCTTTTGAGTTGTCTACCTCTTTTCCGTTTGCCGTCGCGTGGGTACCACTCTGTTATGAATCTTGTCCATTTGTCTTTGCTTTCTCTTGACATGTGACCTGTCCATCTCCATTTTAGCTGTTTGACTTTGTTAATAACGTCTACGACTTTAGTGCTCGATCTAATATCTTCTGCTCGTTTTCTATGTTTTAGTGAGACCCCCATCATGCTTCTTTCCATTCCTCTTTGGCACGTTCTAAGTTTCCGGTAGTGTTTCTGTGTCAGTGAATGTTGCCCCCATGTTTGAGAAGCGTATGTTAGGCAAGGCAGGATGCACATGTTGAACACTTTTCTTTTGGCGGCCATAGGAAAGTGTTTGCTCTTCATAATTTCCTTAAGAGACCAGTACCGTTGCCATGCGCTTGCAACCCTCCTTTCAATTTCTATGTCTGTTTGATCTGAGAAAGATATTTGACCCAGGTAAGTGTATTCTCTGACGTAACCTATGATTTCGCTGTCAACTGTAATGGGGATCTCTTCTCTATTTGTCATGACTTTAGTTTTACCTTTGTTCATTGAAAGACCAACGACGGCGCTCTTTAAAGACAGTTCCTGTATCATAGTTTGAAGGGTGATGGCGTTATCTGCAATAATCACCAAGTCATCTGCGAATCTTAGGTGGTTTCAAGATTCAAGATCAAGATTTCTGAAAATATCTTCTAGGACTGCGGAAAAGAGCTTAGGTGAGAGAGGGTCTTCTTGACGTACTCCTTTTTCAATAGGAAACTCTTCCCCCGTTGACTCCAGTTTTATTTGAGCTGTGCTGTTGCAGTAAATGTTTTTAATTATTCTTATATAAAAAGACCGAAACCTTTCAGGTAATAATATATAAGTAAATAAATAAATGCTGGACAATTTACACAGCAGCGTTTAAGTTATTGTGTAGTACATAAAATAATTTTCTTTCTTTTTTAGAGTTCCGTACCTCAAGAGGAAAAAAGGAACCCTTATCACTTTGTTGTCCATCTATCCTAGAGAAGTGTTGACAGACGGACGTCTGTCAACACCCTTTTCTCAGAACTGCGTGGAGATATGAAGTTGAAATTAACATCAAACACTCAAGTTCATAACCTCTAGGAGCCGCCATATAAATCAAACTTCTAAGTTAACGCTATCAAAAGTTAGAGCTATTTATACGCGAATATTTTGAAATTACCAAGGGAATCACGTGCACTGAAAACCTAGGTTAACTACTTCCTGTTGACCTCAAATCAGATATTTGGCAAGAAACATAGCCTTAATTATACGGAATCCTCTGTGCCCGAGTCCGACTCGCACTTGACGTTTTATTTCATTATCTAGCCTCAACCTAAGCAGAGCTTATGTTAAACATGTACCTAAGCCAGCAATGACCCACTTATATAACCTAGCCAGAGATTACAGACTTCACCCTCTTACGCAGCACAATTGCGGACTGCAGAAGTAAATTGGATTACACAGAGTCGTTGCGTGCACTACACACGTAAATCAGGAATCGATGCATTGCACCGTGTAAATACGACCTCGTTGTTACTCTGTCAGCATGCTTCAAGCAAGGTTTTATTAGATTAATACCTGATAAAAGTTTACTAGTGCGACTCTATGTGCGAGAATAGATGTATGCATGTTTATAATTATTTAAATGAGATTAATGCACGCCTTTTTACTTGATAATGATATTGATAAGCCATGTTTGGCTGTCAGGAGGCAAAAATGGAGTCATGAATTAGGCCGGCTACGTGTATGAATATTTGTGTATAATACATTTTTAAAATAAGAAGAAGAATAGTAGATTGTTTTACAAGGGACTAAACCATCCCATTATATACGACGTTGTTATACTCCCGAGCGTAGCGAGGGAGTATAGACAAGACCGAGTTATAATGGGTGGTTTTGGCCCGAGTAAAACACTCTAGTTTTCACTTCGATTGCGAGAAAATAAAACAATTCAAAATTAGACAATTTTCAGAAATTTTATTAAAAATTAAATGCCGCAACGAAACAGTTCGCATTCTACCGTGAAGGGAAGAATCAACCTTCATAAAACATCATCAAGAGGGTTCAATTTTCAAAAAAAAAGATTGACGGAGCACCAAGAAGTCGAGTTTTTATGTAAGAGAACGAATGCTTTGTACGGGCTGATGATTTTAGACAAAAAATAAAAATAAAAAATACTTTTTAGCCCGAGGTATTAAACTCGCGTTTTAGGCCTGCTAAGCTACACTATTATGATACACTTTTTGAGCAAGAGAAGTGAAAATACATTTATATAAAACAACGTTATACAGTAAGACAAGACACACTTATAAAATAGGTATGTTATAGAGTCCTAACTCAGCTTAAATGCTGGCTAAGCTCCCGTAGGAGGCCAAGCCAGCGCTGGTAATAAGTAATTTTGCAACATAAAAATACCAAATTTGAGGCTTATGATCCATAGTAGAAAATTTTAACCCCATCTTGCATGCTGGTTTCGAAATAATAACATAGAAAACATCCCATTAGACTATAATTTCAGATTGTAGGGCACAGGATATCACCATGTTGCAAGCGCTGCAATACTTCCACGACGGTCTATTGCAAAAGGAAGCCCGCTCGCATCCATCGCTGATAAAACATGATTTATACCCTGATAAAAAACCTAATTACGCGTGTCTAATGCGACCAACGATTATACCTTTAGTAGGATTAACATCCATCACAGATGTAGCTATCCTACCATAATATTATAAATGAGAAAGTTTTTATGGATGGACGTATAGATATTTGTTACTTATTCACGCAAAAACGCTGAAATTTGGTATGGGTATAGCTTGGGACCTGGCATAACATATAGGCATTTTTTATCCCAATAAAACGCGGGCGAAGGCGCTGGCAGCAGCTAGTAATATAATTATAATATGAATCATGACATTAGCAAGGCATAGCGCGAAATATCATCACCTACAGATTAATATAGTACCGGCCTAATCATAAAAAAAAATATATTATTGACAAATTAGCATAGGTATCTATTTTTACTTGTTAACCACTACATCTATGCTACTACTTCAACTTATATAATCAAGCATACCTACTTTTACTTATTTTAATTCTAAATAATTGTAGCGCCCTGACAGGGTTATAATGCATTGTGTACCCACTAAGACCTACCTACACCTAAGAACAATACCTGTATGCATGAAAACACAATAAATAAATGATATGATATGATATATATTTTCTTTACAAATCGAGTGACCGCACACGCAGCTATAATTTATATTTCTATGACGTCACCAAGCTATACATACTGTAATTACTTGTTTTATATTTTGTATTGCTTGTTTTATAGCACGGTATATTAATATATATTATAGCTTACTCTGTGATGGGATTTACGGCGTATAATGGAGCCCATCTTTACAGCTGACTGAAGACATAGTGAGATGAGGAAGCTAGAATGGTAATAAATTGCAGAAATATGCTAACTTAATAATTAAATAGTTTTTTTAATTACTGATATCTTACGTGTACTGTACACGTAAGATACGGTTGGTGAAGTGATGGTAGAACCTTCTAATGTAAGCATGCTCTTCGGTCATAAAGAAGAAGCTGTATTGCTAAGGTCGTGTGGCAAATAGAAGCCATCTTTTTGCCTAGCTGAGTGAGCATCAATAATACCTTATTTCTTAATGGATAATAATAACTATGTATATGGTATAAAATTTGACTCGTCTAGTGTTTATTTTTAACCGACTTCAAAAAGAGGAGATTCTCAATTAGTCTGTATGTTGTTTTTTTTTTCGTATGTATGTTACGCGATATCTCCGCCAATTATGGACCGATTTTGAAAATTCTTTCACTATTGTATAGAAAATGATCCCGATGGGGTCATTTTTATCTCCAGGGGATTAGTATTTATCCCGCAAAACTTAAAATAAGTGTTAAAGTCAGGGAAATGGGAATTTGAAGACGGTTTATCGTTATTTAAAACACGCCATATGTAAGCCTAAAGAAATAAAAATATTGATTCTGATTCTGATTCATCTACTCGTATATATACTTACCTTCTTTCTGGCGTGGTGCAGTGACCCGAAGTGGATCTTGGCCACAGTCAACAGAGAACACCAGTTGTCCCGGTCCCTTGCCGTTTCAGTCCAGTTGACGGCATGAAGTTCTTGTAGGTCTTCCTCAACTTCTCGGTACCTTGGACGACCGATATGCTTTCGGCCATTTGGGCGACCCATGTACCCATATAGGTACGCTCTTCTGGCTGCCGAGTGAGCATCTATGGCGACTTTAATTATGAAGCAAATCAATCCTTGTATAAAGTTTTGAAATCAACCGATAGAAAATATATTATATCCTGAACAATCCTACTTAATATTATAAATGTCAAATTATGTGAGTCTGTATGTATGTTCTTCTTTCACGCAAAAACTACTGAACTAATTGGGCCGAAATTTGGTATGGGTCTAGTTTGGGTCCTGAAATAACATCAACAACGTATATCCCGATAAAACGCGGGCGCGGGCAGCCGCTCGTTTGATATAAAATAAACTAATTTCGCTGCCTTGATATAGCAACATTGAATTACTGTGTGCAGTTATTTATAGATTCTCGTTGCCAGTATAGGTATGTGTGATTTGTTTATGCAATATTATCTAAGACAACAATCTTATCTCTAGCACTTTAGGCAGTGCGAAGGCTGTTGATTTAATTGAATTGTTCTATTCGTTCTATGCGTTTCTATCCGACTGCGCAAGAAGGAGGGTTATGGTTTTAAAGACTACGATTATACCAATGGGTAGATACCCTACTCACCTACTCTAGTTGAGGACCTCTATATGTATAGTTTTCTCATAGGTTTTTTAATTTTCATAGACCTACTTGTTGACAATATTTTACCAATGCAATTGCTTCCATCCAATGTAAAAATTCTAACAGTGTTGTTTAACAACTTACAGAACAAAATTTATGCAACGAAGGTTTTAAATATTCAATTATGGAAGTTGCATGTTTTTAACAAACTAGGTAAATACTTATTTTAGGTTAAAATGTAACCGACCCGCATTCTAACAATGGACTCTGTGACATATTATTGCCATCTGTACAAATAACTTCTAACTTAGGTAAGGGACCTACCATATTTTACAACATACTGACCTACATATTATTCTGCAAGGTAAACTTTCACAAAAAATATAATAGAATTATACTTGCAAAGGTATCAATTAAAAAACAATTTTATTTCACAAAACAAAATTAATCGCATTCTGCCACCCCTCAGGAATTCCGCGTGAAAATGTAATAACGAAAAGCCGACTCCCTCTGTATATTCATAACCCGGATTAAAATGTCAAATGGGTAAAGTTGTGCTACTGTTGTAGCTATTAGGGAGCACCATGCATTATGCCCGACACGTTTTGGACGTGTCACGATTCAACAATCAACTTTTTCAAACTTTATGGCAATTGGTGGCCACCAGGAAACACGTTGGTCAAATAAGCGATAACCAAAAGGGTAAAACAACCTGCGATCAAATAACTGGTTGGTAAACAAAATGTTATCACTACATCATCATCATCATATCAGCCCATACACGTCCACTGCTGGATATAGGCCTCCCCCATACGACGCCACAAATAGCGGTCCTGAGCCGCCTCCATCCATCGACTCCCTGCGACCGCTACGATGTCGTCGGTCCATCCAGTGGATGGTCTCCCATGTAGGGGATACTACATACTACAAAACAAAGACCTTCGCTGCGTCTGTATGTCTGTCTGAGCGCGATAAACTCAAAACGACCAAACAGATTTTCATTTCACCAATGAACGGAGGTTTTAGGTGTTAAAATTGACACATCTGGCGCGGCGGACAAATGTCCCCCTACGACGCTTGAAGTTGCGGTTCAATTCCCGCCTTGGGTCAAATGTTTGTACGTTTTACAAATTGTATTAGTTCCGGGTGCACTGGGAATTTTCTATATACATATAATAAACTAGCTGTGCCCGCGACTTCATCCGCGTGGAATAAAGACAGTGTGATTTTCATACAAACTTTCATCCTCTATTCCCTTTAATATTTTACCCCCTTGAGGGTAAAATTTGAAGGAACTTTAAATTACATTTTATTAATATCTAATTAAAAGCCTAAAAAAATAATTCCCAGCTTTTAGCTTTAAAAATGACGATACATCTATACAACCTTTCAACACCTCTTTCAACCCCTTACAACCCTTTTTCGCATTATAAAGTATCCTATGTCCTTTCTCAGGCTCTAAAGTATCTGTGTACCAAATTTCATTTAAATCGGTTGTTTAGTAGTTTTGGCGTGAAAACGTGACAGACAGACAGACAGAGTTACTTTCGCATTTATAATATTATACATAGAAAATATGTGTTATATATTGTATAGGTAATCTAGAGCTCACAAGACATGCTCTACTTAGCTAGGGACTAGGCTAGACGATGCTGGTCGGATTGTCCCGCATTATTCATTTATTTTAATATATCATATTTGAATAATGAAAAATGTATCATATGTACATTTTAAAGGAGTTTAATAATTAAACTACAATATGAAATTTCTCAAAGGAGCACAGCCCTAAAAAACTTCTATTGTCTCAATCCTTTCGCTTGCGTACCGAGTGACGCGATATTATGCTGGACAAGTTATTCAGCGCTACCCTCACATTTAAGAATTTGTTAAAAAACAACAACTACTTTGACCTTACAGTCGAAGTAGGCATTTATTTCTATTAATTTTATTTTACCCGAGAGCTGGTGAGTACCTGGCGCAGCGCATTAGCATTGCCATACAGCGAGGCAGCCAGCAGCGTCTTGGGGACGCTTCCGACTGGTATTGATATGGATCAGTTGAGCTATCTGTAGATTGCTTGCAACAGTCTGCAGTTAGCTCAATTGTTTCAATTGTAAATACTAGTTTAATTTGTTTATATTATTTGATTGTTATTTTCTTTGTCAATAAAGTTCATTACCATTGTAATACTCTTTCAGTTTTACTATATATATATAAGCTGAAAAGCCACTCACATTATTTTAGTTATATTTTCCCTATAAGTGAATTTGATATTCTTAAGACAAATAAATATCTCAAACCTCATAGTACATACAATACATTAAATAGTTTTATGAAAATGGCAGAAAAAAACATGCAGACTAGAAGCTTTGCTGACGCGTACCGCTTAAACCTATTATCATTCGATCGATCATTTGTTCATTTCATAACAGACGTGGTACAAAATTAAACAGAGGTAAGAAAGTAATGTTCTCATAAAAATGTTTATTGAACTGCTCCGCTACCCATGAGAAGCCGGGGCAGGTTGCTATCAATAAGGATATAACGTTTTTAATTACACTTCTCGTCACTGTTTAATAGCGCTTGACGGAAATGAAGGGGGTTCTGCGCTAGTGAAAAACGGTGTAAAAATCTACATACTTCTGCGCGTCAGCGTAGGTCAGCGCTATTAAACCGTGACGCGATCTGTACCTAATTAATCATGGTAATTCTACATCTTATACCGTTTGTTGATTCAGTGTTGTTCAATAACAAAAAACACACACACTCAATCACACAAGGAAAACTCAAACGTGTTTATTGAGTAAGTCCAAAATAATATACAAAAAGCTATGTAATAAATTTAAAAAGAACTACAAATGAGTACCATTATGTAAGTATAGGGCATGCGGGTTGGGGATCGCAGTTCGGTAGTTTTTTTTATGCTGGTCAATCATCAAAGCTTCATCATCTTGGGGCTAGATGCTAAGCTAAGCAGAGCTTGTGTTATGGGTACTAGATGACTGATATACTTAATACAATATATACATACGTATTATACAGATACATATTTTTATTATACATAGAAAATACCCAGAACACCCGAGACAAATATTTGCACATCGTACAAACATTTGTCCCAAGGCGGGAATCAAACCCGCAACCTCCTGCATCGCAGGCGGACCTTCGCCCGTCGCACCACATCCGTCGTCGTAGTAGAATTCTTCGGTGGATATCCCTTGGTCGCCTCTTACGAACCCCGCGGGAAGTGTTGGGGTGCTGCAAATTCTAAGCCAGCACCACCAGCGTGGGGATTATACCCCATGAGCTAAAAGCTACGATGTCGTCGGTCCATCGAGTGGATGGTCTCCCATGTAGGGGGGTATTTGTCATAATCACCACGCTTGGCAGGCGTATTGGTAATCGCAGTGTTGGTGTTGAAAAATACTCAGAAGAAGCTGCTGCCCTTCCTCTGGTAGGTTCCCATAGTCGACTCTTACGACATCCGCGGGTTGAGTTAGAGGGGTCGATATTCGTACCTACGCCGAAAACGTCGCAGGAAGTCGATGGATGGAGGCGGCTCGGACCGCTATTTGTAGTGTCGTATGGTGGAGGCCTATAGCTATAGCTGTGGACGTGTATGGGCTGATATGATGATGATGAGCTAAATGCCAATAAGGTGCTTATCAGGGGAGACCTGCGTCCAGCAGTGGACAAATAGACTATTGAGGAGGCTCTATTAGTTACGTACCTCCTGTATGTAACTAATGTTGTAATTCAGTTCAGTTCATTTATTTATAATGGATTACATTACATACATAAAATTTAAGTGTTATACATTTGTCATTTAACATATGTACATATAGCTTATTTTAATACAAGCAGTATCTAATACAACGAGAGTTATGTACGGATAAAAAAAAAATTAATAGTACCTAATATCATGTAAGATTGAAATACAAACTTTAATGATTATTTAGTATTTATTTTCAATCATAAACTTTCATTACAGGAATATCCTAATGCAATAGCTTAGTTCAATTTATAATTAATTATACATAAAAAAAAACAATATGATACTAATGTACACAAGAAACGTTTTTATTAGAAGTAAAAGCATGTTTTCACGGAGCCAAAGAAGTTTGGCTCCGTGAAAACATGAAAATTGAGTTCCTAGCATACATGTATACAGGAATGCTTATATGATAGCGTCGCATGGAATTTCCTACCTTTATCTCGAATGCCAAAAGAGGTGCTCGTACGTAACTCCGATAACTTCGGTAGGCAGAGTCATGTTCTGCGCGATAACGAGCGAATACGCACAGCTCCATCATCAGCAAATCCAATTTGATATATCGATAATAATGTTATATTCGCAATGTTATCACAGGCTTTTACAATCTGCAAAAACCTCTAGAAAAAGCTACTCTACTAAAAAGTTTAATAAGTTCCTCGGAGAATTCGTTTAGGCATAACATAAGGAATCATGAAAATTCGCGTTAGTAATTATGTATTTATTTTAAATTAATGTATATTTAGATGATTTAGATAACCTGAACTTTGTTATCTGCGGGTACCTACCTCCTCTACATAGGCCAGGAAGTATAAATTTTGATGGTTGGATGGGCCATAACAATAGAAAATCAAAAATTCCTAAGCTATTCGATCCCACACGGATAAAAACGTGTGATATGATAATATATCAAACAATAAGAAGTATAATTTTCTTACATCATCAGCATTTTATAATCTAGTTTAGAGTTTATTACCTAGAGAGTTAATCGTTCTAGTTGCCTCATTACATTATTCTATAATTGAGTCGAAACATTTGGGTTTACGACAAAAATAAAGCGCTATAAAGTAACCATGGAGAGTGCCTAAGATCGGATCAATGGTGTTCCTCTAAACTCATTCTACTTAATTGAGTTTCTGCGCGAGCAACACGCAAAGCTAAATTTTTTTAATATCCTGAATTATATTTCTGTTGTTGATTAAAACCACAAAAGTAACCGGTAGTAAGTTAAAGTACCTAGTGTTCGATCTGTTCTTCAGTCAGTATTTTTAACAATTATATATTTATCTCGATTCCAAACATGTTAATTTTAACTTTTTGGACTTTTTTTCTGTTCGGATGGTTGACTTAAGTTGCAGCTAACTCTAAGTTCGACTATATGTACTCCAGCTTAAATAGTCCATACTTAAATCGGTAAAAAATTTACCTATGTAAGTCCTAGATCTAGACTAACATTGTCATGACAATATTGTACAAAGCGCGACTTAACCTTGGTATAGTTATAAAAATTTTACTTCTACCTTTCATAGCCTTTTCACGCAGCAAATTAAATTAAAATTAGCCTTACAGACTGAAAGTAGCCGTTAAACTTAATGGTATATACACGTGATACTCGCAAGAAACGTGTTCTCGCTACAAACTTACTCGTAGGTGTTTATTGTGTAAAACTGAGATAAAACGAGTGATAAAAGTAAGCTAAAAAAATCATTACATACAAAGTTGGAAGCCATCCTGGATAAAGCTCGAATCCGCGTAGAGCTGCTCTCTGGATCGATTCGGAAACTCCGATACCGTCCAAACGATTATTCCCCGGGACCATCGCCCGAGTGGCAAGGTCCAACTCGGTTTAGCGCTTGAACCGGATCAACTACATAGATAGATAACATAGAGTGCTAGAGTGCCGCAGTGCCGTAAGGCAGCTCGGTCCATGTCACCCATCCCTAGAGTACTCAACGCTCTCAACGCTCTCCTGAATGACTGCCCCGATGTTGATTTATTCGCTGACAGCTGGACTAGATTAATAAGAAAATGTTTTTTTTTATTTTGTGAACGTTATTATTAATTATTTTATCAGTATATTAATTCATTATTTGACATCCTCTTATTTTATTGACTGTTTTATGTAATTTTTTCTTTTAATTAATGTAATTAGTTTAATAACCATATTAATTAAATAAAAAATAAAGCGATAATTGTCGTTGTCGTAGATATTATCTATCGGTGTTAGGTCCAATTTCACCGTTTCAGTTCTTTTTACCGTTCTCTCTTTTAAAGTTATTATGTCGGTAAAATGAGCTGAACTCGCTAAAGCGCTAAACTGAGTTTATCTTTGCATTGAACGCCCTTAATTGCAAAGTGATCACGTTCAATTACAACTAAACGGTGAAATTGGACCTAACACCAATATGTAATATCTAATATCAACGACAATCATGGCCTTTTAGATAGTCGAGTTGTAGTCCAATAGGTACACCTCTTTAACTCTACATTATGGCACCTTTTATATTACTCTATCGATTGACGACGACCTAAATCCATACAGAAGTCATGAAAACTCGCACACGGCACTGTTATACCAAAAACGCAGTTATTAATATAAATTACTGCGGAATTTGTGGAATTATCGGTTTACAACGAATCTGACATTGTATTTACAAATTACAACGAATTGGACAGTAGCCGGCAGCATTTCTCGTTGTCGAATCAGCCGTGATTATTTTCAAAATAACTGACAAGAAGGAAAAAGCGTTTCTCTGCAAAAAAAATTCAAAGCTTTAGCGCAATGATTATAAAATACAAATTGAGATTGATAAAAATATCTCACTAATATCACAAGTGCGAAAGTTTAAATGTTTAGGTGTTTTTTACCCGACTACCGGAGGGTTATGATTTTAGCACCCTATGTATGTATGTATGTTTGTATGTATGTAGCCGATTTCTTTGTTCCCACGTAGCGCTGAAACTACTACTTCAATATCAACAAGTGAGGTATCGATTAATTCGTCTCATTACCCCGATGGTTATAGGCTATATGGTGTCCGACAAAACTGAGGATCTTAAGAGATAGCTGGGTCTAAATTACACCTGGAACACTTCGATAGCGCGATAAAGTTTTGCAAGAGACGACATCTAGTTACAGTTCGAGTCTAATTTAGTTTGATGTGATGAGTGAAGGATGACACACCCGTTGCCATGGAGACCTCTTGTTTATTTGTTACCATGGCAACGGGTCATCTAGGGATGGGCAAATGAAAAAATGTATCGATATACATATATTATATCGATATATGTATGGTAAAAAAAAAATAGTTAGAAACTAAAACCCGACTACATAAAAGTCTTAATCGTCTATAGATGCCGCGAGCAAAGCGTACCACGGGTATGTTTCGTCAACCCTGGCGTACGGACTGATCTTGTGGGGAAATTCAACCGATATACAAAATGCATTCATTGTCCAAAAAAAGTGCGTCCGAGCTATCTGTGGCGCTTGGAATACGGATAGCTGCAAACCCCTATTTAAGAAATATAATATACTTCCGTTGCCCTGCATGTACATAAGAGATATTTGCTTGTTTGTGAAACAATATCCTCACTCGTGTGTCTCTCCATCACATCTGCATGAGTCTTAAAGTACTCATGCAGATGTGATGGAGAGACACACGAGACATAAAGACAGGCTCTATGTTCCAAAATATAGAGTAGAACTTGTTAATTGGAATGTATATCAACAGGCAATACGCATTTATAATAAGTTACCCAGTGAATTTAAAACTATGACATATAATTTATTTAAAATTAACCTGAAAAGTTTGATGGATAGATGTTTTTATGACATGAAGGAATATTTTAATAACAAAACGATAAAATAGGTATTTAAACATAAGTAACAAGTTTTTTATCCTTTTAGTTTTTTTGTTTTTTTTTGTTTTGTTATCTGTCTTTTATTGTTTATTCTTACATTTCTGATAAATTTTAATAAGCGTAACATTATAATAATTTTGCACGCCCTGACGAGGCAGAATGTATTGGAGCTATTATTTTATAATTAAGAACTATTGTACCGACATTCCTGCAAATAAATGATTTATGATTTAAATAAGCGTTCACCTATTGTCCATAGCATTTTCTTTTGTTACTAATTGTACCCTAGGTATATGGGGTGGGTGCCTCCTACTACCTAAGTATCAAACGAAAATGCTATGGACAATAGGTGAACGCTTGTTTAAGACTTTTATGTAGTCGGGTTTTAGTTTTAACTATATATTTTTTTTTACCACTTCACGCCTGAATTACCGAACGGATCAAGCTGAGATTTTGTATAGATATATTCCTCCCAAATTTCTAGGAATAGGCTACTTTTCACAATAGAAAGACCCGTGCAAAGCCGCGGGTAAAATCCAGTAGAGAATAATATTAGTGGTATTATTTTGGACCCATTTTTTTCACAGGTGAAAACAACAATAAAATACGAAATCAATGAAGTTGCTTCGCATATGCATACCCTTTTTTTTAGCCGGGTAGCGGTCGACCGCTACCCTGTCTTGGATGGATCCTTCTTGCTGTCCCTATAAAGGGCGAGGTATGTCCCCGATCATTTCGGGCATTCTTATCCGTTGAAGACCTGTGTAATGCTGGGGTGGTTCTCCTCGAACCATCACCCAGCTGGTTTCCATTGAGCGGAAGAAGGCGGGAAGAATGGAATTGCAGCATGTGCCTATCCTGGTCTACCAGTCCGCAACATAGTTAGAAAAACAAGAGAGTCTATTTTTACATATGACTATCATCGTTGTTCTACTCAGCAATAATAAAAAGTCCGTACGTGAGAAAAATAAATAATGATCAACCGTAAAATTAATTTTATGCCATTAAATATAGTTCGGCTAACCAATTAAAGGGATGTTTAACATAATTTACGAGATCCAATAAAGTAGATAAGTACCTAAGAAGGTACTTAATTTTGTAGGCCCTACTTAATTATCAGACAGTAATGCATGGAGGTAAGTAATAAAGATTTTACTGTTGCAATACTTAGCAGTAAAGGAAAAATAAAACGAAACATTCTTCTATTGCTACTTTAAAATGTAAACATTTTTTTTTCCAAAAATTCTCTGCTTACTTTACAGACTTAGGTTTATATGTTTTCTATTCCTCTTGGTGAGTATAAAGTTTTTGAATTCTTTGCTATGTACATATGTATGTTAAACCGGTAATTTAGTTCCTGCTTTGTTTATATTTTTATGTGCCATTTTCCTATATTATGTGCCATATAACTACTTAAGATTTAGATTTAGTAATCTGTAATGTTAATTAAGTAGTGTTTAATAAACTGAAGTCAGCTGGTTAATTCATATGTACCTACGTCGCTCATTGCTTGCATTTTGATAACGAATTGAAATAAAAAAGAAAAGAAAATTAACCACTGAGTCCAAAATATCAAGTGATAAATACGAGTATATCTAAATTGACCAGCACAATTCAGCCCAGACGGTACAATATATTCTAAAGATAAATATTCATGTAATGTAAAAGTAACTTTGTAGTTACATGGAAAGTATTTAATTTGAATGCAGTAAAATTTTATTACCATTACTGGTAGGAATGCATATTGAAGTTCTGTAATTAAAATTTCATAACCGCATAGTGTGAACTAACCGTGAATAGCGTACTCAACGCTTTGTGGTGAGTATCTGGGTGTTTAGTGGCTTTAGAGAATATAACTATTTACGTACTTGAGTATGAAGCATACTTATCAATTTGCCTAATGCCTAGTTGCCTTTTTTATTCCAAACATTTATTTGAGTATAAACATGGTGTTTGAATTTTCGTAGGTAAATTAGGTGCCTACGCACAGAAGTGTATTTTCTATAAGAAACTTAGCTAGAACAAGGTTCACTAGTAATTTCGCAATTTAACTGAAACACTGTTTGTTAATGCATTCACTGCCCAGGCTCGGCAGTGCGACCGCCGCCGCCGCGCGCCCCCGTACCGTGAGTGGCCCCGCGAATGCACCATTAGGTTGATTGGTACATATAATAGCATATAGTACCTATTATGTGATATAAGACATGATAAACATTTTTGAAAAGAAATAAACGTAACGAGTTACGCGAACTTTCATAACATTTCTGATTACATTTCGATGATGCAGATGAATCTCAATTCTTATTGAACTCAAGAGATCGTTGGCTTTTTATCATGAGTCATGAATTCAAGAACTAAATAGAACCCAACTGATCTTTTAAGACCTTTAATGCCTTTGAATCAAGCTTTTGTAATGCTTCTTAAAACAACAAATGCCATTCTTAATAGGTTTAATAGGTTCTATACTTAATAGTTTCTAGAATCCTAGATATTTTTGTCAACAGAAGGAAACCTTTTTTGAATGGAAACTAAACAAAAACAGATAATACATGCTAACATAAAACAACAAGGTAACCGTCATTAATGATTGTATTCGATATTTATGAGACTGTCGCCCCGTGATGTGATCACGACCATTGTAGATAGAGCGATGTAACGTAGGAGAAATAATAACAAAAGGTACGAGACAAATATCCAATAAATAATCATTAATTATGTTAACTAATTGCGAAAGTTTATAAAGTTTTAAGGTTAAAGATAAATTTTACTTTTTATCACCTTAAAACAAAAACACGGAAACTTTAACAGAACTCGCACACGTGTAACGAAAAATATCAAATTCGAGTACGAAAACGGATGAGAGACAAATGAAATGATGAATGAGATTTCAAAACAAACATTGTTTCCAACATCTGCGTTTTTCTCCGGAACATGCCCGGGTCGTAAAATCCCGGTAATTTTTTTTTTGTATCTAGGTACTGAACTGTAGTCCAGTAATTTTAGTGTTTCACCTAACAATTCGAGCCAACCAGCTGTAAACGCGTATAATCCTTTATTTTTGCGTTATATTATAACCGTTGTTGTTGTCTCAAAAGTCTCTAAAATATCGTGTTCGCTTCGTAAGTTACTTTGGGTCAAATGTCCCAAAAATAGGTTTTTAACAATTAAAAAATAAACCTTGGTTTCTATAGCTCTAATGATATTGATGTTGATAAAACTTGTAGAGCATAAAATTGGCTACAAATTTTCGCGCCCGACTCGCACCACCACAAATCTCCAGAAATCTGTGAAGGATAAAATACGATTTCCTCACCTTAAAACTGTTTGGATTTAAGTGTCTTTTTACTAACGTTCCTGCCATTGATATGGGCTAACCTTCACATTGCTTTTATTTGTACTTGAAAGGGTTTCGGTGGGCAATACCCTAAACGTAGACTACAATCTCTACTTTATAAAAATTGGTATCAATTTTTTTTCCCGTGCTCAAATATTTTTGAGTTAGAGGGCGGAGAGTGCGCTGCGCTTGCGAGTTATTGTAATCTATTTAATAATAGATATATCATGTAACAAGTGTTTGTTGTGGTAAACAATAAGGTTTCAAAAGATATTCAATTATAAAATGTAATAGGCTTGATTTCCTACATGTTTCCCGCTCAAATTCAAATACTAGACAAATTCGTTTTGTATAATGAATAATGTTATTTCATAATGCTTTATATTCGATGTAATCATTGTCTTCATTGTTAATTTAATATTCAAGAACATTGAATGAATAAATCTTATACAAAAAAAAACCATGTCACAATGTTAGTTACCCTACTCCTCCGAAACGGCTTTACCGATTTTTACCAAATTTTATATGCGTATTCAGTAGGTCTGAGAATCGGCAACGATCTATTTTCCATACCCCTAAGTGATAAGGGTTGAAGGCAAAACAACGTTTGCCGGTCAGCTAGTTATCATATAAGACGATATTTTCAATGTAACTAGATATTGAATTGTTACCAAAAACACACTCACCGGTGTTTGTCAAAATGGCGCGAAGTATAATGAATGACAGCCGACGTGATGCGTTTCTTTGAAATATTTTTTTGTAAGATAGACGGTGAACTGGCTCTGCCACTCTGTTCTGGAACTGTGAGCTGAAACCATCTCTCAGTATGGTAAGCTGTTGTACATTATAGAACCTTTTTCTAGATGTATCCTAGTTTGTTTTAGCTATTTGTATTTATTATCTATTCTTTTTAGATTTAATACATAGGTAATAAATATAAACTGTGCTGTTATAAACGTGCTAGTGGTTTCTTTTTCACTTCTTCCGCTAGTAGACAAAAGATTGAAGTGAAGAGAATATAAATAACACTTTAGTTCTTTTCATTTGATATCTAATAATTTATGGTTTCGATGTAGGACCCGTCTATGTGCTTAACTTATAAGCCTAAGAAATAAAGGTATTGAATTCTGAGTTCTGATTTCATTATTCCCAATTACCAAAGTGTTAGGTTGCATTGTAGGATAGGCTATTCCATGATTCTATCTAAAAAGATAAAATGTAGGTAGGTAAAGCCCACGATTCTATCACGCTCAGTCTTACTTAAAACAGATAGACTCATAATCAAAGGAGATAAGGAGATACAGGTTCTGTTTTCTTTTGAAACATGACCTCTTTTTTGGAGTCAATAGTAGGTAGACACTTTCGTAATTGTTTACCGATTATCACTTCCTATTTATGGTTAGGCTTGCTTATTTATTTGCTGCTAAACAATACAAAGATAACAAAGAGTGTTGCAAATCTTTATTGGTTTTGTTCAAATGACAATTATATTATTATTAGGTGACAATGACAATTAAATTATTATCATGGATGAGTGAACGAGACCCTGTCATCATGGGAGTCTAGAGACTTGAAACAAAGAAAGGCACAGGACGACAGGAGCCAAACTTACAAATAAAATTAAAAAATTGTTGTGTTGTGTACAACAATATTTGCTTAAATGTAGGCTCCCAAATCCCTTTATGTTTGTAAAAAAGGTACTGCAATAAACGTTTTTATTGTTATCGAAAAATAGTGAGCTATTACAGAATATGGGTTAAAGAAAAAAATCCAAATTTGACAAACTTTGACTAATTAATTGGAAAAAGGCAAACTCTACTTTTATGAAAATCTCGCTGCTGCCATACTTAGGTACTATCTTGTAAGATTGATCATGTATGTACATATGTGATTAATCTTTCGTAAGAAATCAAATTTCTTTCTAGCGCTTTATCTGATATGTGTAGAGCTAGCGAATTATTAAAAAAGATTTTCATTTTGCCGATGAAATGTTTCGACGTTTTCCAAGCGGATTAAATGCACGGATAGGCAAACATGTCAATTGAAAGCGGAACAAACGATTGTAAAGTTTTATTGGAATTTACAGGGACTTTGAATAATTAATGATAACTCTTCGACACATACCTAACAACACGAGAAAGTGAAACAGCTGAAATGAAAATTTTATTAGGAAATTGATAATATTTTCACCATCGATCAATTGAATATGGATATTACTGATTGATAGCATTTATTTAAAGTTGAATAAACTCAACAAAGACTTATGAATGAAAACAAAAGATAGTGCCTAAGTGCCCTACTTAAGTGCCCTAGCAGCGAGATTTTCGTAAAAGTAGAGTTTGCCTTTTTCCAATTAATAAGTCAAAATTTTGCAATTTTCATTTTATCAATAAGCAGGTAAGTATGTATAAAATGTTAAAAGACGAATTCCATGCCTTCTTATCTAAGGAATTTGATTGAGATTATATACATATGTACAAGTACGAACATCACGTAAAACTAGTCGAGTTGAACACATGCTTTTATCTAATAAAATGGATGCGGCTAGCTGAAGACATGGACAAGACGCTATGGCGCTCATTAGAGGAATATCCAGTAGTGGACTAACATAGGACGATGATGATGATCTAAAAAAGATATACATATATGATCCAAATGCTCAAACTCAGGCCTAGGTTTACTCAGACAAAAGGTCATCAGGATCATGCGGTATTTTTAGCACCGCATGATCCTGATGAAGAGATCTATGAGATGAGTGAGATCTATAACTGGAATTGAGTTTCTTCAATAAATGTGTCATATGAAGCCATTTTCAAGCACATTCAAATACTAAATCCAAATACATTATAGGATAGGTGAATTTCTGAAACCTGGCGCGATTCTCTTTTGTTTTTTATTTACTGAAGCCCTAATTACATAACTAAATTTCGTTTTGTTTCGCTAGATCGGAACTTTGTACGAAATTGAGGGGATTTATCTCTTTAAAAGGTGACAGTATATTTTCTAAAATTTACTTGACACTGAAATTTTTCTTTTTCTTCATTGGTTCTTATAAGGTTCTTGCAATGGTTTATTTATATAATTTTTTTATTCAAAAGTCAGAGTCATAAAGTTAGTCCGAAAGCGAGAGTAGATACACGTTGAGTTTTGCGACCGTTCTTCGCAACTGCTGATAAAAACTTTGCAGTTAGTATCATGTCTGTGGATAAAAAGAACTAGAATAGGCCTAGATAGGTATAGGAGTAGCAGTATCAACAGAATTGTGACGATAATTGTATAAAAAAAGACAATCACGCCAGCTTTTAAAAATTTACCAGGTTTTTCGTGGCGTTTTCACTTGTTTTCCCATATTAGCTGTCTAGGTTTCCCTTGCCAACAGAGTGCTTCCTCGCTATCTCGATTAATATCTCTTGTTTCTTTTTTAGCTATACATTATTGTGGTTTTCATTAATGAAATCTTTGTTTCTTTTTAGTACATTGTTGTGGTTTGTGATTATTTTTTGCCGATATGATATGTCTCTTCACATCTCTACATATTTTTCCAACTGCAAATAATTTGTAGGTAATCTATGAACTGAAGAAGGCGCCTACCCAATTGCTTAATTATGTTCATCAGCGGGTTGTATATCCATAGAATCTACGATTTTGGGAGCTTGTAAGTGAGTGCGCAAGGCACAGCCAGGCCCAGCCGGCATCGCCGCAGTCTCTGTAGCTCGTAGCTCGGTAAGCTCGGTTCTCTCTCGGTTACTCAGCCCAGTCGCGTCGCGCGCACCGTCGCCGCCTCACCTACCCTGTCCGCACCGATCGATCGCACTTTCTATGCTCGTTTGATAAGCTGCGTGCTTGTGTTGTGTTGTGAAGATAGTGATTGACATTGGATAAAGTTGTTTAGTATTGGTGAGTTTTATATGTATCTATCAGCGTAAAGTTTACTTTAAAATCTTGTGATAGAAACAAAATAAAGCTCAATAGATAAATTATCAGAGTAACGCCTTGAATTGTAGTGGTAATAATGACTACTTGATAAGAAGGAAACCGGGTAAATTGTAAAGAATAAGAGTAAAAAAATCAGGTTTCTAAATGTCACGGCACTTGGCAACATGCGAAAAGACAATGCAGAAAAAACACAAGGCCTTTGTGGAATTGCATTAAAATCAGACTCAATTGATAAGTCGTATAGTCCATCTTTTCTTCATTAGAAAAACTTTCACGAACGTAAACACCGCTAATGTTGTTTAAAATGCAAAAAGTATATGCGGCGCTTGCAAAACGAGGGCAAAAGACACGGTTTGGTTACAATTTCAATATTATTTCGTTTTTGTTACACTAGTTACTAACGAAATCAAACCAATAACACAGTTTTGAATACAGAGACTAAAACGATACTTAAGTTCGTGATAAAATATTAAGGACAATACATAAATCGTTTTCAGCGACAAGGCACTGCACTGCACTGTTTTTTTACAAATAATATTTTAGGTACTTTTATGAAAAAGAGTTTATTCATTCAATAATATCTCCACAAGTATTTCAGTCATATGAGAAAATTCAGATAGAACGCAGAGCCTAAAATAAAAACAACACTCAAAGCAAGCCCAGACGGAAGGCGTTGCCACTCGGTAGTATTTTTAACCCAAAGCTATGTAAGGATATTTAGCTATTATAGGAATGTTAGTTGGATCGACACTTAAATTAAATAAAGAGCAAAGCAGATGCTAGTGAATGCTGAAAATCTGGACTGAAAAAGATACAAAAAATATCAGCACAACACAGAAATACATATTATTATGTAGAGGTATATTTTGGTTACCCATATCTATCTATACTAATATTATAAAGAGGAAAGATTTGATTGTTTGTTTGCATTGAACAGGCTCCGAAACTACTGAACCGATTTGAAAAATTATTTCACTGTTGGGAAGCTACACTATCCCCGGGTGACATAGGATATACATACATATGTATTTTTTTTTTAATTTGAAATTTTGTTACTTTTGCGAAGCCGGGGCGGGCCGCTAGTAACTAATAAAATAAGAATAAACGCAAAAGGTAATTGTCTTTTGTGTTTTGTTTTTATTATGGCATAAAGCTTAAATGAAAATGTTGCCAACAATAAATCAATATCAGTGTCAAGGCATCAATAGTATGTATATTTGTTTAATTATTATTTACATTCATGTCGATTACAGATGTGTTAAAATTTAAAGGTAGGATCATGAACTCTGTAAGGGCGTCGCAAAATTCTGAGTTCTTAATTATTACATGTGCTGGGTAAACGATCGTTAGCATTTATTGGTCGGTCGGTGCTTCGGTAGGTAGTTACCTAATAAAATCCCTGATATCTATGGAATAAATGTCCTCGCTAACAACTGATAGACAATAGTTCAACCAAGCAAGAAAATTTAATAAAAATCGCGTAAGCAACAGCCGAGCCGACGTCAAACACTTGAAAAAAAATAGATAGCGGGAATGTGAATGTTTTTTGTTCTAGTCCCAAAAAATTGCACGAAACAGTGTTTTTTGCATGTTTTGTTATAATAGGAAAAGCTTGCATTAACAATTTTTACACTAGCTTACATGACGACGAATAGAAGTCAAGATCAGCGAACATTAGCGAGAGCATTTCATACGTTAGTTAGACTAACGACCCCCGCCTGCTACAAGAGTTTATAATAAACACTCGGATGACCGCGATTGCTTGTACCGAGAATCATCTGCTCTTGCGCAGATGTATGATAGGAAATCGTCGTGCTACATCGCATAGGTACAACTACCTAAATAGGTTTGACTATACTACAACTTACCTATGAGATCCGGATAACAAATATCATTGCAATAACTATTTACAACGCAATAGAAACGTAAGTTTACCTACTATACATTGTGGTTTTTTGAGATGGGAGTAGATGACCAAATCCGAAACTATGAGAGTTAGGGAAAAGTCCTGAAACGAGTCATGAGGTCGATTTATGAGAAAATAAAAACTGCATAGTATTTACCTTTTAATTTTGTTTATTAAAATTTTTAACTTAAATTAACAAAACTCATTACGAACCAATAGACGATTTAACGAGGAAAACTCTCTTAAAAAAATTTATAGCAGGGGATGCTCAGAGGCTGATTATATTAACAGGTAGAGTCAGTAATGCCAAGAAATTACATCGTGCGTGTAGCAACATATTGTCGGTGTCAATTCGGTTGACACTAAATATAAAAGATGTATGTAATCAAAAAAGACGACAATATTTTTAGTCTCATAGGTTAATCTCTCGTCTTTTTGGCAAACATCGGTTTCGTGGCAGCCGAATCGACACCATTGTTTCTGTGGTTATTTGTTTTGAGTGTTTACCCACCCTTCGACACACATCATTGGATATTACACTTTTTCGAATTACATATCTTTGAATGTAAACACATTTCATGAAGGTATTTTGAATAGCACGGTTAACCCCATGAGTAACATGGGTGACCATGATGTGATGACCATGATACCTAATATATTCAGTATTTTTAGTGGTTGCGATCTTTACTTTTCCTACTAAAACTCGTCTTATCAATGCATTGGCTGTCTAAGAGGCAGTTTAAATATTAATGAAACTAATAAGTAAACTTGGCGACTGGATCGAACAAATCCTTGAGACGCTGCCACCTTATCCGACCGAGGTCGAATGATTAGGAACAAAACAAATTGACATTTTATGCACCGAATTATTGTAATTCAAAAGATTATTCAGCTCAGTGAAACAGCAAATTTTAGTGTTAATAAATTTTATACGTTGTGAAAGACTCAAGCTAATCAGACCGTGACAAGCTAAATATTTTAAAAGTTAACCACTTGTCGACAATTAAATTCATCTATTTCAAGAACTTTATTTCAGAGCCTTTTTATATTAACGTTCACAACATGCGAAGACCTTGCTAGACAATCAGTCAAAACAAAATACTATCACTGTCAACGGTCTAGCTAAACCAAGGGCATCATCAGAATAAACCTCACCAACCTGTATTTTGCGAGACGAAGTCACGGCAGTGATTACTAGTTTTACTTTAAAGTTGGAAAACAGGCTGTGACAGACAGACAAGTTGGACATTACAAAATTATCATGATCATCATATCAGCCCATACACGTCCACTGCTGGACATAGGCCTCCCCCATACGACGCCACAAATAGCGGTCCTGAGCCGCCGAATACGAAATTATAGGCGTTACTTATTGCTAAACGTTTTTAAAAATCAACTTTAATTGTAAAGACGTAAGTAGGTACCAACAAAATAAGACAGTGCGTGTAGAAGTTAATCTCGCATGATAGAATCGAGCTCATTGAGTGCGTCCGTAATGCTTGCGGCCGCACATCTGTGACCTGGATGCCACCAGACCGTCTTAATCTGGTTAATTCATCAGCATCGTAATTAAAGAACATACGCCAAATGATTCAAAGAACATTCATAATCATAACTGACCGAAAACGTGAGTACTGCTTGTTGGTAGAGATGATAAAAATGATACACGAAATCTTGCCATATTTTTAAGCATCATTTAAGAGTCTCCACCTGGTTAAGAAGGAGAGCATTTCGATATGTTTAACGCAGAATAAAAAATAATACTTACATCTGTATGAATAAATTATGATAATTAATTGTAATAGGCTAATAGCACTTGCAATATCATTTAGTCATTAACTCATTATGAATACTCGTATCATCCCGTGGCGTCGTTACAAAATAAAACTTAAGTGAGAAAGATAATAACTGGAGTGAAGATGAGGTACTGAACCTCATACCGTGTATTTACTTTGTATGCTCTACGTTACTTTTCTGATGACCTACCTACAGGACGCTATAGGTAAAACCTGATCGGGTTTGGACTAAGCGATACCTAATGTAAGATGATTAACTGATTAACTTGTATTTTTATTTGAATTTATTCAAAACTAGCTGTTCCCCGCTGTTTGACCCACAATAAATTCGTATACTATGCCGTTAATCTACCATGGGAATTTGATAAACAAAATGCCTATATTACTTTCCATCCTTTCAACTAACTCTGTCAAAAATCAAGTCGATTGGTTGCTTAGTTAGGGCGTGAAAGAAAGACAAACAAACAAACAAACATCCTTTCGCATTTATAATTTTTATTAGGATTAAATTACGTTTATTAGGTAGATTGTTACATAATAAAACCAATCCATCTTTTCAGGGCTTATACGAGCCGATTAAAAACAAAAAGGTACTACTTATAAAGGTCTCGGTAAGTTTTCGTCGATAATTTTTCCTCCTTATTTGGTGTGCAAGTATACCAAATAAGTAGTACTTGCACAATTTAATACTATAAAGGTCTTCTCTTTTAGAGATTATAAAAATGATACTCGAAATCTTACTACCATTTTCTTACCTACAAGCCGTTTTTGTATATTTTTTTTAGTCTTACTGCGTAAATCTGAAAAAAAAGCGGCGAAACCGCTTGTAAAATTAGAGTAAAGGAACTTTACCTAGGTATGTACCAATTATGAGAAAATTATGCTGGTTATCTCGTTTTACTTTACAAAATAAGGCTGAATCATCTTTGTTTAAAAAGAAGCAAATTGGTCGGCGATTGAACATCGGCGTAACTCCGGAAGCGAGCAGGTTTTCGAGATAAGCATTAATTGGAATCTTTAATTTCGACTAATGAAAAGTGCTCGGTCGCCGGGGCCGTTTTTCTGTACCTTCTTATTACGTGGGTTGGGTAACAGTTGCTTTCACTGATTTTAACGAGTCGTTACAATTGAATTAGCACGCGACGTAATGAAATAGGTACCTAAGTGTCGATCGATTGATTACATTGATAAATTGAACAATCACAAGTCCCATAATTTATGCGTTTTATCGTTCAACTTAATTACTTGTTTACGTTAGCATACATAGCTAGTAACTAAAATCAACTGCTTAACTATTTTCTTTTAATTAAAGTTAATCAAGGCCGTGCTAAATTTAAATAACTTAGATTAAAATTAAAGAATTTGTCGGTTAACCACCTATGTAATGGACTTTAAATTAATGATATCGTTACCGAATAGGTAGGCACTTAATCAGAATATACTTCTTATTTAGACTCAAGGTTAGAGTAACTGGGCAATGACCGTGTCCACATGTGTTATATAGTACATGAAGAGAACATTTGGCAAAAATCTCTCGTGACTACACACCATAACAAACGTCTTCAATTGGCTCTCTTCATGAGCATGGATGGTTGGAAGTACGTGGAACTAATCTCGCTGGTTCCGGAAAATAAAACTAGGTTTTGTGATCCGATCTAGTTGTTTTGTGAACCGCATTCTTATTTCTTGCTAAATTGAGAAATGCGGTAACTCCACATTTTGAATACAGATTTAAACTATTTGACGATTAACATTTTAGTATTTTGTTGAACACGTTTCTGAGACAATCAAGATTCATTTTAAAATAACTTATTGCTTCAGAGATAAACCAATTGATGATATGGATGCAAGTTACTCTATCTTAGCATAGGTCGGGTAGTTTAGATAACAAATGGAAGAAGCTACGACAGGATAAAATTTGGGCAAAGGTTATCAACGAGTTGACTTGCCCGTAAAATGACAAAATCAGTCACCCGAAGAAGACTGGTTCTGTTTTTGGACTCTTATGAATTTTTGTTGAGTGTTCTGTTCTGACAACATTCAAGCCCAAGAAAATCGAAACGATCGATGGAATGTAGTGGTTTTAGTTAGCGACGAGTCAGACAATAAAGGGCAAACCACAATGAATAATCTCCACTGTCATCCCATCATAGATCTACCGCAGTCGGCTGTAAAACCTCCTAAAATATGTCTTCAATCGTATTGCAACACGCAAATACATAATCGTAAATATCTAGTGGTGCATCAAGTGGAGATCCAATTCTGTGGCAGGAAACAGTCGAGTTTGTTTTATGGTGGCTATTAATGTCCACCGGACGAGATTTACCTACGGGCTGGACTAATGCCAGTACTATTAACGAAACTATGCTGATAGAGTAATAAGGGTCGAGTAATATAAGACAATTTAACATAACAGCAATGATGCCAATCGAATCAAAGTATTGGATGCGGATATCGTCGAAGAATTTACGTGTCAAATCAAGAAAAAAGTTATGTGCCCTGAGTCTGGAGGTCAACTTTGAAAAGACCTAGAACAAAGTAAAACGGAAATATATTTATTATGAACAGAGTTCCACCAGCTTTAGTCATTATAGTTTACTTCTATCAATCAGATAGTCAACTGTAGATTAGGTTAATCACATTGTTTTGAAGCATTTATTTCTGTTTTTAAGTTTTTAAGTCGGTGTTTTGAAAACAATGCTAGATTTGACGCCAGATATGACTTGGTCGAACTCTTTGGTGGTCTTTGATAACTTCACTAAATTCTTTAAAAACAAAGAAAGAAACAAATAAAATAGTTAAAACTATAATAAAATCAACAATAGAGAATATTACGGTAATATTGTGCGTTGGTAGGGTCTGGACTGGAATATAGCTTGAATAACATCGTTAAATCGGTTCTACATTGTCATCTGTGAAGTTTCAAAAAGGTTGTTATTCGTGTTAGGGTTTTATTAAGGTACGTTTTGTAGTGCATCATAAAGCTGCAGATGTAGGCGGATAGTCGTCTGTACATTAGTCGCCAGGTAGGAAGATTAAGACAAAAAGGTAAAAATAAATAACTGTTCCATTTGGTGTCCAGCTGGAAGTATTTATACCTGACTGCGAAAAATAAACCTTCCTGATTAAATAGTTTAGCTTTAGATCAGAAAACTGGCAGTAGAGATTCAGCACAATGATGAGAGAGCACCTGTCAAAAGCTCTAGAAAAGGTCGTGTTCAAACGATGGCTGAGATTGTTGAAGCTTCGATAGCCTGGGGCGATGTGATGATAGCAGATATACCTCACCTACAATTACTTGTAGTTAACAAATCATTCAAAGCTAAGAACAGTCGTATCGTAGCCTCCACATGGTGAGGTTTCATGAGCTCTCATCAATGGTGTCCGCCCACGAGACGCGTGCGCCGCCCGCCCACGCGCTTGTAAATCGGCCTTAACTGTACAGGGGACAAATTACCCGTGCATATGTTATAGTCCTTTAATCATTGTTTGACGGCGTTGTTGAATATAATGAAATAATTAGGTGCTTGTCAAAATGATTGCTGAGTTTTAAGGCGACGTATTTTTAGAATTTTATGTTAATTCTTGAACTAACAATAAGCTATTTCAGTGATATACGTTTTGTGTGGGTAATCAATGTTTTTCTTGTTTACTACTTGTATATATTTCTTTTTTTCTAGTGCATTTTCAGAACATAAACGAGCAATGTATTAAAGTAGCACTAAAACGAAACATAGGTTCTTATAAAATGTTTTATGATTCACGGGAAACTACTTTTCCGCTATTCTTTGTAGAACGCATTAGATATATTCCTTGTAGAACGCGAAAATATTAAAAATCGAATCTGTTTCAGATTCCGTGTCGAAGACTCGGAAACGGAATTTATGAATATCCAAAGCTACCCCACATGAGTATGAAAATCCATGAAATAGAGACATTATTACTAGTTTAAAATAAAGTTTAAATCATGGTTCATTAAACTGGTTAACGATGTAATGAAATAGGTTCGTAGTGTGGACTGATACCTAGTTAGATGCTGACTTATCTTATTTCTGGATCTGTCTATTAAAGTGAATGATGCTTATAATTAAGTTAGTTTCTATTACTGGCTATAAACGTGAGGATGAGGGTAAAAGCAGTGTTTTAAAAATATTTAGAATATTTCTAAACAATTATTATTTGCCTTCGAGGTATTTAAAATGCCCTGAAAATAGTAAATCATGAATGAAAGCATTGAATTGACGAATCAATTTTTTTTTAAATATGAGATGCAAACTAGGTCCGTCCTTATGCTATTGTTTTCAACGTGTCGGTCACCTTTTCATTATTTTCAACGCGTATGTCATCTTTTCATTATCTTCTCGCTACCTTTTCATTATCTTCAACTTATCTTTGAAATTCTGAAAGGTAAAATTAACGTGCCAATGCTAATAAGGTGCAAGTGCAAATAAGTGGTAATTCTATGACCGCCAACGTTCACTACCCGTTTTAGTAGCATTTCTTTAGAGTAACCAAACACATGCGGAACACACTTACTGACCATACCGTTTTGTTAACTTACCAAGTTACACTGGTAGGTATTTCTGGAATGGAAACTGTTTTGCATCTTATCAACTGCTTGTCACTTGATACAGAACGAAGTGTTATTCGCTTACAAGATGAAACATAAGATAACTTACTTTATCTACTTATCCTCTAGGTTCCCCTATGGAGTAAGTGCCTATACCAATCAGACGCCAATGGGTTTGGACCAGTCATGAAAAAATCTGTTCTGCGCTCTTAGTATGCGTAAAATTTGTAATTGTAATGGATAATATAGACTCTTAGATTAATTTTTAGTGGTCACAACTAAGATCCTTGTCTAAAAACTTGCATCATAATGCCTTGGCATTTTAATTAACATTATCGCCAATGAATTTCTCAGTTTAATAACGAAAAATAGAATAACCGTTAGAACTTCTTACAAAGTTGCAGTGGTATTTGATACGGTTTATAAAATGTTAACTCTTTCCTGGGTGAAACTTTATACTGAGCAGATCTTAGGATAGTTGTTACTATCCTGCTTGATATTGTATTGCTGCGTAGATTGGAGACTAAACGATTGACCTATTTGGCGTTGGTCGTTGGTGTTAACAATGCCGATAGTTGGCAGAGATAGTTGCAGGAAATAAACAGTTAGGACACTAACAAAAGTAGTAGTTATGTACTATTACTTTACAAGCAAATCACATGGTATTAGGTACGAGTATTAGATTTCTATTGCCGTTTATTATGATATACAAGTAAATCGAATGATAGCTACACCGATATTTTTTTTATTTAATATTAATGGATATATATTATGTATATCGTTATTCATGTTTATATCGTTGCCATTATTACCTTCTTTATGAACAGCTTCTAGATTTGTGTCCAGCTAAATATTCATTGAATACATTTTGGTCTCGTGCGAGTGAAATGACCTAAATATTGTTATTGAGCGATTGAATAAATTGAATACAAGAATAGGAATGACCTCACCCTTAATGCAGCATTCAGAGACATCCAGCCAAGCTGACGAGCAATAATGGTCTGCACTTTCCGGAATTTATTGAGCTATTCCGTACAACGAAACTCCAGAATTTCCGAATATTTTGAACATCGAGAGCCAAGAATTTCACTTCACTTTAGCATTTTGGCCTGTTACTGCGTTTAATGGAAGGAAAATACTAACAAATTTGCTTGGTTAAAACCATTAAAATTACCTTTTCTTAAAAATCAAGCTTTTGTAGATTATTAGAAGTACACTATTTTAAATTCACCTTAAGTACCTACATCAGATGATTTTGAAGAAGGGTTTGAGTAAAAGCTTTGAGGGCGGTAAGGCAAACAACAAAAGGGAGTAATTTATTACTTAAAGATATGGTTAACCCTTGGCTACCCCATGAAAAGCCTGCGGGGCACGGATAATGATATCTTCTAAAATCTTGTTTGTACTTAACCGCAGATTTCACGAAAGACATTGATTTTGGATCTGATACAAGTACATTTATTAAGGTACGTACCAAGGTTAGCTGTTTTAGGAATTAATTGAATAAAGTTACAACGAAAGGCTAGACCTACCAACCACTTTAACCGTGTTAGGCATACTTCGTTTCCTTCCCGGACAAGGTCGTTTTAAACCAAGTAATGACTTAAAATTATGTCACGGCAATATTAAAAGTAATTACTCATAAATATACAGTGTAGGCAGTTAGGTAGTCTATATTATTTATCGGTAAACTTTAGTATCGTAAAACTTTTGAAATTATTATGGTTATTATGATTTGAGTTCATGCGCATTGATCACGGAACAACAACTGTGCCGAAATATTCAGATAACTCAAATCATGGTAAATATCCCGTTATTAACTTTAGTCTTACGAGTAAGTATATTTTTTGTAAAGATTTAAAGCATTAACTTAATATTGGTTAGTTATTGAAGTAAATAACGCGTGACCTACAAGAACTGAAGGACGACACGGTATACTTCATTTAGAAAGCGAGTTTCAAACAGTCATTATTTCTAGACCGGGTTAAAATGCTTAGAATAGAATAGAATGATATGTATTATGTACATAAAAAACATAAAATTTTTGGATTATTACGTTATTAGTACCTTAAAGCCTAGGTATGTTAAGTTTGTCTAGGCTCTCGTTCTTACCTCATTGATTTGTTTTTACAATATATACAAACACACTGTTTAAGTAATTAAAATACATTAATTCTAACATTTAAGTTTCGGTGTGAAAAGCCTGGATGTTAGGAAGGTGCTAAAAGTAGGCTTATCTACCACTTAGCTTACATATCGAAACGAATATCTCAGTAATCATATTTCTTCGCATTCAATTACTTCAGAGCGCATTTTTCCAGATTTTTTGCGTTTGGGCAAGATCAAAATAAACAAGCAATTTTAGCCAAATCCCAGAGGGGTGCTTTCGCTCAATTACGTCAGGCAACAGTTGTGGCTTACCCAAAAGAAAATGCTCGAACTCACAGCAGAATCACTGGAACCTTCCCCTCGTCCGTTGAGATTTGAAGTCCAACGATGAAATATAGCTTGAGGAAGTGCATGGAATTAACCGCTCTGTTCCCCCAATGCCGGTGTCCCATCGCCCTAGCCGTTTTTACCGTAAGCGGAGCGTGCGTTTAATCACGTCTCATTGCCTGCGTACTTGTCATACGCAACCCAGCTGCCCACAAGATTAACTGCGGCCTATATTGCCTAGGAAAATGTCGTAGGAATAATGGCACGTTGGAATATGACATGCTCCAACGGTAGCTAAAGAAAAACGCATTACATCATCCAATACGAACTTAATCTTCGAAAACCACAATTCATTTGTACTCAAATTTAGAAGAGATTCAGATAACAATAGACACGTAAGAGCCGGTAAGACCATTATAAACGAGTCATTGCGTAATAACAAATTGCGGCAAAATCACAAATTCAAACTGACCTAGGTATTGTGTTGTATTGTTCTTTTGTGACAAAATTGCTCAGTTTGATGATGATTAGGTACCTATGTATTGTTTGAGAAAATGGTTCCGAAATCGGAACAGGTACCTACATTGTGGCACGTAGGTACTTCTGGTAGGTACTCTTATTGGCAGCGGACGTTAATGGATGTCTTCTTCAAGGATAAAGTATTCATTATTTGCATGTCATGGTGTGCGGTTAAAACCACCATTAGGCACTCTTTCAACGCGGTCCTATTGTCCTTCAATAGATGGCGATAAAATACTCTCTGCTACGTGATGGAATTTTTATGTTTCCGATCCCTAGACGCCGCCGTCATGGGCAATGTGATATTAAAAAGCTTTATACAAATAATACAAATGCGGAATGTTTCTATATTTTATAAGCATTTTTATGACTCAGAGTGCCTACTACGCCATGCGTGTTTTGATTTCCTTTGATGTTTAGAGTTCTAACGAATACTTTCTTCAATGTGGCTGACCAAACAAATTTTCTTAATTTAAGAAACTTGATTGGGTTTAATTATTGCTGCTGTAACCATAGAACCTACCACCAACACACAACAAAGGACGGCAAAATTTTATTACTAAATCGTCGTAAAACAGTGAGTTTTGCCAAAACGTGCTAGTCTTTATATTTTGCGAGGGTGTTCGCAAAATATAAAAACTTTGGCACCTGAGCGTAATGAATAGAGGGCATTGTTAACTCTGGCTAAGTGTATTACAGGGTGAAAGAGGGAAGTGCATACTCCATCATTATTAGTTTACCCATATTTGACACTCAAGTGAAGTAGATGGGTAATGCTGTCATGATGTATGAGCGTATTTTGGAACAGTATAGAATAGGTGGTTAGTAGGCACTAGGCAGTATAAGTACAGATTTCTATTTTACAGAGGCAAGCGCAAGGTGTTAACGAGTTTTGACCCCAACTAGCAAATAAAAGATTGCGTTGCCACCACCGTAGGAACCTAAGAATAGGACTACTGGTTATGATTGTACTACTGTAGACTTGTAGGTAGTCGAAACATCGGTACTAAAACTCAATAAATTAATAGACCCAATAGCAGAGTCAATTTCCGTACTGCCATAAACACAATTCTCTAATGAAATCGGCGACGACACGATGCATAAATTGTAGCCATGTAAAGTGATACTCGCCTCCTCCAACCAATTAGGATGAATAAAACAACGATACAAGTTCCAATTGTGCAATTCGTATTCAATCGGTCAAAACATCCTAACATGAGCGTTTATTTTCAGTGGCGCGTCCCGCCAGCGCCCGCGCATCGCCCACCCCATGTGCACTTGTATAAGGTGAGTCACCGTTCCCAATATAAACATACGATGCTTTCACGTTGGAACCTTCTACAAAACAGGGATTTGTTTGACATAAAGCTTTAATACTTTTTGATGAAGTCAATATAAATGCAACCTTTACGTGGTGTTTCATGGCATTACGATGCTAGTGGAAAGCACGCTCTACATTTATTTTGTGCATGTGTTGCAGTGAATAGTCGACAGACGCTATAAAACCGACATTTTACGTACGTGCTACGTAAACAAAATATTCTGGATTTATCCCAAGCACAGTTAAATGTGGTATCACCTGTCACCTTAAAACTGTCCCTGGCAGTAGTGGCAGTTTTAACGGAGTGCTCTAGACTGAGTCGCTTCTTCTGTTATCCATAGTCCGTTAAATGTGATAAGTTATGATGTCGCGCTGGTAAATTAAACCAACCGTCTGCAAATTATATTCGTTATCATTCATTTGAGTATAGCTACGAGAGTACCTTATAAATAAACCACAAGTACCTATCGATGTAATTTAAATAAATGTTTACAGCTAAGCTACAAACAGTTTCAAGAAATCTGTCTTAGTTATTTATAAAGTCGTAGTTCTCGCCATATAAACGTTTAATCAGTTCATTCACGTACCTATAAATGATTAATAGTATAACATTTAGTGGCAGATAGTGCATGAGTGTTTGTACGTGCAGCATGCTATAGATAGCGAGTGAGGTGTCGTGAGCTCGCTATTAGCTCGAAGTTAGAACCGCACCTGCCTTGTGCTGATGTCAATGTCCGTCATACGCGGGCCACGGAGTGTGCATGCTTGGAAATGACTTGTGGGGATGGGATGCTGCATTATGCGAAGCCAAGTTTTCATGTACTATCGTTTAGGAATAGTTAAGTTTGCTTTTTGAAAGAGATTGCAAGAAAGGTTTTTGCGAAATGGACCGTGTTGAATTGAAAAGAACCAATATTATATCAAAATGTTGTGTTCATGGTGCATATTTTATAAGAACATAGAAATGAGTTTTATTTGAAGTGATATAAAAGTAACTCAATCGTAAAACGAGCGTTACGCCGCAGTCATTAATGGCTCTACATCAAAAACGTTTCGTGTTCTTAGATTCGCATTTGACTCTGAAATAAATTCAAAAGTTGAAAGGGAGTAGGGACTTTGTGATTATGACTTCAAAGAATCATAAACAAGATATACCACTTCTATTCCCATTTCGCTGCTACATACCCTCAGCTACCTCGTACACGCGGCTGATAATGTCGCACAACTAAACATGGCGCGACAAAAAAATAATGACTGTTTGACGTCTCGGGATGTATTCTAGGAACGAACGAGGGATAATGTGGCAGGTTCTCGGATAACTGCCAATCTCGGACACAACAAAGCAGAAGCCACTTGCATCAAGCTTAGTATAAACATTTAATGCCCTCGATGTTCTTCAGCAAATGTTTTACGATTGTATAAATGTTGTCTTGTTATTGTCTTGATAATTCAAATAGTAAGTGGATATCCCTACTACGCTTTACCGGACTTTCAAGTATTAATTACTTTCATGCCAATGGCCACTATAATGATAACACATGAATAAGCAATTATTCTCTTATAAAAAATATTTTAGCGCTGGCTTTAATTTGAGCTGGACTTTTGTTCGCACTTCCGGCATTTACCTAAGCTGTAGGCTCGCCTCCGGACTCCATTAAGAAAAACGTAATTACTGGATACGCAAACAAATCAAACCCAAGGACAGCGGCACTCGCAGTATTTCTTAGTCCGCTAGGTATTTTAAGTGGCAGTAATCTAGGGAATATTCGAGCTATTAACCCACCCAGGAAGTCTTTCATAAATGTAAGAGAATGTTGCGTATTTAGAATGCAATGAAATGTAAATATTACAGAACAAGCACCAGATGAGGGATGAAATAAGCCACGCATGTGGTTTATTGTAATTAAATGCACATTTATTACATTTCTGCCAGTTTCCTCAGGCAAAGGCATAGGAACGTAGTTATTGGACAATTGTATAGAATCGTTTGCTCGTCGCATCACTACAAGCTGTGTCATTACGCTACGGTACGAATATTAAAATGTAAAGTAACAGTTACTCTCACACGCAAACACTAAAACCGCATATCGATTGTGTAATATAACGTACGAGTATGTTACGGGGCAGAAGGCTTGGTATAAGTGCTTGCACGTACTTGTGTTTATTGGTAATATATTTTTATTGTATGCATACTCTAGTTACGGTCTGGCATTTTTTGTGCTAATAGTATTGGAATGCAGCCAGACTAGTAGCAACTACTAGCTCTGCGTACACAAACACAACTACCTACTCGAGCGACTCATATTTTCTATTAGAGACGATCTTAGTATCGAAAGAAACACTAATGAGTCGAGCGTTTTATGCAAGTCCATATTGAGAGAATGCTAATTTAGCTATCGTAAAGCCAAATGGTAATTAATCATGCTATGCAATATGCAACTAATCCACCTTGAAATAATAAATGTTATGTTCCGTGGAGGCGCGTGTTTGCAAACAATTCGCATGAAATTTATTGCAAAAACAAACTGCACTTGTAAGATATTTTTTACGGTATGCGATCGGACGTCCTTAATTGTAACAGCATGTAAACGGATGCCGGTAAAAAATTGAATTTGCACCATAAAAATATTTTATGCCTTTCTTGATGCGACATTTAAATATAAAGTATATTTTATGGCGTCAACTAAACGGGGACCGCATCCGACCGGAAGGCAGCACTTCCTCGCAAGTTACGTCACCAACTCACCGCAGAATATTAAGCCGTATAAATAAACCTATCCCGAATCCTTTCTGGTCCGTTGTTAGTTGTTATAGATTCTAGGATACAAGTTCATTGCACTTTAAATAAAAATATGTGTGTTTACATCAATGCACTCATACAGTCAGAGAGGATTTTTTACTGTTTTAAAGCTAAAGCTACACAGGGTTACACCAACTGTCTCTCACAATCTCATGTCAATTGCAGCTCCTATGATATTCCATTATAATTTTATAGTAGCCTGCTGTCCATGAGATAAAATTGTGTAATCCATAACATTTCCTGGAGTAAATGCCTGTTATAACAGATTTAACATTTTGAACAGTAAGGACAGCTAAGAGAACAGGCTCCTGGTTAGTTATTAGAGCGTCGTGAAGCATCGGTTTCCGGTGATTCCTAGATTTCTAGTCGTTCTCATTCATCCTGTACGGCTTAACAGATTAACCTAACTGTTAGCATACCTAGGAATTGATTATTGAGACCGCAATGTACTCGTTTAATTAGGTGGGTTTATTACGCCTGTCAATCATGCAAACTTAGGTTCATTTTCCACTGAACTCTGAATCTGAAATCTCGCAAAATTGTGTGTTCGTTATTCTCTCATTCGAATTAAGATCATATTTTTTTATGATTCTTTATTAATAATTATTTTATCCACTATAATGATACAATTTGGGAACAAATGTATGCCTCTAAAATATAAAATAATAACAGGGTTAAAATATTATGCTCTTTATCCTCCTAGCAATGACGTCCTATCGTAACAGTCAGCGTATTATTAATTTAGGTTTAAACCGATTGTTACAAAATATATGAGCAATTTTCAATCGTTATTTCAGAGCAGAGTGTGGCGTGGCGCGATGGTTTCGTGAGCGGTCATCATGCGCCTCTTCCGCGGGCCGAAGCGCAGGGAAGTGACCGCGCCCCGAGTCGCCGCGTCTCCACGGCGCGACGACGAGACAACGCACGACTTCGCCATTGTGACCGCACTGCCAGCCATGGTCATGGAGGACGATGTTAAGGAAATGAAGAAGGGTGAGTTGATAACCAACATTGTTGTAACGATACACTATTGGTTACGGTTACGTGACTGAAGAACAAGTTAAAGGCGATACCATTATTTC
The DNA here is from genome assembly GCA_947859395.1 of Eupithecia insigniata. Lineage (NCBI taxonomy): Eukaryota > Metazoa > Arthropoda > Insecta > Lepidoptera > Geometridae > Eupithecia > Eupithecia insigniata. The sequence continues at coordinate 7,245,918 of OX401995.1, read as the reverse complement.
ACTACATCTTCATGACATCGGCAAGAAGCGCTGAATCTTACTTGAAGTAGAGTACCTTACAATTAAATACGTACTTTACAATTAAATATACCTAACTATTAAATAATTTAAGCAGTCATTATTTTCACTAATATTTAATAAACGAAATTAACTATTATTGTACTTTTCAGTCTTAACCACATGGGGCCGACGAATGGGAAAGAAACTCGAAATGCTGAAGAAAACAGAGCAAAAAGAAACGACCCAAGAGCTGCAACTGGTGGAAGAGCATAAGGAACATACTCCGATTATGGGACAGTATAAAAAGAAACAAAGCTGGAAAATAGGACGAAGCAGCTCAGACTCCACGTCACTTAAGAAGGATAACGACACAGATTCTATACACTCAGTACGAAGCGGTTCTAGAGACAGATCGCCTAGCCCTTTCAAAACATTTTTTCACAGAATGGGATCAACGGGAATGTTGAACTCTTCCAAAACACAGTCACTCAACGTTAAGAAGACACCCGACTACCCTACTAATGGTCCATCTCTATACCGAAGTTGCTCTACATCACATTTATCCACTTACGTAAAGGCTGACGATCCATCAGATGATATAGATTTACAAAACTCGAACAATGAAAACAAAAACTCACCATCAAAGAATAATAGCTTGTTGTCCGATGAAAATCTAGCGAATTCATCGACAAAAGCAATTAGCTGCGACAACATTCCTAACCTAAATGACAGTCAATCGAATAATGGAGCTTATAAAAAACCGAATTTCCCGTATGCCTTTTTACGATCCAAGTTATCAGTTTTACCTGAAGAAAACAACATGGCATCTCAACAAAGGTCTAGTTCTGTTCGACAAAGTTTTTCAGAGAGGTTAGACAGAAAGTCACCAAAGCATCGTAGAGAACGAATTTATCACCCGAATTCTAGATCAGAAGAGCGATATCAAAGTAACGATAGTATATCGTTCCATGAAGACAGTATGCTGCTCAATGCGGCTCTAAGGAGTGAATGTGATTTCACTACAAACTCCATGAGAAGCATTAACGACTTTGACAGCAATACGTATCCTGTTGGAAGAATAGATGAGGCGACTCGCAGGTCGTCAATGATCTCACAAAGAGGACCTCTTGAGTACGATCCTATGCTAATACCTAGAAACCGAAATAGTTTACCAGTATACGAATACAGTTATTTACTTGGCTCTATGAGGGACTTAAAAAATGAATTGGCTTCTTCATCACAGAGCATACACTGCGGTCCAGAACCAGCTGAAATCCAAGCTCACCGACTTAGCAACTACGTAAGCTCGAATGAGTCTGGTTATGACAGTGATGGACGGCCCACAGATGAGCATAGCAACCACTCTCCCCCAGGTTACTCCTCCCATTTATCAGGCGGATCAGTTCTAAGGCAGTGTCTGAATACTAAATCTGAAATAAATGACAGTAATTTTTCAAGACAATTGAGCTTAAACCATAAGATAAATGTGAGCAGAGTTCAAGTCCCTATGCGGCGCAGTTCCACGCCTTGCGCATTATTCCCGGTAAACAAAAATATTACATATGAATACGAAAAAGAAAACACAGAAAATATACATAAAACCACTAGTGTATCAGTTATGCTTCAAAATATTGATCAGACTGATGGGAAACCACCGCCTCTTCCGAAGAAAACTATTAATAACAAGAAGCCACCCTACATTTACAAGACTATTACACTAGACGAGAGAGTTCAAACAAGAAAAATAAAATTTATGCAGTCTCAATTGATTCCACCTGAAAACACTTCTAACGCTCACATCATTAACAATATTCAAAACGCAGACCACCAACCAAGGATGCAACAGATTCCTGAAATAGATATTTTGGGAAGAGGGCAATGCACGAAGCGTTTTAGAAAGATAAGACTTTTAAAATCAAGATTAGATGAAAGTCTCGGCGTATATCTTACGCAACATCGAGCGGACTTCGATAATAGCGGTTCCAATTATGAAATTCGTTACATCGTTGTCAAATTAGATCTAGATGGGATCGCTCACAGGGATGGTAGACTTCGAATAGGCGACGAGATAGTGAATGTCAACGGTCAAGTTCTTAGAGGATTGTCATCATTAAAAGAAGTTCAGCATATTGTAAACTCATGTTCAACAGAAACAAACCTTGAAAACGGTGCACCTTTTCTGAGATACCAAGTAGATCTAGTTATGGCACACGATGAAATGACCCCTGTCACTTTAAGTAGATTAATTAACAAGCAACAACCTGACCCAGTGGCAGCAAAGACCCAAACGCCTAATCCTCCTGATCTTATCTCACAAACTGTGCAAAGATCGTCTCCTTCAAATCAAGTTACAATTGAAACGCACTTCCCAACCAACCATCAATATTACTCGGATGCCAGAAATAATTCAGGGACACTCACAAGGCGACAATCATATGAGCCTAATCCCAATAGAATTCGAGTCAATCAATTGAGTGAAATAGAGGTACAGGTTGACAATGAACTTGTTCACGCGAATCAAAAGAGCGACGACGAGAAATTAATGGAGCGGCGATGTTTTTCACAATCTTCTGCGTCTTTACAAAATATAACGAATATTGAAGTGCCGATAAGAGCATCTCCAACCCCTAGGTCAGGCCACACTAATTACCGACCAATATCAATGCACAGCTCCACCCAACCACCACGCATTGCAGGCCAGTATTATAATGATAATGTCAACAATGAGGTCAAAGAGACTTGTCATTACATAAAGCACGTTCCAAGGCTATACCAAAATAGATCGTTCGAAAGTATACCGGAACAGGTAAGGACTAGCAGTCGCAGCAGATTTTTCAATAGGGTTGGATCACAGCGGTGTTCACCAAACAATGCCCCACATATTTCGAGACACAGAGAGTACGTTGCGACACTGCAAGAGCCACAAGGAGGCCAATACTCTCACACATCTCTGCACAGAGCGGAGTTTTGGAAAGGGCCAGGTCACAAAAGTTTGGGATTCAGTATCGTTGGTGGTACCGATTCACCCAAAGGGCAAATGGGTATCTTCGTCAAAACTGTCTTCCCTAACGGACAGGCAGCCGACAAGGGTACTATATTTGAAGGTATGTATCAAACTTTATAAATTTTTTGATTATGTAATGAATTATTACTAGTTATGAATGATTTTATTTTCCATTACAGGTGACGAGATCTTGTCAGTAAACAATGTGCTAACCCGTGGGTTGTGCCATGCTGGGGCCATATCGCTTTTCAAAAAAGTAAAGGAAGGGAAAATAGAATTGACGCTTTCAAGAAGAAGGTACTTTATTTCCATCCACTTTTATGCCTTTGTGAATCATTTTAGCCCGGACTAGGTATCTTATGGAACATTTATTATATTTCAGAGCACCAAGGTCAAGATCCGTGGAACCCCTGGGGAATTTTCGTGGCGAACACAAAAGGGAATGAACTCTTGACAGCCCAAAGATAATTTGTGTTAGTGTGCAATACATTCATTTTACTTGTTCATTTAGCCAAAGGCATTCTGTAGACGCTAAAGCACTACTTGTTTTACAGACTTTATTATTATTTTATAGATCTAAGCAAAATCTTATTTAGTTTTTAATCTTAATGAATTGTAATACAAATGTTATTAATGCTAAATCTGTTGTTTTAGCTTTCGTTATGTCGTAATGCATATAAACGCAAAGTTTAACTTGAGTTACGATTATGACTTATATAAGTTTACGCTACGTTTTCGTTAGCTTTGTATAGCATGGACATAAGACTGTATGTATTTAGCTATATGCCTACTACGAGTATAATTTATAATAAGATATTGTTGTAATAATGTTATTACCGTGGAATATTGTTAAAGTCGCATTAGGAAAGCTAGGTCTCGATGCTTGCAGTCAGAACTTTTACTGTTACAACTTCGCTTGAAGCTTGCCTTGATTTCTTACATTCAATTTTGGCGATAACTTTTATCATGACAATGAAAACAGACTGATATTCTATGTACCTATGTTACTGCCAAAGGTTTAGTCGTAATATCTTGCATTTTCATATCTTCACATATTATTATAACTTTGGGAAGATGGGTAGGCGTAGGTATTTATGAATCTAAGGGCTAAAAACCTTATTTCACGTTACGTTCTATTTATCGGTATCTACAAGATCTGTCTACAAGTCTGGACTTTGCGTGAAAGATAGCGTGGACTAAGCATAGACCAACCATCCTTCCATGGAGATCCATGGAAGGACTGGTTGGTCTATGCTTAGGACTCAAAGATTTATGAATCAATCAGTCATAATATTTCCCGCATGGTTCTGCTTCCAGCCTTTAGTATAAGGCTGTAAATCTCCGTCTTATGAACTATTAAATTTCTGAAAGAATCTTCCATAAAATGTGTGATGGTAGTTGTAAAATATCAGCGAACATGCTCCGTCCATTTATTATTAGAATTGTTTTGTAGTGATTTAATTGATTTTTGAGTTATCTTCGTTGTGATGTTTATGACTGTTTCATTGAGATGCATCTAGATTTCGTAAAGATTACATTGGTCAAAGGTACCCAAAGTGAAAATATTTTGCACTTACATTACGAATTACATTCGTAACTCATACAGTTATGTAGGTAAGTAAAAATGTCATTAGTGCCAGTTGAGAAACTGGTAATAGGTTTGTAATATGTTCAGTTTTCGCAAATTCTTGCAAATACTAGATGTCTCTTCAACCGTATAATTTTATGTTACTGAAAAACCTTCCACTGACCTACCGCTTATCTATTTATATCTAAAGTACTCCCATCCAGTATTTTACAGTTTTGTAAATGTGTTAAAATAAAAATAATACCTCTGATTTGTTTTTTACTTCAAAACAACTAAATATAAAGTAAAATATTTATTCAAGCAAAACAACTATAAACTAAATAAAGAAAAATCCACAATGTGTGAAATATTCTAGAAGGGTAATAAAAAATGTGACATAATCAAGTTGAGTATCGGAAGAGTGCATTAAAAGTGCAAAACACTTAAGAAAATACACGAAATTGTATAAAATAACAGAATCACCATTATTCAGATATTTCAATTAAAAAAAAATCACTTGATATCACAGAGAATAGCTACGCCTCTCAGAATCCAATGATCAGGGTTCTTTATAGTTGGCAGCCAGAGTGGAGTGATGAACGTGAGACCCGTGCGGACAGGCTTCTTATAAACTGGGCACTGAAAATAACCACAATAATCAGAAAATAGCCTTGTTCCCAAAAAAATTGTATGAGGTAAAAACTTAAATCATCGAACCATAACAATGGTTTGATGGAGAATGGTTTCACCAGAGTTTTCGGGTGCGGTAAAATTGTGCGTATCCGGTAGGACGATGTAGAGGACCTTCAGTGTGTCACACGGTCTGAAGTTGCGACGGTGCCAGCCAGCACCGTTTAGGAACATTCCAGGATAAGTGCCAAGTAGGATCCTTGGGTGCGGAAGAGTTGATGGCATAGATGTACGTGACCGGCAGAGCGGAGTAGAGGACCTTCAGTGAGGATTCACACAGTTTAAAGTTGTGATGATCCTAGCCGGCACCGTCTAGGAAAATTTCAGGACTTACCAAGTACAGCTTAGGATACATGGGTGCGGTAGAGTTGATGGCATAGATGTTTGTAATCGGCAAAGCGGTGTTGAGGACCTTCAGTGAGGTTCCACACAATTTAAAGTTGCGACGATCCCAGCCGGCACCGTCTAGGAACATTCCAGAACTTACCAAGTACAGCTTAGGATCCTTGGGTGCGGAAGAGTTGATGAAATAGATGTGCGTGACCGGCAGAGCGGAGTAGAGGACTTTCAGTGACGATTCACATAGTTTAAAGTTCCGATAACTCAGCCGGCATCGTCTAGGATGATTCCAGGACTTACCAAGTACAGCTTAGGATCCTTGGGTGCGGAAGAGTTAATGGCATAGATGTGCGTAACCGGCAGAGCGGTATAAAGGACCTTGAGTGTGGATTCGCACAGTCTGAAGTTGCGACGGTCCCAGCCGGCACCGTCTAAGAACATGCCGTGTACATACACTCCTTCCTGAAATAATACTTCGATGAGTGGAAGGAAATAAAGAGCTAGCGCTGGACCGTGGATGGCACTTCTGCCTGTAGGCCTCCCGAAGTGCCATCCACTGTCCAGCGCGGTAGGTACACCTAGGAGTGGGTTAAGAGGGCACCTTGCAGCCATTTGTGCGAATATAAAGGAATTCGCGTTTATAGGAGCGGGAGAGAGCATATCTCTTTGAAAAAAAAGCCATCTTTTAATAATTGTACATATAGGTATTTTCTCAGAATCATCAATGCTTCTGAGAAATTATTCGTAGAAGTGGTTCCATATTTTCTTTACTTTTTGTGCCAATTGATTTGACACCATGGAAAATCTACTTGGTATTGGTAACTCACTGCATCTGCGTGAAATGCAGGTTCTGCCCATCATCCAACACGTTTGTGAAGGCGCCAGGTCTTAATTCCTGTATAAGTTACAACCTCTCACATAGATAGTCCAGAGTTGCTGAGCAAAATCCAATTCTATATTCCAAACAGGTCTTTTAGACAAACTAATCTTTTCTATTTACCTCCAGTATCGACAAATTACCGCCAAAATTCCTTTTTGTACCGAGCGAGAAAAAAAATTAATCTTCTGAATACTGAGCTTGACCTTGACATCTTCAATAGCAGCATCTCTAGTTTAAAAACCAAACTTAATAAGTCTTTCTTTGATACATATAAATTTGATAAAAAATAAGTGAATGAATACAGTAGAAAAAGTGAACATAATTAAAAAAAAATAAAAAAATTTATTGTACTAAATCTATGGTAAATGCGAATGTTAGCTTGTTATTATTATTTGTGCTTCTTGTAATTGTATTTTGTATCTATTAGTGGGAACTTATTAATAGCCACCTGTTATCTTTACACATCTCTAATATGTATTATTGTGCTGAAAGATCCCCTAAAATAAATAAATAAATAAAATAAATAAGTTACTTGTTGTTACTTGATACTAACCAGTGGCGGAGCTTTGATTTCATCGTAAGTGAATTTGGTGATGTCATTGTGTAGAGACACCATGTCCAAAGCCCATCCTTTATGGGCTCGCGTCACTTCTTGTCTCATGGCGGTGAGGAAACCTGATGGTAAAACAAACAAATTTAGAGTCTTTATAGGTATAAAGACTCTCGCTACGTGGCTACGTAGCTACGTAGCACAGGTGTGCTACGTAGCAAAGTGCAGAGAATTAATTTTTTAAAGTTGTTATTGTTCAATTTTCAAAGGTAAGTTGTTATTCAATTTTCTATAAATCAATACTATAATAAACTTCAATTCAAATGTCTTTTATCGCAATACAAGATTTTTTTTTGTAAAATCTTTAGTTTATGTATTTTTTGTTAATCGCGAACATAACTTTGTTTGAACACAGTCTCACCTAATGGTAAGTGACGATTTAATCGAAGCGACTCATTGTTGCAGCTTAAGGGAGCTCCGTGAAAAAAATGACAATTTCTGTCCTCATCGTTTTAAAGATTTTTGTAAACTCATCTAATTTATGTAAAATAAAATTTATCACAAAATATCAACAGTATCTGATCTACATGTTAAAAATATTTCATTTTACAATCTTTTTTTGTAGTTTTATAATAAATCACTGTAGAAAATACAAACAATGAGGGATTTCGACTCTCACAGGAAACAGAAAACCCCGAATGAATAAACAAACATTAAAAGTTTTCTTCAATGTATATGGGACATAAAGTCTTTATTGACAAAGAAAATAACAATCAAATTATATAAAGAAATTAAACTAGTATTTACAATTGAAACAATTGAGCTAACTGCAGACTGTTGCAAACAATCTACAGATAGCTCAACTGGTCCATATCAATACCAGTCGGAAGCGTCCCCAAGACGCTGGCTGCATTGCCCCGCTGTATGGCAATGCTAATGCGCTGCGCCAGATACTCACCAGCTCTCGGGTCACGCGTTGCTTCGACCAGGCGCTCAGATAATTTTTTGAAAACCCGGAGAGCCTCGGTACCCCACGGACCTAGGGTCTTGACTCCAAGGGGAGCAAATGCGTAGGCTCTGTCGAGACCTGCATATTTGCGCCTCTTGAGATCCTCGGCCAAATCTGCCGCCGAACCAGCCCTCACGGATGTCCTTGAAAGATGGGAAGGCGCAAGTGTGTCGACACATGTAGCGTCCCACACAATAGGTCTCCCCAGCTCCCACGGGACTAAAGTCATGCCGTCGGGCCTCTTACCATCGTCACGCAACAGTCCATTCGGTTCGAGAATAGCTGGTACGTTAGCGGTGACAAAGGCCCGTCGGATGATGTCGTTAAGGCTGGCATGGCGAGATATCCGACCGGCAGCCCTAGTACACGATAATCCGTGATGACCAAGCTGTTCGACAACAGTACCGCACTGGCATTGATGAAGCGCGCAACACCTTGCACCCAACCGAAGACATCGTTCTACCGGATACGGAAAGTTACGGGATCCAATAGAGTGCCAGTATTATATGAAGGAAGTGCTTGCAACCAATGTCCTGACTCCCATTTAGAAACGGGCACGATCTGCAGAGCTGGAGCACGTTTGTAACAAACAATTCCGTGTCAACTCACACAGAGGCACAGAGGAACTGTGTCCACGTCTCCCCCTATCGTTCCGTCAGCTATGTATATTACCTTTAAAATAGAAAGATTTTTGTAATTATTACCAGATTCGATACAATAATAATGAAACCCCCCAAAAAATACATTTTTGCACAGCACCTTGCAAAATAATTGGAGCGAACTTACATTTTTTCAAAGCAATTTTCAACCACTATTGGTCATATTTTGGTATGATATTGATTTCATCAGCGAGGTCTATGTCTGATATGATGATGATGATTGATCATTTATTTTATGAATTGTTTCATTACTCAGATTCGTTTTAGATAAAATATTTTAAGCAGTTCCGACCAAATTGGGAATTTTTCTACGGAAGCTTTTAAGGATGAAATTGTAAGATAAATAAACAAAATAGAGAATTAACTTTCGTCGCCAGAACAGACGTCGCCACTTTGGTCTGTGCTCCTATGGACTTTATATCATTGGAATAGAGTAACTTTTGACATGCACGAGCGAAAACTGTATTTGTTTTGCAAATGTTCGTGAATGTAGAGTTACAGTCCATCCAGTAAGAGTAGAAAATAAATGAGGGCGCCACTATTGTTTACAATGTTCACATTGCATTTCTTATTTAATAAAATTTTACAACAAACATGCTCATCACATCATATAAAGGTTTGTCCTGAATAAGCAGTTGAATAAGAATCGAACCTACTATGTTAAAATAAAGTAAAAATGTGTTTTATATTACACTACACTACATATTAAATTTTATACCTACATACATGCAATAGAGAGTTGAGAGCTTGTTTGTCCACCGTACCGATGCCGATTTTATAGTTAGCTACTTCGGCACCGACATCATCTAGTTATCGTTATCACTTCGGTATCGGTGCGGTGGACAAAAGCTCTAAACCGTGAGTATTTAATTAATGCATTCTTTTGTACTGCCAGGCATGTGCCACGAAAACATTTTATAAGAGCAATGGTATCCAATTCGAAAGTCAGCCGGGACGCTGCTGACTGAATTAGAAGACTAATAAACGAACAGCAGATTTGACCGGTAAGTAGCTGGTTAAAAATAATAACACTGGACGTAAACTTTTACAATTTACTAAAAGAATCGTGTAAATCCATCCAAAAACCTTGTCAATCATACTTGTTAGTCTTTGTTGATCATTGCCCGATTTTTAAATATAAGCAAAAGTAGGTAAGCATGACGATACTTTACCAAAAAATAATACGTGCATAATTTAATTTTGCAAAGGCTGAAACTGGCGACAAATTCACTACAGCGGCCACACTGGCCTTTCATAAAGAGTTGCCAGTTTATAGTAAATTTTAGTTCCTTGATTATTAATTTCTACTCTTTCTGGTCGGACTTTACACATAAAACTTTATTGAACAGGAGTTACCTAGATATAGTCGAGCTTACAATTAGAGTTAGCTGCAAATTATGTCAGCAAATCCGAATAAAAAAATTACATTTCGGGCACCCTGTATAATATTGTTGGACTATACTTTATTCACACCGCTTAATCTAGCACCAACCTTTGCGTAGGCCCTACCTATCTCTCCCAAGATGATCCTTCCCTAGGGTTTAAAGTACATATTTTCAAACTCCTTGCGCGAAAAACGTGGGTAGGTAACTAGATACTTTATAATTACGTCATGTAACCCTAAACGAAAGAAAGTGATTAGAGCCCATTGTCTGAAAAAGTTGGATGTACCTACCTAGTTCTAAACGTGGAATAACTTAGTACTTAGTAGTAAGTACTTATCATCCCGCGAAAATAAGCGTAGCCGCGGGTAGAAGCTAGTAATAGCATACCAAATTCAAACAAATCGAATGAGCTATTAGTGTGAGTCTTATTTCCATACATATTTGAGATTCCAAATTAAAAACTAACCCTACCTACTCATATTGAACATTACTCCCAAAGGAATAATGAGATTCAATTTGGAAGGAACATCAAAATATCTTTAAAAATGTTTACTAAGAAGATCCGTACAATGAGGTCTTCTTTGAAATTCAAACTAATCTCTGTTTAGAAGGCGGAAAAAACGAATGCCGCGAAACACTTAACCAAAATTAGTTTTGAGCTTGACTAAGTCCCACTCTATATAATCTACTACCTGTTACGTACCTGTTACCCGCGGTTTCACCCGCAATAAATTCGAATTTAATGGGGATAAAAACGCCTTTTTCCCCGTAAATCTCCCATAGGAATTTAATGTTTCTCCAGGATAAAAACTAGCCAATGTTCTCCATCCTTTCAACTAACTCGATGCCAAACATCAAGTTGATTGGTTGCTTAGTAAGGGCATGAAGGAAGGACAAACAAACAAACACACTTTTTAATATTACTTCGGACAATTTTTTTTTATTTCTTTCTAAACTAGTAATTATTCAAAGAAATAAATAAAATGACAGTACCATGTCAATATATTTATAAAAACATGCTGTTCACTCATAGAAATATCGATCGGTTCCCTCAAAATTGCGACATACAAAATGTTAATACTAGAAATAAGAATAAACTTGTCTATATACGCTAGTACAGCAAAACTCCACTTGAGTTGCAACAATTATCAATAAATAAATTCAGACAAGTTATCATACGTATCCTTTATAAAAGAGTTAGTTTTGAGAATGAAAAAGCTTGGGACGAGTTTTGCTCCAACTTAACAAGGTAAAGGTTTCTTGTTCGCTTCTTTACTTTACCTTAAAATTACTGAAATATACAAATAATCTAAGTGATCATTTATTTCCCAGTTTTACTTATGTAATTTCGACGTGTCCGAGTCCTGAAGTATGTATCTTAATCCGGGCTGAATGAGGTGAATGAAATATTGTTACACCAACTATGAGGTGGGTGTGAGATGCCCTAAACTTTGATGCCTAAGTTTTATACTTATTTTATGTTGTATGTTTTTTTCATATAGATGGCATTTTATAAAAAAAAATTATTATTAACATTAGAATGGTATGTATGTATTTCATATAAAAAATTATGCAATAACTTGTTTTTACTGTAAATCTCATGTAAGTATCCCGAGTTATTCCACAGAGTAAGTCCTGTGTCCTGGTGATCTGTAACCACAGGTTTTACAACCTTCTCACGGGCATCAGTCTCTTGCAAAACAATAAAACTACACTCCGATTCAAAAACCTGTATATTTTATAATATCCAGGCCATAGTATTATATCAATTATTCATTGCTTTAGAATATCTTATAAATAAGAATAGTTTATTGTTTGATTAATAAAGAAATACAAAACCCAAAGAATAACATAGGACAAAAATATTTAACGACATTGATATCATCGAAGCAAAGCACAGAAGCTCGAAATAATTTTAGTTTTTTTAAGCTTTCATACATTATAAAGTTGATCTCTCGTTTATTTTGGAATTCAATTTTTTTTTTACCCATGTCAGCTTATTTGTTGTTGAAGTTTATGTTTTAGTTTTTAGTGATAACTTTGCGATTACCTTGTTGTTTTCTGTTATTGTTATCAGTTTTTGCTAAGTTTGCATTCATAATTGTCTTGTATTGACATAAAATATCTTGGATTGTAAATCGGAGTATAGCTATAAATTAATATTAAGCTAAAGCTCGCAAACAAATTATCTTTTGCAGAAGAAAAAATATATTACTTATTCTATTCAATACGATAACAATCACTAAATAACGAGGAACAATGTCAACTTAGTAGTTATAAATTACAAATCCAAAACTTTTTTAGCTAATCATCGTAAGTACATATAGTTTTTTATCAATTATTCTGCCATCATTTTTAAACGCCGATTGAAAATTTTGTGACTCTGAATCTGAATATTTCTGACAAAATGTAATTTTTTTTTATTTACCCATTTTTATATTTTTGAGAGCGTATAAAATTAATAAAAGTGATATTTGTAAGAAGACTTAAATAGGTACTGCTGAATTTCAGCTGCTGCCGTTACTAAAAGTAGGAAATTTGCATAGGTCTATGGAAAATTGCAGCGCCCCCTGACGTGTAGATTTATAAAAAGTGGGATGCCATCTGAGTGTCAGAGCGCGCCAGTGCAAGCTCTTAAGCTAAACAATACGTCCCTTCTCAATGGGTCTTATTGTAAGTGACGATTTAATCGTCACTTACCATAAGGTGAGACTGTTATCAAATGAACGGCCCAATGAAGGCCGAATTTTGTTGCGCGTGGCCATAGAAGTAAGTAAAAGTAACCTTGAGGATTGAAGAAGCCAGTCATCCAAAAAGAGTCAGGCCGTTTTTGGAAACACCAGGAGGAAAACTGGATATTTCTCTCCAGAAACTCGGTGAACCAGAAGCCGAGGGTTGATGATGACCACGAGCTGCCGAGCCACACCTGCGGCACTTTGGCGTCGTAAATGCAGTCCAGGGAATTACGCAGGGACTGGAATAACATAAATAATGCTGGGTTCGTACTCGTAAAGACGTTAATAATTGAAGTTTCTGATTTGTTTTCGTGCAGATGCTATCTTATTTATGTTATATTAGAGTAAGTTTTGCACAAAAACTAATCAGAAAAATTCGGTTATTGTTTTCCAAGTAGAGTACTTTTCTGTTGATTGCCACCCTTATGTTGTAGCCATTGTGATTTACCTAATCCTTGTCCATCGTGTCAGACCGGCTGTTTTAGTCGCTCAAATCTGGAGTTGCTAGATTTGAGCGACTAAAAAAACGGCGGATGCCCCATTCTTATGATCCTGACCCCTGAACTAAGCAAAGATTAAAGCACGAACTATTGAAATTATATCAGATACCCATCAATATCTAAAGCGTGTCTCAGAATGATTTTTGTTTTAAATTTGAGAGTTACGCGCCAACCACAAACAGCAGGGAGTGGTCTCAATAGTTTGGCGGGCTTTTCTAATTTATTAGCAATGGAAAGAATAACGGGAGCGCAGCGCGTATTATTTAACTTGTTGAAAAAAGGTAATTTGAATTCAGAATGATGTAGTCAATTTTGATGGTGTTATAATTATTGATACTTTGTGGTCGGCGCTGAAGAAAAGAAAAAACTACGCGGTCTGCACCAGGGAGGTCAACTTTCTCACTGAAGGCAGCGCCATCAGTTATATGTACCTTGACAACTTAGCTTGTAAAGACCATTTTTCTAGGCAAACAACGCCATCTATAAATAATTTTCCAAGCAACAGGCCCGTGAATTTATATGGGAGTTTCACTTCTGTGAGCTAAACTTATTTTAGCTTATCGAAGGGAAGGAGGTAAGACAACGTTCAAATTTCATAGAAATAGTAGATTGTCACAAGGGAACAAAATAATGTATTTAGGGCGAGAGCGATTTTTTGAACCCAGAGCGAAGCGAAGATTTCTATACGCTCGGGATTCTACCCGAGCGTAACGAGGGATTCAAAATACGTCGCTCGAGGTTAAATAATTTTGGTACCGTGTGACACACTCTGCTTTTCATCGTATATTATGAGAAAAATTCATCATACGAGAAACATAAATAAGAGATGCTGTTCTTTCTTTCTTCTTTCTTATTAGCCATTTTCGACTAGTAGACTGGTGTAGGCCTCCTTCAAACTCTTCCATTTCCTTCTACTTTGGGCAGTTAATGCCCAGTTGCTGCCCATTATCTTTTTGATGTCGTCCTTCCATCACATTTGTGACCGTCCCACCCCAGTCTGTGTTTTCCCCAATGGTCTCCACTCCAGGAGTTTCTTGCACCATGATGTCTCTTTGCAGGCTATGTGGCCGGCCCATTCCCACTTAAGTCTTCCAACTTTCTCAATGATGTCAATTACTTTGCTTTTTTGTCTCAGACATTTGTTTTCCTGTACCTCAGCGTTATACCTACCTACCAGCTTTCTCTTAAGAGATGCTTTTAGTTGTGACAAATATTAATATTTAGGTACATAACCAAATTACTTTGCCTCTTTTTAATTTTTCATGTTATAAAATTTTAATTTTACCTCTAGATAGAATCTCCGGAAGTAAATTATTAATCACAGTTTCCGCGTAAAATTTTATATTTTCTGGTTTTAATATTGTCTGTAATATTTTGATAAAAATCATGGATAAACAGTAATAAAATAACAAAACTAATAAAAAGATTCCGAGTATTCGTTTTTTAAATTTGGATAGCCAATGCCCAGTGTCTCGGTACGCACGGTTTTTTTAGTACCGGCCAGGTTTATTTAAGCGAATTGCTTTCAAACTTTTTTATTAAATTTGTTCCATATTAAAAAGTCATTTTGTCACTGTTAATAAGTGCGCTGGAATGACTCATTTTGTTCACACTTATCGAGGAACTCTTGGCCTCTTTTCGAATGGATGGGATGAAAAGAATAATTTCGTTCGTTCGAGGTTTATAGCAATTATATATTATAAGTAATAAGTTTTTGACCTATATGTTTCTGACATTCGACCTCTTTTATATCGTAAATTACGAAATATTTTCTCGCTAGTCCAGGTAAAATATTGTATATTTAACTCGCGAGCCTTTTAAATCCCTCGCTACGAGCCGTCTACTTTTGAGCCAATCGCTGCGCTCGTGAATCTATTTTAGACTGCTTCGCTGGCTCGGGATTTAATATCAGAACGCTCAACAAAAAAATGTTTTACCCACTTGTTGAACAAATAACTATTGCATTATCGCAAAACTTTAAAGATGAATTTCAATATTCATTACGAGTAGTATTACAGAAAAGTGATGATGGCATGACTAAGAGGTTCTCGTGAAACAGTGAAAAGAATTTCAATCTGATACATAACAGTTATGAAATCTTAGTTACGAAGACGTGGTCAAAGGGAAAAATTCGGCTTTTTTAACTAAGAAAGGTGGATACGAAACTGTTACGAAAACGGAAAAAAACTTCAAAAACCTTTGGTAACGAGACAAGACGACAATTTCTTATAAGGTAACTTTTTGGGTTACAAATACAGTGACCATGGCGGCCTATAGAAATTATTTCTCCTTTCTACAGAACACTTACTTCATTCATGATAATGGTTCCATCGATAGCCAGCAAGAGATCCTTGAACGTTACACGGACGAGATCAATAACCTTCTGCATCCTGTCTATCTCTTGACGTAAGAAAATCACCATGGAACCAAATTGACCGTAGAACTTCAATCTGAAAAATGATAAAAGATTCGGTTGAATAAATTGAAGTAGGTACAACATATTGTGTTAAAGCCAAGCATAGATCGGTTACATAAAAAAATTCGGACAGAACCATAAACCATACCCTTATGAGTATATTATGGAGTTTTAATTTGTTTTGTATTTCTCTAATTGTAATTGATTTTTTTAATAAAGAATGATTATGTTTTCGAAAGAAATTATGTCTGTTACGGCTGAACAGATATTACAGATGAAATATGGCAAAGTCAGATATGGTATAACGAGGCTGGCTATAGGCTAATTTAGAAAAACGGTTGTAAAGGCGGAATCTACTCGCTACCTTAAATGAAGTTATACAGAATACTTAAATACGATAAGCCAAAACTGAATACTAATTTATGATAATAATATATAATATTTGCAAAATAATATAATTTATTTGATTTTATTATATAAATTTTAGTTTTTTATTTAATTTATATTTTTATTATTTATGTAAAAGACTCTAATATGGACACCAACTTATTTTAAGGGTTCCGTCCCGCAAAAGGAAAAAGGAACCATATAGGATCACATTTTTTGTCCATCTATTCGTCAGTCAACCCTCTTTTCTCCGGAACGCGTGAAGGTATTGAGATGTAATTAACTTCAAATACTAAGTTTCTTTAGTTTTAAGTAATACCACTAAAGAATAGTGATAGTTATAATATAACCTTTCCTTGACCTCGTGTGGGTCAAAGTTCGGCGGCACTTTGTCCAGCATTTCCCTGGTCTGCCTGTAGACGGATGCCTCTCGGGTCTCGCCGCCGCCGGCGCTAGATTCCTTCGGCTGAATCGATAGGATTGTATCCAACAGCTCTGTGACTACGTTACGTTGATACCTATGCGAATGCAAAATAATTTGTTTATAAATCAACAGGTCCTTCAGTTAAAAGTTTTCAGTTTAAAAGGAGGACCGAACGAAAACTAGATAATGTTGTCAACTCAGATGTCGCCAAAACTAAATTCAATTGCATTCAAATGCAAGGGCACAATGCATATCTGCTGCGTGGTCGGTTTACGCGAACAAGTTCATTGAATAAGAATAGAATAAGAATAAGAATAAGAATGTTTTATTTGTAACTCAATTAACAAAAACAATTAACAATGTATTAAAAATAAGAGGCAACACAGCCAAATTTTTGCCTTGAGTCACAAATCGGTCTCTGTCTCAGCATGAGTTAGTTGTAAACACGTCACAACCAACGCTGGTCTTCCGACAGAGCCGTTTGGTGACGTCACGGATGATAACACATAAGACACAAAACAAGCAAAAGTATAACAATAAACTAAAAAACTTAAGCTACGGCAACGATTGACAAATACAAGGTACAGATGACATGAAATGATTACGTTTCTAGACAAATTACAAAAACTTAGGATGAAACGCTGAACTACAACATAGAAGTAATTTCTACTGACAGGTCTAGTCTATGCAACAAAGTCAAATTTAAGTAAAACAGTACGCGTTTTGATCTAGTTTAATACAAAGGATAAAATTGAAACAGGCGAAATCTTAAAGATACATAGAATGGTGTGTTTTATACAAGTAAAATAAAATATAGGTAGTGTAAATAATAAATTATGCTATGATAACTTTTATGATGTAAGTAGCTACTTACATCGCATCATTATATGATGCTTGTATCGTTTTTATGACTCTCTTGTCTTTTCTGACTTTCAAAAATAAAATTGCGTAGTTTTTGTTTAAATACATAAAAACTCTGCAGGTTCCTTATTGGAGGAGGAATATTATTCCAGCACCGAGATGCAGCGTAACGGAAACTGCCTCGAAAGGCGGCTGAGCTATGACGTTGCATCGAGAGCTGTTTGGCGCTCTTTCGAAGTCCGCACGATCTGGTGCTGCCTATCCATGAAAGTTTCTCATAGAGATATAAGGGTACGCGGTACTTGAGGACACCAAAGAGTAAACAAGCTAAATGAAGTTTCCGACGATGCCTCATTTTCATAATGCCGTGTTGATTTAAAAACGGTGTAACATGACCTCTAGACGGGATATCGAAACAAAAACGAGCACAGGCGTTTTGTACTCGCTGAATCACCTTTTGCGTTCTAGCAAGCAATCTAGGACTAATGACTGCATCAGAGTAATTCAGTTTGGACAGAATGAGTGACTCCACTAAACGTATGCGTAGGTCCATTTGAATATGAGACCTCATTCTATATAAGACTTTAAGTCTGTAAAAACAGTTGGCTACCATATCAGCTACATGCTTTTCGAAACGTAGATTGCAGTCCATATGTAAACCTAAGTTGCGTGCTTCGTACACACGTTCAACGGGCGCGCCCATAAGCTCTACATCGACACTTGGACTCAGATTAGCTAGTTGGTGGTTACTACCAAATACCATATATTTGGTTTTTGTAGGGTTTAGTAAGAGACTGTTGTTTTTAGACCATTGAGCTATATTACATAAATCACTATTAAGTTTCCGTATTGCCTCATCAACATCCGAAGGCTTACATGATATATATAGCTGCGTATCGTCTGCATAAATATGGAACTGACAGTACTTTATATGCCGCTGTACATCTGCCGAATACAATATAAATAATAGCGGTCCTAAAATGGATCCTTGAGGAACCCCAGTCTCGACTGGTAATATGTCGGATAACAATGTCGAACCATCATCACGAGAGAGCTTAGTGTACTGATGGCGATTACTTAGATAGCTGTGAAACCAGAGAATTGATTTATTATCAAACCCATAAAAATGTAACTTTGACAGAAGAAGACTAGTATTTATAGAGTCAAATGCCCTAGAGAAATCTAATAGAACTAGCAAGGTACACATGCCTTTATCTTGCGCGCAGAGAATATTATCTGTTACATCTAACAGAGCTGTTACTGTGCTGTGTCTCCTTCTAAATCCTGACTGTACTTCAGGCAATACGCAGTTACTTTCGAGGTATTCGGTTACTTGACTACATACCACTTTTTCCAATATTTTTGACAAGCAGGGCAAAATACTGATCGGGCGCAAATCCTTTGGTTCAGCAGGATTAGATATTTTAGGCAAAGGCTGTACGCTTGCTAGCTTCCATATATCCGGGAAAGTTGATGTTTCTAGCGAGGTATTAACGATACACGTCAATAAATCAAGTGTCTCAGGCAGTGTCAACATGAGCATGTTTAACGTTATGTGGTCACTACCTTCAGCATTTGTCTTCAAACTAGTGATAATTTTACCTATTCTGTCCGAGCTAACAGGCTGCAATTGAAAGACCGCTTCACTAAAACTGTGATACTCAAAATATGTAAGCTGCGAGATATTAATCACAGAAGTACCTGGTACGTCTAAAAAGTGTGTGTTGATAACGTTAGGGTCATTTAAATGCGGAGGAAGCATAGAGTTATGTTTTGGATAAATTGTTCTTTTAATATTTTTCCAAAGTAGTTTTGGATCATGTATCTTATTGTTTATATTTTTATTAACATAAGCGGTTTTTTCGTGGAAAAGGGCCTGATTCACTATTGATTTAAGGCTTTTATAATATTCTCTCTTTGACTCCACCTTATTTTTATGATACTCTGCAAGAGCCTCGTCGCGTAGCCTCATCATTAGTTTGATGACGTCAGTGATCCAGGGGTAAGAGTGAGGTTTAACAACGACTGAGGTCACAGGAGAGTGCACGTCAAAAAGAGTCACAATACTTTGTGTAAATGCGTTAACCATTTCGTTAACGCTACCAAGCGTCGAAATCAGGTCCCATCTAATAGTTCGGAGGCTAATGTTAAAATTTTCTAAATTAATATGCTTAATGGGTCTATAAAAAACAGTATAAGGTTTGACTTTGGAGCGTCTTAGATTAAACACACATAAAACAAGAGAGTGTCCATATAGGGAGCCTATTGGCTCTACGCCGACGCTTTTGGCACTTAGATCCGTGCAGACTACATCAATCAAAGACTGAGAAGTATGCGTAAAATGCGTCGGCGATTTAACTAATTGTGATAAATTTAGACATGAAAGAAATGTTACAAGCTTTGTGGTTTTTACTTCATTTACATTTAATAAGTTAATGTTGAAATCGCCCAGTAAAATTATATTATCACAGCTTGGAAGAGAATTGACCGAGTCCGTAACTGCATCAAAAAATAGATCTACGTCCAACCAAGGTGGCCTGTAGGCCGTGCCGATTGCGAGTTTCCTGCCGTTAAGGGTCATGGTAATCCACATTTGTTCAACTGACACATGTAACGGGTCTACCGGGTGCTGCCAGGTGCGCACGGTTACACCGCGTTTAACGTAGAAACCAACCCCACCACCACGCGAGCGCACGCCGCGCGGCCGTGGGATATGACGCAGCCGGTATCCCGCCACTACTGGGGCACGACTCTCTTCTCCCGCTCTGAGCCAGGTTTCATTTATAGCTAGAATATCTAAGTCGTGCCTTAAAATGGAAGCAATAAGATTGTCGTGATTGGTGCCTAAGGAACCTGCATTAAACAAACCGATCTTTAATCGACCAAAAACAAGCTTTTGAGAATCATAAAAACAATACAGCAGACTACATGGACTTTAACGCATGTTGCTAAAAATAGACACAACTTAAAAATCTTTATTATCAAAACAGGACCTAAATATTGATGAGTAGTATAAGTCGCACTGTTAAATATTTTAATTATAACAATAATGTATAAGTGAAATGTATAAAATATAATAAAAGTAAAATTTACAGAATATAATATGTACATATTGTATGTAAAACAGGTATACTTGGAAATAAAATCAAATACATATAAAATTTTAATTTCTCTGTACTTATAACCATCACAAAACCGCTTGTATCTTGTTCTAATTATGTAAAACATAACAAAATTATAACTAATATCATAAAACAGAATTAAAATAAACCTAAAACATGAAAACAAGAGCTTAACCAAGAAAAATTCAAACAGTGTCAATCTTAAAAACCCTAATTAAATCTGTATCCGAGCGAATAGGGTATGCTGGCTTTCCATCCGCCTCTCGCGCGTATAATCGACCCTTCTTCGTCCAGGAATACCGCCACTGCTGCTTGCGGCACTCTTCTCGGACTCGGTTAAAGAGTAGCCGGTTGTAGCGAGTCAGACGCTCGTTGAGGTAGATCCGCTGCGGAGGCGCTACTAGATCGAGCTGAGTAGTGGTGAGAGTGCGGCGCACTCGGGCCGCGCTCAGTAGGTCATCCCTCAGCTGTCGGCGGGCCAGACGCACGACGACGCGACGCGCGCGCTTCTCCTCGCCTCCACGGTCAGCACCGCCAACTCGTTCTGTGAAGACAATGTCGCGTTCCTCAAGAGTGACCCCCAGTTTGGCCGCCATATGAATCACTGTGTGAAGAATATTTTCCCCCTTCATTTCAGGAAGATGTCCGATGTCGAGGTCTGAGGAAAGCGCCTCTTGGTCCCTGTCATTCAATTCGTTCTTTAGCTGGGCCACCGTTTTTTCGAGTACAGCCACCTCACTCGCTGCAGACGTGGGCTTATTCTGCTCTATTGAATCAAGGCGCTGATCAAAACCGTCTAGCCTATCATTTATAGCCGCAACTGCGCTACGAAAATCAGCCATCTCCTTCCGATAAGTACGTAACTCCGCCATATATTCGGCAAGTTCGCGACGCAATTCTTGCGTTTCAGTATCTAAGACGGGGGTAGAGGTCTGAGGCGTCGACTGAGCAGAAGCAGAGGAACTCTCACTTATGTTCTTACCGGGGGTTTCACTATTATCTCCTCTCTTCTGATTCGGTTTGCATCCAGCGCACAGCCACCCGGAAGTCGCGGAGCCCCGAACCGATACACAACCTTTGTGAAATGTCGCCGTGCAGATGCTACAAGTGGCGGCCCCTATCGGTGACAAAAATCTTCCGCAAGCTCCACAACATGATGTTTTACCCATCTTTGGTTTAAGTTTATGACAATGAGCTAGTAACGTAGTAAACCAAACTTGACACAGATGTCAGCACCTAGATGATACTACTTCCGCTAGTCAACAATAGATGGTGCCACAAAGATCGATATGGCTTCCGGCAAAATGGCACAAATAAAAACTACCCGCAAGTTTTAGAAAAGAACCTGTGATAATGTTCTATAAAATCCAATTTTATAGCCTTATGCAGACACGGAGCGACTGGCCCACACTCACCCAGCTGGACTCGAAGGTGACGCACAACTTTTAAAACTTTCAGCTCAAACGCGCTTGGATTCGAATTATGGTTTCGATAAAATGTACTAGCGTGTACCAACGTGTCAACGTCCGCGACGTCATTGACAACATGATGTTTCACAAGTTTTATGAATGATAAGTATTAAACGGTCATTAAAGTATGGAGAGATCAATGTTATACCTTCTTGCCGCAAAACTCACGTGATATCAGCGTTTGTGTGCAGTCCGTAAGCCTGCGGTGGATCCACCTGTTTCATCGTTTCAATCGCCTCCAAATATTCTGGAATATTTCTGAACTTCAGTATCCCGTAGCCCTTGTAGAATTGGAAGTCATCCGCGAACAGTTGATCAGAGAACCATACGCGGGTGAAGCAGGTTAGCAGACGTACGTCAAAGTCGTCGGTGACCCGCCCGCCGTATTGTACTGCTGATACCATGTAGCTGAAAAACATTAAAATCATGTCTACAAGATGATTCAAATTCATACTTCAAGTCGTAATTTTAGTTTAGATTTCTGTTTATGTATACCTACGTAATATTTACTTAGTCGTAACATAGTTCGATTTTTACAAAAGTTTGCACGTTGTGTTTGTAATCGGAGCTTATTTCGCGTTCATAGGAGCGGGACAGAGCAGAGCGCCGTCAGCGCGAAAAAAAACATGTTTTTGCGTATTATCTATTAACAACAAAAATAAGCCGAGGGTTCCCTTTGTATTCCATTATTTAATACGGTGATGACAATAAAAAATTGTGTATTTGATAGTTTAGTAGAAACACGGTAGTAACTAAAAAAATAGAAGGTACTTTGCTCAATTATTCCTGATATTTAAAATAGTTTTATTTTAATTTTTTAATTTTTAAAAAAGGTGTAAGCCTTTTATCACTAAGATTATTATGTTTTTTCGAAGCTTTTTTGAAAAAGATTACGGAGAAAAATGTTTTTAACGTAATCCAATTGACGTCAATTCACATATACCTGGGCCTTAACCACTACCAGTAAGTAAGAGTGATATTACGATCTTACCGAGTAGTCGTCCAGCTCATGCCCTGTCCAGCTTCCAAAGACTCCAAGTGATTCTGCACAAACATGCACGACGCCAGCCAATCAGCAGAATTAAACTCATAGGGAATATTCCATCCCAGCGGGCCGAACTTCCGTCTTTCTTGCACGACCGTGTGCAGGAAAGAGATGGTGTATATCATAGGGAGGTAGAAAGGACTATCGCTGTAATCTAGGAAGTCTTGACTCATCGAATCGTAAGTTCTCATGAGGCCGGCTTTGATTCCTAAAAATAAAATTTGAAATGACAAGACAGATAAAAATGGAGATTTTTCTTATCTATCCGCACACTTCGGTTCGCTGAGCCATAGGTAAATTATAAATAGGAGAAACTATATAAGTAGGTATTACATGCTTTTCTTACACGGGGTGAATTTGACAGAATTGCAGATTGAAACCCTTTATAACTTTACTTAGTTTGAGCCGCTACGATGAGAACATCCTGATTTAATTTATTGATAAAATATAATTGCTGAACGGGCAAAAATATCACAAACACAAAAGCTAGTAATATAGACAATAACGAGAGAATTTAGATTATTTATATGTCTAGATAGAGCGTCGCGCTGTAAAATTACTGAAACAAACAGGACAAGTTGTTTGTGCTGGTGAGCACAGCTAGCTAGCTTCATAGAAATTGCTTGCTTTTAAAAATGAGCAACAACAAAACCGATAATCGACCTGAAGGTGGTTCGCAGGTATACTTGATCGACATTTGCAGCAGGGTAATGGGGAATGTCGGGTGCACTTCTGTTGTGATCCAGAGCCTGTAAACAATGGAACTATAAAATAACGCAGGACAATTCACACAGCATCATCTAGCCCTAAGCTGAGCTTGTGTTATGGGTACTAGGTGACTGATATGATATACAACTTAATACTTTACTACATAGATATTTTTTATTATACATAGAAAAAACCCAGAACATCCGGAACAAATATCTGCAGATTGTACAAAAAAAATTCCCAAGGTGGAAATCGAACCCGCATCCTGCGTCACAGACGGGCCTTCGCCCACTGTGCCATAGAGACTATGGCGAAGAATATAACGAACTCTGTGATAGAGTTCGCCATATTCTGTTTATGTACGTACAGTTTTTTTTACATGAACTATACAAAAACTAATGGGTTCTGGTTTTGAACTATGTGTTATTAAATCCTATCATAAAATAGAAGTTTATGCATGAATTATTGACACCTGATTTACCTACACAATAAATCACTTACGACTTTATAAATGTACATGTTGTAAAGGTTTTTTTTAACATTATTATGTGCCGATGTCACCTTATCAGTTACAACTCTCTTCTTTTATTCTCTTCTTTTATTTGCTTGGTTGCTTTATAATACATACCTGAAAGTTTCATGAACGTTTTCCGGTTCTTTCTCCAATTCAGAAAACTGTTCCATAACTTCCACCATGTACTCCAGGCCCAAATGGCAGTTTTGTAACAATACCCAGATGCCCTAAAATTATTAATTTAAATTATTGTCTATCTTAACAATCTCAATAAATAATAATACATATTTTATGGTTAATGCACTCTTAATTATGATTGGCCAGTGAACCTCTAGTTAATAATCAAATATTCAGGTGTTCGATCAAATCTATAGGATTTCCTTTAGTACCTCTTTCAGTCCACGCAATATAAGCTTCCTGGCGTGTACTTCCTGCCCTTGCCCCATAGAAATAGAACTGCAAAGGCACTCCATTCGTTTGGCCGTGATTTCTATAGACGGCGTCGGGTCCGATCCCATGGCTAAGAATCCGATGAGTGGAGAGAGAGGTCGAGATTCCAGCACCATTGCCTAAAGAAAGCGATGCAATAATAAATAATGTTTGACAGTTCAAACAGCATAATCTAGCCCCAAGCTAAGCAGATCTTTTGTTTTAGGTACCTAAATAAATATATATAAATAATGCTGGAAATCCACACATCTAGCCCCAAGCTAAGCAGAGTTTGTGTTATGAGAACTAGATGACTGATATACTTCAGCATTATCATCATATCAGCCCATACACGTCCACAGGCACATATGCCTCCCTCATACGACGCCACGAATAGCGGTCCTGAGCCGCCTCCATCCATCGACTCCCTGCGACCGCTACGATGATATTCTTAATACAATATAATACATAGTTGATAGATATTTTTAACATACATAGTAAGTACCCAGTACACCCGAGACAAAAGTATTTGCAGATCGTACAAACATTTGTCCCAGGGCGGGAATCGATTTACCCCAAACTTTTCCAAAAATCGCGTTCGTTGTCTACGTAGTAAGCTAAAGTACCAATGTACTTCATATAGAGATACTTTGTTAACCGACTTTAAAAAGAAGAGGTTATTCGTCTGTATGTTTTTTTGTATGTATGTTACGCGATATCTCCGCCAATTATGGACCGATTTTGAAAATTATTTCACTTTTGTATAGAAAATGATCCCGAAGCCATTCAATTTTTATCCCCAGGGGATTAGTGTTTATCCCGCAAAACTTAAAATAAGTGTAAGGTATAAATAACTTAAGTAAGGTAATTTGAAGTCGGTTTGTCGTTTTTTAAAACACGCCATATAATTATTATATATAGAAAACACCCGGCACACCCTAAATAAGTATCCGCAGATCGTACAAATATATGGTGGTATTCCTTGTGTATCCACGTTACACTATTGCAGTCTACACACCTTTGGCAACAGAGCCCGGCGGGTGCGACATTTCCGTGAATATTATTGGCAGCCGACAGTGTACGAAGGAAGACATACCTGCACCGGCCATACCTGCATTGACTGAATCAGCATACATATGTATAATTTACACCAGTAATGGCTGGCTAGTGTGACGTGGACCGCGACGCAATAAAACCGTATGGAGGAATGCTTTACTTTGTATGTGTTTGTACGAATACATATACCTACCTGTTTTCAATAAACTTTTGAGGCACTCATGAACTAACTTTGCAACAAATACACCACGTCTGTGCAGACAGAGTTTTAAAATTTTAGTCAAATGACCCTAAAAACTCTGGGACTTCCTTCGGACTCATGCGCCGTCAGCTTCACCTACTGAGGAAACATTACGTACTGAGGTAGGGTTGCAGGTTAAGTCCCGTCGAAATCGTTTTTTTTTTGGGATCTTATAAAAACTTCTTAGAAATTAGCCTATTTATTGGGATTCAGGATTTACCTTGCGCTGAGGTACGTATGCTGAGCGCTCCACACTCTGCGGACTCTATCTCTAGACTAGAACGATTCGACGCATAGAAAAGGTTCCAGATGATATTTCTGTGGCGTTTGGTATAAACATGATAAGTCCAAAACTCGTTATTGACAAGGCGCGCATTTGAAGTAAAAAAAATTCGTTACTGGAAGGAAAAGACGCAATCATTACATAAAAAAGATACTGTCTTTTTCTTTCAGTAACAAAATCTTTAAACTTCAAACGTACGCGCCCTGTTAATAACGGTTTTTGGACTTATCATGTTTATACCAAACGTCACAGATTTGTTTGATTCCAGGCTTAAAGCTGCATCTATGCGAATTTTCATTTCAATTTGATCCGTTCAATAGTTATAAATACATTCGAGACCCTTTCGAACATATTGAGTTTTGAATTCCATCCTACGTTTTTAAAAGAGATGTTCTATTGTAAACTTTACCTCGTAGTTTACAATGACTGCATCAGTAAATCTGGACCCCATTGATTGATTGACATATTTTCTGAAAATAAAAATATTGTTGGTAATCCAAAACTGATGTTGAAGATTATCACAATGGTACGTATGGTACGTACCTAGAAATGAAGGACAATAGGAAGTTAACCGAATGAAGAAGCTTGCACTCTTTGAAAGGAATAGGATCCAGATGTTTGAGAGCTGTTATACATTTTGCTACTTGACTACTGCTTAGTGATTTTGTTAGACTTTTCTAATTTTGCGTACTGGAGTTTCTAAACTGTACAATGTACAGTAGTACAGTGTTACGGATAAGCATGGTATAATAATAAGGTATGGTCTTCCGAGACACGATAGTCACGTGGATGTCCCTTGCTTACGTCATCATCACCATCGACGAATTAAATAAAATATGTGGTTTTGTATTTACCCATTATTTGACTTGTGTTTAACTAACGCTGCTGTTTTGACTGATCTGACAAACATAATTGACGATTAATATTTTTTTATTGATTTTTCAATTTACCCTTGTCACATTGTTTCCCAACTTCTACGTTTTGTTGAAAAAAGTGGCAATTGGACAGTGACATGAGCAAGGGATACTCTCGGAGGTACAGACCTTATTTTCATGGATCATGCGGGTAAATATCCTTAGTATATGTTCAGATGACAAAAATGACTCACGTTTTCAAATCGCGCGTCTAAACATCCTGGTATTTACATATCTAACACATGCACGCGTGTTAGCGCGATAATTTGATCTTTCGTTTAGGGTTCACTTGTAACGGCGTTGACGCCCGTTACAAGTGAACCCTAAAAGAAGTTGGACAAACTTACAAGCTCTGGGCCAAAGTTCTATCGGGACACCAGGATCTCACTACGAGTAGTTTTCTGAACACGTCCAGAGTATGGTAGCCATCCGGCAAATTCTCTTCCTCTGGAGCTTCCTTATCAAACCTGTTACATGAAATAATATAATAAATACATGCACGCATGGGGCCAACCTTGGTAGAACGTCACGTTTTCGCGGAAATATAATTTTTGTTTATATATTTTTTGTGTTTTACAAGTAATATCTATAGCTAACAGATTAGTTTTGCGCACATTGTAAAAAAAGCATTTTTTATGAACGTATGCCTAAACTAACGTTTATCCAGTTGTCATTTGACTAACTTCATTTGTGTAACGTCTATACAGTTGTTTATGGAGTCGAGACTTTTGGAGTAGAATAATGTAAGAGGTTATAGATTAAAATCAACATAATGTCGTTAGACTAAACTAAACAAATAACTGGATAGACGTTACACAAAACCGTTATACAAATGACAACTGGATAGACGTTTGTTTTGGCATAAGTTCATAAAAAATGGTTTGAACCGAAATTTATAGCATTATTGGTTTGAAATTGGTTGAATTTCCCGCGTAAACGGCATGTTTCACCTTAAGTAGGTACCATCGCTTGAGACAACAGTCAACCACCCTTGTGATATACCCCAAAACATCTCTAATAAAATTATTACCAGTTTTTCCAGCCTTTCTCATTGTTCGTCAATTGATTGAGAATGTTGGTGAACTGTCTCAAGCCCGACAAATTGACCAGATTCAGCCAAGACATGTCCGTGATCCATTTGAACGGTTTCGGGGGGCATGCGTTCAGATCTAACGCGGCGCCACCTGAAATAACCAATTCCTTTAAATATAACGAATGTAATATTAGTCCTACTAATATTATAAACGTCAAAGTTTGTAAGGATGGATGTATAGATATTTGTCACTCTTTTACGTTAAAACTACTGAACCGATTAGGATGAAATTTGGTATGGTTATATTTTGGGACCTGGAATAACATATAGGCTTTTCTAGGTGAAAACACCAGCCATAGTAAATATCTCGTTAGCTCGTTAGTTTATTACAAAGTTTAAATGATTTTGAAAGGCTGGTGGGTGGCCACCACTTAAGAAAAATTATTAATACTACGGTGGCATTACCTTTGATCAAGGATGAGAACTCCTCAAATGAAACATAGTCCTTATTCATATCGATCTTAAGCGTTAATAGAAGCGTGAATAAATATTTGTGTTGCTCGTAGAAGCCACGAGCTATGTATTTAAAAACGTCAAACGTCTGCAAAAAATATTAGAATTACTTTACTCCACGTATATTGAATCTACATAGAATCACAAACAACAAAATTTAATGCGGTATCATCATCATATCAGCCCATACACGTCCACGGCTGGACATAGCGCCGCCCCCCCCATACGACGCTACAGATGTCATTCGGTATATCTGGCATCAATAGCGTTATTGGAGGGCTGTGTCGTCGGCGTTGGCGAGTTCGGTGTCGGAGACTCCAAAAGGCAAAACTTACCAAATACTCAATAATATACCCGATACGCCTAGACGTGATAGGGCTGCGTGTTGATTTGTCCAAGGATATATCGAATCTCTCTAGAAACTGCGCCAAGGAGGTCTGATACATGTTGCAAACGAGCGACATGTTGCACACTAAGAAATACAGCACGGAGCCTCGGGTGGCCACTGGGCGGAACTCTTCGCGAGCCAAGTTGATCTTTTGCTCCGTTTCCTTCGCAATGTCTAGTTTTTCTTTTACCTAGGACAAGCATACAACTTTAAACAAGTGATTGAAGTCTTCTGCTACACATAATAAGTTGCTCGATTCACAGCTCCAAGTCAAAATTCTAACATCCTTAATACCACACAACGAAGGTAGCCTGGGTCAACAAGATAAGGTGGTTTAATGTACTTTTTTTTTTTGTTATTGTTCATTCAGTAAATATTCCCACGGGGATATAAATGTCCAAGCAATACCGGATCGGCCAAATTGCAATGAGAACGCGGATCGCTTCCTCACTCGGCCAAAAAGGAGTGAGTTTTTATGAGAACACGATGGAAGTAAATACTTTATCTAAGCTAAAGTTGCTATAACTATGGCAGTGGTATCACAGAATCGTCACTTTCTAACGCGGCCACCTGAGGTAAAAAATAAGAGCGCGTCCCGCGGCGACTTTTTGTAGCGCTGCAAACGCGCGAATGGAAACGCGCGACGGCATCGCGACTGCAGCGTGACTGTAGCGATGCAAGCGCGCGACCTTCTCAGACGACATCGGGGGAACGAGCGGTGCGAGGGGTGTGCGAGCACCCCTCGCGCTTTATAGTCGCGATGCCGTCGCGCGTTTACGTTACACACTGTCAGTTTTGTGATTATGCATGTGACCTAAGATTTATGTTATTTTATAAGTTAATTTATATCTAAACTAAGATAAAAATATGTAATTATCTGAGGAAATGTTGAGATCTGTTTTGTATGACCAAATGTCGTTCATGTAATTTCTTCTAAGAATAAGAGAGTAATTCTTTACTATCAGTTCCTATATAAAATTTGGAGTTATGGTAGTTGGGTAAAGTTTTGAATTGCGCGTTTGCAGTGCTAGAAAAAGTACTATACGGATAGGAAGACACCTGTGTACGCGTGCTTCCTTGACCTATCAAAAGCCTTCGATTTGGTTTCCTATAGTGTCCTGCGGAAGAAGCTCTCAGAGGACACAACGATGCCCGCTGAACTCCGTGAGCTGTTCAAATACTGGTACGGTCATCAGAGCAATGTTGTCAGGTGGGCGGGCACGCTATCCGAGCCGTACAGGTTGGAATGCGGGGTGAGGCAGGGGGGTTGAGCTCTCCTCGGCTTTTCAGCCTGTACGTCGATCGGCTGATCGGTGAGCTTAGTGGCGCCATGGTGGGCTGCTCCGTTGGTGGAAAAATGTTAAAGAACATTAGCTATGCCGATGACATGGCGTTACTGAGCCCATCGATTAGCGCCCTCCGGAATCTGGTAGGCATATGTGAGCGGTATGCGGTGACACATGGCCTCAGGTACAACTCTACAAAGAGCGAACTATTGATGTTCAAAGCGGGAACTAAGTACTATCCATATGTGCCACCCGTCTCACTGGATGGCACTGCGCTCAAACAAGTTTCGTACTTTAAGTACCTGGGGCACTGGGTCACCGATACCCTCAAAGACGACATGGATGTCGAGAGGGAGAGGAGGGCGCTGGCGGTGAGGAGTAACATGTTGATCCGCAGGTTTGCAAAATGCTCCGAAAAGGTGAAAATTACATTGTTTAGGGCTTTCTGCCAATCGTTTTACACCTGCAGCCTGTGGATCAACGTTACGTAGCGGCGTACAACGCCCTCCGAGTGCAATACAATAACGCGTTCCGGATGCTGATGGGGCTGCCGTGCATCGGGTATGTTCGCGGAGGCGCAAGTGGATGACTTCCACGCCATCATGCGCAAGCGGGTCGCCTCCCTGATGCGGAGGGTGCGTGCCAGCCCCGTCAGTCTCCTGGTCACGGTGGCTGAGCGGGTGGATGGCCCCATCCTCAGACACTGGACCGACACCCATGTTTTGCCCTGTAACTCAATGCGCTGTGCAAAGTGAAATATTAGTTACTATTTATTTATTTATTTGTTGACATTTACTAGAATTATTGATTATAAATTGACATCTATACATTATTAAATTTAATCTAGTTTTCAATATTGAGTGTATTACATTTTACTTTTATTTTTGCAATAATAATTTGATGTGATATGAATAATTTGGTTACTAACATAGTATAAGAGGTAGGTGTACTAACAATGTTGGTGAAAAACTGAAATAAAAATTCATTTGATTTTGATTTGAAAAAGTCGCCGTGGGCGCGCGCTTTAAGAGCCAGTCATACCTACTTGAAAACGCTTAGCGTCAACGATCGTATCTTCCACAATACTGAAGCATTTACTTTGAGATCAATATATGTTATTATAGTTCAGGATGCTTTGAAAGACAATTACAAAAAATTTACTCGATGGAAAATAAATCCAAAGTCAACTCTAAACTATAAAAAAAATCGTCGCTATTCAATAAATACTTTAAAATAAGCCTTGATACTTGGTACAGTAAAGAAACAGTATAATGTGTATGTTTTAGATTTATAAAATTACTATAAATTTTACCATAAAAAATAAATTGCGCTTACTACGCTCTGGTCTCTCCCGCTCCTATGAACGCGAAATCCTATGCTTATCCTTTTCACAAAATGGCGTCGTATTGTAGTAGTGGCCCTTAAGAAGTTTTGATTCAAAAATGCTTACTTCCGTAGCGGTAGCTTTAGTGACATTGAGCACTTGTATAAGCGAGACGTCTTCGACCAATGACCCTTGTATCGTGGTCAGTTTGTGAAGGAGATTAGCCTCGAGCTCCTTCATTTTGCGACGGTTGGCGGTTACGTCCATGATCAACTGCGTACGTTCGGCTTCCATTTCGGCCTTCTCAGTGAGAATCACTCTACCTAGTAGCTGGTCTTCCAAACCTGTTAACATTTACTTTACTAAACGATTTCACGAGACTTATTTCAGTGTAATAATGTTTTACACCCAACGGTTTAAACCTAAAATGCAGTCGTACACACCAAAGTCGGCGGGCCGTCAAGCGGACAAGTTAACAATTCACTCTCGGCTGCCTACAATATTGATACACTAAAATTAATGTCACATCCACCCCTAGGGCTGTGTTGGCGGCGTTCGGTGTGTAGAGTCCATAACAATGGGATAGCTAAGCGGTTGGATGTACTCCACGAACTCTATTCGTACGGTTTGACGCGCTACACTTCCATAGCCACTTTCTCCTATCCACACTAAATTATATTTTTTTTTCTTAATAGTTGTGAGCATCCTTGGACTTACTATTAGTGTACTGATTTTGAAGATTATTTCATTAATAGAGCTTTAATATACTTGCTTGAGTGACAGAAGCAAGTTTTAATCAACCACTGACGCATGCAAAGTCGTTTACCAGAAGCAAGACAGTAGCTTAGAAATGTTAGAAGCTAGTAAAGTACTTAGTTTACCTTGCATGGTGACAGTGAAGTCAATAATGGAAGTTCGGGCTGAAATCTCAGGTGTGTAGGCTGGATTTGGCAGCTTCGTGGTTATGTATATCCTGTGACCGGCCGTCACGTCGACTTCTTTGTCGCCTAGTCTTACCTGTAAAGACATAGTAGGTAAAACGTAGTCATGAATACAGTATTTTTATAGATATGTTACGTGTGTGTGTCACAGTGTTATTATTATATGTATGTAGCGAATCTTTAGAGATATGAAAATACATGCGTATAAAATAGAAATTCGAAATCGGGGGCTATTTTCACAGACCAACATAGTACGGTCAGATAATATAATACTATACTAGTAGTATGGGCTACGTTTTGTGTTAGTTGACTCAGTGGCAAAATTAGCAACGCATTCCCAATGCAAAATCTGGCCACAATGTAAGCCAAGCTTGTGACATGATTATCAGATGACTTATACGCGTCCTGAAACTAAACGTCGAGCCGACATCGGAGGACAGGCGGGTTCATGAAGACCTAGAAAACCACAATACAATGACATATTTTTCTGGGTTTCAGAATTCGCCTGTCCTCCGATTTCGGCTTGACGATGAGTTTTAGGATAAGTTGTATATGTAGATACCACTTATACAGACAGGCTCGCGAACAAATACTAAATAAAGATTTATCTCACGGCGGGAACCGGTCCCGCAGCCTTCTGCGTCGCAAGTGACCCTTCGTAGTAAGTGAAAGAGCAGAGGTCACCAAATTATGGTAGGTATTAAGTTACCTTGTAGGAAGAACCGATTTTGATGTAGTTCTTTTCGAGGATGTTGTCCAAAGCTGGATCCAGTTCCTCAGCCACGTCTTCTATCAGCATAGGCATGCCTAGTGACACACAATCTTCGACGTGGTTCCTGTAAATAGATTGGATTATGAACCCTATTGTCATTGTTTTGGGTTTAAAAACGCCTCACTTCATTGTGAGGCAAGGAAATATTAGCAGCTCCTGGAGTTTCAGTAATTTCATATTTTTTCACTTTCATGCTCAAAAAGTGTGTCATTGATTATAGCGTAGAGTCCATAGCGTAGCGAGACTTTTTTTAAACCCGTCGGCCAGTGCAAAAAAAATGGCCTCTTACTTATAGACTATATATTTTTGTAGTACCTACAATAAACAAAGAACACACATTTTACTTGAACTTATTTTTGAAAATGGTTGGATTCTAAGAAGGCTGGTTCTTCCTACATGGTTGACTTTGCGTTGCTCTTATCAAAGACTTTAAACAGAAGTTAATAATAGCGGGAAATCTCGAAAAAAAATTAACTGTTGAAGATGAACGTGGGTTATTTAAATTAATTGAGAATATCATCAAGCGAAAGTGAATCAAGTGAAATAATAATAGGTATGCAAATGGAACAGCCGGGCAAAGAAATAATTAATGTGAATCTGTGGCGGTCGAAATCACTAAAATATATTTAAAGACATACCACAAATTCGTGAAGAAGAGAAGTGAAAAACGTGTGCATTATTTTTATGAAGGTAATTTGATTGTTTTATTTAATCGCCTATTAAATAATTACTAATTAGATTTCGAATTGGAGCACAACCATTTTAAAAAGCTATTTTATCCTATTGTTTATTTTGTGTTATTTTATAGTAAGCCTTTTTACAAATAATTGTTTCGAAAATTTATTTGAATTTATATATTGATAATTTTTGCAAGTCGAAGGGATTTTTGTTGTCGAAGCGTAGACAATGCCCTCTACAAGATACGTACATGAATCTTGTGTAGCCCAGATGTGGTACAGTGAGTTTATTCTTATTTTTAGTATTTACATTATATAATAATCGGTTCTGATTATTATTCTATGAGATGTATCATTAGTTTTAATACCAACCTAAAATATTTATGATTTAGCGTAGTAACAATAAGATCATTTAATTTCTCCATATTCTTGATCCATATCTTGCCCTGAGTCTGAGGGTCAATCAGCAGCGGGAAACGAGCGGCTTTCGTTACGATAATGCCATTTTGGATCGACAAGTCGTCCGTCGGCAGACCGCACAAGTTCCACTCACCAATCTGTATAGAAAAATCACTTATATTAACAAATGTAGAATTAATACCAAGGTAGTTTTAAAAAAGCCTACATAATATAGAGGCCAAATGGATGGGGTTGCGTTGTTTTATTACTGATGAGTTTCCATAGCTGCCTTCCGGCTCCATCATCAGATCAGTTCGATGTCACGATATTATTTCATTGTGATCCAATTTAGGTACATGAGCATACCAAAATTCATTTCGATCAGAAAACGGAAACTGAGTCAAATTGCAAAACTTGATGACAGACATGTGAAATAACGGTTGTAAAAACTTTGATGTAGTAACCGTAGCAGTGTCCGTAAGTTGTTCCGTAATATTTAAATTCATAGACACTGGTATTTTCCGTCTTATCAACTCTGCTAGCAATTCGTTGTTTAGATTAGTGCGGAACTCTTGATTAAAGGGACCGGAATAGGACAGGAATCTAGAAATATAATGAGTTGTTAGTAATGATTTAGGCAGTGCTCCTTCACTCGCGCTCGGTTTTGATTTATTTTCTTACCCACCCAGGTTGGTGCTTTCTAGGGAAGCCGCGAGCCGCAAGTTGAACAAGATGCGTTTCGTTAAATAATATTTTTACGGCGAGGGTGCTTTTTTTATCTAGAGCAAATTGAGGGATTCTTCAGTAGAATCCTGAACGTAGCGAGGGATTCAAAGTAAATCGCCCGAGCCAAAAATATATTTTTGTCCGAGTGTTACTCTCTACTTTTAATCACCCTCTATATATAGACAGAAAATTCCTTACTGCACACTTATTGATAAGAAACAGAAATTCAAAAACCAATTTTAAAACTAAGTTACAAATGGCGGTCTTATCGCTCGTGAGCGATCTTTACCAGACAACCGTGAGATGTGAGAAAATAAAAGGCACATCATATGTTATTGTAATATTATTATTTAATAAAACATAGTAACAACTAAATTGAAATTAAATAGTATCTAATAAAACAACAACTAAAAACATAAATTTACATTTGAGACATTTTCGCAATTATGAAAATTTACTGTTACAGTTTTATTAGGAATAGAGATCGTTGTAGAGTTATATTCCGCGTGTTTGAAATAATATCCGAATCTGGCTCATATTGAGGAAAATGTGACGGTGAATTGTTAGGATTGTTTGGATGTAGATGGGCGAGGCGACAGTGGCATGGATGGATAAACTGAAGGTTGCAATTTAATGTTTTCCACAATGCACATGTTTTCGCCTTGTTCTCAATGGAATCTTCTATATACCCCTCTGCTACAGAACTCGACTTCCATCCTCCATGTCGCTTGAGAACAGTTAAGTCCGCTCCAGAATCTGCCAAAAGGGTAGCAGAAGTACGACGAAAACAATGTCCTAGCTAGACTACAGTTTGATATCTGGTAACTTCAAATAAGTAGCGATTTCTTGTAGCATAATTATTTTTTTCCCATTACTTTGCCATTTTGATAACGGATGAAAAACCGATGGGTCTTAATATCAGCAGAACGCAGGTCCAGGTTACAATAATTTTGTATTCTCCTCGGATTACGAAGGATCGGTAAATTTGTGTTTTTGTGTCTGTCAGCTTTACTAACAGTAAATCATCCGAGTGATTTTCGGCATCATCAACAATTATTTTTACAAGTTCATTGACTCGACAAGCTCCATGTACTCCCAAAATTAAAGCCACCTGTAACAAAACCGAATGTGAATAAGACAAGTATCTATCGAAGTAAAGTTTACAATAAAATGCGCATTTTCCAACACTATGGTTATACTTTACTAATCCACTATATATGTACATAGTTACTTACTTTTACGGCAAGAAAGACTTAATCGGGTGCCTCATTAAGTCTCCACGTTTTTGACTGAGAAAACTTTGGATTTTTAGGTTTAAATCCATCAGGCATCCTCTTCAGATACGCTATTAATTTCGAATATATGTCCAGTTTTACGTCGTTATTAGAACTGACTGTTGATTTTAGCATTGAGTAGGTACTTTAAAGAGTGGAAGGTTGTTTAGTTTTGGCTAAGTACTGGAAGTAGGCCAAAAACACGGTTTCTGAAAAATTCTTGGCGCCTCTTGCATTTCTCCATTCAATAAAATTACCATAGGCTTTCATATATTTCTATCACTTACACTTACATACTTCAATCAGTCAATTTCACCAGTGAGTCAATCACCTGGCCAGTCGAAATTCTTTGGGACTTTCTAGGGACATACTCTTCTTCCTTTTCTTGGAAAAAGTTAAGTTTGAATGTTGGAAGTATAAAAATTGATTGACGACTTCGAAATTACTCGTCCAATTTTCTTTGACAACAATTATTTGCATTCGCCGCATTCACTGCGGCGGTGGGACCTGCAGGGGCGCGACGCCGCCAGATGCAGGTGCAGGCGGGCATGTGCGTCGTGGGCCATGAAACTGTTAGACAATACACAAACACAGCTAATAGGAAGCTGTTGGCCTTTGATAGGTCTCCTGGTACGTAAATCCCTTAGTCTAGCTATTTAATGCCGAAGTGTAGAGTAACGTGTATAAATCTTACCCAACCAGCAGCAAGATATCCCCAATAAGTCGTTCTATTTCAGATTTGAAGAGAGCACACTGTTCTGTCCAGCGTATTCTCTCGCCACTAAGTCCGTTGATGAGAGCCGTTGCAGCATCCATTTTCTGCTGGCATATCGCTGCTTCATCTAGCACAGTTTGTTTCAATGCCATGGCTTCATCAAACTGCCTTTGTACTCCTGCTAGTTCGCGCTGCAAAGATAATCACACTAGTACTATGACAATGTTTAGATGTATGTTTGTTACTTGTTTATGGCATATATAGAGAATGAATTGTACTGAGATTGCATGGATTAAGGTTTATAATATATCATAAAGTTGATCAACATTACGAATACGCGGTCAGAGCTAGTTTCTTAAAAAACACAGAATACACAACTTTATAATTACGCCAGCTTCACGTCGGTCTTTAGTACCAAACACATCTAAAAGGAAACGACAGGGTAGTCGGGAGTTAGGCAGGTTTTGTTTCAATAGAAAGTAACGATTTTATCTGTTACTTTTTCACAGAAAGATCCGTTCAGTTAAATGAAAATTGGTCAGTCAGTAAACAAGTGGTACCCTTGAGACATGCGCTAGATATTTTAAAAAGTACGAGATTTTCCATTTCAAATCTCAGAAAATCGCGTGATGCAGTGACCATAATCTAGTTAAATACTGAATGGTTTCAAGTACTAACTTCTTTAGCTTCTAATAGAGCTTCAGCCGCATCCAACTCCTTCTTAGCGGCCTGGTACTTCCCTTGCATGATAGCCAGGTTTGCCTTCAGCGGAAGTACATCCTTGTTCACAGAATAGAACTGAGCCATAGCAATCGTCCATGAGATCAAACCGGCGACGTTACCGCAAGCAATCTTCGCCGCTTCGAATGTGTATTGCCTGAAGTATTTGATAATAAATAAATATTCTCACTCTAGCCCCAAGCTAAGCACAGCTTGAGTTACGAGTAGGTAAGACATGACTGATGTACTGAATAAATGATACTACATCGATATTTTTTTACTATACACAGAAAACAACCAGACCCCGAACAAATATTTGCAGATCATGAAAATATTTATTCCGCTGCGGGAATCGAACCCGCAAACTCCTGCGTCGCCAGGCCGACAGTCGCCCGCTGCGCTACTGAGTTCGACATTCACCATCATCATATCAGCCCATACACATCCACTGCTGGACATAGGCCTCCCTCATACGACGCCACAAATAGCGGTCCTGAGCCGCCTCCATCCATCGACTCACTGCGACCGCTACGATGTCGTCGGTCCATCGAGTGGATGGTCTCCCATGTAGGGGGTTTTGCCATAAAAGCCAAGCGTGGTGGCTTGGCAGGAAGATTAGAGATTGAGGTCGATATTACATCATATATCTTTAGATCACAATGAACAAACATTTTGTATACAATAAAAAAAATATATATTTCATTATTAAAGTATTACAATAAGCCGTGGGGTCGCGGCGTACGAATATCGACCCCTCCAACTCAACCCGTGGATGTCGTAAAAGCCGACTAAGGGAACCTACCAGAGGAAGGGCAGCAGCTTCCTTCTGAGTATTTTTAAACACCAACACTGCGATCACCAATCCGCCTGCCAAGCGTGGTGATTATGGCAAATCCCCCCCTACATGGGAGACCATCCACTCGATGGACCGACGACATCGTAGCGGTCGCAGGGAGTCGATGGATGGAGGCGGCTCAGGACCGCTATTTGTGGCGTCGTACGGGGGAGGCCTATGTCCAGCAGTGGACGTGTATGGGCTGATGATGATGATGTATTACAATAAATTTTATCCGTGATCGGAGTCTCCTTTTAAGTATTAATTACCTGTATTAGGAGGCAACGCTCTTCCATAACATTGTATAGATGGCTAAAGCTATATTGATCCTTCTCACACAGTAACGATTCGGAACGGTAAAATCCTAACTAATATTGTAAATTTTCGTTATTATAAGTTTTCCTCATCTTTCAGTTCTGCCTTGTAAATAATTTTTTCTTCTTGATATTTATTAGTAGTTTTATAAGTCTTGAAAATTTTTAGTTAATCTTACGTTACTTTACTTCATACCTACATATTTGTTACCATGACAGAACGTGAAATGTGGAGGAAAAATGTTCTCCATTTTTCCTCCACAAGCAAGCAGTCTTTAGCTTTTATATGCGAGGACACATAAATGGTTATAAGTTATTATTTAAGTTTGTTTATAAAGTGTGTAAAACTGTTTGTTCTCCGAATAAAATAAAATAAATATATGTAAATAGTTAAATAAAAGCGAAAGTGTGTTTGTGTTTTGTTTGTCGTTCCTTCACGCCCTAAATAAGCAACCAATTTACTTGATTTTTTTAAATGAGTTCGTTCAAAGGATGGATAGTAACATAGGTTACTGTTTGTACTGGTAAAATATCAAATTCCCATTGGAGATTTACGGGCAAAAAAAAATACCTTTTTAGCCCCCTAGAAATCTAAAATTCGAATTTAACGCGGGTGAAACAGCGGGCAACAGCTAGTGTATGACAACTTACGGGTAAGCGAAGTAAGGCTGCAACAAGTCCACCATCTCCGCGTTAATTTCATCCTTCGGGAAGAACTTCAAATTGTTCAAGAATTTGGAATCCGCCATAATCTGTAAAATTACAAAAAGACGTAAGTAGTTAGGTATGCATTCGCTAAGCTTATAATATTGTAACATCTCTTCTGCTCAGGAAGCCCTATTCTGTTAAACTTATCGCTTAACTATGATATGGTATCGTCACAGAATGACACATTTTAGCATTACCTTAGATGAAAGAAAGTACAGATGGAGGGAAGCGCGTCAAAATGTTAAGGATGAAATGATTCGATCAACATCTCCGTGCAAATAGCACCACACGCACTAACTAGAGTCTAGAGTAAGATATAATTTATTGACAGAAATAATGCTAGATTCTCTATAAAAGATGTATACCATAAACAGCTTTATTTAAAGTAATAATGTCTTAATCTAAATCAAAATAAAAATTATTTATTGCCGTAATCTGATTCTTAAAATTAAACACTGACAAGGAAATAAAGTGATATTTTTGATGCCGCATGTGTGTGTAGGTCGGTATGTAGATTAAAGTAAAGACGCGACGAAGAAACTGTGTTATTTTTCGAGATGGAGCAAAATTCATCCCTAACTTCTAATATTCTGATATTTTGTAGTAAGCCTTTTTACAAAGCATTTGTTTGAATTTATTTATTGATAAATTTTTGCAACTCACTTGCAGTTTTGTTCTCCAAGCGCCCTTTAAATGATACATTAATCTTGTGTAGCCTAGTTGTGGGCACAGCGAGTTTATTCTTATTTCTTGTATTTAAATTAAGTATGTCGCTATTTTTAGGAAACCAATTGATATTTCAATGAGTACACAACAAGTTTTCCTAAATATATTGACATGGTACAGTCATTATGTTTATTTCTTTGAATTTATCAGGTAGGGATTCTCTAAGACTCATATTATAGATTGCACGAACATCCCTCTTCAACAGCACAAATACGGTGTTAATATCTGCAGCGTTCCCTCACAGCAGTATGTCTAAAATAAGACATAATACTATGGAAGTAGCTGAAATAGACAAGGCTAGAAGTATGAACATCTGTAAGATAACGAATATTTTTGACTGCATGTGCTACAGAACTAAGTCTCTTCGATAGCTTATCAATATGTATGTCCCATTGAAGTTTACTACATACTAAGGTTATTCCTGATAATGCGGTGCTGTCTACAATTTGTAAAATTTCTCCTTTTACTTTTACGTCTGCCTTAACTTGTTTAACATTAGGTAGAATAAATCTAATAAAAGAAAATAATAATAGATAATTGTTAATAGATACTACTGTGTGATTTTTCCACCATTATTTATTTTTTATATAGTCCATTTTGTTTTAGTTTCGTTAAACAAAAGATTATTGACACATTACCAATTAATGGACTACTACTACATGGACTACAAAATAAGAAATAAGGTGTTATTGATTTTATCTTCAATATTTTTTTTATTAAAAATAATGGTTATTAATGCCTTAAATCCGTAATCAGGTTAACCTAGGGTTCTCTAAAATAGCTATTTGTAAACACGGTAGGCAGTTACAAACGCAAACAGCGGTGTCATTGTCTTCTTTCTTACTTTCTTTGGATCTAAGGACTCTACGTGACGATTCTGCAACGATATAATTGTACGTATGTATATAAGTAACGCTTAGCGTCTTAGCTTCAGAATTGGGCCCCTGCTTTCCAGTAAATGGTCATAGGCACAGGAAACGAGAGTTTTCATAGCATTCTAAAGTTTGCGCGCAACGAGCAAACCTTGAGCAACCTTGAGCCAAGATGAGCCCTCGAAAATGTCCAGATTGTCTTTAGCTCGCCAGGCAGTCGAACGCGTACGGTACGCGCTGACCGGCGGCAGAGAACTAAAAGGATACTGAGAAACAATCGATAACTGAATTTACCTTGAGAGACTCCCCCCAAGAAGAATTGAGAAAATTCTTCTCGGGATCAGGTTTGATAGGGTCGATCTTCTTTCTGAATAGCAGGATGACAGCATCCATGATAAGTGTGATAAGATATGGCGGCTTGCCCAGTTTTCGGACAGTTGCGATATCAGCTGCATTGATTGTCTGCGCAAGGAAATGTTTATTAGGTGTATTTTAGTACTTGAAGTACTAATATTATAAAGAAGTAAAGTTTGTTTGCATCGTACATAAAAAAAACTAAGCTTGGCTCCAATGTCACGGCATCACGTCTAGAAAATATTACACAGATAGATATGTATGTATGTCCATAACAAACCAGTAGGGCAGCTTCTGCCGCCTCTAGCGCCGGCCTCGCATCCGCCAGTTTATCCTCCGCGATAGCAGTTTCTGCCGCAATCACGCCGACAAGTTTCACAGCCCTGTCCTTTACTTCTAGCACTTCACCCTTTACCACCTCGGCAGCTGCTTGCGACTCTGCGACGGCGGCTAGCACCTGCAAGTATAAAGACCGTTTCGGTTAAAATGACATATTTTAGACAAAATTCTATGTTCTTATAGACTACGAGTCTTATCATCTCTATTTTGTTCGCGATTTGCAAACTGGTGTCAAGTAGCAAGTATTTCCTTACTCAACTTCAAACATGAAGGATAGTGTATAGCGATTCCAGGCTATACAAAAACTGCCCCGAACACCACTCTCCGATTTTCTAACGAGGAGGTGACACTTACCTTTGCACACAGAGGCAAACGGGTTACACTCACATTCGCAACATGAATAGTGTTCCTACGTAAACGTTCTTAAAACTGCGCATGGGAAGAGAGAACTAAATCACTTCCTTCCCTTTTTTTCGAAGTTACTCAATGATTATGATGGCAGCAATAGAAAATAATCTCAACTTTAGTTGTGACCATCTTACCTCTTCAGCTTTATCGGTTGCCACCCTGATCTCAATATCTTTCAGTTCCAGTTCCTTCTTTAATATGTCGACGCTTGCAGCTGCTTCCACCAGTTTGTCTAAGCCAGTTGTCATTCTGCGTAATTTATAGTTATTGAGAAATGTTAGTATTAGTTGAACACGGATCCATATCCAATATATTTTTTGGTAACAATTTTTTTTGTATGAAAACAAAAAACTTCGACAACGCTTAGTTGCACACTTCAATTTTGACGCGCAGCAAAAAAAGTTATCACAGGATAACTACAAATCCCAAGTTTACAAACCAGTTGTACACGGAAATAAAACCCTTTGTTTTCAATAATTCTATTTTATTCTAGTATTCCAACTATAGTCAAAGTCGCTTTGTACTACAGACCTTTTTGACATCTCCGCTATGGCCAAATGCTTCTCTTTATACAACAATTTATATCCATCCAAGAAGGAGAGATATGACTTTGGTGTAACGTGTGTCTGCCGCCTGAACCTGTCGTAGTAAACGATGCACGTGTCGGCGACGTTGTCTTGCACCATACCCATAATCTCAATCAACTGTGTCTTTGTCTCCGGCGCACATACAATCTGAAATTATGTTTTTTTTACCTTGTAGGTATACTAACTATACCATAGTGTTAAACCGGCGATTTAATGGTGTAGAGGACATTTTGGCCGTAAATAAGCAGCCAATCGACTTGATTTTTGGCTTAGAGTTAGTTGAAAGGATGGAGAGTAACATAAGGCACCTTATTTCTTGGTAAAATATCAAAGCTCATGGGCTTACGAATTTAACGCGGGTAAAACCGCGGAAACAGCTAGTATTATATAGCTGTCATTCTG
Source organism: Eupithecia insigniata (assembly GCA_947859395.1). Lineage (NCBI taxonomy): Eukaryota > Metazoa > Arthropoda > Insecta > Lepidoptera > Geometridae > Eupithecia > Eupithecia insigniata. Next base: position 7,202,418 of record OX401995.1, on the reverse strand, counting down.
CCAAAACAGTTGAAAATATAAATAACTTACATGAAATTCGGACAAGAAATGGAAAGCTACTTCAATCAGCGCCTCTTTGGGCCACTTTTGGAACCAATCCATGACCGACCCAGATATAAGACCAGGGAATTTGAGTGCCCTGCTCCTGAACTTCTCACCCACCTACAATAAATAAGCAGCGATAAGAGTTCTGACTAGTTTGGTGGTTAGTGTTAGATGTAACTCCATTCTATACACACAAATTAGGAATTTTTTAACAAGAAAAGTACAAAACAGTATTACAAACAAAAAAATTGAGTAGGTAAAATATCGCTGGGCGTCAATGATGGCGGGTAAAACATGAACATGGTTGGATGGACGGAAATGAGGTATGGATTTTTGTATTTGTTAACATAACATAATAATAAAAAATACAAATACATAATAATAATAAATACATTAACATTAGGAGGCCTGTACCCATGTTGTGGTAAAATCCAACAGCGGAATGATGATAAATAAATCTCGATTGTTCAACATGTGGGCACAATGATTTTTTGTTGAACGTGCCGATATTAAATCCCGAGCTTCGCTAGCAGTCTAGAGTAGAGTCACGAGAGTAGCTAGTGTCTCTAAAGTAGACTGCTTAGGTAGCGAGGGATATAAAGGCACGAAACAAAAATCATTTGCTCTCGAGTTAAACATACAACTTTTTACCTCGACTAGCGAGAAAATAATTTGATATTTACAAAAGGGGTTGAATGTCAGAAACTTATTATGGTCAATCAAGAACTATGGAAGGGTAAGAATGCTATAAATCTCGAATATAATAATCGAACCGCGAATGAACGAAATTATTATTTTCTAAGAAGGTTAAACGTTGTCTTACCTCCTTACCTTCGATACGCTAAAATAAGTTTAGCTCACAGAGGTGAGACTCCCATATAAATTCAAGGGCCTGTTGCTTGGGAAATTATTTATAGATGGCGCTGTTTGCCTAGAAAAATGGTCTTTACAAGCTAAGTTGTCCAGGTACACAGCAGACGGCGCTGCTTTCAGTGAGAAAGTCGACCTGCAGGCTTACCATGGATTATAACATATAACGTAACACATAACGTAACGCGTTATCAGCGTTATTTGCGCTAAGTGCAGACCGCGTGATTTTTCTTTTCTTCAGCGCCGACCACAGAGTACCAATAACTGTAACACCGTCGAAATTGACTACAGCATTCTGAATTAAAATTACTTTTTTCTAAAAGTTGAATAATATTCTTTATACTACTTGTGAGCAAAAACCGAAGTCATCATTTTTGAGCTAGAGTGGTACAAATTTATTTTATATAGGATCCTACTTTTCAGAATTTTTGCATGCCAATGTGTTTTGGTGAAGTGCGAGTACGTATGTGACACTATTCTAATATTTAAGACTTTGTATTAACCCATATTTCTTGCAATAAATGAATTGTGCTTTTACCGGTGAGAAACATAACACGACGTGTAAATTAGCTCGAGATCGAATAATGAAGTATTCGTAAAGGATATCAGGAACGGGAATTCTCCTTGGTGCGTATTTCTTCATGATTGGAGTTAGTTCGTTCAATATTTCATCTGGAATAAACGTATTACAATATTCAAGACAAAATCATTTTGATTTTATCAAAGTTGCCAATTAAGATATAGATAAAGAATTTGTTGCTGTGAACTAGGTGTAAAATTTCATTAATATTGATCTTATGTCAAACAAAAGTATTTCTAATTTGCCGGTTAGGCTTAGGTTCAACATTTGTAGGTGTGTACATATGTTGATATGTACTTATGTGTTGTTGGTCTGCTAGCTGTCGTTGCGTGGACAGCGTGCGATCAGCACTATTTTAGGCAAAAGCGTGTGAATATTGTGCGAGAGTAGCTACATATGCTTCAGTATGTATGCTCCAACTTTTATGCGTACCCATCTCATCTTTAGGGAAGAGATTAGCGATCTCGCCCGAGCTGAGGATGTTGTTAAGAAACTCCAAGAACTGCTCGTCTTTGATGTCGTTGTCTGTGAATATGAACGAGATGCCCTGTCCTCGCAGGCCAGCGATACGGTACAGGACCTTAATGTCGTCCATGAAGTTGCTTACGTTGTAAGATCTGGACAAAAATAACTTTTGTAGGTATAAACTACTGTCTGCGATTGCATGGCATGAGTTGTACTCCGGCACAAGTAGGTAATAAGTACACGGTAGGTACAATATCTGTCTAATTTCTGTTTAGGCATTTTTGTATTTTATTACTATTAACTTAGACATATCATTTACTTGACACTACATTTACACACAGGATGAATTAACAATTATGAAATAGAAATATATACCACCTAGTAGTTAGAGACCCACCAGCCCAGTACCCAATAGGTAGAGTTTCCAGTAACACCCAGTTGAATACAGGGTGGGGCAACATTTTTCATCATACCTTTGAAATGCAAAATGATTGAATATATTTCATAGGCCCGTTTATGAGAATGGAAATATTTTATTTGTAACTCAATCAACAAAAACAATAAACAGTGATTTAACAATAAAATACAAAACTGACAAATTTTTGCCTTGAATCACAAATTGGTCTCTGTCTCAGAATGAGTTAATTGTAAATAGGGCACAGCCAAATCTGAGAAATTTTTATGCTACCTTTTTCATATTGCAATAATAACTTATGTTTAATAGTTAATAATAATTATATATAGTCCTGTTTTAATTTAGAAAACCACAACATCAAGTGTATATGCAATATCTCTACGGACGAAACAAATGAAATGAAAATTTTATCATAATCTGGTTGTGGTGTGAATGTATAAAGTGTAAAATGAATTCATTCATACAATAATTCAAGTTCCAGTTACCAATGTCTTGAAATCTTTCATCAAAACCCTTTTTTGCGTAATGTTACCTTCAGGGTGCTCAAAATAAACATGGCCTCTCACTCGATTTTTCGCGCGCGCACATTCGCGTCACTAATGACAGACATGGGGGTCTTCTCCCCTCTATGTCAAAATGTGTATTGCTCATTTTGCGTAAATGTGAATTGATTTGGCATTGTACGTATTGCACTTTTTGCGTGTATGTCAAATTGCGTATTGCACATATTGCGTAAATGTCAAGATGCGTATTTAAAATTAGTCAAAAAGCGTGTTGGTCATTATGCGTCAGAAGGTAAATTGCAATAAGCTTCGCTTGATATGATATAGGATGTAAAATCGAAACGTGTCACGATTCTCGTGAGATGTTTTTATAATACAACAGTTTGAAGAAGAAAGTCTTACCAGAGTACTAGTACGTATAGTATTGTATAAGTTGCCACGTTATATTGTATACTTAACACCCATTTCGAACTTGTTTCATTTATTTTGTTTAAAATATGTGTGTAATTAATATCAATAAATTCCCCGGTTTTAGTAATTATAATCCACCGTTCGTATTTACCTTCGTAGTAGCCCGCTCACATTTATAATGAATTCCTCGAACAGTTATATACTATTGTGAAACATACCTCCTATACAACACAAAAAAAAACATGATAAAATCTTCATTTTAAACGTATGATGCAACAATGTTGTCCACCTTGTATTTAACTCGGTGCAACACAAATTTGACAGGGAACTATCTGTTTTAAGACATATTTTTCTTTACCTTGTAAGAGTTATCTGGTAGAAGGTAAAATTAGCGATGAATGTAGCCAACTTTGTCAAACTCTGCTTGCCGGAACCACCAACTCCAACAAGCAAGGAGTTTCCTCTGTGAAGAAAGATAGACAACATTAAATGGCCCTAATTAAAACCAAAACGCTAAAGTCTTTGCCTATATAATTTATTGTTAGCATAGATACTACGACCGTAACTTTCAAAGTGCATAAGTCTTCTTCACTCCCATGAAAGGAATTGAAGAAAGCGTTTTCGTAATGCCAAAAACTAGTTAGACCAGACTGAAAAGATGGCGCTGTTAGTTTGAAATTATATGGTATAGACCCATAATATGGGTCTATGTTCATATTATAAGTATCTATAGACATGATTGCACTACACACTTATTCTTCCGCAAAGGGATCGTTTGCCATTTATAGAGTTCAAAGTTAAATAGGGTTTTTGTTTTTTGAAAATGCCTCATTATATTATTATCATATTATTGTAAAAGTAAGTTTTAAGTGATGACAGAATAGATATTACCTGGGTGTGTTGATGACCCTCGATATTATAAAGAGGTGAACCATAGCGTCGTGGAAGAACACGAGATCCAGATGCGCCCCGCGGATTTGCTCGTTGAACAGCTCTTGAAAACTCCCGAGTTTGAACAGAACAAACTCCCATCTGTAGATAAAGCAAGATTTTATCACTTTCATTGACATTATCCTTTTCTGCGTCGCGTCGTGGCGCTTGCAGCATAAAAATATACCCCTGCAACTCAGCCCGTGGATGTCGTAAGAGCCGACTAAGTTTTGTTGCGATTTTTGACTTTTTTACTACTCTAACCTCAGTTATACTATTTCCCTGCTGACATTTTTTAATAATCTTCGAGTATTAATTTCAACTAGGTGCTCAAAAAATAATGTGGGTAGGATAGTCTCCTTAGACCACTTACTTTCCTTCAGCTGCAACGGTTAAAGTACCTCCCCTTTCTGCCCCAACCGAAAATCCATCCTGTATATTACCCGCCCGCTAATCTATGCTGCTCTTGGCGTATATAATGCTCACCGCGGGCTGAGCCATTTAATTTTTTCACAATTTAAAGCCCGACAGATCAAACAAACGGTACTATTAGTACCGTTATATAGACAAAGATTGGGGTAAACTTAGCAAATAAATGGACGGCACTAAAAAAAAATCCATCTCTTTCTTTACCATCGAAATAAAAAGGAGAGCATCATTTTTAGTTTTGTACGTCTGTAAACAATGCTTTGACACCAATTCTGATTAACTTCTAACGAATAGCGACATATTCTACACTAGCTTCTAGCGTAGAATATGTCCAAATCGTTAGTACAAGCAAAACATCATTGGTGTCGAAGCATTGCTTGCATTGCCCGTGGCTTCGGACCCTTTCGACGGACAATACCATAAACGGATCATAACAACTGCCAAACTTTTTACTTAAAAATTTTAGAAACGTACATATATTATGTAGGAAAATAAATACCATAACCCTATTATCGCACTTAATATTTTGATTGGCCATACGCCAAAAACGCTGAATACCAACTACGTAAAACACCAACTTACTGTACTTAACTGTAGTACCTATCAATTGAAATCTAAGGCTGGTTTCAGAGCTCGACCGATCGTCGCGCGTCGTTGGTGCGTACGATCAGTATATATGTACCTACGTATAATTGTGAGTGGACAAAAATAATCAAACTTCAGTGCTTTCACGCATAGCACTAATACGAATAGGAAAAAATGCAATAAATAATTAAACATATTTATTGCATTTTTTTGGCTACACTTCGTTTGTGACTACCATTCTAAGCCTTTATCGTGGTAGACATCAATGATTCTCGAAAATCCGAATAGAATCTTGTCATAACGCCAAAAAAATATGCAATTTCTTGCGTTCTTGCAAAAACAGTAAACGTCGCTATGCAGATACCGGCTTTGATTTAATATATCATATTAGATTTTCTGAAAAAAAAAAGAAATATATTCTTAAACTACTGAAGTAAGTGACCACTCGTTAGTTGCTGTTTGTGTTTTCTTAAACTATTTAAAGTGCTAAACAGGTCTTTTTTACTTATTATTATTAAAATAATTAAAAGAGATAGTTTGGTGTGATTAATTTATTCCCTTTATTCTAATGCCCACGAACCTGCACGGGTAGTAAACCACTTTTATAGATTTGCACTATATCAGCAGTATGTATTGACTTCATTAAAATCCATTACGTACACATCGTTAACTTCAACTCCTTGGTTAATGGCTCTACGTCTGGATTGACGTAATTCTGCCAGTGTCATATCTTTATTACTCAGCTGTCACAAATGACTTATTTCTCCGTCAAGTCCAATATGTGACATTTACAATTTTATCTCTAATCTATAGATGGTATTCTGCGTCAGCGTATGATCGTGTAGTGATAGTTAGTATTCTTCGTAAATGGTATTATGCGTTTAGTTAGAATAGTTAGTATTTTGCGTATATTGAATGGTGTTTTAGTATTCTGCGTCAGCGTATGATCGTGTAGTGATAGTTAGTATTCTTCGTAAATGGTATTATGCGTTTAGTTAGAATAGTTAGTATTTTGCGTATATTGACTGATGTTTTAGTATTCTGCGTCAGCGTATGATCGTGTAGTGATAGTTAGTATTCTTTGTAAATGGTATTATGCGTTTAGTTAGAATAGTTAGTATTTTGCGTATATTGACTGGTGTTTTAGTATTCTGCGTCAGCGTATGATCGTGTAGTGATAGTTAGTTTTCATCGTAAATGGTATTATGCGTTTAGTTAGAATAGTTAGTATTTTGCGTATATTGACTGGTGTTTTAGTATTCTGCGTCAGCGTATGATCGTGTAGTGATAGTATTTTGCGTATATTGACTGGTGTTTTAGTATTCTGCATCAGCGTATGATCGTGTAGTGATAGTTAGTATTCTTCGTAAATGGTATTATGCGTTTAGTTAGAATAGTTAGTATTTTGCGTATATTGACTGGTGTTTTAGGTGGTTGGCGTTTTACTGAAGTGGTAATAGGTATCAGAATTTGGTATTACACGTTCAGTTGGCATTTTCCGTTTATGGTATTGTCCGTCGAAAGGCTTCGCGCGCGTTGTTTCTATGGAAATATTTATGAAAAGTTGGTAAAAAGGTTGAATTGAAGATTATTTCTATCGCATGGGAACTTATTGTCACCGAAGAGTGAAAACCTCGGCTGTCAAATTTTTACCAATTAAGTTTTTGGATCATTCGAAAGAAAACCTCGTAACGCATCTTTCTAATGCACCGAGCTAGGCTTTGGGCACTCTTAACGCCATCTATTACTGTTGATGTGGTTTTATATGCTGGTTTAATGGTTTTACAGTGAAACTCAATTATTTGTAATTTTTGTAAGCTTTAAATAAACTTAAACTTGACATTCATTTATCAGATTCTGCTATAAAAATGACATCCACTTAAATAAAACTAATAAGTATTGCAAATACAGTTTTTTTTAAAAAAAAACCTCGTTATTGTCACTTGAGTAGCCTAAAATAAGTATAAAAACCTCATAATTATTAGTATCTCTGTATAAACAAACAAATCATAAAAAAAACTACCACGATTGAAAACTGATAAAATTTGATCATTAAAACCAGTATACCGCATGTCCTTACAAAATTTTACAACAGACGTTTTTCCTCGTTCTTGAAATGTTAGCACGAGGTTTTCACTCTAGGGCGACGTTATGGGACAGAACGTTTGTGTTATCCCAGTATCCGTTAAGTATTTTTGGCAAATGTTTGATATTTGATATTGAAGAACTTCAAACATACACAGCATACACATCGGTCCATACATATGTACTTCTATAATATTAAGTGTGATGGTGTAATACTCACGATGGCAACTCTTCGTAAACCTTCGGCGCATCAGTACTGAAATCTTCTTCTTCATCGCCGGTCGGGTCTACTGGTTCGCGGAGGAAGTTCACGAAGAAAGTCTCTGCTGTAGGGAACTGGTTTACATAGTCGGGCAACTCTTGAGCGGCAGTCTTCCAGAAGTTAGCGACAAACCATTCCTTGTCTTCGAACGTCGTGAACCTATTTTATTAGACAGAAAAAGTAAACATCGTGTCGTCATCTAGACGACCTCTGACGCAGCGGGTGAAGGTCCCCCTGCGTTTATACGATTTGAAGATATTTTTTCCGGGTATGCTTGGTGTTTTCTATATAAAACACTATGTAAGTGATGTATTGTATTATGTATATCAGTTGGTTATCTAATATCTAGAAATAAATAACACAACCTCTGCTTAGCTGGAGCTAGATGATGTTGTGTGAGTTGTCCAGCATTATTTATTTATTGCTTAGGTAGAAGTAAAGCTACAATATTTAAGATCTACCTTCTACCTTCAGAACTTGGAAACAGCAAATGGCTCGTATGATATTAATGAGGTTGCTTTCCATCAAAAGCGTGCTATGAAATAAATGTCTGGACGTGGTCAATGAACCAATACGATAGAATCGCTAATCCCTTGTCTTAGATTAGCGACTAAAGCGACGCGAGGCGATACACATATTAGAAAAATCAATACGAGACTTGTTTCCTATGTTATAAGGCGCATTTTTCATTGGCAGTCCGCGCCAATTTTAGTGTCCAACCTCTCATTTAAATGTATCAAGTAGATCTCATTTAAATGTAGGTAGTTTTGTACTTATGCATTTTCGAAGGTGGCTTTCATCTCATCGTTTTGCGATCCAAGGTTGGGTTTAAGAAGAAACAGTCCCTATGCCATGAACACAACGTGTGTGATTTTACCTCAGTTTCGGTCATCCTCGTTTTATGTTTCATTATGAGGCACTTAATCATAATAAAACATTCAATTAGTTTCGGTGTTACAGATTTTTATATTAAGGTCATTGACCTTCACAAATAATGTTTTTATACATTTTGGATGGAAATAAAGGAATCTACCCTCTGAAATAATAAACAAATTATTCTTTGATTAGAAATACATTCTGTGCAAAAATTTCGAGGCCCTAGATAGATCCACTACAAAGCAGGGAAAAAAATATGTTGTGCATTTAACAAAAAATATATAAAATAAAGCAATTGACGGTCGCATTTTATTGGTAGAGGATAACAGATTAGGAGGAACAGATTTCTGTGTTCTGATGTGAAATGAGTGTTACACACATTACGTGAATACACGTGAAACGGAGTCTAGGAAAATCCTTCAATCAATAGACCGATAACCTTATAGCGATAGTACCTAATGGCGGAGAGTCGGTGGATGGAGGCGGCTCCAGCAAGCTCCTTTTCGCGCTGTTTAGACGCCTTTGTTCAGTAGTGGAAAAAGTCTTATTTCAGTAGTGGTTGATAGGATGCTGATGATGATGATGACAGCGACATTTTTTATTTATTCATACAACTGACGATTAGTTTTTTTTGTTAATGGACTTAAGGCTAGTACTTAATATTTAACAGGAATTTGGTCTGGATTTGACTGAGCTCATGAGCACATTGAGTGACATTCCTAAACGGTTTGAAACATTCTGAAGTGATGTCCTGTGTTTGTGATATCTGCTTTCTTTTTGTGGTGATGCTTAGCAATCAAATAAACAGAGATGACGATGATGATGATAAAGATGATTTTTTATTTATTGAGACAACTGACGATTTGTCTATTTTGATAATAAACTAAACACATATTGAATTACTATCCCAAACTGAAATTTGAAAAATTCATATTTCCGATTTCCTGTATTTCTGGTATTGCTTTTTTGTGGTGATGCTTAGCAATAAAATAAACATATATGCACTAAAATAAAAAGCGACGCTGCAGATTTTCTTGAAAAAAAGATTTTAATTATGTAAAAAGAATATGTTCGCCTAAATAAGCAAGATTATTTTAGTTTTATACATTTATAGCTGCGTTTAGTAAATTTCTATCATACCATTACACATTAGATTAAAAAATACACCAGGAAAGTGGAAAATGTATTTCTATGGTTTCTGTGACTATTCCTTGATTTTATAAATTCAATTTAATTAAATTCAATAGTTTATTCAAGATAAGGTCTTATAAACAAAACAAAGTTATGTAGACCTATTTCACTTCTTAGTTTCGATATCTCAAACTATTATAGATAAAGCCGGGAGAATTTAATTAGGAGTTTATTTGTAAGTTACTTATCCATCCAAAAGTTGCATATAACGAGGATGGCCGCAACTGAGGTGAAATCAGACACTGTGCAACGGTATCATAAAAGAGTAGCCATCTAATACGTACCTATCGGATATAACTCTCAAGCACTCATGGAACCATAACTTGAGTGACATTTCAACGCTGGGAAGCTCGTCCCTTTGGATTAAAAGAATGCCTTCCCAGATTCGAGACAGATCACGCAGATTGAAAACATAGTGGAACTTTGCTGGCGTAGGTAACATCTTTATCTGAAATAAATTATGCGGGATATTTTTGTACAGCTTTTAAATTACCTTGTGCTCGGTAATCTGCTCTGGCGGACAGCTATGTATTTACTATAGAGTATAATAAAAGAATATCGAGTTTTTTTAGGTCCTGCCTTCTACATGCAATGAAACTACGGTTTGTTAAATAAAACTACTTTTTGCTCAGATTCTTAACCATTTTCTAGGAACCCATAGGTACTATAACAACGACCTCTGCGGCGGCGTAGCGGGCGGAAGAACAGGCACAATTTAAGAAACCAATACTTACTTTAGTTTGCTGCCAAATGATACGCGTAACTGGCACAAGTTTAGGCATAAAGTCGACTATTTTCGGTATAAACCGACTCTTGCAGAAATAGCCAGAGCTTATAGTTTCTGAAAAATAATTTTCATTTAATGCCAATTTGGTTAGACGTGTTGGTTATAGCATGCATTTTAACCTTTGACAAGCGGGTTAAATTGTAGGAAGTTTGGCTTATTATGTATTTTGACATTATTTTAACAACTTATTTCACAATTAACAATATACTAAACTCAGAACTAAACTAAATGTCAATTAATTTTAATAAACAATACTTAATAAGTAAAATTTTTACGAACATAACATTTAAAAAAATATTATTTATTTAGTTAGGTTACGCGCACACTGGCAGACGGCTTGGGTACCTATGTAATGTCTTAATTGCTAATTAAAAATCCTTACGAAAGATTCGATCCATCGATGAAACACTAGGTAACGTGCAATTGAAGATGTTGAATTGTCTCTTGAGCCGTGGTGGGATATCATTTCTTCCGCCACCTTTGAATTAGAAGCAAAGCAATCAAGTTCTTGTTACTTACTAGTCATTAAATTGGAGATTTATTACTAGCTTCTGCTCGCGACTTCGACACACCTTATCAAGGGAAAGTGCGTGATAATATCGAGAACTTTCTACAATATTTCAGACTATTCCAGAATGTTCTAGAAAATTCCAGACTTTCCCAGAATGTGTCTAGGTGGTCGAGAATATTCGGAAATAATCTTAATATTTTAAAATGATGTATGATGATCTGTAATCATCTATAGAATGCTTTCAAACGTTCTAGAATGTTCTTTAATGTTCCAGAACGATCTAGAAATTTCGAAAATAATCGATTATTTTTAACATATTATAGGATCGTTTATCATCATCCTGAAAGCTCTTAAACGTACTAGAATGCTTGAAAACGATCTAGAAGAGTCTAAAATAATCTCAAAATTTAAAAATCATAGAGGATATTCAGTCATCTTCCTGAAAGCTCTTAAACGTTTTAGAATGTTCTTTAATGTTCCAGAACGAACAAGAAAATCTAAAAAAATATGTCTAATTCAAATGATGAAGGGTCGTTTATCGTCGTCCTAAAAGATCTTAAACGTTCTAGAATGTTCTTAAATGTTTAAAACGATCTAGAAAAGTCGGAAATAATCTCAAAATTTAATAGTCAATAATTTTTCAATTGCAGACCTGCATGCTTATTTAAAAGACGCATTAAAGATGACCCATAAGATACGTCGTCGGTCGGACAAGAATTGTATAAGTCCCCTAAATACCACAATAGAGACCCTATAACCGTTTTAACATTTTTTTTTAAATGTTACTGTTTCTCTATCTTAGGTAGGTATATTATGTACATAAATCTTTGTACCATTAAATGTACGATGTATTTAGTGTATACGAAAATACACTAAATACATAATGGTACAAAGATTACTGTTATATAATCATTGAGCGTGCGATGTATTTTCTCTATCTTAGGTAGGTATATTATGTACATAAATCTTTGTGTCGTACATTTAATGGTACAAAGATTTATATACATAATATACCTACCTAAGATAGAGAAACTGTTATATAATCATTGAGCGTGCGATGTATTTTGACCCGAGTAACAACGCCGGGATTCGCTGCTAGTATTGAATAAATAAATTCGTTTGCAAAATGATAAATTTCAGTACTTACCTGGATGGATCATGGCTCCAAACATCTGAATGTCAGCAATTATAGTAAAATCTCCCGGCTTATCGAGTGAAAAGAAACCGTGACCCTCCATCATTTCTCGTACTATCTCGTTGGTAACCTACAAAATATTTTTATTAGACAACGGTACGTGAAGCAATTTCTATTTCTCACACATCAACAGCTTATACTAGCAAACAACTGCAAATCGAAAGTCTATGAAACTATTAAAAAAAAAGACCTCCCATAATAAACGCCTTATTGGCTCTTATCATCATCATCATCAGCCCATACACGTCCACAGCTGGACATAGGCCTCCCCCGTACGACGCCAGAAATAGCAGTCCTGAACCGCCTCCATCCATCGACTCCCTGCGACCGCTACGATGTCGTCGGTCCATCGAGTGGATGGTCTCCCATGTAGGGGGGGATTTGCCATAATCACCACGCTTGGCAGACGGATTGGTGATCGCAGTGTTGGTGTTTAAAAATACTCAGAAGGAAGCTGCTGCCCTTCCTCTGGTAGGTTCCCTTAGTCGGCTTTTACGACATCCACGGGTTGAGTTGGAGGGGTCGATATTGGCTCTTATCATTAAGGAATAAAGACGTATTCGCTACACTGTTAATAATTAAATAAAAACAAAAGTCCTTTATAGCCGCACGGAAAAATAAGTAATTAAGATTAGGTAATGTTACTTGCTAATAATCTTAGAGCCTGCGACCGCCACCCCTTCGTCATTTTATAAAAGCTGAAATTTTGTCAGCGTATGCCCCCTACTAATATAGGTAGGAAGGATCCCAATTATGAAGTATGATAGCCGATATCTGCCAAAGCCACTATGATGGCTTCGGCAGAAAAATTCGTTATAGTATAAAGGTCTAGTTTTTTATATTTTGCTTAGGTTAGTATTTGAAATCATTACTTCTACCGCCAGATACTTTCCATAGTAGCTTTGGCGTCTCAGACCACATAAACATTCAAAAAATTAAGGTGAACTTTCGTTATTTTATAAAAGCTGAATTTTATATGTTACTTGGGGAACAACCAAAAGGAATATAGAATATTGTACATGCTTATAAGGAAGGCGAACGATGGGCACATGTGCACACATTCTATCAATAATCTGCTATTTAGGGTATGCAATTCATGAAGGATTTAATGCACCAGCAATGTTTTTAAAAGACGTCATTAAAGATGACCCATAAGATACGTCGTCGGTCGGACAAGAATTGTATAAGTCCCCTAAATACCACAATAGAGACCCTATAACCGTTTTAACATTTTTTTAAATGTTACTGTAATATATAAATCATTATTATAATAAAAATATTGTATATATTTTAACATTTTATTAAAACTTATAAGTCTTATATCTTTGAACGGATAGTTGTTACAGCAAAGCTGTCATAGCAATAGTTGTTCCGATTGAATAGACCTATCAAACGACATACATTTTATTGATATTGGAGGATGGTCCCAGGTTCCATACATTTTTGCCTATTGTGCATGTTTAGTTTTTCTGCTGATTTTTCCGGCTGACCAAATATTCAAAATAAATAACAATATATTTAGTTCCATAGAATAATGGGAAAGACCCTACAATGATAAAAGATGTGTCACCTGATCTCCCCACGCATTGACCACGGGCATGTTTATATCATCAATGAACACCGTCATCGACCGACCGCCGGGCGGACCGTACGTCATCCCAACTCTCTTCTCTACGTACGATTCTATGATTCTCTGAAAATATTAATGTGAAAATTTTGTATTTTATAGCATGGTATCTCTATTTTTACCCGACTACCGGAGGGTTATGATTATCGAAAGATTCTAATCCTACTAATATTATAGAAAGTAACTCTATCTGTGTGTTACCTTTTCACGCCTAAACGGCTGAACGGATCTTAATGAAATTTGGCAGGGAGGTAGATGTTATCCCGGAGACGGGTATAGAGTACATGAAAAGCGCATGCGAAGCCGCGGGCCGCAGCTAGTATTTTTGTGAGTAGGTACTAATAGAAATTGACTCCAACTACTCCAGCAACTCGATACTCGTAAATTTTTATACACAGTAAAGATCAGTAAGCAGGTAATTACTCGTACATGTCATGCATGTTACTGACACATTATGAAACTTAATGATGGACTTTAAGGTTACCTAAGTCATTTTCTAAACTGCGGGGTATGAAGATCCTGTACCTATACAATACCTACGTAATCATATTCAAAAACCAGACTAGCTCAATAAACAGTCAACATCCACAAACCTGGAACATATTCGGTGTAGTAGCAGACGAGAAATTGACCGCCTTGAACAGTTTCACCTCATTATCATATTTCTGCATATAACTCTTCAACATCACAGTTTTAGCCGTGCCTTGTTCACCGATCAACAACACAGCCTTGTTCTGCTTAGCAATGGTGTCGATTAGGAAGGATATACACACGGCGTCCACGTTTGGGACTAGAATTGAAGCATATTCGGGAACGCTGTCTGGCGGGTAGTAGTAATCTTCAACTATCTCACTCCTGGAATGTAAATACACTATTCTGTTCCATCTGATTACCTTTATTCTAAAGCTATAGGGTGAAATCGGGCAATGCCGGTCAGTTGGCAATACCGGTCATCAAACTTTCTTACAAAATACTACGTTTACGTGCCCTTAAACATGCCAAGAGGGTGGCGTGATTGTTCCCTGCCCCGACGACCGACGCACCAACCCCCGCTTAGATCCGACCGTGCGTCGATAGATTTATTTGATATTTTGGATTATGTATGCGATAAATACCCGATACCGAAATAAACCTTAATTCTTGTAACTATTTGATCGTTAGCGCGCCGGCCCTCCAGCGTGTTATAATAAGAACTTGGTGAGGTACAGTAGGGTTAGTAACCGTAGCAGTGACTGTAGAGGAACAGCAGGAACCTCTTTTGCTCCTTCTCAAGCATAAGGCTGTAAGTAACCTCGTGCGGATTCCATACACAAGTACCGCTTTCCAGCTTGCTCCTAACAAGTGCAGAAAAAACAAGGCCTGCTCGGTCTCAAAATCACGTGCATTTCTGAGACAAACCCAAGATGCCTGTACGAATCCTTGGCCAAGGCACGATTGTGATCATGGAATGTAAGCTTTCGGTCGAATGTGACACCCAAGTCTCTTTTATTAATGGTTCGATTTATTAATCAATAAATTATCGTTACACCTTCCTCAGAAATAACATACTACTACGTCTATTGATGAAAACTATGAAAATCAGCTCGGCACCTAATGATTTTATCGCGTTGAGACACGCAGACAGAAGTTGAAAGGAACATGGGCATTGTACAACAATTTACCTCCTATAAGAAATTCAAAATCAATTTATTCATTAAAAATTTCAAAAAAAAAACCTTGCATACAATCCACCAGTGGACAGTCGTTCTGAGTCAATTTAGTCTATAATAGCGTCAGAATAATCTATTAAATATCATTAAATTTACCTACTTGTTGATTTGTATAAAAATTTGTCTTGTTTTTGTACCTATTTGTACTTTCGTATTACTTTTTATACCTATTGATTTCACCAATTCAGTATGTACCTAGCGTAGGCCGTAGGTTACTTATATTTTCTTTAATTTTTGTTTCCTTTTTTTTTCACGGGTATAACTTATTTTTGTTTTTACTATCTTTGCTTGTACTTTTGTGACACAGAATACATACCTTTTACTTTACCTTATTGAAAGCTACTAACCAGTGTTGCCATTGTCCATGTTCGGTCACCATGTAATCAAAAGGCATTATCCATTCCTTCGACTTTCCGCCGGGCCAATCCATACGGGTGGGCAGTTTGGTCATGTACTCGGCCATTTTGAGTCTAGAATCCAATTCCAGGACGGAACCCAAAGACCACATCATAGCAAATATGAAGAAACGCTCAAGGTGACGGTCGGTATGCGCCTCTGAAATTTAATTTTAGAAAACATCAGAACAATTTTCTTTTTGACACTTTTATCTAAAGCTCTCTTATTCGCGGCAGAATCAACTTAACCCAAAGCAGTGAACGGAAAGAACATTTAAGCCTGCCGTCCTCGAGCGTGCGAACTTGTGATAGAACACCCACATTGTTATTTTCTACTCACACAGATACACCGCGCATCAATAGTAGTACTCTAAAAACGAATAAATCTACTTTAGGCGTTTCGCACAAGTTACATACATATGTATTCATTACGCATTTCGTCTTCATAGGATGTTTATAAATGTCACAGAAAACACGCAATGCATTTAGCTATTAGCTATCGCACCGCCAAGCCCGCGGCCTCATAGTGAGACTAGGTGGGTAGCTAGCGGCAAAGGGTATGGTCAAAGTGTAAGCGTTCTGCTTTTTAATTTGTGTGGAGAAATTGATATTTGACAAGTCAATGTTCTGTGTAATATGGGAAATGTGTGTTTCATAGATGATCTATTAATAAAAAAGGTTAATACAAATTAAAACAATGACTAATTTATTTTATTTGTTTTTCTATTATATTTACTTTTTTATCGGGTGCAGTTCCGAAAAGCCCATAATGCCGGATCGCCTTGAAATTTGGTACAAGTACGTATTTTGACCTTCCGAGTACAAATATGAAAACGGAAATTGGCACGATTTTTTTTTTGTATTCATAACGAAAACTTTATATAATAATAACTATCAAATAATAGAAACAACTACATCTTGACCTTCGAGGTTTAAACAAAACTCAATTTCGAGCTGTTTTTCTATGTAATTTCATCAACTACAGATCTGAGACAAAAATATTTTAAAGAAAAGTTGTAGATTATGCAAAAATGCATACTTTATGTTCTATGTTTTTTTCCAAATCAGATTCTTTTGGGTTTTTTTGGGCTTCGTCCAGACCCCTAATAACGTCATTGTAAATACTAGTTCTAATTTGTTGCTATTATTTTATAGTAATTTCCTATATAAATAAAAAAAATCGTGCCGATTTTCGTTTTCATATTTGTACTCAGGAGGTCAAAAAACGTACGTGTACCAAATTTCAAGTCGATCCGGCATATGGGTTTTTCAGAACTTTATCCTTTTTATCTTAGTGATAATTGTCTCGCATACATTTTCATTCTTCCGTTTTGCTTTTTGTTTCGCAAATTTGTTATACAAATTAGCTAATCAGCGAAAGAGTTATTATAGGTAGGTTTGTTTGCAATTTCGTGTCAAGATTCGCGCGCATTTTCCTTGAAGGAATGCTTGTTTTTTTCCGTTCACTGTTTCAAGGTAGATTTAACCAGTCCACAAAAACAATTTACTATTAAGACATTTAACCCCCGAATACTCAAAAGCAACTCACATTTAAGTACGTCTCAAGTGACGAATTTTTGACATATTTTCATTAAAAACTGTCAAAAAACGGCGACTTGAGACGCGCTTAAATCTGAGTTGCGTTTGAGTATTCGGGCGTTAATTTAGCAAGTATTTCTATAAGATATGCCATGTGTAGGCGTAATATATTTATGATGATAGATTTTAGGAACACTAAAGTCATTTACAACGGGATTTTTATAAATGACTTTAGTCTATGAGTTATGTATCAGCCCTCCAATATAAATGACTTTAGTGTTGTGAATAATCATAATATTTTCAAAAGACTAGGAAATAAAAACATCAATTTACTTACTTCCTCCGGGTAATTCAACCATAAGTAGGCCAGTGAGAACATCGACAGCTTGCCTGAAATTGTTTTTATTCTTTATTTTTTCATTTGGCTTTTTTTTAATATTAATATACAGTCAAAATCAAATCAATTTCGTCATGTTTATATCATCATCATATCAGCCCATGCACGTCCACTGCTGGACAAAGGCCTCCCCCATACGACGCCACAAATAGCGGTCCTGAGTCGCCTCCATCCATTGGAGGAGGATGGAGTGCCCTGGGATGTCATCGGTCCATGTAAAAATCCGTCCGAATGGATGGTCTCCCAAGGGTGGTGATTATGACTAACCCCCCCCCCCCCTGGTTTGTCATAATCACCACTTTTGGCAGGCGGATTGGTGATCGCAGTGTTGGTATTGTTGATAATATAAATTAAAGTAATTTAGATTCATGTTGCTATCGAATATATGTACCTGATGTAAATGGCTTCAAGAACTTTCATTTTGACAGGTAATTTCTGTTGCACAAACGAATGCACATCATCGTATACTTTGCTGAAGGCATTTCGTAGTGAGGATGCTTGTTTTTCATTTCGTGTCTTGAGCCAACCCTTAAAATATGAAATCAAGAGTTATATTTTTTAAACACTTACTTCTACGGATTTCTTCGGAGGATCCCATGTCCTAGCTAGCTAGGCCCTTCAGAAACCGAGTAATTAATATAAGTACAATTTATAACAAGCCCATGACATACTGATTACTACTCAACGGATCGAGCTGAAATTTACAAAGATGCTCTAGACCTGGGCTAAAACAAATGCTATTTTTATAAGTCAATTTTCATGATATAGAAATGGGCATTAAACGTTTCTATATAAACAACGCGTGTGAAATCTCAGACAAAAACTAGTTTTTCATAATCAGCCTGGCGAAGTATTGTGCCAAAATCCACTTTGGATCGCTCACAGGAGTAAGTGTTACAAAAGTTTCAATACCTCCAATATAGGTGGCCAGCTGAGTACAGAAGATGACAGAAACACCATGCCCATCCGACTGACGGTAGCCGGACTTGCGTTGTCTACGTTATCCGGCTCAAACACCAACTTGCTGTTCTGTGCCATTGTTATACGATCCCCATTGGCGAGAGTCAGGGTTTTATTGTCATCCAATACAGAGTTTAGGTTCTCGATCCATACTGCGTCGACTGGACCATCTATAAAATATAAAACAAAATATTTATTATTTTGGTATCAATATGAGTTTAAGAATAAGTACTCTATTAGGTACCTATTGCCGTACGTCCTGTAATAAAACCGGCCAAGTGTTGGTCGACGGTCGACACACACGTAGGGTTTCATACCATTGTACGTAACTTTCGCAAAAGGAACCCTAAAAAGCGGAATTTAGAAAATCTAGAAAAATCAAAAAGCCTACATTACGAGGTCATTCATTCAAGTACTGACCGTGCCTGCCGTTGCTTATCTTCGGTGATCAGTACTTAACTTATTATGGACGTTGGAGCCCTTATCCATTGTTCTTATAGCGACAATAGTTATACACACTCGGACAAAATTTCAGTCTACTTATTACGGTTCAAGAGATACAGCCCTGACAAAAATAGAAAATCAATAGCCAAAAAATCTATTTCTTGGGTGGGAGTCGAAGCCTTTAATTAAAATTTTTAATTTATTTTTATTATTTGTCTTTGTAGCGGCAAGATAAATTAATACACATTCTGGGAAAATTTTAACATGAACAGAGTCCATGATCAAAAATAATATGCAAAGTATATGCAATTAGTTCAATTGTACCTAAATACTCGTTCCGATTTGTTTATATTATTTGGTTGTAATTATGTAAGGCTTATCTGCCCCTTTAATTCCATATGAGAAACAAATTATGATATATGAAACTATCAGTGTCTAGCTAACTAACCGCTTACCTTTTAATTGCCTATCAACTCAAGCATTTAATAGTTTTCCAAAAATAATTTTAGATAATTAATTAAATTAAAACATACCCAAGACAATCCACGTAGTATCAGATTTCTTCACCTTCAAGGCACGTCTCCATAGTGTGGAGAAAATACCGTCTGTCCAGTCGTTGGTTGCCACGTCCAAGCGACCAAACATCTGCGGTGCTGTTATAGCCTTTAAACAGAAAAATATTGATTGAGCGTTTCTTGTTTTAGGTACAGTGGGCGTCTCAAATAAGTACAATCTCTATTTTTTTTTGCAGACAAGGCTATACTTAATTTTGACACACACTATACTTCGAGTCATTCAGTAGTAGTGACCAGTAGCATAGGACGCGCTTGGGCCAGGTGGGTTGGCAACCTGCGAGAGACTGGATGCAGGTGCTGTATAAGGTAAGCTGTTACTTTTTTACGGGTGAACGGATCTTCATGTTTGGCGAGGAGGTTGCAGATATCCTAAGGACGAACATACATAGGCTACTTTTTATCGTGGAAAAGAACGCGAGCAGCCCAGGTCATGTCCAGCATTTTTTATTATATAAAAAATTAATAAAAAATACTGGACAACCACACAGCATCATCTAGCCCTAATCAAAAGTAAGCAGAGCTTGTGTTAAGCCTTATGGTTTAAAGATAACTTATATAAGGGGTGGCATGCGTTAAAAAAAAAATGGGGTTTTCCAATATACAAGGTAGTTTTACACTGGAGCTCAGTGCTCCACAGATAGTTTACAGAGTTTAGCAGGTCATCATGACGCTTATCTCTTCTTATTAAGTATAGAACAGAGTTTACCTTAGGGTTCATCCGTGATTCCCTGTGCGGCTTTCCAAGCTCAGTCAAGGCGGCCATAAGCGTGTGAATGCAAGTGGTCTTGCCTGACCCCGTAGGTCCCATAGTCATCAGTCCGTGACGTACAAGCGAAGTCTCATACAGCTGAATGATCTTCAGATTCCAATTCGGGTGGTTTATGTGACCGAATCTTTCCGCGCATACGGTTATAGCACGTTGCATGTCCCTGAATTTACAAAATACTATTTTAACAATATGAAATTGAGCTCATAGGTATTTTAAGCCATGCTCAATAACTGGGCTAAGGAACGCGATGGATGGATGGACTGGGTGGCTTTGCATACATCATGCAACGCACCTTAGCCTTCGTGCAACAGTGGGATGACTATGAATATGTAATTGAAAAGTTTCGTGTAAAGAAATTTTTTGGTAGACACCCGAAATTGTGAAACACTCCAATATTGTAACTTAATAAGGTAGGTATATATCAAGTTTTACCTGACGCTACATCAGTTACTGACCTCCACACCGTTTGGGTCAGCTTCATGCCAGGGAACAGATCTTCAATCAGAGACAAGAACAATGGCTCGTCTTCGTCCACTAATTTTGACACATTCATTTCCCTGAAATGACATAAGTGTTAAACTTATGTTGTTCTTAAGTGAGTTAAAACTTTGAAGCCAAGTACAAAAAGTGATTGGAAGAGTTAATTCTTTCTGGTTACCCAATAGCAATAATTACACGAACGACATTCCCTGTCCTTAGAGATCATTGAAACTTGAATACAGACTAGCAATTTTGAACCCCAGACAATGAAATTAAGGTGTGTCATGTAAGAGGCGTATTTATCTGCTATCTGTATGTGGTATTTGTAGCTCCTCAAGGGAATAATTGTTTTGAATATTGTTTACAAAAAAAAAACAGATCTTTTTGTTAAAATAGCTTCACGAACTCGACGATACTTGCTGTCGAGAAAAAAGTCAGAGCGAACCATGTAGAAGTCGGGTATCGGAGCTAGATTCACTTAAATAGCTGAGACAGAATTAAATAAGCAAAATTAGCTTGTCCATATTAAACTCACTTTAAGACTCTCATCATAATATTCTCTTCAGTGCTTTCGGGGTTGGCGCGTTTCTGCGCGCCCATAGTCCGGAGCACCGACAGAATATTGCGAAGACCAAAGTCGTAGTGAACTTGTTTTGATAGTTGTTCCTCGCAAAGCTTGTACAGGGTGAAGAATTTACGAGCTGGAATAGACATTGGAATATTGAGTCAGACTCAACTTTTAGTAGAAGCTTCACGATGACGATAGTCAACAGCCTTTTCGACCCACTATTGGGCACATTATTTTCGTTTATTTGTCGTATTTTCACTTTAATCCTGCATTCCATTATTAGTATTATTTGTAAGTTAGAATAATCACCGTATTAGAATTGGGCGGGATTTTTCGCGGGAATGTTATTTCTTACTGCACCGATTATAGATTTTACTATAGGCAAATAACAGGAAATGCCTCAAGATTTAGATTACAGTGGCGTCGTAACGTCGCACTCTTAGCAAGTCGCCGCTCCAACTGAATAAAATGGTAGGCTTTTTGTAATGGATTTTACTTGATATTATTCGAAAAATAAAATGAACACTTTGATCCGAACAACATCGTAACAGGTTACTACTCACTCCTCAATGGCTCGCTTTTTCTTGTAAGATGTTTTAATGACTTTATTCGGGTAAAAAAGATAAAACTTATTAAACGTAAAGTAGAAACCCCTTTAAGTTAGAAGTTTATTGCAATATATACATATATCTAGAAAATTGGGAATGGTTACATCGATAATCGTATTTAACAAATAAATAAAACAATCACAATCTATTTAGCGTCGACAAGTTTTTCTGTGCCTATTGTGTTTTGGAAGGAGATTGCTTTTCAAAAGTTAAGGTTGATCGTTTCGGGTTGGCGCGGGATGATTTTTTTTGCAGTATTAGATGTTTTCTGCGTTCTACAAGGAATAAAACTAACCGAAAAGTAATTTGCCGCAACTTGTAAACCATTTTCTATGACCCCATGATAAAATCTGCGTCTACTATGTAGGTACAATTTAATTTTGAGAACATTTGTTAATATGTTGATTTTTAGCACAAAATCTATTACGGCAGCGTATATGTATTGATGATATGTGTGCTCATCTTGGGGCGAAGTATCTGCGGGCGTGCCTCAAGGCGGCGTTCTTTCACCTCTCCTTTTCGCTATTTTCATAAACTCAATATATCAAAAAAGAATTTCATTGTACCACCTCTATGCTGGTTATCTCCAAATTTATACGCAGGCCCCGGTAGATCAACTACCTAATGTTATCTCCGCAATTAACGAAGACCTAGATCGCATCCATGACTGGAGCAAAAGCTTTGGTCTCAAAGTCAATCCTGCAAAAACACAGGTGATCACTGTAGGAAACTCGCGAATGATAGCCCGGGTAAACTGATGTAGTCTTCTCTATTATATCTTATTTCTCTCTTCTGCACCCTCTTATCTCAAGGAACGTTTCACTTTTCTTCATCAATCTCACACTCTCGCTCTTCAGAAACTTTTATGCTCCAAGTCCCTGTACACTCTATTTCCTTCTATGACAACTCATTTACTGCCCGTGCTGTACAGCTCTGGAACACATTGCCAGTCTCAGTAAGGCGTGCAAAGTCACTACCATTATTCAAGGGAAAGAAAGAAAGAAAATTAATTTAATGATACACAAAGGCTTTCAGATATAATTTAAAATCTAGCATACGGGAATGGACATGGTAAAGGAACACCCACAGTCCTGTTGTCACTGACCGTACCCTAGTTTCCCTTCGTAAATTGTATGTATGTAGGTATGTATAGTTAAAAGTATGCATAAATAGGTTTATGTATTTAGGTATTCTTGTTATTTATGTATGTGTTCGTATGTAAGATTTGTAAATGATTAGAGTTTTGTAATTTGTATTAGCTTCTTAAAATAATGCGCATAGATCCCCGTATTCAATCCAACGATCCTATCCATCCAAGGTTGACTGGTAGAGATCGCTCGTGAGCGATAAGATCGCCAATTGTCACATTTCTTTTTTGTATCAAATTGTTTGTAAACTGTTTTTTATGTGAGCAATAAAGCATTTTCGATCTATCTTTTATTTTCGCGAATGCTCCAAAAATACCAGTCAATCGAAGTTAGTTTTATCATGGGTTCATAGAATGGAATAGAATAGAATATCATTTATTTCGACATACACATTAAGTACATAAAAAACAAACAGAAACATAGATCACGGAAGTTCTTATCCTAGGTTGCAAAATTAATTGGCGTTTGCCCCCATGACCCTGTGCCGAAATAGGTGTTGGCTCAGCATGTGCTGAACTGTTGCCGCTCGGCGCTGTTTTTCAGATAGATCATAGATATTGGTTTACGATTTGCGGCAAACTACTTTTCCCCTAGTTTTGTTCCTTGCAAAATGCAGAAAAAAGAGCAAAGAGAAGATACATCGAAAGCTTTTTATGGACTTAAACAAGTTTATTTATTCAAAAAAACGTCTATTTTGTTAAAACTAAAGGGGTTAGTACGTAATATTAAACAGGGATTTGGTCCTCTGAATTTGGTGATACATCAGAGGACAAATATACTTAGTAGACATTACAATGCCGTCGCTGCTTCCGCGAGTTCTGTTGAGCAGTCTTTGTGTCAGTGAGGCTGTCTTTTTGCCACATGGCATCAAAGGAGTCGGTGCGAACCTCAGTGAACATACCTCTGCCGCTACAGAAACGCAGCAGCCACAGCAGCAACCTAAATGCGTTATTGTATTGGATACGCAGAGCATAGTTTGCCTTTTGGGTAAAACTGACCCATAGACTCGCTGTATACAAAGATGAACTAACTGGCTTTGACCAAGATAATTTTCACAGCATCTGTACATTGTGCGAATCTGCGGGCTAAAATATTTGCCCTGACTGACAAAGCTCTGCGTTCCCTCTCCTTATCAGTATCGTCCTTCAGGTCTTCATTTACCACATGGCCTAGGTATTTGAACTGACATACGACTCGCATACCACTAGTAGCTTTCGGAGAGCGCTGATCGAGAGCCAGACATTCAAATATAACTTCCCAGAACTCCATTCCTGGGAAGATATGTTGATGGGGATGTGGGATGCAAAGTTCCATTATGCAAGATTGTGTTCTTGAACACACCGAGTATATGAGAATGTGTCTACATAGCATTGGAAAAAATAAAAAAAGACATGAGTTTGACGGACGGGAGAAGAACTCATTATGAACAGGCCTCACAGGATGCGTGTTACTACAAAGAAAGCATCGTAGCGCATATTAATCTACGATAGAATCTCACTATGCCGGAAGGATTCAACGCGTTAATACGTTTCTGAGCAGCTTAATATTTCAAAAATGTATCGATTGTATACCTACCTAAATCCTGGTTTTCGCAGGACAAAGATTATGGAGGTGAAAGATCCCAAACAAAACCTATCATCTTGCAATTCAAATTCAGATTTTGGAGACGAATATTTGGAATTGAATACAGACGGGGTTCTTGATAGACAAGTAATGTCGTGGGCAGTTTAAGGCAGATGTACAATCAACCCATTGCCAGCGAAGCTATACCAACACATTATCATGGCTTTTGCGAGTCGCTGTCTAGCTGTGGGAATCAAAACCCAGACGAGCACCATTTTCCAGAGGAAGATGATTTTTTTAAAACCTGTAATAAAAGGGTTAATTTTGTATATTTTCTTAGATTATCTTTTAATACCGATTCACAAAACGCAAACAGAGCTTTACAGTAACCTATTTTCACATTCACTAAACTTATTCTATTCTCCATGGATTATACTGGTAATTCAAATTTACCTTCTTCATTGAAGCTTAATTTAGTACGTAATGTTGCTTTACACTGCCAAGTTATGTTTTTAATTCTGGTAAAACATATTTTTATTCACACATTCGTAAACCTAGTAATATTTTAAATTATATTCCAATAATTACAAAAATAACACTATCTTTTGGTATAAAAATTAAATCGATAAGTAAGATAGTTTAGAAGTTATTGATAAAAATCGTTTTTATTTTTCCAACTACGAAATTATTCGCTGGGGACAGCGAAGTGTGCCCTGCGAGTTATTGATAATTAATAGCCCATAGGCGATGGTTCTCACTTAAATAGAGGTGATCATGAACTAAAAAACGGGGTTCAAAAACAATAACTAGTAATTTTTAAGTCTTACCCAATAAAATGTTCTCTTTAAACCCGCAGCTGGCCAACTTGACTCGGATGATGATCTGCCTATCGGGAACCATCATGGCTACAGAACGGAACTGGATCTTGAGATTCTCTGGCAGCTCCTGGCGTCCCGCGTAGCCAGGGTTCATAGTGATGATGAATCCAAATTCGGGGTTCAATGTTACTGTGTCACCATCACTAAAAACAATACAGTTTACTATTATACATAAATATACCAGCAACCTTATTTTTTTCTAAATATCATCTAGCTAGGCCCAAAGCAAGCAGAGTTTGTGTTATGAGATGAGAGTAACTGAATATTGACGCTGCTATTATAAGGTAACTGCCGTAACCATCCATTCCAACAAAGGAAATTCTATCTATCATCAATTTCTTCTATATTCATCAAACTGCTGTCTGAAGTGAAGGCTAGTCTTGATTGCTGCAACGCGAAGCGGTCCTTTAATTATACGTACGCATACGAACGCATCATGGGTATATTTTGGAGATGAAGTATACCTAGTAGGTAAATTTCGTCGAGGATTCCGTATAAACTTTATCCCTACTTGTGTGCTTCTGCCCGCGGCTTTGCACGCTCTTTTCCGACATAAAAAGTAGACTTTGAGCGTCCACCTCCCTGCTAAATTTCATTAGGATCCGTTCAGCCGTTTGATCGTGAAAAGGTGCTCGACAGACAGAATTACTTTCGTTTTATGATATTAGTATGGATTTACTGATTTCCGAGTTTTCCCTTGTGGTATAAGAACTTTCTTTTAACCTTGCTTTTGGACAGACGCACAACAAAGTGATCCTATAAGGGTTCCTTTTTTCCTCTTGAGGTACGGAACCCTAAAAATACCTGAATATGAAAAAATCTTTCTTCTCCCTTCTAGCAGTGAGACAGATGTAGATTTGCTGCGCCGCCACAGAGAGTACAGGCAGCTCGATACGGTTGAACTCGTCGAAGCAACCCCAGGTGCCGGACTGCGCTAGGCCTTTGTAGATACGCCCCAAACCTACAATATTAGGTTACGATTAAGGTTCCAGCAAGATTTAAGTAGATGTTCGTGATATATGTAGTTTAGTGTTGTTCTTATCCATATTCGCTTAAATATTGGTGCATTATATAGGGTGTTTTTTTGAGAAGGGTGATGGCCGCTTCTTCTTTTAAAGGCAATGTATGTATGTATACACGTCTACAACAAAACTCCAAGTGAGTTGCAAAAATTATCAATAAATAAATTCCTAAATAAAATCCTTTGTAAAAAGGCTTATAACAAAATATCAGATTATCTAGAGGGTAAAAAAGCTTGGGACGAGTTTTGCTCCAACTCGAAAACTAACAACCTAACGAGGTTAAGGTTTCTTGTTCGCTTCTTTACTTTAAAAATATTGAAGTGAACAAAAAATCAAAGTGATAACTTTATTTCCCTGTTTTGTAATTTAAATTTTGTGACGTGTCCAAGAGTCCTTTATGGTCTAAAGGAAATAAAGCACTTAGACAATTTTTGAGTTTTTTGTTCTGCATATCGTCAAAAGTCTGTCCTTATGACCAGTTTTTACTACTAAAGCGGAACGGAGATGTTTAAAACATTGTTAATCTTTTTTGACACCATAATTGTTTGTTTCTAGACCGCTTACTGGAATGTCCTTGGTGGACACAAGCTCTTACTTAACATGGCTCACCCAATAGCTAAGCCTGCAACACAATGACCAGCTTGTCCAGAGTCCACTATCTATCCTTACCCAAGGCAAGTCTCACCTCTAAAGTCCATCTGATCGGAGCAGTTGAACACAATGACCAGCTTGCCCAGAGTCCGTGCCATGTCCTTGGTGGTCTCAGTCTTGCCTGTGCCCGCGGGTCCTGCCGGCGCAGACCCCATGCTCATGCCGCACGCTTGAGAGATAGTTATGTAGCATCTATCGGTGAGCGGTGTGATTACAAGGCGCTCGGTTATGCCCAAGTATTCGTTCTGTAGGACAATAAGAAGAGTAAAGACACTGGTATGGAACTTTGCTTAGTCACAACAATCTTATAACGGGGAAGCGCGAATTGAACTTGGCTCTGTTTTCACATTATTTATGTGCTCGACGAAAATTATATCTATCGGCAAGCGCTGGACCTCATACACACAAGCGCCGACTGAAACATTACCTGATATAAGAAGTCTACGTCAGTGATCGATACAATGCAGTCATCAGTATCTTCAAAGTAATAGAAGCGGGCCTGTTTCTGCCACTCGAAGTCCATAGGTGTTTTTATCCTCATTTTTACTAAATCATCGAAGATATCTCTGAAATAGAGAAGAGGCGACAAGAAACATTATAAGTATTTCCTGTGTTATGTGACTAATATCAAAGTAAATAATGTTAAAAAATTAGCCTAGATAATTCTGTGTGAATTTAATTGTATTGAATTTATAAGATCACTAGCTGAACCGCATACGGCTACGCCCGCATGGACTAAGAAGTATATCCCACCATGCATTGTTTTATTATGTCTCGAAGCGATTTAGGCAGCATTTTCTAAGAAAGCTCCCAGGCGGCTTGACTTTTTCCAATACTCAAGATAGGTACCATAAATCAGTCAAACATATAACAATAAGACAAATTTCACTCCGTATGTAAGTATCTTTATACTACACCTGCTCGGAAAGTTGCCTATTCCTTTTCCAAATATGAGATAGAAAGTAAGACATTGCAGGCGTATTGGAATCCGGGAGGAAAAACTCTATGGAATTTCATTTCTCACTCGTTTTAGCGGGAGGGAAAACTGTATGGAAATCCATTTCTAATGTATTTTTTTTTAATTTCTTAAAAGATCGGCCGGTAGCTATGGTTATTTTCATAATAGGTCAAACGACAAAAAGTTTTTACTCCAAGTCCGCTTGCCTCTTCCGATTTCCGAACAATATTTGGAAAAATAACCCAAGTGATAAAGGCTGGCGCGGGAAGTTCTTCTAATTTAGAATTTGGTGTAGGCAATTTTATTAATTCTACAGAATCGAGTGGTAGTGAAAGTTTTATGACACCACAGAAATAAAATATTTACTCTGCTTTTTATTTTCCTCGAAGGTGTAGTACAAAGCACTATGTATCACTCGGCAGAAAGTGCGATTCCTACCTCGTGTGTTTTAAGGTCCAAACGACACACTCGATAGGAATCAGGCACGTTCTCGCCTAGGTGAACAATGTACTATTCTATATATATTATAGAATATATATAGAATAGTACATTGTTCACCTATATCCTATAGACAACAAACACAAAACAAAACTTGTCATCATGGACTTTTTTGTAGTTCGTACGTTCGTTCGTCTATGGAGCGAACATGCTGTCTAATGGAAGCTCGATGAATGCCGGCTTGACTTTTTCCGACTCTTCCAATAATTATCGTTATTTTTCAAGTTCAACCAATTTACACAAAACCTTGACAAATGATATACCTAAAGCTTCCTCGTGAATCACTCTATGGATTGTTGAAAACTGCTTAAAATTCATTCAGCATTTTTTGAGTTTATCGCGAACAGACAGACTGACGCGGCGGAGGACTTTGTTTTATAATATGTAGTGATACTCGAATACCTTTGATGCACATGAATGGTAATCATAGTCTCAACTCTGGTGCGATCCAGCGGATTCAAATCCGTGACAGTCTGGTCGATAAGGCCGTTCAATAGATCCAAACACTTCTGATTTGTGATCCTCATAATGAACTTGTCAGCTTTGGCCTTCTTCAGCGCGTATTCTGAGTCACTCGTCCAGAGGATTTGCATTCCCAGAAGACCGGCCTGAGAAATAAAGTAACAAATAGTGTGGTCATTTAAAACTATTAAACCATTTATTTTAGCTGTTATTCGGAATTTCCATTCGAATACAATTCGGATAAAAAATATCACGTTTTTTATTCCTGTGCGGACCTATCTCTAAACTACCTTATTGTTTGCATAGCAAAAATACCCTGCGACAATCAATCTGTGGTATGTTTTCACATAATATTTTGAACTTGAAAATTTACTATTTCGGACGGTTAGCTGGTGTTTAATTATTAGACAAAGAAAATAACAAACAAATAACAAAATCCAACAGTCTGTAGTTAGCTCAATTGTTTCAATTGTAAATACTAGTTTAATTTGTTTTTATCATTAGATAAACATTGTTCGTTACATTTTCAGGAGAACTTGACTACGAATCGCGCGCGTGATCAATCACTAAACAAAGTTAAAAATTTACGAGTTAAAAACGGTGAGTCCAGTTTTTTATCGTACGCACTCCACATGTTAGCGTCTTAAACAATTTCGGACAGGTTCAAAGAAAAAAATAATTATTGACAATTTGATTTGTAGAATGTATGACGTCATTTAAATTACAGACAATTAAAAAGTTTGCATATGTATACATATCTCCAGTTCAACATTCGATAGCCGACTCCAAGCTAAAATTACCTGTCCAGGAAAATTCCAGAATCCGACCAAGAACTCAAATTCTGGATCACCTGCCATAGTTTGAGCGATGTTCGCAATGAAGTTTCTGCAAGCCTCTTTCATTGCATCTAGGAGAGTGTTTAACCACAGCTGAAATATTTGAAAATGGTTATTAAATTTTCAGAAACATTATCCACAAAACGGTCAGTTTTGTGGACCAAGGTTGGATTTTATTTCTGCATTATTAGTTTATTGTATCTTTTATAATAACACAAGTACCTATACTAAAATAATGATTATAAAGTCACCTCAACACCGCCTATGCAAGGAACAGGATGTTCCAAGGGAATCGTTTCTCCATTATCAGAGTTCATAACGACTATTCTCTCCTTGTCATCAAATGTGACAGTGTACAGCGCGTCGAAAATACTCGGCAAGTGAGGCTAAAATTAAAAGAATATTTTTGTATTTAGACTAGCTAATGAGCATATTGGAATGCTGACTGGAAAGTGATTTATAGTGAATTCAAGGTCGAAAATTTATTGACGCTATAATAAATAAATAAATAGTGCTGGACAATCCACACATCATCATCTAGCCCCAAGTTAAGCAGAGCTTGTGTTATGGGTACTAGATGACTGATATACATAATACTATACATTACATAGATATATAATTTTTATCATACATAGACCTGAATGAAACCTGAAAATCCCAGATAATCGAACCCGCATGCTCCTGTGTCGCAAGCGAATCTTCGCCCACTACGTCGCCACAGCGACCATCGCAAGTTTGCGATTGCGACCACATATGTATTGCAAACTTAAACCTTTGACACAAGCAAAACTTTGGTGAGAAAGTTAATGATTGTGCTATTAGCTACCTATAGTAGTAATGTGCAGGGATCAGAAAAATGCATACAACAATATGGACATCTATAGCCTAGGCTTGTCCACTTCTGGTCATGTGCCTCCCCTGATATCCGCCTTAATGGTTCTTAACGTTGGGGTTTAATACCCACAATATGCATGCGGGTTGGGGATCGCAATTCGGGGGCAGATCTGTTTTGCAAGGGGCGCTGTTACCTTTCCCCCAGTGGATATCCCTTAGGGCTCTTTTCCACATACGAGGTTTCGCCATAAAAAATTAAGGTTAATTCGCCGTCAGTTCCACAATGATTAATACAACACTGACGACCGTGCCGACACACAGCAAATTAATAATAAATTTTCACGGCGAAAAAACGTGTGTTGACTGTGTGTTGTGTTGATCCGCAGGAAAAGTGGGATGGGCAAAATCTAAGCTGGCATCACACGACCATACCAATATACCTGGATAGAATGCGGATCGGAAGCTTGTCCCAGGATCTCGAGCAACACCGGGTCGGAAACGAAAAAGAACCGAGGGAAGATAAGTCGTTTCGTCTCCAAATAGCCGGTGAGAGACTTCTGGCAAGCCTCGAGTTGCTCGAACAAATGCGGCAGTAGTTGTTTCAGTGTCTCGTCCGAGGTGCAAACCTCCACGCAGTTGACAATGTCGCGGGCGCGGTACATTATCTTCACGTAGGTTTTGTCGATACTCTGGAAAAGTTTATCAAAAGTTGGCGATATTTTAATGGATTCTACACACCAATGTCGGAGGGCCGACGACAAGTTGACAAAACAATGTTGGCTGCCTACAATATTCATATAACTACTGAAATGACCCACCAACCCGCCCAGGGCTATGTTGGCGATGTTGGTGTGTAAACTCCATACATGTTACTTGCAATTGTATCATTTCATTTATTTTTTCCACGGTAGGTATTGCATATACACTTGATGTCGTTAATTTCTAAATTAAAATATGACTACCAAGTATTACATTAATATATGACCAACGTGACTATATTTTCTATATAAGCTAGAATGAGTTTAACGATAGTCGTGGTTATTATTATGATTTTTTAGTTCTATTCTTAACACTGAAGTATCCCGTAATAATAATACTACACAGCGTTCGAGGTGAAAAGATGTATGATATTTTTTGTTTCGTGCCTTTTAAATCCCTCGCTAGCTCAGCAGTTTACTTTAGAGCTACTGGCTAAGATCAACAAAAAACGTTGCCCACTTGTTGAACAATAGTTATTTTTTTAACAAGTAGGGATGATTTTTTGTGGAACGTGCTGATATTAAATCCCGAGCTAGCGATACAGTCTAGAGTAGAGTCACGAGCGTAGAGAGTGGCTCTAAAGTAGACTGCTGAAGCAGCGCGGGATTGAAAAGGTACGAAACAAAAACATTTGCTCTCGAGTTAAACATACAACTTTTCATGAAAAGAATTTGATATTTACAAAAGAGGTTGAATGTCAGAAACGCATTTTGATCAAGAACCATGGTGGGTAAGAATCCTATAAACCTCTTTCAAACCGCGAACGAACGAAATTATCGAATATATAAATAATATCGAAATATCTATGAAGGTTGAACGCGGTCCTCCTTCCCTTCGCTAAAAAGCTAAAATTGTTTATTGTTCAAAATATTGTACAGCTATCATTACAGGCACACGTGATAGTCAAGTGATCTTGTCGCCTGAAAGTACGGGGTAGTATGCGTCAAATCCGCGATCATGCGACTCGTTTATAATGTTGGCCTAATGAATAATCCAAGTTTGTGACCTCGAGCGCCGAACGCAACTTTGTCAAAAAACCGCATGAAGATGTATCTTCACAAACTCTTGTCTATACATATAATTTTCGTAGAATAGAAGGACGGGAAAAATATTATTAATAGTAAAATTTTATACTAACAGCAAACCGCTTCGTTTCCGCCGGCAGTTGCTTAGAGATATCACCGCCGACAAACACAGCTTCCAGATACATCCATAAGTTCTGTACTATGAGCCATTTCTCAAGTATCTCACTGGTGTTGACGAGTTTGTTAATCCACAAGAGAATATCCCTTTTGAAAGGCGCATTGTATCTGGCCAAAAAAAAAATTTTAATGCATTATAAATAAAAGCCAAAGGGGTTTTATTTCCAGTATTTATAGAAAATCGCAATAATAAAAAATGGTATATAGTTCACACAGTCCCTAAGCACTCTAGTCTAAGCAGAGCTTTTCAATGTCTATTTTTTGACTGCATGTTTTATTATATCATAAAAATAATTTCACATTAATATTTTTTGGTAGGATATCATCATTATGTCAGGCTTTCCTACTTTTTTATAACGTTTTAAGGAAATACCTGTGCAAAGGTTACATATCTGTGGTCATATAGTAATTGGAAACTACTAACCTGTTGGAAGCTAATGAATTCAAAACCATCAAAGAATCTTCTAGCATAGTAATAGTGTCTAGTGCGTCTGCCGCCCTCAGTAAGAGTTCTCCTCTGTTCTTGAAATGGGCAAAGGTGAGATCTACCACGGCCCAGTCAGCTATTGTTTGCTTTAGTTTCGCTTCTATGTCCTTTTCTTTGACTGCACTGATGCAGATATCCTAAAAGATTACACAGAATTATTATTTTTCGATTTTGAAAAAAAATCTACACTTGTCTCATTTAACAAACAACACAAAAAAATATAGTTAAAAACTAAAACCCGACTAAGTAAAAAGTCTTAGACCAGTATTCACCGATTGTCCTTATTATTATCTTATTCTGAGGCCTTTGTTTAGCTGTAGCCCTTGTATCTAATGGCCTCCGACTACCTAAGTATTAAAAAAAAAATAAGGACAATCGGTGAACGCTTGTATGTACAATATATAAGACTTTGCACGTAGTCTGGTTTTAGTTATTAACTTTATTTTTTTGACTGTATTTTTTTCTGATTGCTTCGGAACATTAAACCAGTTTTTGAAAGTACAAACAAAGGTCTTTTCAATGATGCCCCACACGAGTATATTTACTAACATTAGAATTTTCACCCCTTACTTAAACCCCGCTAACTCGTTAGACCCAATATCGTCTGACTTCATATAGCTTATAACCATCGAGGTATTGAGACGAATCAATTGACATCTAATTTCTTGAAATTGGACTAGTAGTTTCAGTGCTAGGTATACATAGAAATCGGCTACATGTACATAATATGTTTGTAACATATAAACATACAAACATTCATACATAGGGTGCCAAACTCATAACCCTCTTCCGTTGGTATTCGGGTAAAAATATTGCGTTTACGATTGCGATTGCGTCGTTTACGATCGATAAAGAACAGCAACATTGTTATTGTGGTCAAATAAGCTTTTGTAGTTAAATGACAATAAACACTTTCATTGCCCATGACGCACATGGACGTGGTCAACGCGCAAAGGCTGGGCAATGATTCCTTTAAATACGAATTATATCAACAGGCGTTGATGCAGGCAAACAATAAATGCAGAAGATGAAACACAATTTTTTACCTGTTACTTTTCATCCCACCTACTCGAAAAGAGGCAAAGGGTTCCTCGATAAGTGCGAACAAAGTGAGTCATTCCAGCATGAATTTGGAACCCTATTTAATAATAAAAAGTATCAACGCAATTCGCTTCAATAAAGTCCTGGCCGGTGATAAAAAAAGAGCGCGCGCCGACGCGGCATTGGCTATCCAAATTTAAAAAAGAATACGCGGGAACTTTTTATTGGTTTTGTTAATACATTTTAACAAATATTACAGACAATTTCAATTATTTTATTCACACAATTGAATAAAAGATGAGTTCTAGCATTGAAAGTGAAATATTAACACCAGAAAATATAAAATTAAACGTGGAAACTGTGATCAACAATTTGCTTCCAAACAAATCGAGAGAAATTTATCTAAACCATAAAGATTCTACCCTAGAACCCTTCGCTTCGTTCTGGATTCAAAAATTCGCTTTCGCCCTAAATAGGTAAATTATTTTGTTCCCTTGTGACACAATCTACTATTACATTGTGTACGCGTGAAATAAAATTACGTGAATATTGTAGACCAGTGAACAAAGGATTGTGGATGGAAAGGTCGAAAGCAAAAAGTTTGACTTCGGAACTTAATTTGGACTAGTTAGGTGACAAACATACTAAATGTGAGCTGAGCCCTTTACACAAAGAACACTTTTTAGTTATATATGCCACTAACTAACTTTTGCTGTATAATGCAATAGACTTTCAGTATATTTGGGTCTTAACTAGTCCAAACAAACTTCCGAAGTCCTGCTTTCGACTTTTCCACCCAACCCCCTCTTTAATTTGAGCACTCATGTACTGGACGATTGAGTTTATGTCATCGGAGTCAGTATTTAAACTAAATGTACGCGATAAATACCCGATAAAATCTTAAATCATATTCTAAGCATTGTATTATTTTTTCTTTGTGTGGTATACATATAAAGTACACGTCAGAATATTTGATCAATTGACTTAATGAACAGGCTATTGACTTCGTAGTACCACGCAGTACTAGTTCATTGCAACGCAAGCGCCTCCTCGCGGCGCTAGGCAGTCTTCCTTCAAGTCAACGCCCGGCGGGCCAGACGGGCAGTCTTCGTTCAGCCGCCGCACTAAACAGACGTGGATTTCTCGCGTTCAGTGTAGTGTAAATGTCAAGTGAAACCTAATACTTAGATGGGTATCTTTAACTCTGTAAAACTCTACTTAAATTAGTGAATAAACGTTTGCCATTTTTGAGAATAGTGTTGTACTTTCTTTGAACCATCATTCTTCCACGCCCTGATCCACCAGTGGATAAGCTATGGACGATATCGACGACCCTATTCCATCTTACAAATAATAAAGTATTTTCTATCATCTATCGTATCTATGAATATTTAGCGGCAGACTTACCTCAACATCTTCTTTATTTTTGAGCAATGGCGCCTCCATTACATTAGCCAAAGTAAATGCATCTGATTCTACGTCGAGTACGCAGTCTGAAACACAACAGGTCACTAATAACTGCTGTCCAACTCAGATACCTGCTCCTTGCCAAATTTCATGATTTCTAGGTCAACGGGAAGTACCTACTCTATAGGTTTTCGGTCCATGGTGAGAATGAAATATATTTTTTTTACCGGACTACCGAAGTGCGAAGGTTATGTGAATAAATTACAAATTCACGGTTTTCGGATTTGTCCTTTACTATAAAACCTTGATTCTTGCCAAATTTCATGATTCTAGGTCAACGGGAAGTACCCTATAGGTTTTGTGTGCATGCGATTCTCTTGGAAATTTCACAAAAGTTGGGCATAAACGTCTGTAACTTTGATTGCGTTGACTTAGAAGTTTGATTTATATCACTCGAGGTCGAACCTATTTGATGTTAATTTCAACTCTAGCTCCACGCATTCTTGACAGACGAACGGACGGACAGACGGACAACAAAGTGATCCTATATAGTGGTTTATTTTTTGTTTTTGAGGTACGGAACCTTAAAAAACTTACTCATGAGTTTTTCCAGTCTACGCCAATGGCGGTCTTTCATCGCCTTATCAGCCATAAGCTCCAACAAAGGGCAAGTTTGATTGAAGTCATCAATCTTGTTTTTCAGTTCTATGAACGCGGGCCAGTCTTTCATTGCTTTTGGAAGCTTACGGCATCTGAAGTTAACAATAGCATTGATCAGGGGACAAATTCCACTAAATGAATCGCTTCACCATAGCAATGGTATCGTCTCTCACATGTCGGCTTTTTACTTTTGATAAAAGAAACTACCGATGGAGGGACATGTCAAAAGTACTAAGGTCCAGTGATCTCTCCGTGCAAAATGCACCCCGCACGCCCCATCTTTCTTTCATCTATTTATGGACGATTCTACGACGATACCATTGTCACCGTAAAGCGACTGGTAAGCAGAATACGGCCCCAATACGTAAGGCATTTATTAGGTTGTTTTATAACAACTTATGCAGGGAGATGGGCAGACGATACCACTGACCTCACAGGTCGAACTTGGATGAGATTGGCGCAAGACCGTGTCAAGTAGCACAAAAGTTAGGAGGCCTATCTATACTCATCATCAGAAGTGGGTGAAGTCGTCATGATTATCTTACTGCATTTTATCTTTGTATTAAGTGAGTGAAACCGAGAGTAGAAGCTAATAATATTTAAGTATCTGAAATAAATTACCAAAAATGTGACGAAACAAATAAAATTACCATCAACGGATCGATATAGAAATGAAATTACCACAAATCGATAAACAAGTAAGATTACCTCAAATCGAATTCTGCCAGTTGTGCAACGATTGCTTCGATGTCGAGTGATGCCCACGACGTCTCGAAATAGCCATCGATGGAGTTCATAACAGCCACATATAGACTGTATCTGTAAATCATAAATATCATCATTAGAGATTGTTTTAATAATATTGGCCAGGTATTTTCAAATATAAATCAGTTCTAGCTTAAGAAAGCTATGCTGGTGAAATAGTACATTGTACACCTAGGCGAGAAGGTTCTCTCCTATCTTCCAACGATACATCTTCTAACAACGTAGGGAGATCGCTTCTTAAAAAACGTAAATATCCCTCGCCTGTCAGGTTGTGTGGCAACTCAAATGGGCCGATGACTTGGCCGTTCCAGAAACCTGTCCACAAGTTTATTTTAAATCTGTACTGGGACCTATCTTCTTTCTTTAATCCCGGTTACGTGAGCTACCAGCTGTGCGAGTTGTTCATATAAAAATATCCGTCTTTCTTGCAAGTCGATTCGTGACTCCACAGAATCTTGTTGAAATATGCGGGATCTTCTCTAAATTTTCTGAACATCGATTGGCAAAACGTCACTCTCAGCGGATGGTCCTGTGTTTGCAGACTCTGAACGCGTTGGTAATGGCACGGATGGAGCTTCTCCTATTTTAAAATTCTATGCACCGTTCTTGCTGATGTGCGAGTATTCCTCGCTATTACTCGCACCGAAGTTGTAGGATCGGATTCAATTTCAACTTCATGGTCAACCTGTTGTGGCCTTCCGGAACTAGTTCCGCCGACACCAGCTCCAGGAATTCGACCTTCCGTGTATGTATTATGCACTCTAATAAACACTTGATTATCGGGATGGCGTGCGTTGGGAAACCTTTCCCGATACTGTGCTGCGGCCTCATTGGCATTACCACCACACTCGCCGTAAATTAAGTGAATTTGAGCATACTCCATTCGGGTGTACTGAGTGTGTTGCGACGTTGCAGTCGATAAAAAGTTTAAATCACTAGACAAAATTAATTACGGAGTCACATCACAGCACGAAATCAATATTTGTCCAAATCACGAGGCAAAAGCAAAATCAGGGGCACAGTAAAATTGTTAAATTAGCTATACCTAAATAAATAATAAATAATGACAAACGGACAATTCACACAGAATCACCTCGCCCCAAGCTAAGCAGAGCTTGTGTTATGGGTACTAGATGACTGGTATACTCATAGGATATCTTTTTTTTTAAACTTCCAGAACACCCGGAACAAATATCTGCAGATCGTAAATACTTTTGTCTCGAGGCGGGAATGCAACCCACAACCTCCTGCATCGCAGGCGGACCTTCGCCCGCCGCGCCACAGAGGTCGTCAAATACATATGTATACTTATAACTCAGCGTCACAAAAATCGGACCTCTTCGAAAATATGTTCGAAGCCTCTTCAGCAGCTAGCTCATACGTTTTTAACCGACTTCAAAAAGAGGAGGTTCTCAATTCATGTGTATGTTGTTTTTTTGTATGTTACGCGATATCTCCGCCAAATATGGACCGATTTTGATAATTCTTTCATTCTATACAAAATGATCCCGAAGGGGGTCCCATAAAAATTGTATCCCCAGTGTATTAGTATTTATCCCGCAAAACTTAAAATAAGTATAAAAGTAAGGGAATTAAATAAATAAATAAATAAAAATATTTTATTTCAGATAACAGACGATCCATAACTTATATTAACTTAATACCAAATTACAAACAAGAAAAATTAAATTATACTAAAATTAAAGAGTAGGTGAAGGTGCGTTGTGCCGAGGATAATCAACCAGGGGAGTAGTGCCTCATTGATCATCCTCTTGAATTGGGAGATGACAGCACCGTTGTTGATAGATACTTTGCCATTTAGTGAAGGATCGTCCTCTTCTCTGATGAAACGAGGGTGACCCTTTTCTGTAACGACAGTCGTAGAAGAGTAAACAGAAGAAGATGGGTGCGATTCGCACAAGCTTGCTTCGAAGCATACGTCACATACGGGGTCGCATATTCGCATACTTATTGAAAGGTACCTACGATTTTTGTGATGCAGTGTAGTAGGAACTTACAATTTGCCGAGAAGGTTGAATTCCTTCTTCTTCTGGTGTAAAATAGGGTAGTCATTAACTTCCATTCCAAATAACTTCTCACCATTGGCGTACATTTCAAATCGGCGCCACAAGTCATCGAATCTCGCTTGGAACATTATTACCCTGAAATTAGATTATACACTTTGACAAATCGCTGTTGTATTTATTGGGAAACTTCAAAGTCGTCCAATTCTACAGCCTATACTTGTCCACAGTTGGACATAGTTCTCTCCTGATAAGTGCCTTATTAGCTCATACCGTGTGATTACGCCATAATTCTAACGCTGTTCATGTAGGTTGGGATTCGGGCAAGCGAGTTGGGAATCGTTGGTTTAGGGATCAACAAAGGCGTAAGCACTTATTTTTTTTATTATTCAACCCGTAAGCTGTAACTTCTACATTCCATGGGTACAATATGGATATTAGGCTTCAATTGAATTACATTATTATTTTAACATACCTACATAAGTGCGATCTTATTCTTATTTATTTGTATACTCACGACTACTAACTTATCAATTAACTTACTGCAATTTTTGTAAAAATTAGATTTTTAAGTACTGTTTTTTCTTATGTAAGTATATATATCCCAAATTAACCTGCGGAGGAAGGCCCTGGTGACCTGTACCACAATTTTTATAAACCGCTCACGGGCACCAGTCTCTTGCAAAACAAGATAACTAGATTTAAATAAGCTTAGGACAAAAATTATAAACAATTATCTTTTCTTTTCTAAGAGAAAATAAATATGGTATTCAATTCAATTCAAATTCAATTCTAAAACAAAAAAACTGCAAAACAGACCTACACTCGACAGCAAATAAACCGGGCCATTTTTCGCATTACATTTTCTCAAAAACTATAAAACGTATACTATCTATGTTAGCCCTACAGAAATTGCGGTTCATGATCATTAAAATGAATGCAAACTCATTGGGATTAATCAATTTAATAAGTGTTTATTAAGGATTTTACAAGAGTAATTTTTCAGTTATGTTTGTCGAGCCGCGTCTCAGCAAACTAAAGCAAACGATAGACAAAAGCTAAAGAAATGAAAAGAAACATACGGCTACCATCATTGTAGAAAAAAAGAACGCTAAATGAGAACTCTAGTCAAGGCAGAATAAATCGTTAGTATTGCTTTTGTTGCTTGATTACAAAGCGAGTAGACGATACTTTATAATAAATGTATAGTCATTTTAATCAGCATGAAACATGGGTACTTTATGCAGGTTTTTTCATAATTGTAAGTTTTATAATTATTGAGAAAATCGAATCAATTCCCAAGGTAACGGATGGCCCCCTTTATTTGCCGTCGAGTGTATATAATATTGGATTGTTTGTGAATAAGTTCAAAGCAGATCAGAATTTGCAAACAGCCCATTCCGTCTAACCCTTTTAGTTTGAATGCTTATTTTTTAGATCTAGAGAAATAAATGACCTTTATTCGGATACTGACCTGTCGCTGGCTTCACGCGCCGTCAACCCCGGCGTCATGGGTCCAAAGGCGTCGTAATCAAGGTCGAACTTGAGCACATCCGTATTGAACGTGGAAACACCCCCTGTCAACTCTTTTTGCAGAGGGCCTTGCATTTCCACTATTTTCTGCTGTGCTTGTGCCGCCTGGAAGAAATCGAGAGAAGTAAAAAGAATAAGAATCATTTATTTTATGAATTTAGAGTTAAGACTTAAATAACTAACTTACATGAATAGGCAGGCACATAGTGCTGCATCGTTAGGTAACCCGCCCGTTAGTTTGAAACCAATTTCTATATTTGAAAACTTGAATACCTCAGTAATATCGTATATATAATAGATTCGAAGAGACTTAGTTCTGCAGCATATGCTGTCAAAAAAATCCGTCATCTTACAGACGTTGATACTTCTAGACTTGTCTATTTCAGCTACTTCCATAGTATTATGTCTTATGGCATACTACTGTGGGGGAACGCTGCAGATATTAACACCGTATTTGTGCTGCAGAAGAGGGCTGTTCGTGCTATCTATAACATGGGTCCTAGAGAATCCCTGCGTTATAAATTCAAAGGAATAAATATAATGACAGTACCATGTCAATATATTTAAAAATGGGGTAAAACGGGTTATTAAAGTTTGAGATTCGTAGTTTGGCTTCGAATTTAAACGGCTGCAACTTTTTGATTATATAATGTTAATGACCTGAAATTGTGTGAGTTGATATACCTATCAAAAAAAATCTAAATTACATGACGTGTTTTAGGAATTTTCAAAGAAAACGCCTACAAAAGGATAAAATTAAATTGGGGTTAAAGTTATTGAGATATTATTAGTTACTTCTAAACCAGTTACCCAATTTGTTTAAAACTTACAGAGAATACTAAGCCCCTACTTAGTATTCTGAAGAGGAAGGAGGAGGATTCTAGGAGAGGGGAGAAGGGGTAAAACGGGTTATCAAAGTTTGAGATTCACCGTTTGGCTCCGAATATAAACGACTGTAACTATTGACACAACGCTATTGACTTGAATTTTAATGAACATTATATAAAAAAAACGTGTTTCAGGAATAAAAAGCGCACCTAATAAAGCATAAAATGGAGGTCTTTCAATAGGGTTTCAGCTGATCTCGAGAAGCTTTTTTTACACTAAAATTCACGCGAATGAAATCGCGAGTGGGTCACCTAGTTTACTGTAGGTATATTAAAAAAGCAATGTGTTGACGAGAATTGGAAACGGACGGGGGGTTACCAATCGATGCAGCTTACTGTAGATAGAATGAATTGCGTGTTCTGTCTATAAGTACTCTCTCAATTGTTGTTTTTCTTTGATGGAGTTAACACCTATTGGTAGGTATAAACGACGAAAGAATTGTTTTTAACTATCATAATTTAAATTAACTTACAGTCAACAGCATGTTCTGAAAAGCATATCGCAGTCCATACACCATATCAGCGTCGTCTTTGGGAATGTCGATATTGAATTGATTAAATGTCCCATAGCTTTCTTCAATTAGATCCAGCTCCATATCCATTCTGAAATCATATGTGCAAATCCATACTTATTAAAAAGTAACTCTCTGTTACCTACTCCTACTATATGTATAATATTATAAATGTCATAGTTTGTAAGCATGGATGTATGGATATTTGTTACTCTTTCACGCAAAAAGTACTGAACCGATTCGGTTGAAATTTGGTATGGGTATAGTTTCGGACATGGAATAGCATATAGGCTATTGTTTATCCCGATAAAACGCGGGCGAAGGCGCGGGCAGCAGCTAGCGTCTTATATAAATTTGGCACGGAGGTACATGATAGGTATCCTAGGGAACAACTATATTGTTATCCCGGAGAAACGTGTGTGAAGCTGCGAGCTGAAGCTTGTTTTATAAGTGCAATTCAAACCCTAAGTTCGGTTACTCGACCCTTAGTTCGGTCGGATTTAGATGACCGTAGTCCTGCACCTATGTTATGCACGTTAGAGGCGCAGTAAAAAATCCCATACAAAAATGGCACGTCTCAGTGACGTATCAATACTATCGAGAAACCAAACTCAAGGTTAAGGTCTGTAGTATGATGTAGGTAAGTGTTTTATTGTATCTAAATGTTACTTACCCTATGAATTCCTCTCTAATAAGTTCCAAACACATCATAGCGAGCCGCACATCGTCCAAGTCCTTGATTTTCTTAGACATTGTCTTCATGCGATCGTTTATGAATTGCATAAGTTTTTGGACTCGATCTCTGTAAGCTACACTGAGTAGCTTGCCTAATATTCTTTTCCATTCTGTTGATTCGACGTGTAGTCCTAGCTTTACGTTATCTGTGGGCAATTTTATTTCATATTCAGATCCGAACTTTGATGAAATAGGGCGAGCGCGGGGTGGCAGCACCGCGCATTAGCAGAGCGACCGCTAGCCCAGTAAATTCGTGGATTCAGCGCGCGATAAGTGATTAATTTAGCGCTAGGCCGGGACTACTTCAAGTGCCAACTTTTCAGCAGGCAGCGAAGTTGTTAAAGCCACGGCGCGGCGGCACTGCAGGTTGGTCGGTATGCGGTTTGGTTAGTTGGTAACTTCAATGGTAGTAGGCGCGTTGCATACCCCCAATACCCCTCATAAACGCAACTCAAATATCGTCGACCTTCCTTCAGGTAAGACTGTGGTCAAAATAAGGTATATCGACTACTAGCTGTTCCCCGCGGTTTCGCCCGCGTTAAATCCGAATTTCACATTTGTAGGGGGGATAAAAAGGTATTTTTTCCCCGTAAGTCTCCTATGGGAATTTGATGTTTTACCAGGATATATCCTATATGTTACTCCATTCTTTTAACTAGCTCTATGCCAAAAATCAAGTCGATTGTTTGCTTAGTTAGGGCGTGAAGGAAAGACAATCAAACACACTTTCGCATGTATGTAAGTATATTATTAAGGTAGGATAAAAAATAAAAACGTCCAGTGCGAGTTGGACTCGCGAACCGGGAGTTCCGTAATTATAAGAACTTGTTTCTTGCCAAATTTCATGATTCTAGGTCAACGGGAAGTACCTTATAGGTTTTTAGTGCAAGTGATTCACTTAGAAATTTCAAAAAAAAAATCATTAACGGCTGTAACTTTTGATTACTTTGACTTAGAAGTTTGATTTATATCACGGCTCCAAGAGGTTACGGACCTTGAGTATTTGATGTGAATTTCGTTAAACTCAATAGCTCCACGCGTTCCTGTGATAAGAGAGTTGACAGACGGACATACGAACGGACGGACAGACGGACAACAAAGTGATCTTATAAGGGTTCTTTTTTACTTTACGGAACCCTAAAAATTAAGCACATCGTAAGTAGTCATTTTTTGTTGTCAAGTTTCAATGAAAACCTCCACTGAAAACACCTTGAGACGTACTTAAATCTGAGTTGCGTTTTAATATTCGGAGGTAAGAGTTCAGAATACGAAAACAGACATCTGACGAACCACCATCGAACCTGCAATTCCGAAATGCGGGCGTAAATTAAAAGTGAACACTTAACACACCCATGTTAATTTGAACAGATCCAATTATGTGTCGCTCTGGCAAATTAAGAACTTCTTCCGTCTGTGCTTCATACTTCTTGAGCATATCCCTGATT
Source organism: Eupithecia insigniata (assembly GCA_947859395.1). NCBI lineage: Eukaryota > Metazoa > Arthropoda > Insecta > Lepidoptera > Geometridae > Eupithecia > Eupithecia insigniata. Next base: position 7,157,900 of record OX401995.1, on the reverse strand, counting down.
ATAACATTCAACGGGTTAGAATCCACAAAATCTTGGACTTGCTGGACCCTGTCTTCGGCCCAGAGATGAGAGAATCTGCCGTAACTCTGAAAATATTAACTTGAAATTGTGGGGTATAAAAACAAAGGCGCTCCAGGAGAATGGACAGTGGCGCCTTTGCTTTTATACCCCACAATTATCAAATGGAAAGACTTCAAACTAACAACCTATTTTATATGTATGGCGGCTAGCGACAAGTAGGAAATTGGGCTGACGTCATATGAGTAGACAAGAACATAGTAGGGCGGAAACTTCCACAAAAACCTCGGACAGGTTCGTCATTACTCATATGCTGACGTCCCCAGTAGAAATATAACATTAGTAGTTCGATATTCAACTCTTTTATAAGTGATCTCCCTCCCAGTAACACAACTCGCTGCTGTGAACGAAACGTCACCGATAAGGATATTATTTCAGGTCGAGTTCAAGATGGCGTGACGGCCATCGAGTGTGTCCACCGCGACGATCTCCATGGTTCAGTTTGTAGCTGTCGTTCCTGAAAGTCGCGTTTCAGAAATGGCTTGGTTGAACCAGCGACAACTTCTTCTGCTTTTGGCCGTTCGAAGACAAAGACGATGTAAAAAATTGGATTCATCCGTTAATAAATTAATTAATTCGTGACAGATTTAAGCATGCGTAGACAAGAGCGATTTGTTTTCTTTACAAATTGCAACAGCATGAGTCGTGACGATGCTTGCACAATGATCGTAATGATTACCTTGCCTATAAAAGACGATCATACGATAACGATCATCGCCGATAGTGAAGTGGAGGCGTAAAACAAAAATCGGTCCGTTACGATCTCAGGCAGAGTTCTAGTGGTCGCGCCGAACTACTCATATCTTCGGCGGTCGGGTGACATGACGGGCGTGCGGTGGACAGGCGGCCATAGTAAATGCTAAGGATGGGAGTTATTGGATATTTTGGCTACCGGTTATTAGTTGGGTATTTTGTTTCAATACCGCTAGTACCAACTGGTACCCAATAACGTTACAATACTCTATACCTGTTCTGATTTCTACCCAATATATTTCTAACCGATTTGGTTAGAAATACCATCTAACCGATTGGGTTAGAAATACCATCTAACCGATTTGGTTAGAAATACCATCTAACCGTTTTGGTTAGAAATACCAAATACTTGTTGCAGCTACATAACTTTACGGGTGAACGGTCCGCTAGTACCTATGCGTAGATGATAGTTAGGTAAGTATAGGTATTAAGGCGTTGGGTAGTTACGGTCGGATAGGCGCGATGCTCACTTTGCACAGTTATTCCCTAGCGGTATGCGGATTTTACAATAGCGTTAGATATTTTAGGACCATGCTAACAGGTACTGAGTTAGTTATTGAATACCGGACTCATCTCTAGTAAATGCACGTTGATATATGTATTTATCGGTACTTCGTCGCCGTCATCTCTTTATCGCTGATGTTTCGTTGACGGTGGCGGCAGAGGGCACATTTCTATGGCGTACTGGAGGGCAATTCTGGGAATATATCTACTCGATAGATAAGGCAAGAACTGTCAAAATATCGAGAAAAACCTTCGATAAATATCGAATTGCAGATTTTACAGAATAGCGTTGTGGCGTACCTACGCGCCACTCGACACCGATCCGATGTATGCGTCCCAAATAATAATCTTCAAATATCATATAATAATGTCTAATTTTCATTTCGCATAATTCCTTGAACTTGGGCCATACCCCAAGTGTGACGTACACGTCGGACCGGCCGGTATCGCTCGGTCACCGGATAGATTGGAACACCTACACTGATACCTACAGCGTATTCTGTAAAATCTGCAATTCGATATTTATCGAAGGTTTTTCTTTGATGTGTTGCTCGATAAGTCGCACGAGAATGCAGTTTTTGGCTGTACTCGATATTTATCACATGATATTTTTATCCCGTGATAATGAGTATCACTCTTTAAAGTATCACTTGATACACAGAATTGGCCCCCTGAAGCTGTACGAAATGTTATGCCAAACGTCTTCCTAGCCGAATTTTCGCCCACGGCGAATTCTTCTCAACGAAGTCTAACTATTTCTTGCGCGCAGGACATTATTATAATGCACAAGTGCGTGTACAAAGACATACTCTCTCTATTGCCTCACTCTGGACAGACCGACACTAATGACCAGCCTGAGGTCAGGCTAAAAGCTAACAATATACCATACACATACCTCAACCAACTTCTGGATATCAGGTTTGTACATATACATCATGCCCTGTAAAGCCATCACTGATCGAACGATGTCCTTATGCTCTGATACCATACGGAAGTAATTTCTAATACCACCCACAGTTGACGCTGACCGGGAACCGGCTGAAGATATAAATAAATAAGTTAATACATATTGTTTATTTCTCTTATAGTAAGTGCCATAGAATTTAGCAGTGCATCCCAGGCACAGCTTTTTGTTTTGTAAGTTATAAGGCCATCCAAGTGAAATGATGTTGGTTTGTAGGAGTAATTGACACGACTGTAGTAGTTTGAATACTGAATGTTTATTGAGTAAATACATGCCTTTTTATACTATAAATTTACCTCTAATTGTATTATAATTAATTGCTTATCTTAGTAATATGATACTCTTGATTTACAATAATTAAATGATATTCTATTTTCCTTATCTAATCTATTGACCTAATTTTTCTTGTGGTTTTAATACATAAATGTGAATTCTATTTCCTTATCTCTAAATAGGTATTTGTCATAGAGTGACGTCTTAAGTTAGGTATGTACCTACACTACACAAGAGCAACAGCGTCGTAACTTACTCGATCTCGTATTTGACAATGCGGAAGATCCTATCATCAGCCTCTCTTTCTTAATTGCTTCTTGTTGGCCCCACATATACACGTAGCGGTGGATATCCATGATGCAATTAAGCACAACCTGAAACAAAATCACCATCATCATTAGCTTATTTGCTTCTATGAAAACGAATTTAACGCATTCACTGCACAGCCTCCCGCCTATTACCGCCACGGGGGATGTGTGCGTCTTGGACCACATAGTGTTAGGTGGTAAAATTAGTCTTGTAATAATCAATTTTAGTAGGTATCACGCACGGAAGCTTCTGCCAGCAGCTACGATAAGTGGGGCTAGGATGCGCGCCACGAGATATCTCTCTCGTCTCGTTATCTCGCGAAAAATGGCGGCATCTCGATTTGTCGACCGATGCTAGCATGCAGCACCATTTAGTCGTCACTTCTCATCACGTGAACGATTTTAGTGAATGTATATCTTATCTGTGGTAGCCTTTCTCGTCAAATGCTAAGATGCGCGCCAAAGATTACTCTACTTTTGACAGTTAATCGCGAGAATAATGTCGTCTTTCAATTTGACCACGAGAAAAGACGAGAAATTTTTCTAGAATTTTTTCTTCGGATTTTGTTGTTCATGGCGTATCAATATAATTTATTGGCGGTGTATAATATAATGATAGAAAAGACTGAAAAATACAAAGAAAACGTATAAAAGATGTTTGGGACCCTCCCGATTTTGAATTTCTGCGGCTATGGCTGGCGCATCAGAAAATATCATAATAATAATATGCTGTATTACCCGTGCGAAGCCGGGCGGGTTGCTAGTGCTAACTAAATCATATATGTAAACTCTTGTTTTCTGTCAATCTACGGAAAATGTTCCATTGTGTTGATTTTATGTGAAAGAAGAAAATATATTTATTTGGCCATGCCTACAAAACACACACACAACACGATGTGTGCGAGTCAAACTATACCTACCTTATCAATGTAGGAAAGGAACCCTAATGAACGTACAAGTACGTTCATTAGGTGCACGTGCACGCTTATGTGGCACAGAGTTGACAGAGTAGGTCCCTACTAGGTACTTGTTTTTGAATGTGGTCACCTGTTTATCCTCTAAGGTGCGAGGCAAGCTAGGAATTAGGAAACTCGATTTGGTTTTCGATTATATAGGTAGTGATACAAATCGATTCATATCGAGTGCGATACGAAGGGAAGCTCGATTCACATTGCACGCTACATTCAAATGTTTTGCGGTTAGTATGTTATTTTGCATTTTACAAGGACAGTGGCGGTAAGTGCTTTGCTAACTATGTGCTAGTTATAATATTTATTATATTCTAGAATAAGAAAGTTAGTACCAAGCCCTTCCCCGCCTTTTTGTTTTATTTTTGTTTTCTGGCTTTTTAGACGGTAAACAGTCTAAGAAAGCTACAAAGTCCATTCTACCACCGAAAATGTTCAAACTACCAATAAAAAGGTGAAAACTATGAAGGTTAGTTTATTTCTTACGTGCTGTTCACAAAAACCATAGCCAATTGAATGAACTAAACTGTCTCTACGCGAGAAGGACTACTCGACAACGAGTATTATGTCTTTCGTGGCGAGCATCATAGAGTAAATGAGAAAACAACTGACGACGACAAAAATAGTCGTCACGCGCGCGACGACTTTCATGGTGCGCATCTTAGCCCTAAAGGAGTCCATGTTCTTTCCTGGGAATTTATGAATCTTCTTGCCTACTCGTACTTTAATAAATCTTCTAGTCTTTTTGTTGTGAAAACGTAACAAACCTAGTAGTCACAGAATCTTTCTTCCCTATTATAATATTAATATGATTACGGGAAGATGAATAACTAACTATAATAGCGAGCTTTAATCTGGAATCCCTTCGTGGCGGGTTGCTCAAGAGGATTTTTTTTTAATTTCGGTACATTGAACTATGAATGGTGTTCATTTAAAAGGAAACTTTGTTTGCTTTCAAGTGATAAGATATCAAGATTAAAAAATAAATAAAATGTAAAAAAAAAAATTACATTATACGTGCGTGATGAAACGTAGTAATTCTGCAGCCGGATCTACTCCTACTATTATCATAAACGCCCACTTTTTTAAGGATTTCATAACATTCAAACGAAGTATATGGTGTTTTGTTAGAAAAAATTATGTTTTTTTATAGTATTTAGACCTTCGTTTGACCGCAATGTCACCTGTTTTTTGTTTTTACGTTCCATGACACAAGATGTATAATTATTGGTTATATTATGGTACGAGTTTAATCGCTAACAAAATTGACCTTAATGGCCTTTGAAATGATATACCACAATCCCTATTTGATTGTGATGATATCAGTACAATAACAAATAATTTCTAAATCCTACACAATATTTTCATTTTCATTAGCTTACACGTAACATAATAAAATATGTAGTTTTTCATAAATTTTAGCAAAATTTTACATAGGCATTGATATTCGAAGCAGAAAAATATATCTTTTATACATGGTTATGCACTGTAATTACGTTGTAATTTTAAAAGCACATACTCGATATCAATAGCTCTGAGTACATATTTTCATTTTTATTTAAGGCTGGGTTAGCCGGATTTAGGGATTTTTAACTGTCCGTACCTCAATAACTAGAAGGCCTATAGTTTTGAAATTCAAACATATTATAGTTGAGGATATTTTCTAATGCATCACTAGACAAAAACACGATTAGTGACATTTCACCCTATAAAAAAAATGTCAAAGTTACCTCTAAATGAAACTTTAAATGATCACTGTGAATAGAAAAATGAATAAAATGACACAAATTGTATACCAAAACATTGCAAACATTATTACGCAGTACATCACTAGAAAATATTTTTATATGTCATACAAATATTTTTCAAAGCACCTAAATAACTACAAAATCGTGCTCGGCTGTCTGCGCACCGTCTTGCTCCTTGCTTGCGTCTTGCAAGTGCTGGGCTCACCTCGCCTTAACTTGTTTCCTGTGTACTTACAATTAAGATTAGTTATGTTGTTTTGACATAATTATCTGTTTGTATTAGCTGGAGAAGCTACTGGCTCCTGAAATACAGTTTTTAAACTACATAGTTCAGGAGCCTATGGACTCATTTTACATGTATATGTAACTCACCTATATGTACCTATTATGTCAATAAATAATATTTTTAGTTTTTACTTTTACTTTTATTGTACATAAATTGTAATTGTCTAGATCAACTGGCGATGAAGCGGTTCCAGTTTAAAGCTCGCGAGTTCGTAGTTACGCGCGGCTTCGCTCGCACACATTTTCCGAGATAAAGTTCTTTTACCGTGATACCACTCATCCCCTTCTCAAATTTAATTAGGATTTGTTCAGCCATTTAGACGAGAAAGGTTACAGTTAGACAGACAAACAGACTGAGTTACTTAGAGTACGGTTATGAATGTGGAAAATATGGGCAAAGTGCCAAATAAGGTGGCAATACAGGTCGTTCACCTCCAACGCGAAATCGCAAAATAGTACAGGTAAATTATCGCTATTTTGTTACTTTCCCTACAAACCTCAAGCGACACGTGTCCAGAGAATTGTATAACCCTTAAAAGTTCAAAATTTTAAGTTGTACCCCATTTTTGTTTCGTGAAGGGGATAGGTGAACGACCTGGAGGGTAATTCTGACAACATATCTACTCGATAAATATGGCAAGAACTTTAAAAATATCGAGTGATAAACATGCGTATTCTGGAAAATCGGCCATTCGATATTTTTCGAGGGTTTTTCTTTGGTGAGTTGCAGACAATGCAGTTATTGGCGGTACTCGATATTTATCACATGATATTTTTATTGAGTATCACTCGATAGTAAGTATCACATGATACGCAGAATTGGCACCCTGTATTGACAAGCTATCTGGCACCGAGTATACCTGCGAGAATGAAGTCTGAATTTCTTCTAAAGTAGGCTTAACGAGGATATTGGGAATTTGCAGAAGCATGTTCGTCAGCATCAGCGGGCTGAGTTTCTTCTGCTCTTCCGGATCTGTCGTCATTGTCAGAAAACTGAAAGAAACATTTTGAAAAATTGCTTCAGGTGATAAAGTATATCTAGGCAATATAGACAATTTTGTACTACACGGACAGTCATTTATGGTGAGTACTATAAACTACGTGCTGGGGTCGAATATAATAAAAGTTCCCATCAGCCAAAAATCAAGCAATATTAAAATAAAAACATCAAGTGCGAGTTGGACTCGCGCACCGAGGGTTCCGTAATTATAAGACCTTGTTTCTTTCCAAATTTCATGATTCTAGGTCAACGGGAAGTACCGTATAGATTTTGAGTGCACGTGCATTTTACTTGTGCTATAAGGCCATGCTTCTTGCCAAATTTCATGATTCTAGGTCAACGAGAAGTACTCTAGGTTTAGTGTGCATGTGATTACCTTGGATTTCAAAAAATTGGGCATAAACGTCTGTAACTTTTGATTGCGTTGACTAAGAAGTTTGATTTATGTTTATCATGGCTCCAAGAGGTTACGGACCTGTGTATTTGGTGTTAATTTCAACTCGATAGCTCCACGCGTTCCAGAGAAAAGAGGGTTGACAGACGGACGGACGGACGGACAGCAAAAATATCCTATAAGGGTTCCTTTTTTCCTTTTGAGGTACGAAAGTCTAAAAATGAGAAACCTGGATACAGAAGCTCTTCGTCTTAAAATATCCAAACTCTGCCTAGTGCATTTGATCAGAGCTTCCACACATTTTGTTGCGAAGTAAGCGAACAGTTCGTTGCATTCGTTTATTGTGGGCTGGAGATCGAAACGATCGGGGTTTTCTATCTCCAAAAATGCTGAAACATTTATTTTTTATACATTAATTATAGGAGTACTACTACTAACATAGATCCAATTTCACCGTTGCAATTGAACGCAATCAACATAAGAAAACTCAGTTCAGCGCACTGAACGAGTTCACGGCACGTTGATTCGGTTCAATCTGAACTTAGCTTAAAGAACGGTGAAATTTGAACTCAGACCTTAGTAAAAAGATTCAAAGAGAAGGGTTTGGGACCACAAGCATTTCCATCGACAATTCTATGACACTTAAACGGGATGTAGATACTTTACCATTTCGGCGGTTTGGGAGACAAGTCTAATAATAATTCTCGTGTGAACATTTAGTTTAGGCGTTTAGGCTAAAATAAGAGTTTCTAAAATAAACCTATACTCTACTATGTTGTATTGAGAGATGAAGAATTACCGGCATCTTCTGGAAACACTCTAGTTGCTGAAGTTACTTGCTTTAATGCCCTTTCGAAGTCTAACCTGGAATATATGATAAATAGTTAGTAATTATTATAACAATTCTGCCCACGTTTTGGCACACCTTGTATCTAATGAATTTTTATACGTTTAATAGTCACCTATGTGTTCAACAAGTCGGTAAAATGTTTTTTTTTGTACTTGCCGTTAATATTTCCCGAGCTAACGAAGCACAGAGAGCGAGTAGAGTCACAGATTAGGTAAGTTACGTAGAGTCACGAGAGCGTAGCGAGTTGCCCTAAAGTAGACTACTAAGCTAGCGAGGGATTTAAAAGAAACGAAACAAGAAACATTTGCTGTTAAACAATCAACGCCAATGTGTTCAACTATCTGTACAAACCGTTGAACTTTACACCTCGACTAGCGAGATTTTTTTTGAATTTTTGTAAAAGAGGTTGAATCGTGAGCAAATGTTTTTAGTTTTGTATCTTTTAAATCCTTCGTTACCTAAGCAGTCTATCTTTAAAGCCACTCGCTCTGCTCGTGACTCTATTCTAGACTGCTTCGCTAGCTCGGGATTTAATATCAGCACGCAACAAAAAAAAAATGTTTTGCCCACTTGTTGAACAAATATCTATATTCAATATGTGAGCTAAAAAATATTTTGCTCACTGTTTTTGTAATAAGGTCACCGTTTTCGAGCGGGAGTGATGAAATAGTACATTTTACACCTAGGCGAAAAAGCCCAATTCCTATCGAGTGTGTTATTAGCGCAGGCGCAGCCGAGGGCTTTAAACACACGAGGTAGGAATCGCACTTTCTGCCGAGTGATACATAGTGTTTCATACTACACCTTCGAGGAAAATAAAATACGGAATATATCTTCTATTTCTGGCAGTGTCACAAAACTTTCACCATCACTCGACGACATTCTGTAGAATTATTAAAACTGCCTACACCCAATTCAAATTTAGAAGAACTTCCCGCGCCGCCCTTTATCACTTAGGTTCTTTTTTCAAAATATTGTTCGAAAACCGGACTTGGGAGTAATAAATACAACACCTAGGCGAGAACGTGCCTAATTCTTATAGTTTGTGTCATTTGAGGGCCGAGGCGCAGCCGAGGGCCTTAAAACACACGAGGTAGGAATCGCACTTTCTGCCGAGTGATACATAGTGCTTTATACTACACCTTCGATGAAAATATAAAGCAGAATAAATATTTTATTGCTGGCGGTGTCATAAAACTTTCACTATCACTCGACGACATTCTGTAGAATTAATAAAATTGCCTACACCAAATTCAAAATTCTTCGAACTTCCCGCGCCAGCCTTTATCACTTGGGTTATTTTTCCAAATATTGTTCGGAAATCGGAAGAGGCAAGCGGACTTGGAGTAAAAACTTTTTGTCGTTTGACCTATTATGAAAATAACCATAGCTACCGGCCGATCTTTTAGGAATTAAAAAAAAAATAACACATTAGAAATGGATTTCCATACAGTTTTCCCTCCCGCTAAAACGCGTGAGAAATGAAATTCCATACAGTTTTCCCTCCCGCTAAAACGCGTGAGAAATGAAATTCCATAGAGTTTTTCCTCCCGGATTCCTATACGCCTGCAATGACTTTCTTTCTATCTTATAGTTGGAAAAGGAATAGGCTACTTTCCGAGCAGGTATAGTATAAAAACTTTTTATCGTTTGACTCTTATTGAAAACAACTATAGCTACCGGCCGATCTATTAGGAAATCAAAAAAAATAACACGTTAGAACTGGATTTCCATACACTTTTCCCTCCCGCTAAAACGCGTGAGAAATGAAATTCTATAGAGTTTTTCCTTCCTGTACGCCTGCAATGACTTACTTTCTATCTTGTATTTGGAAAAAGAATAGGCAACTTTCCGAGCAGGTGTAGTATAAAGGTCATTTCCATCCCATGGGTAGGTACTAATTTATGGAATAAAAAGTAGAGTACGAGTATGTGTTCTCGTTGATATAGCGCTCTCTCTCTATCTTCGTCTTGGGCATTATTAATCCCTTTCGCATTAACACTGGGATTCTAGTACGCTGTGTTATTCCAGGTACACATCCTACATCCTACACATATGCAAAATTTCAGCTCGATAAGTTCAGTCGTTTTAGCGTGAAGAAGTAACAAACATCCATCAATCCATCGGAACTTTCGTATTTATAATATTAGTGCGATAGTGTAATGTTGTACCCATTCTTTAAAAGCCGACTCTCCCCCGTATACTGAGGGAATCGCCATAAATCTAGGCTATACCATTAACAATTTATTACTTGCTCACCAATTATCTTTTAGATCTCTTATCTGCTGCGAAGGAACGCTTCCCAGAAATTTGTTTATAAGCTCATTGACAGCTATTTCAGCGTTCCACGATTTCTGTTGCAAATCAGACGCTGAAAAAAATTTTTGTTTAAAGTTTCGTAGCAAACATCCATCAATCCATCAGATGTTCGTGCAACGGTGACATCATAGACAGACTAGTATTGTAGCGTTAAAAAGTTAAATTGCATTTTTAAACGCATAATATTCCTCCAAAATCCATTTGTTTGCAGAAATATGATTTATTTTGTACTCAGTAGATGTCTAAAAATATATCGGAGTAGTTTCTTAAAATCAGACATCATGCAAATACCACGTATAAATGTGCTTCCTCCAAGTCACTTAGGTCAAAAAGAGGGTCAACCTCGGAATGAAAGATAATAAGCTATTAACTTGTAAAAACCTTTATTTTGGCATTCTGAAAGTTGTCTCAAGTCTCATAAAATTCGTGTCCGCGTCTTATGATATTCAAGGTCAAAGGTCACAAAAATCAGTTTATTGCTAATATCTCGTTTCCTATACCTCTAATGACATTTACATTTAATATTAAAATTTTAGATTTTTTTTATCATATACTCAACCGTTTTTGAGATAGAGAGCAGAGAGCGCTTAGACAACTTTTGGAATGTCAAAATAAAGGTTTTTGAAAGTTTATAGCTTATTATCTTTCATTCCGAGGTGCAACTCCTAATATGACTGGACTAATATGGATGGAGGCGGCTCAGGACCGCTATATGTGGCGTCGTATGGGTGAGGCCTATAAGGCCGAGGCCTAAGCTGTGGACGTATATGGGTTGATATGTTGATGATGATGAAAAATTACTAAAACATTGTCACTTCCACCAGAAAATCCAAGCTTTTAAATTATAACTACTCGTTAAACGGCATTAAATTTAAACGTGTTAACGATGCTTATGTATAAGTCCTAGATCCCTAATCACATTAACACGTTTTAATTCTTGTTTAAATTCGCTCATCATGGTTTTGCCATACACACCCCACTCGGCAGGCGGATTAGTGATCGAGGTGTTAAAAATACACAGAATGAAGCTGCTCTACTTCCCCTGACAGGTTCCCTGAGTCAGGGAGCCTTCCAGAGACTTTACGATATCCACGGATTGAATTGGAGATGTTGGTTCTTATTACGCCGCGACCGCCAAGGCGCTATTCCTCTTAGATACTCATAACGTTGGAAACGAAAAGAGTTTTTCTTACAAATGTCAGCACGCCTGTGGTAGTTCTCGTCGTAGAAAGCATTTGGCTCGACTGCGTGATCGGGTAAATACACCAACATTGTTTTAGTTATCGATAACAGGATTGCGTCTATCCGAGCTTCTTTCATATCAACAACCTGAAAAAATATTATAATGACAATTTGCTTAAAAACTACGCATCAAAGCAAATAGCTAAACTAAAACGGGCATATGCTGGACAATTACTTACTAGGAATAAAAAAATATTTTTAAATATATGTTCTATTACAAAAACTACCTGCTGCCCGCGGTTTCGCACGCTTTTGAAGTAGTTTATTTCCGTAACATTTTTTTCAATTTACAGGGATGTCTGCCAAATTTCACTAACATCCGTTCAGGTGTGAAAAAGTAACAGACAGACAGTTACTTTCGGATTTATAATATTAGTTTGGATAGCCTGTATATTATTCCAGGTACATCTGAGCATGCAAAATTACAATCCGAATAGTTTTGTTTTTTGCTTGAGAAAGTAATTTTTATCCAACCACTCAAGCTTTCGCATTAATAAAAAACCTTGATACTAACCAACAGCTTTTCTGTTAGTTTATACTTCATCAACATCATAACTTAATCCACCGCTGGACATTGGCTCTATGTCATTGTCATTCGCGCCGGACTGCACTAGTTCGGGTCAGGTAATAACGTTTTTTACAGATCGACCTATCATTACCTATCACTATCATACTAAGGAAAAAAAACAAGCAACAAACAAACCTCCTTGACGAACAAATCAACCTCGTCCAAGACTGCCATGATCCTGTCGCAATACGCGGGTATCTCCAACGAGGTCCATGTGATCGTTGATAAACCCGGCTGGAACGCTTTCTCTAGCTTGATAAGCTGGGCTCTTAGAAGTGGAAGATAGAGTTTCGGCATTGCACTGGAAAGATGTAAGGAGTATGGACAATGGGCATGGCCATGAGGAGGCTAAAGAGGTGGATGAGTGGAGACCGTGACTCGGTAAATGCAGTGACGGTCTCTAGCCAGCGGCTTGGCCAACGGTCTGCGAGAAAATGCTGGCAGATGCCACGCATCCAGCGTGCGATTCGTTATTCGTGATTCAAATGACACTCTCGTTAGCAATCGGTCACTTTTTAATTCTTTAATTCACTTTGCATTAATTTAACACAAGTGAAGTGAACTTACAATCGAATTTTATTGTTTCTCTTTACACAATACATAATTTTTTCATAGTTTCCAAGTATTTTGTCCTTGCAAAAAGCGACGATTTGGGCGCCATCCGGAACATCTGAAATTTATATTTTAATCAACAGTTGCCAATTTATTTTGATTACTGCAATGAACATGTCTAAATCTACTATCTTGTTAAAACTTTTTGTTTAATGTACTTACATAGTCCTAATTGCCACATATATTCAACTTCTCTTATACATTCCGGTATATAAATACTAAAGTTTACAATATACAGGTTTGAGGCAGGGTGTCGAATCAAAAGCGGAGCTGTCAGACCCAATCGCACCTGTAATATAGAATTTGTCAGATCAATACGTCCATCGCAAAATGAAATGAAAGTACATGAGTATAAGCATGAAAATAACCTGTCCAACGTTCTCCGTCCAAGCTTTGTGATAAATCAGTTCATATTCAGTAAATACGATGCACATAACGTTGAATAGTTTGATACATCTCTGGGTGTTCTGCAAAAAAGTCCAATTGAATCGAAAGAAACACTCCTCTAAAATATGACATCATACATACCTACTATCACAGGCTTATGTTATAAAAGCGAAAGTTTCAATGGATGAATGCCTGTTACCTTTAACATTAATTTGCGCAATTTCTCCAGTCATAAATGTTATAAGGACAATTATTTTAATAATTAGAAATCTATTAATATTAAACTGTACTTTCTGTGTGGTAAATTCGGCGTTAATCATATCCAGAATTTGGACACTCGGAGGTGCGACACAGTTCTAAACATGCGCATAAGTTTAGAACTGTGTCGCACCTCCGAGCCCAATGTTCCATTTAACTCGGAGGCTGTAGTATGTATTTGCTCATTTAATAATAAACATTTAAACATAATCATTGGACCCCTCCACGCCATAACTACGGAACGGATCGTCCGACTTTTTTTATTAATGGAAAGCTACACTATACCTGATTGGCATAGGAAATGTTTTATCAGGGTACCGGCGGAGGCCAGAGGGCGAAGCTGTGAGCAGGATCTAGTCTTTTATAAAATACAACTTGTTCCCTGATTTCTAGGGGAATAAAAAGTACTTTATTCCCGTAAATTTCCCATAGGAATTTGATGTTTTACCAGGACATAAAGAAGTATGTTACTCTACATCCTTTCAAATAACTCTAAGCCGAAAATCAAGTTGATTGGTTGCTTAGTTAGGGCGTGAAGGAAGGACAAACAAACACATTTTCGCATTTACAATATTGGTTAAGATACCGGCGTGTTCTCAAAATCCTATAGCTGTTTTAAAGAGATTATATCTCACCATATGCTCAATAATTTCACGTTGATCCTTGAACGTTTCCATAGGACTCTTGATATTCTTGTCGTAAAATCTTATCCACATGATGCGGCCGGCCACTGGAGGCATATTTCTTGGTAATTCCGGGTCCTCTCTTTCTTCATTATATCTAAAATTATTATAATATGAGAGAGAGAGATAATTTATTTGGCCAAAAACATATAAACATCTTATTGACTAGGTTTTTATTTATACTTAAATAAATTATAAGATGGTATGTTAGTAATTAAGGGTAAAATGGGTCCCTGCCTCAGCATGTTGCAGTATTAAAGCATTTAACCAATACTACGCTTGTTTTCAGGAAGGGCCCGTAAGAAGTGACGTGTGAGAAGATACAGAGTTAGGTATGAGTTATCCAGTCTGCTTATTTACTAACTTTGTGACATAGTGTACCACATACAGGCCTGTGTGTGGTCAAGTGATCCCACATCACAAAAAGGTTAAGAACCACTTGGTCTAGAGCCTTAGTCGACTCTTACGACCTTCACGAGTTGAGTTGGAGGGTCGATTCTAACACTGGGCCCGCCACAACCTAGGTTATGTGGCATACCTAGAAATAGGAATCTCACCTGTCACGAATAGACTCGATTTCCGCAGTATATGTGCTGATCAGATCGTAGTACTGATCCTCGAGATACATACACCCAAGTTTCAGAGTTTCGAATCTTTTAAGCAGCTGTAACGCTATTTCTGTGGTAGGACATTTGTTTACACTCTGAAAATTAAATAAACATTAATATATCTTTGGCATGTATGTCTTATGTATATTCTATCTAAGTTTATGATATATGTACATACCTACTTAGAATTAGTATTCTGATGTACAATCTTAGGCAAGAGTACTTAAGGATGTATGAAAAGATTTTTCGAAATTTTAAGTTACAGTTACATTCTGAACACAAAGTACAATTAAATAGCTATATAAACAGGTAATTACGAACTAAACTTTACAATAGATGGAAACATATGAGAATTACATTTATCATAAAGTTTTCGAGCAACAATTCTTGATTTGCAACTGCGTCCATGTATACTTTGAAGTCCTTATCAAAATCAGGACGTCTGTAATTTAAAACAATCATGGGGTGGTTGAAAGTACGCAAAAGTCTTTGAGTTTTATTATCCACAAAATATAAAGCCCACTCGGTTCGTTTTAAATAATGTGCAATATTTAATAGGTAGTAGAAATACTAATCCATCAGCAAAAGTAAGTACCTACCCTTCCTGATTGTTAGTAAAAACTTTTGTAGTAAGAACTCTGCAGAATTGCGTTATGTGTTGGTGCCTTTTTATCGTCCGGTGAAAAAGAAAGAAATATTCAAATCATACCTATGGTCCAGTGCGTTATAAGTTTTAGTGGATATAGACTTAAACAATTTGTTAAAATTATTCGCGTATTCTTCAGTGCCTTCAAGGGTCGTCTTGTTCAAGACGTAATACGTGATATAAGTTTGAAAGAGCGTTATTATCTGAAAATAAAAAGAGTTAAAAATAATTATAATCGCTTATTTCCTATCTTACATAGCAAAACTAGCAGAATAGACAGGATGCCCCTTTTCTAGAGGATCGAACAAAGTGTACACTCACACACAGTCACTAATATGGAGGATATTTTTACTGAAAAAACCGCTCCAACTGAAAAACACGCAGAATGTCCAAAGGAGTTCAATGTGCATAGGAATCCCCTAACTGTTAGGGGATTCCTATGCACATTGAAACATGGTAATCTGTTAGGGCCTAACAGATTACTATGTTTGATCCCCTAAGATTTGACATAGTATGACTGTTGCTTGAGAATAATGATACAATCATATTCAACGAATTTTTTTTCGAACTCACTTTCAAGACTCGCGTTTTAAAAGTCTCGAACTTGCCAAAAATATACATCTCAGAACAGTCAAACGGTCTTTCGTCAGATGCTTCTATCATTTCCTTTTGCGTCTCGCTGTAGCATTCACGATAAAAATTGTAGAGATTCAGGCACAGCTGGAACAACAATAAACACTTACCTACTGCTTTCGGCCAGAGCCCTGAGTTTGGTTTCGCGATTGTTTCATGATGTTTTATTTCTAATATATATGACACTAGATACTTTCCGCGACTTCGCACTTGTTTGTCTCCGGAATACCATTTACCTCCCTTTCATTAGTATCCGTTTAGCCATTTACGTAGTTCCATGTCACATCGAACTACGTAAATGGCTGTACGGATAATAAAGAAAGGCAGTAGTTCATGTGCACGTAGTTCATTGTGACATGGAACTACGTAAGTCAATACTAATATTATAAATTCGAAAGTAACTTCTAAATGGCTGAACAAATATTAATGAAATTTAGGAAGGTAAATTGTATTCGGGGACGGATAAGTGCAAAGCCTCTAGCGTGCTGACATGATCCAGGACATGTACCAAACCCCTGACAAAAATGGAACGTCTCTTTACTATCGAGAAACCTACCATCTGGCCCAGTAACGATAATACTTCATTGGTCTAGCCACTCAGATGTAGGTAATACTGTTCAGGCGAAGAAAGTAGATTTTTAATCCGACCGCAGACTAGAATATACAGGGCGTCCCACGACCATGCCACATGGAGGGAAAGTATCTTAAATTATATTGTAGATAGATAATTTTACTGAAAGAAGACTTCATTTTGATTTTAAAAACAATTTAAACTGCATTAATTTTTTTTTTAATAATCGGCTCCCTGAACCTTAATCGAACCCGCCAAATAGTAAAAATAATTTTACGTAATTTTACGATACTGATTAAAAAGCTCAATCATAAGGATATTTTTTTCCAGATAACATAGCATCTTAAATGAAAGGAAGAGCATAAAATTTTGCAATCATAATTTCAAGAAAATTAATATTTTACCCTCTCGTTTTACATTGCCATGCTCCTAACAACTTATTTTATCTTTAAAGTATTACTAATAAGTACCCACTTGAGAAATACATCATCATCATATCAGCCGATACACGTTCACTGCTGGACATGATAGGCCTAACTCATACGACGCCATAAATAGCGGTCCTGAGCCGAGTCCATCCATCGACTCCCTGCGACCGTTATGATCTCGTCGGTCCATCGAGTAGATGGTCTCCGATGCAGGGGGGTTTTGCCATAATCAGCACGCTTTGCAGGCGGATTGGTGATCGCAGTGTCGGTGTTGAAAAATACCCAGAAGGAAGCTGCTACTCTTCCTCTGGTAGGTTCCCTTAGTCGGCTCTTAAGACATCCATGGGTTGAGTTGGAGGGGTCAATATTCGTATGCCGCAGGCCCACGGCGGCATGAGAAATACATATTATTTCCCTATTAAAAGTACATGATAAAATATAGGTTCGATTCTTGGTTCAGACAGGCAATAATTCAAAAATCTTTGAATGCAGTTTAAATTGTTTTTAAAGTCAAAATGAAGTCTTCTTTCAGTAAAAATTTCTATCAACAATATTTAAGGGACTTTCCCTCCATGTTGCATGCCCGTGGGACAACCTGTATAGGCCTCTCGAAGATTGTGCCATCCACCACAGTTCAGCCTCATTTATTCATTACTAAATCTGGCACTAAGATACTATACGTATTATTTGCCAAACTTACCCTAGACTTCTTTATAAAATTCAGCTTATCTTGGTTCCATATGTTGTGTTTGTCGTTGTCAGTCAAAAAGTCTAAGCACATGTTGAGGATCTGATTAGTGACCTTCACCAATAGTGTCGAGATCTGCTTAGTTGTGTTGTAGTATCTAGAGGTCGCGAATATCATGCGGACGGTGTATAGCAACCCTGGTATATACTGCTGCATTGTGTAGGGATCACATCTAAAAAAGAAATAATCTTATCGCCATGGCAGTAAAGCAGATAATGCTCACTCGCCGTGAGCATTACATCGATCACAGCATCGAGCAATCGCTAGAACTTAACATTACATAGAAATGTTCTGAACATTTGTCTGTATTGTACAATTCGTAAGAACATTTCATCACATAGTAATGCTCTAGTCTTTACTCATATTAAGATACGTACGGGCGTCTTAATATGATAATAGGTTATCGAGGTACCTATATGAAACCATTGCTCTCATTCTTACCTATACAAAGGTTCACAGTACTTTTCCAAAGCATACAAATATTTAACGTTATCAAAGGCTTCATTATAATAATCTGTGACTTGATTGTCCAACATTCTCCATTTCTGAAAATGACAAGTTTTTATTTTGTTTTCTGCATTTTCCCTAATTATTATAGCTCGCAGATAAGTAGATTCGACCATCGTCAAACATTTTATTTTCTATCAAACTATCATTCTACAAAAACTTCGATTCAATTGTCATTTTGGAGTATACTGACAACATCATTTCCCAGTCTCCTTTCACCTTAAGAGTGTGCCATAAGCAATTTAGTGTTAGAAATCGTTATTTATCTCAGAGTCTGTGAAAGATACTACCTTCAAATTTAGGGAAATGATACTTTGAACTTTTATCTTGGATTACGTGTTTTAAAAACACGATTGGTGAAAATTTTCTCGATAAAATAATATTTTGAAAAATACATGTTTTGCACAAATTTTGCTATTTTTCTCAGGAACAGCACATTTTATTTGTTGGATTTTTAATTTGTCAAGAAAGCTTGAAGTATTTCTTGAGTTATGTCTTTTAATTTTTCGATTGGTTGTTTAATTAACTTGTAATTAGATAAAAACTCATTTTTTGCGCTTCCGCCTTTCCAAAAACGTATGCTCTGTCCCGTTCCTATGAACGCAACATCCTATTGCTATCCTTTTTACAAAATGGCGCGCAATGCGCACTCTTAAGTAGAAACCTACTTACCTTCAGGAGCTTAGATTTTGCTCGTATCAACGTGTGAATGTACATCTGGCAAGGTTCGCTCTTTATATGCTCGATTATAGAAGTGAAAGTAGTCAATTGTCGTCGCCAGTGATCCAATTCTGCTAGTGGTCCTATGTTTGACGGCTCTCTTCTAAGCTGCTGACTCTGAACTAAGACCTGGAAAAACAAAAAAGTTTTTAGGCAATAGCCGCGTACTGACTGGGCGAGCAGAAACGCAGTGGAGCCGCGCGAGGCAAATCGTCGGGCTTCGGTCGGTCGGGACGTGCGTACCTCGCCCGTAGCAAACGCACGCACGTCCTCGCACGAGCCGAGCTTTGTCGGTTTTTGACAACAATGTCTGAAATTATTCAATTACCCGCATAATATCGCACACTGAAAACAAAAAACCCAATTGTTCAGTATAGTTGTTTAAAGTTTTTGTAATTTTTATGACTCCAATAACACATCCATGAATTGAAGCAGACGCACTGTTGTTGCTTTAAATAACAGTTCTAGTATTATTCTAACAGAATCTGCTTTATTCTTATAATAATAACAGGTAGGTATGACAAAAAAATTCAATAAAAAAAGAAGTTCAGTATAGTGCCACTTTAGCTCTCACATTTTCAAGTACATTTTTGCTTAGTGCCGTGCCTTTGATTTAAAAAAAGTTCAGTATTGTGCCACTTTTGTTTTCCAATTGTTAAGTATTTATTTGCTTTGTGCAGTATAGTGACATTTAATTAATAATCTATCATATTAATAATAACCTATAAAAATCCAAGAAATAAAACAAATTGATGTAAGAATGATTATTTGTTTATTTAGCTACTTATTTCTATCAGTTCAACCGTAAAACTTACATAATTACTTGTTTTAGATAAACTTATAAATACAAAAATTAGAAAACATTTAAGGTATTCTCCTCTTTGGTGGTGGTGCGTAAGTCCTATGTTCGTCTGAGACGGGAGAAAAGTCTCCATCATCGTCGCTTTTGCCAACGTTGTTGGTGGCGCATGCGAACAGTTGCTAGTAGAGGGTTGATTGTTCATAAAACTTGAATCAGAATACAATTTTGTTGAAAGTGAGGTGTCGCGTTGTTCAATATAGGTTGTGGATATTGGGTTTTATTTTTTTTCTTCGTTATTCTTTTGAATAGCTAATTGTAATATTTTCTTCCCTCTAGTTCTGAATGGATTCATAATGATTTCAATGAAGTAGCAAGTACCTTCAACAAAAAATACGCAAAATCTTAGTCAATAAGCGGCACTATACAAAATGTTGCATTCAATTAGATAGGTATTAAAAATTATTTAATGAAAAGTTACGCCATAACTGACATTTAACAAAATAGTTCACTTTTATACTTACCCTATGAACAATTGTCGCATGAAATGTTACGACATAACTGACACAAAACAAAATAGTTCATTTTTTCACGTACCCTATGAACTGTTGTCGCCGATGACCGGACGCAAACTGGCTTAGTGTCGGTTTTTGTTTTACGAATCAGCACAAAACATAGAAGTATGAAGTGACACTTGTTGACCTCCAGCGATACCTAATTGAAGTACTAAGAAACGGGTTTTTGGAGATGACGTACTTTTTTCTGTAGAATTTAGATATCGTTGTAACCCAATACCGCCAAATTTCGTTTAGTGCCACTTTTGTTTTCAATGTGTGATATGGCGAATGTAGACTACTTTGAGGCGCATAATGTCCTGATTATACCATTAGAGGACTAAGGAGAAGATGCACGGAGGAATATAAACCGAGAAATTACAATTCCAATAGCTGGCTTAAAAAAAGATGGATTGCAAGGATCTTAAGACGTAAAATAATTTAAAAGGCGGTGGTGGCGATAGCTTTCCGAACGTGTAATTTTATGACGATATTGAGCAAAACTGTCTGATGCTCTCTTCGAACTGGCCGCGCGCGGCAACCTTTAATCGAAGATCTACAGACCGAGGCTGCGTCGCGAGACTGCTCGCTCAGTCGGTACGCGGGCTAATAGGTTAGAGTCAACGAGACCACATTTCATAACGCGAGTGCGAGAAAAGCATATAGCACACTATATGCTTTTCTCGCACATTTATATTAGATATAAATACAACTACCGCACGGAACAAAACAAGCGTTCAAATGTGGCCTTTGACAACCTAAATGCAGCAGAGAAGCAAACAGGTTGTTGGTTTGACTCCCGCTGCTAGATAAATGTTAGGATTCTTTTCTCTTAAACATTTTGTCGATGAATGCTTATTTTATTACCATTGTAATTTGCCTGATCCATTGTTTCACATAATTGCATATTTCCTCCAATACTTGCGTTTTAGTGACAGCTAACTTCATTTTGTCTGGATCAGACAGTTCATCTTCGTACAAGCGAATATCTATTTTGAATTTGGTGCAGCAGTCCAAATCTATTTTAGTTTCTGGGAATGAAATAAAATTCAGATGAAGATCATTTGCGGAAATCAATTGAAAAATATTTAGTAACAATTACGCGTAAAACCTCGGTATAATCATTGATTATACCTAGGCATACTCTACTATGACGTGCACCGACCGCTCTCCCACAAATTGACATGCCGTACAATCAGAGAAGATAAAACAGAGTATGTTGCGTAAGTCTGTGTTTTACCTTCTCTGATTGCACGGCATGTCAGTTTGTATGAGGGCGGGCGGTCCACGCGAATGCATTTTGTTGGATCTTATCAGAGAAAATGTTACGCGGAATTGTGATCCAATATTTTTTATCCTAAAATTTCTGGAAGTGTTTGAGAATAGCTTTAGCGCAAGTAGATAATTGGGCCGTGGGGTCGCGGCGTACGAATATCGACCCCTCCAACTCAACCCGTGGATCTCGTAAAAGCCGACTAAGGGAACCTACCAGAGGAAGGGCAGCAGCTTCCTTCTGAGTATTTTTAAACACCAACACTGCGATCAGCAATCCGCCTGCCAAGCGTGGTGATTATGGCAAATCCCCCCCTACATGGGAGACCATCCAGTCGATGGACCGACGACATCGTAGCGGTCGCAGAGAGTCGATGGATGGAGGCGGCGCTATTTGTGGCGTCGTACGGGGGAGGCCTATGTCCAGCAGTGGACGTGTATGGGCTGATGATGATGAGATAATTGGGTCAGCACTAACAAGTTTATGTAAGTAGGTGTAAATGGATGTTTCTCGTCGACGGCTGCCTGGAGCTCAATTCTACTAAACAAATGGCAGATAGGTGTGTAAATAAATTTTAATATTTAAATAAAAACTTTAAAATACACGCTTTTATATAATCTAAGCCCAAGTGCTTGGGAAGACAAATTCAACGAACTCAAACTCAATGTGGGAAGTCGTTTCTTTTAGGAGGGTCTATGACCACCTTCGGTTTCTATCATCAGACCAGTTCGATGGTACTTACCATGATATTGCATTGTTACAGAACTTACATAAGTTTGCCTTTCAGGTCAATCGGTTGAGAGTAAGTCGTAAAATTGAGTTGCAAGATTCCACCCGAACAAACATAGTGACGAGGAGCGGCTGAAAAGTTCCGAGCCTAAGTTATTAAAAGCTGTGATAAAAATCTGAAATAAATTTATTTTTCAATTTAGTCTCCCTCTACCTCAATGAATTTCTCACATCGTTTGTAAAGGGCCTGTATCCCGCTAAAAAATATGTTATCGAAATGCTTCTCTACGGCTGCCTTCATTTGTTTGTAGACCAGGAAAAATTTTTTTGCGGGAGCCAGCTCTGGACTGTAGGGCATATGGTTTATTTCATCGACATCAGTTTCTCGCACCACCTGCTCCGCAATGCGCGCCATGTGAACTGCGGCGTGAGCATTTTGGGCACCCAAAGCGCGCAAATTTTATTGCAATGTGCAAATGGTTGTGAAAATGTCTCCAATGCATTCCTTACTGATGCTCAACTCTTCTGCTATCTGCCTCATTTTTAAGCTAAGGTCTACCAAAACGATTATTTTAGTTTCGCGATGTTTTCGTCCGTGATGGTGGTTTTGGACAAGCATCATCTTCGAGGGACTCTCGACCCTGCTGAAATAATCTTTCCCAACCTTTTACCATGGCAGACGATGGCTCAGATTCCACTTATACTGAAGACATTTATTCCAAAATTTCCTGGGTTTTTTCTCTTTTTTACAAGGAATTTTATAACCGGCGGTGCGATGTTCCAATTTCGTCAAATGCAGCGATGACTCAGACATGGTGTTGTTTACAGTTCAATAACTCTAACTACAATGATCCTAATTAAACAATACTTTCCTTAAATACTAACAAAATGTCAAGTATTCAAGTATTTATTTTGCAATCCTAATACATAAAATGTGAGAGGTCTTAAATATTTCACTTAGAGGCTAGGTATTCGGAGCCCTGTTAGGGCGCCATGCAACTTAAGAGGTAGCTATTATAATTTTACTTAAGAGGTAGCTATTATAATTTTAAGTAAATTTTAAGTCATAGTAAAGCTTAGTTTTATAAATATTGCACAGTATTCAGTACTACAGCCAATCACTTATGTATCACAACCAAAACTTAATTTCTAACGGTTATTACACAGAGTTATCTAATATCAAAAATCTAATAATTTTAATATTATTCTAATGTATCATCCATAAATTCTTTAAATTATTATTATTATAATGTGCTAGTGGTTTCTTTTTCACTTCTTCCACTAGTGGACAAAAAATTGAACTGAAGAGAATTGGAGAATAAAGGAATTGTAGGTTCCTTATTCTGATGCGGTTGCTTAGGCCGATTAAAGTCGGTACATCTAAGATATTTAATTACTGATTTAAAGCCTGAATTAGATCCTGCGGAAGGCGGAAATGAAATACCTATGAGAGAAACGCTGTTTTAAGGAAGGCAAATCACCTATAAACTGTCTTATTATAAGTACCCACCTCAATTCACAATTCGTCTCGGTCGTTCGCTGCGGGATGTCTCTCCTGGAAACTCAGAGGGGATCCGACGACGTCACAGATAGAAGAGGCAGAAGTCCTTGGTACTAGAGTAGCAGCGGGTGCGGTCGCGACACGAGGGTTTTCCAAAATAACAAATGTGACCGGATCGCGGGATGCAAATAGTTATACGCGTCCGTCGTTGACTTGGATGCATCGTAGACTGGTTTGTCGCTACCCCAAGCGTGGGGCGTGCGGAGACTTTCGACTCGTTGCTCACTTCAGTAGGGAAATATAATAAAACAGTCTTCCTTAGGTGAAAGACCATCCAAAAAAACAGCGTATGCTACCATTTATTATTATATTTAAAAACGAGCGTAACCAAGAATATTTAACACCTTATTTCTTATTTGATAATAATAACTATGTTTATAGTATAACAATTTGACTTGTCTAAGTGCTTATTTTGTAAGCCTAAAGAAATAAAGTTATTGATTCTGATTCTGAAATGAGTGTTTTAATTTGGAGTAGATTTTTTAATTTGTTTTTGAAAGTAATGTCTTTTTCTGATTGCTTTATTATTAGTGGAATTTTATTGTAGATTTTAATTGAACGATAATAGGGACTGTTTTTGTATATTTCTAGTTTGGGTTCTGGGAGAGTTAACTTATCGTTACGCCGGGCACTTTTGTTGAATTTGAAGTAGGATAGATGTATGCGAACAAAAAGTGATATTTCCAAGATATATAATGAGGGAAGTGTAAGTATTTTTTCTTTTTAGAAATGAGGTCTACAACTTTCAGGCTGATGAATATTTACGACGATGCATAAGCGTTTTTTTTTTTGTAGTGTAAATATATTCTGGGTCGCTTAATAGTGACAGTGTTAGGCTCAGAACTTCTCAGCCGCCCCTGGTACATACATACATACATTACAAGTTAAATAAAAGCTTGTATTTGAAATACTTACTTGCAAGATAGTCCATAAAGAAATTCATCTTAGAAATATAATACTTTATGATATCTTCGCTATTTGGGTTAGGGGGGTTTATGTCGCCCCAGACTTTACAGTTTTTTAATGCAGGGATATAAGCCGTGTTCATGGCCATAAAGATGCCGGACACCACATTTTCAGTTTCTTGATTTATGTCGAGGGGGATTAAAAAATAATCCTGGAAAGAAAATAATATTTGTTTATCTGGTTCTACAGCTTTTGATTTTAGAACTTTAGAAGTCTGATGTTGTAAAGGAAAATTCAGCTACGACAAAGCTAAGTCATGCCTTGTCAATTTGCTTGGCCAATGTTTTTTCATCAATATTTTGGAGGGATTAAGATAAGCCGTGGGGTCGCGGCGTCCCCTCCAACTCAACCTGTGGATGTCGTAAAAGCCGACTAAGGGAACCTACCAGAGGAAGGGCAGCAGTTCTGAGTATTTTTAAACACCAACACTGCGATCACCAATCCGCCTGCCAAGCGTGGTGATTATTGCAAATCCCCCCCTACATGGGAGACCATCCACTCGATGGACCGACGACATCGTAGCGGTCGCAGGGAGTCGATGGATGGAGGCGGCTCAGGACCGCTATTTGTGGCGTCGTACGGGGGAGGCCTATGTCCAGCAGTGGACGTGTATCGGCTGATGATGATGAAGATAAATTTAGTCAGAATATGACGTATTAATAATAAAATTAACTGGATTTAAAACTTACTTCAGCAACGTTTTTAGCATCAATTGCTTTGTTTTTAATTCTATACATAGCTATACATCTCCCCTCAGTGCCAATAGTAGCTGCATCAGATATATATGTTCTCTCCATTTTGCCTCTTTGATTGTGAATAAATCTACCAGATTCTGGAAGAAGATAATAAAACCTCAGTTTTGATATTATTTTAGTGAAGTGATTTTTTGTATTTTATTTAGTGGTTCTTTTCAAGACTTAGCTGATAAAGCCCACAGACATGATACTAGCTGCGCCTAAAGCAGACTAAACATATTTTCACAATTTCATAGAAAATAATCAAATGGGTAGGTAAGGCCGCCAAAATTGACGATTTTTTGTATGACTTTAATGTCTTTTTTTTTGGGCAATAACTTTAGAGTGAAAATATTTTATAAATTTTTAAGTAATAGTAGGTTATGCAACTGTGCATAATGGAGGGCATTACAACACAAGTGTGGGTTTAAGAAACGAGCCGAAGGCGAGTTTCTTAATAGCATCACACGAGTGCTGTAGTGCCTAATTATGTACAGTTGCATACACTATCTACCCAAATATCATAAGGGCTCTATGATGGGTTCAGGAACCATAGGGAAATGACCAGCATTGTTACCAGTGTAATGCAATAAAAAATAAATTGAACACATACAGAAGCAAATTATTTATTCTGAGTCACTATCACTCATTTTCGACAGAAATAAAGAACTTATTCAACTTATCGGAAAATTTGTCTACTCGTAACTGGAAATAAAAAGCTAACGAACAAATGACAGCTCCAGCTACTTACGAAGTATACTAATTGGTCTATGGACAGCTCGAAATGGCGGCGTTTCGAATATCTGTATTTTTTTTTATATCATAGACAAACGAACAAAGTCACTATTCTTGTGTCACTCGAGATCAAAATGTCGTGCGATTTATAGTTAGAATGTAGATACTAGTATAGCACACTCACTTGAATTTGACACCTGTTCCAAATTTAAACTCTATAACCTACGGTTTTCAGTAGGTTATGAGTTCATTACAGTTCCGTTTATTTCTGTTGGTTGATAATGCTCGTCATTACCTATGGTTTTTGAATGCATTAGAGAGGGTTTATGATATTTGGGTAGATAAACATTATTACCTACTATGTATAATCATTTTAAACTAAGATACTTATTTAACACGCTCAGCGCCAGTGTAGTATCATTTATTATATACAAAGTGGTGTCTTTTAGTCGCCAGTGTATCGTAAAGGCGACATCATTGGTTATACACCTTTTCATACATTTAACGTTTTGACCGCCACGCCCCAAACGCATTTCCGCGCTCTCAACGCCAAGGCACAAATTTAACAAAAATACTTATGAAAAAAATAGTGCTGCCAAGAGTCTATGAATTGTAAATTGTCGATAAACACACAGAGACTTGATTTGGTTGTTTTTTATCCAATAAACGAATTCTTAAAACTTGGGATGTTTTATTTAATCTTGTGCTATCTCCCACTCTTAATACAATATAATTTAGTACATAAATAAAAAACAAACATTACAAGTAAAATAGTAGTAAAGCACAGCACTACTCGCCATAGCGATGACGTCACTGTCACGACTGGATAATAACGGCGCCCACGGCCTACCTTTTTTGAAACTTCCTTAGAGATGTACCTAACCGTGTCGCACGCTGATTATCGATTTCGAAATAGATGTCGATTTTTCTTAATTGACGAAATAGGCAGGTAACGATTAAAAATATTTTGTTTTTGGTAGGTCATGTTATGAAAAACGTTAAACCCACCATAGAAGTAGCTATAATATTATATATTAATATGAATCATAGCAAGGCATAGCGCGATATATTTTCTATACAAATTTTCGAGTGACCGCACCCGCAGGTATAATTTATATATTATATTATATATATATATATTTATAGAAAATTGACCGGGATCCGGTGATCCCGGATCCCAGGATCAAATCCTCTACTTGTAGTAGTACTGACGACGGTAGTGAGATACCTATTTTTCGGAAGGATAATGCGGAAATATGGCCTAAGAGACTTATTTTTATAGAGAACTAGCTGCTGCCCGCGGCTTCGCACGCGCTTTTCATGTACCCTATTTCCATCCCCGGGATACCATCTACCTCTGCCAAGATCCGTTCAGCCGTTTAGGCGTGAAAAGGTAACAGACAGAGAGATAGAACGAGATACTTTCAAATTTATAATATTATTAAGTAGGATAGGTAGTACAATTCGCTTTTTAAGATAAATTATACCTACTTAGTAGTTGCATTATAAAAGTAGATAGAGACGTGGCGTGCTACTCTATGTGCAAAGGCAACCCAACTATCAGAACACTAAAATATAATTACGAAATCCCAGGAATCGACCCCAGCACTTAGTTCGGCTCTGCCAAAAAGTCCTTAGTGAGGACCTGAAAAATCTCCGCACCACCGCACGACTGCGTGCAACTACCGTGGTCGACAGACAACTAAACTCTTCACCGTCATTAATTCCTTCTAAAATTCGCAGGAGGTCGGAATAATCCATCACCATGTTGCACTGCACTATTTTTTCGCTCTTCGCTTATGACGTCATCAAGTTGTCGCCTATACATGACCATAGCGCTAAGGGAACGGATTATTCGGTCAGGTGCTAGGGATGCACCAGACTTGAGTTATCAGATTTATTTTGCCAGGTTGATTTGATGATATTTTTTTATTCATGCTAGTTTTATGTTTTTAATCAATAATAATAAAAGATAAGAAATGATAAAATAACATGTTTGAATTGAATTTTGAATAGTTTTCACAATCAAAGGGAGGTCGAACGCTTTCAGATTTCTATCCCAGCAGGTGAGGAAGTAGAAATCACATGTCGTGCCACGAGTGGTGGAGGGAGCTGAGATTAAATTTGGAGACTGAAACAACATTTGGGTTCTGATGTCGACTCAAACCCGGAACGCTTCGTTAGCGCCTGCCATAGGCGCCTGCTAATCTTTCCAGTAGCGACATCTAGTTATCTTTGGGTGAACTAAAGTTGGACGTTGTTGGCAGTGCATTGGTTTGTTACAACCTTTCATTTACAACATATCAATGTTTTGTACCTTTTTTCTTTATTATATAATTTAAACTACCTACCTCAATCATCCAATGAATTTATATGCTGACGATAGTACAATAACAATAAGATGTGATGACTGATGACATAAATACTATAATTCTGACATTAATAATTCAATACATGCAAAGATTGATCCTTATCAGCAACAGAAGCCATTAAAAATGATTGAAAATTTCGGAAAAATGCGATGTTCGATGAGCATTAAACTTCACTTCCTTAATTCGCATTTGGACTACTTCCCTGATAACCTGAGAGCAGTAAGTGAAGAGCAACGTGAAAGATATCTATAAGAAGCTATCAGGGAAAGTGGAATAAAGTAATGATAGCAGACTATTGTTGGTTGTTAGCGAAAATCTCACAGTCGAAGCTTCAGTAGAAAAAAAAGCAAGATACAAAAGTTTTTAGCATTTTTAATTTACTGATTACGGTCCCTGAAAGTTATTTGTAATGTCTTAAACTCACGTATGTTGCTTCTTAATTGTAATAAAAAGAAAACTTCTTTATGAATTGTCTGAATTCATATAAAGCGATTTTTTAGAAAAACTGAGGGTGATAGGAAAAATCCAAGTACATAGTCGTAATCAGGGCACTAATAAAAGGGGAAAATAAGAGTTAAAAGCAGAGCTGTAATTTAATATATGATAGGACATGTTTTTTGGACGATGGTCAAAAAAATTGAAACTTCAGATTCTGACGTGTGACACGAGACTCTTCATACATTAGAATTTTCAATATTTCGATTATTTTTTAAATTTCAGGTTTAATTTTAGTTTTCACTATTTTGAGAGAGTTTGAACTAAATATTCAGTTTTCATAAACATGCACAGCTATTTTACTATTTTGAATAAATTATAGATCTTCAACATGACAAACCAAAAAATTTATTTTTTAAAAAACGGAAAATTTCATTTTTTTTTAGAAACGCTCTTAAAAATCTACGGTGCTAGCCGTACTACCGATCGCTGAAATCCTTTATACTGGTCATAGCCGCTACCGTCCACGAACGTGTTTAAGGCTATTGATAAATTTTATGTAGATTTAAGAATAAAACATAATGCTAAGCAAATCAATTTAAAGGAAAGAAATAAAATATATATATTGTTTAAAAATAAATATTAGGTCGTTACATACATATGTATTTATGAAATTGGCGTTTTGTATGAGAGGAACATAAAGTTTTTTTTTTAAATATAACATATTTAAGTAATCAAAGTTGCTGTATAAAATATTTAAGTAATCAAATTCCATTGCTATCTATGCACTTTTGCCATCTCTAAGGTAACTCATTAATCCCTTTACTAAAAAAAAAACATTCGGACGGGGTTCAATAAAATCTTTGAAGGCGGTTTGGACTGCCCAATCAATGTTGAATTTTTTCCCTTACAAGAAGTTATCCAAATTTCAAAAAAAAATGGTAATCTGTTGGAGCAAGATCTGGAGAGTACGTTGGATGTCTTAGACATTCCAATTGAAGCTCCTCTAATTTGGTAGCCGTCTGTTGTGCCGTGTGTGGTCTAGCGTTGTCCTGAACCAGCAGTGGCCTAGAGCGATTGACCAGCCTCGGTTGTTTAGCAGCTAGCTTTTCAATCATGGTTTGCAGTTGCTGACCATAGACATATGCCGTAATCTAAAGTTTTTGTTATTATAGTGCTTATGCCCGCACTTGGGGTAATCTGTAACTTAAGACTTTGAGCAGGATTGGATAATTTCAATGTTTCCCCTGTAGGTGGAGCTAACGACGCTATAGTCCGTAAGTCCCAAAGATTGGATAGCGCATCCCCGTATTCAGGGGAAGGTTGCGGGTTCAAGTCCCGCCGGAGTCGTACATTTTTGGGATATTATTAAATTCTTTATATGCCGTAATCGTCTGGCCAGATTTAAGAAAGGTGTAGTGGACGACACCGGTTCTGGTCGTAACTTTTTTTGATTCAGTATTCGCTTGGGGCACGATTTGGCTGGTTCGCCATGGTTCAGCCATTGCAATGAGCGCTTCCGATTATCGACAGGATCCACTTTTCATCACAGGTAATGATTTGATTTAAAATCCCTTCATTATTGTGCCGGTTGAGTAATGTAACGTAGTAGTCGACGCGCGTTTTAAGTGTATAAGACAGTTTTATCACTAACACCGCAGCCTGTAGCTAACTCAGACGTGGTTTGCGATGGATCCACTTCCACAATAGTCTTCAATTCTTCTTTATAAAATTTGGTCTCCGGCATCAATCTACAGGTTCTACAGGTCGAAACCAGAACGAAAACATTGGAACCAAAAACGCGCTGTGTTTTCTTTTGCGACAATGCCACCATACACATCATTAATCCTTCGAGCCGTTTCTATAGCAATGGTGAAACATTTTTTTTTTACATGTTAGGAGAATCTTAGTCCAAAAGTCAATTACCGCTAACGAAGTAAGATGTAGTCAACAAATCAGGATAATTGAGTTTGCCGAGTACGTCTACAGATACGGGAGTCTTGATTTCGGCTGTGGTTGTCACTGCTAAGGAGTACAATAAGAGTTCAGAAGATTCCAAAACAGCGCAGATTCCGATTTGAAAACGACAAAGGACTATGTACAAAATGTTTCTATGTAAAAAAAAATCTTAAAACGTAAGCAAACTGTGGATGACGCTAGGCTAGGCTAGGCGTTAATGAAATCAGATAATATCTAAAAAAGGATTTTGAAATCGATTTGAAATCTGAAATCTGAAATCGGATAAGTATCGGTTTGCGATAACGCCCATGTCTACTACATACAAAAAAAAAAAAAAAGATTTATTTTATGTCTCGCTAAAAATAAATTTTTACCATAGAAAAATACAATAACATATAAAAGTAATCTACAGTAAAAAATATATCAAAACGGTGGATCACCGGCCGCAAAGCCAGGCTCAAGCGGCCGATGATTATTATTATTAATACTCTTGTTTCTCATTCCCATGATCACGGGCCATATAGTGACCCGGTCCTTTGGGAGGCATGCGTGGAGCCGAAGCCAACAGCACAGAGGCCCTTTATGAGAATTAATCTAAAGGCGAGAGCTACACATAGCGGGTATCATCCTTGATTGCACAATATGATACACCCGAAGATGATATCCGCCAGGTGTAGAGACTATTGCAAAGGAAAATGAAAATAACAAAAAAAGCCATGTTATTGTGGTGAATGGATGGACTGGGTAATTGGGCTATGAGGGAAACTATGGACGCCTGCCATAAACATACTCTCAATACTGTTACAAGCGGCAGACGGTGGCTAGCCGAATGCTGGATGGGTTTCTCAAAATGTTGGCGTAAATGCCGGTAAAGAAACAACATTGGTGCAAACGACTAAGGGGTGTCGAGAGGTGCGGCCCCGATTTCACCATCACGAAGACACGTGAGCGGGCTTCCTCTTTATTACACCATTAGACACTTCCACCCCCGAATCTACATCCTAAGATGCATCTTTCGCGACTCCTCTCAGACCGGCCAATGAAGGCAAGCAAGAGGTGGGGATCTGGTTCTCTTGGGATACCACTCCGCAAGCGGAGATGAGAACCAGGAACTTCCCCGGGAGCACTCGGTATACATATATATATTATTATTAATAATTATCATTATTATTTAAAATTATTCTCTTAATAAATGTAAAATTTTCTGCATCTTTATATTTCTGTCATATGGTTTGAAGCGCAGTAGTTCATTTGAAACTAAGTGGCCAAAATATTTACATCCATGTACCACTAATTTCAGTAGAAAAGGTTTATCACCACTTACCATACATTTCCAAAAATACACTTATTATCACTTGAAACTACCGTTCCTGACCGTTCACGTTACATTTCGAATGTAAACTAAAAGTTTTATGTTTAGAACGACGTAAAAATGGTAAAAACACTGTTTTCTTTTCGCATGGCTGAAGACACAGGAGCCGTGTCATTTAATCGTATGTCGCTTGGCACGGCAGCCGTGTCACGGTAATTTTGAAAAATTAGACATCGCAACGAATTGGTTGAATTTGATTGTAGATTCTAATCCAAGACTATTCTAACTTACCCATTTTCAAAGGTGGTAGTAATGCATCACATACTATAAAACAGTTTCTACCACCCTCAGCTAATGCACTATCTAAAATATCTATGTGAACATCTGCATCAAAGACACCTTCCTGAAATGAAACAAAATTGTATGAGCAGATTATGAATTTGAAGTATTTGAGATATGAGTAACATATTGTACATAATTATGAAAGCCTATTTTCATGGGATTTCAACTCCCACTTGTCATTTAATATTAGTGGTACATAATTATGTAATATAGCACTCAAAAACTTTAACTCAGTTAATGATACTTACGAGAACATATTCAATAGGTTTGTTTAATGAGACAGCTGCATTTTCCAGAAGATATCGGCTTTGAGTTTTCAGAGATCCAACACGATTGTTTCGGGCTTCTTTAGCTTTTGCCTACAAACATTAGTCAATCAGTAAAATACAATGAAACTATATAGTAGGTATACATATATTTGCATTGAGTCTTTATTTACTTGTTTGTCTTTGTAAGACTCGTGGGCCAAGGCTAACATGCTCATTGAGAGTTTACTCTTCTTCTGCATATCTTGAATTCGAGCACTGACATCGAGGATAGCCTCCAAAGCCGTACGGTCCACATCCACCCTTTCCCCTGTGCTCAGTGTTGAAAATCGCGGCTGTGAAAAGCGCTGCTGCGACTGCGATCGCGAATGCGAACTCTTTATTCTTTGAAGTGATTCAATTTGTGCTGCTGTCTCAGCTACATCGTCCCGAGCGGCCTCATCAGCTGCCGCGGCCGCCGGGGTTTCTTGGGACTCCTGCGGAGGCGGAGGCACCGTTGGAGCCGGAGGTGCCTCCGCTTCACCACTCTCGTCTGCCATTGTATTGGAAAATAAAGAATGCAAAAACCACTTTTACTTGGTCCGGTCCAAACAGAAAATCTTGTTTGAACTTTTATAAATTATTGTCTATCGATCAGCAATATAGAAAAGGATTCTTGCAGCTTGCTTGCAGCCAAAGAGATTATCAATTAGTATAAAATAACTAGAATAAAACCACTCCGTTGTCAATATTAGCCGGCAGCAAGACAAAACTTCATTCGTAGTTGTTCGATTTTCAAAATTTATTTCTGTTGTAAGGATTCTGAAAACAAACCGAAAATGTCATATTT
Organism: Eupithecia insigniata; assembly: GCA_947859395.1. Classification (NCBI taxonomy): domain Eukaryota; kingdom Metazoa; phylum Arthropoda; class Insecta; order Lepidoptera; family Geometridae; genus Eupithecia; species Eupithecia insigniata. Next base: position 7,123,979 of record OX401995.1, on the reverse strand, counting down.
CATTTGACGTGACGTTTGATATATGTGACATTGGCTGCTTCGAGTTGTTCTCGTGTCTTATCTTGTGTTGTAGTAGGTGTACAAAAAAGTTAGTCCCGTTTCTATTAGGGATCGCTTTATAAATAACAGTTAGATGTTAGCTTACAATTTTATACTTGTCTGTATTACATACATAGCCAAACTCATAACCTTCCTTCGTTGGTAGTCGGGTAAAAAGCATTTTTCAAGACTTGATGTCGATTGGTAGAATTATCTATATTCAATTAGTGCAGAATACTCGGTTTGGGAGACCGACACGCACTTGGCCAAAATCAGCATCAGCAACAGCATCCGCTGATGTCAAGACCAAAAATCAGCATCAGCATCCGCTGATCTGTCAAAATCCCGCATCAGCAACAACCCTGATACAAACGAACACTTTCCTAAAAACTTCATAAAATCCCGATTTATTTATTAAGTTGATAAATTAAATAAATGCGGTCGTCACTAATTGCAAAAGAAATACATATCACTTAATTGCATCCTAAATTTGGTTTCATAATTGCACAGACCTAAGGGTGACTATGATTTTTTAAAAGCTTTTCATTTGTGATTCGGCTATTTTTAATGGCTTGTAATGGCTTGTGTTGTAAGTAGCCTCAAAGGCAATCAGTCGCCTTTCAGATTTTTTCGTCGCCGATTCTAATTGTGAGTAGGTAGCCTCAGTGGCGATAAATCACCTACGTTGGCCACACTGTTTGCCAGTTCAAACGAACATTTCAACCGCTTACCGTAGTAAACCACAGCGAGCGACGGTGGCGCCCAATGCACCTCTGCAACGCCGCCGTCGCTATCTTGATTTACTCAATTAATAATAATAGCTTATTTGCATGATGACAACATTCAGTAACGACTTTTTATGCGGTCCAAAGTTTTCCGAGGTGTTTGTTTGAATTTTTGTATAGATAACGCATAAAATGTTGTAAAATAATGAGGTGGATAAGATATGGTCGTTTTAAATAAAGTCTGCAAGGCGTAGTAGTTTGAAATAAATTTGTCATTTATTACTAAAAAAAAAACGGTTAAAAAATCCCGGTTATTTTGACAAAAAAAACCGGTGAAAAACCGCCATAATATCAGTCGGTTACTCAGTTTTTCGGTTAATCGATTGGCAATTCGGCGTACAATTACAAGTTACAATTCAATGATATTTCTAATACCTAATTCACAATAATAGCATTTTTTTTTATCTCAGTCCTTTAAATATTATACCTTGTCTCTCGATTTTCAGGCTATCCTATCGATATTTTTGTAGTAAAATGTATTCAAAAATAAGAAAAATATGCGAAATTTATTGAAGTTCTCATAGATAAAGCAGCATACAGTAAAATACATAAGAAATACTTAATATCCCCGCTATTGAATATTTTTGTACAAAATGCAAAAACGGACCTTTTTGTCATATTTCGGACCATATTTGCGTTCGGATCGGACCTTTTTGCGTTTGACTACCGGCAACACTCACTATTGTATTCTCTTTGGCAACACTGACAGACCTGCTCCCAAAATCTCACAACTTGAAAATTCTACCTTACCTTCTTAAACGAAGGCAGTAAATAATCATACTCCTGCTGAATTTACAACAGTCATAATCCTTTAATTTCTTTAGAAGCTATGCGACGCAATAATTGGCGGGGCCGGTACAAAAATAGTTGGTATCGACCTCGAGACGGCGGCAGTAGAACTGCGAACAGCTCTGATAATACGAGTTTGAATAATTCCACCAACTCGTCACACATTCCCAGTACTGCAGGATCGATAAGAGCTCCTGCTAACCAGCAGCCTATTGTAGTACCTATTGGCTACGGAAGTAACGTTTGGAAGTTCTATTTTCCTTCTGAAGGTAGCCTGCAAATCCTCATATTTTTCCTATTTTTATTCCATCCACTACATATTTGAAATCAGAGTCTCTCACCTTAATATTTCCCAAACCTAGCCTCCTATGTCTTGTGTAGTAGATGATTTTGGCAGATGTTTTCCTACAATTTTGTGACCAAGTTAACAGGCAATATTTATTTGTAAATTTTTCTTAGCTTGTCTGCAATAAAAAATTTAATTGATTCATTCCAGAACATCCTTCAACTCCTGAAATAACACAGCATATAAACTCCTTCAAAACCTACATTGACAAGAATATAATCTTATTTGACTTGGAGAAGATAGACCTTACTCGCAGCATACCATTGGACATCCAGCCATTGACCAGTGACCCTGAGTTCCAAAGTGGTTGGGCATCTTTCAGCAGTGATTTGTTTGAGTATCCTGAACCAACCCTGAGAGTTTTGGAGTACTGCCTTCATGAGGTAATTTAACCTGCAGATTTTTTTTTTCTGATTTGTATAAAAGTTGGCACCAGATCTGACTATACAGGGCCAGTGATAAGTGCAAAAAAGAAACAAAAGCCCTGATCAGAGAATGGTACATGAAATTTACCTTAAAAAGAATTATGTTAATATTCCTTCCTCATCATCATCATCAGCCCGTACACGTCGGCTGAACATAGGCCTCGCCCAAACAACGCCACCAATAGCGGTCCTGAGCCACCTCCATCCAACGACTCCCTGCGACCGCTACGATGTTGTCGGTCCATCTCAGGTCTTCCCACACTCCGTTTCGCATTGCATCGCGGTCGCCACTCAAGAACCTTTACTCCCCAACGGTTATCGGTTCTACGAGCGATATGGCCTGCCCATCGCCACTTCAGGCTGCTGATTCTGAGAGCTATGTCGGTAACTTTGGTTCTTCTACGAATTTCCGTATTCCGGACCCTATCGCGCAGAGAAACTCCGAGCATAGCTCTCTCCATAGCTCGCTGGGTGACTTTGAGCTTATGCACAAGACCTATAGTGAGCAACCACGTCTCGGATCCGTAAGTCATCACTAGTAACACACATTGGTTAAAGACTTTCGTCTTGAGGCTCTGCGGTATCTGTGACGAGAAGATATTGCGAAGTTTCCCGAACGCTGCCCATCCGATTTGGATTCGTCGGCTGACCTCTTTATCGAAGTTGGATTTACCTACTTGGAACATTCGGCCTAGGTAGACATAATGATCAACAACTTCGATAACATCGTTCCCCACATAGACCGGTAAGGGTGCGACATGGGCATTACACATGATATTTGTCTTACCCATGTTCATTTTAAGACCCTCTTGTCGGGAAACGGTGTTGAGGTCGCTGAGCATCCTGCTAAGGTCTTCCAGCGATTCCGCCATAATGACTATATCGTCGGTAACCGAAGATGAGTGATGTAATCGCCATTGATATTGATGCCATATTGGTCCCAGTCCACAAGCTTAAAAATATCATCCAATGCAGAGGTGAACAGTTTCATGAAAATGATGTCTCCCTGTCTCACCCCTTTTTGCATATTCCTTCCTATGTTAGTTTTAATTAGCTTTACAACCACACTATGTCACACCTTTGCCTGGGGCTTCACTCATGTGGTACCTGTTTAAAATGTAGCCTATGCCACCAGGTAACCTATAGAAAAGATTTAGATAGGATAACCACTACTTCAACACTTCATAAACAAAAATTTTTATATAGCATTTGGCATTATTTGTTTCTAGAAATTCAAGTTTGATGCTAAGATAAAAGTGAAAGTTCTAAACCATCAACCAGTCATACCAATAGCTAATTTAAAAGTAAATTACTTTGGTGAGTACAATGTCTTAACAATAACTTTAATTAATTGAACTTAAAGGTACCTTATTCACCTATTAATAAAACATAAACCTATATAACCAATTCCACAAAATCGTTTGTGTATTCCACAATAAACTAAACATTATACTCTGTTCGCAGGAAAACTGATAACAATAAAAGGTACAGTTATAAAAGTGGGAAGTGTTGGTCTATTGTGTACTTCTATGGCATTTGAATGCTCCAACTGCCACTCTGTTCAGGCTGTGATTCAACCACAAGGAATATTCACAGGTATCATTTAACTATGGCGGTATCATTTGGAGGTCGAATTTTGTCTCTTTTTCTCGATAACAGTTATGGGCTCAGACTTTTTGTTGTAATATATAAATAGCCATTTCAATGCTGGAAGTAAATAATTAAATAAAACTTTGCTGATGAAAGTTTGTGCTGTGTTTAATGTGAGCTCACAAATAAAGCTACAAATTATGAATATATAGCTTTTAAACTTCAAGCTACTAAAGTGAATTTGTGTCATTGAGTTGCTATGATGATGATATTTCTTTCAGCGCCCAATGTCTGCCAAAGCTGTCACGGTGGCGCCAAATACGAGCCATTACAATCATCGCCGTTTACCAGCACCACAGACTGGCAAGTTGCTAAAATACAAGAAATTCAGTCTCAGGTATCTACTACAAAGGGGGGACATCCCCGCAAAGCGCAGCGAAATCCACGACAAATTAGGAGAGATGACGTAATGTTTTTCGCCAATGTGATTGGTTGTTTACGCTTCACTCCGCATTTGTGAGAATGCACTCTGGATTACTTTGCATGATGTCTCGTTGTGTAAGTAAATAATTATTAATGCGTTTATTTCAATTTCAGAGTATTTCAGGAACAATACCAAGAAGTGTGGAAATAGAGCTTCAAGGAGATTTGGTTGGAGCAGCATGCCCTGGTGATGTGCTATCAGTTACTGGTATTGTTAAGGTTAGTAGGTTCTACTGTTCTGTTTTATTAAAGAGAAAAATATAAATCGCAAAGCAATTAAATATCAATTATTTTGTTTAAACTAACACCCATGGCCCACAATGCACATTTGTGTGCATTGTGTGTGTGTGTGTGACTCCGGGTCCTGCTGGTGGTGGCAGCGCGCCCCTGAGGGTCACACCACCGACGCTAGGCAGTGAATGTGTTAATGGGTAGATTTTTATTTAGGTAAGAGGTGAAAGCAAAGGCGGTGAGGATGGAAAACGAGCGGCAAGACTACTTCAGCTGTACATAGAAGCAGTATCGATACATAGTCAAAGGAACCTGAGCAACCCAACACTGTGCTTTACATTGAAGGATTATTATGCTATACAGGTAAGCAAAGCAAGTTTCTGAAATAGATTTCCTTTAAATTAACAAAATCTAAATTGGTTCATCTCTGTTTATGAGCTACAATGCCACAGCTCCAGACACACACACAGATGCATGCTAATAAGTTAAACCCTCTTTTTATTGGGGCTATAATTTACATCTTTCGCTATGCTTTTGGCGAAGAGAAGCTAACAGCAAATAATGCTAAATGCTGATTACGATATAAAACTGTTGACTCAGCTCATCTGTCTGATATGCATTTTACATTATTTGTATTCCTTGTTTACAAACGACGCGACGTCTAGTTAAACACTTGTAAAATTTTGATACCACAGGAAATTCACGCCTCTGAAGACGTGTTCAGACTCTTAGTTCACTCGCTTTGCCCGTCTATATTCGGTCATGAGGCGGTGAAAGCGGGGCTTGTCCTGGGTCTCATCGGAGGCACGGAGTTGGACAATGGACAGAGGAGCAACCCTCATGTGTTGGTGGTGGGCGACCCGGGGCTCGGCAAGAGCCAATTGCTGCAGGCGGCGGCGCACGCGGCTCCTAGAGGTATGTTTAGTGCACTGCTGTTTCCTCATCAGCAGAGATACATGCGCAGCTGAACATGCTTTCTTCAAACAAAGGGGGATTTGCCATAATCGCCATGCAACCGTAGTTAAGCCAGATTTAATCTTGATTCAAACTTAAATAAATCTTAGGAGTGAATTCACATTTCATACTGACACGGAGCGTAGCGGAATTGACCAATCTCGAATCAGCAGCCGTAAAAAGTTTGTGTACTTATATCAAATCAATCATTTAGTTATTTAATAACTTTATTGCACTAAGGGCTTAACCTTTTGACCGCCGCGCCCCAAACGCATTTCCGTACTCTCTACGCCAAGGCACAAAAATAAAAATACCTATGAAAAATATAGTGCTGCCAAGAGTCTATGAATTGTAAATTGTCGATAAACACATCGTCGTATCCAGCGAATAAGGTTACAGTCGCCAGGGTGACCTTTTATTTTTATTGCATTTTTGGAATTTCCATTATCATTTACATCATACCAGTTCGAAAAAAGGAAATAAATAATGAATTTAAAAAGGTTATTTAAGAGTTCGAAAAAAGGAAATAAATAATGAATTTAAAAAGGTTATTTAAGTTTTAAAATTTGGTTACAATTGCACTGATGGATTTAGTCCGACGAATAAGGTAACGAACAGCTTTAGCACTTTTTTCATGTGCAAAACGCAACCGACATCAATATTTCCCGGCGAATAAGGTAACACTCTCCAACATTAGGTAATAATGTACCGAGCGGGCGGCGGGTGACCGCTGTGCTTAAAAAGAGTAGGTATCTCTAGTGCCACAAGGAAATGAAACAGAAATCGAGCTTTTATCAATCATCCTCGGAACTTGATTTGGTAAGGATTTTTTTATAGTAGGTAATATTTTAGGTACTAGGTATATTATATTTCTTACATTTACCTACCCCAAAGGTACTTGGTTCTACGTCCGTCCGTCCTTCCGCTATAGGTATCTACAAACTTAATTTGTATGATACAACCCTTTGCCAGTACAGAGTTGTATAATACAAATTGTGTAGATCGATCGATATTTCCATGGCCGTCATAACAACAAAAGTTCATCTAAATTGGTTAAAGCGTGAAAGTTACTAACTGACAGACAGAGAGTTACATTCGCATTTATAGGTTTAGTCTGAACTAGAGAGGTAACGAATGTCAATTTTTAACATTCGCGAACGCTTTCTTAAATTTTTAAAAAAAGCTTTTATCTTAAATGTCGTGTTATCGTAAACTATGAAAAACTCACATAAATTGGAGCTATACGTTATAAGTATTTTCATATAATTCAGCATAAAACTTGCAGAATCTATTATACAGGTTATTAACATTATAGTAATTTTAAAATATTAAGTCAGTTGTTCCGTGATCATGGCGCATGAAAATGTGTCGAAATATTGGAAGATTTTTACCTCAAATTATGGTAAATATCCCGTTCTGAATGACTTTAAGATAATTCAGTGCAGTTACTAATAAATAGAAACTTTTATTTGCCCTTAAACATTCGCATTACATTCGCGTCCATTCTTGCGAATGCAAATGCGACTATTGAAAATCTTGCGCATGTTCGCGAATTTGAATGCGTTATCTAGTATAAATTAATGGGTTTATCTATTAGATTATTGTCATCATAGATTGATATTAGAGCCTCTGTTTAAAACCTGATTTTATTAAGTAATCTTTATTTTCAGAGCAATAAAGAAAACTTTTGCCCTGTGCCTTTAAATGACATGGGCTACACAACACACGTCACGCTTCATAAGAAGAACTAATCTTGCAGCCTGCAAGTAGTGTACCTATGTATATACATAGATAGTTACACTACTCGGCAAAATTATCAATGTCAGTTTCATGATATTTTACCTTTATTTTTTTTAGTTTCTGCACTTACCGGATGATGTCCGATATATATTTTTTGCCTCATTGAATTAATTAATTATTGTTTATTGACACTAAAATTGTTTTAATTTATTTTGCTTATTATTTTATTAAATCGTTGATTTTTTTGCTTTTTGACACGTACATATGTTTTTATTTTTTGATTGACTATTTTGATGACTAATCTTTTGTTTTAGGTCGACCTGTAATTAATGTTTGTAATATTTTTCAGTAAATACAAATAAATTAATACAAATTTAAACTATACTCACCTGTACCTACAAAACGTAGCAAGCTGAATACTTTTAGCATTCAAAATAGCATATCACTTTTAATAACTTAATTATAATAATTTGTTACCGAAATGCCGCCTGTACTTAAAGATAATATCTAAATTAGAATATAATTACACTTTACTGATAAGCGACACTCCAAGTTCGTAAAGTATTTTTTTAAATTTAGATGACTTAATACAACACTACTACAATAGATATAATATTTTTATAATATGTACATAGAAAATAACCAGAACACCCCCCACAAATATCTGCAGATAATTAATTATAATTTATTCATTATTATTTTTAATAATTAGTTAATAATTAATTTATGAATTTTCAAGGAAGTCCCACAGCTTATATGAATACAAAATAGGTCACAAGAAACTAGTAACAAAAAATCTAATAAATGGCCTTCACGGCTAAATGACAGTGTGGAAAATAAATACGCTATGCAGAAACTCTATCTATCTATTATGACAATAATCTAATAGATACACCCATTTATCCATGGAGATGTAACGAATATTCGCAAGATTTTTTCAATAAACGCATTCGCAAGAAAGCACGTAATGTTATGCGAATGTTTAAGGGCAAATATAACATAATATTCATTAGTGCACTATTAAAATCATCTTTTAACGGGTTATTAACCATAATTTGAGTTATGAGTTTTCCAATATTTCGACACAGTTTCATGCGCCATGATAACGGAATAACTGAATAAATGACTTTAGTGTTAACCTGTATAAAAGTTTTATGCTGAATCACCTTGTTATACATGAAAGGAATTATAACGTATAATTCCAATTTATTTATTTGAATCAAGCATTCAGAATACCTAGCTAGGTTGAGTTTTGCATAATTTACGAAAACAACTCTACTTCCAACAAGTTCATACGAACTCGGTTTTAGCTTTCAAATAATTTTGAGCGATTTGTTGCATTTAATCAGTACCTACAACTTTGATAATTCAGCGATAGTAGTTGTACAAACATTTGTCTCGACTTCTCGAGGCGGGAATCAAACCCGCGTTCTGCGTCGCTGGCGGACCTTCGCCCGTTACGCCTTAAAGGTCGTAGATTAGGTGCTGGGCAAGCTAAATCCATCTAATATCGTCTCAGGGTAGTAAAACATCCCGTGCAGCATGAGTAAACAGTATCTGACTCTAATTATCAAGGTACCAAACGAAATTCTGAAAGGAATGTAAAATATAATCTTTTTATTTTTGTAATTTTCCCTTATATTTCGTCAAATAAGTTTACAAAGGCGTTTGTTACCATCTTAGTTGAGGTCGTGAAGCGAAATCTCCGTGGAATAAAGCCACAAAAGCGCTTAGAATAGCATCTATTTGAAATTTGCACGCGGAACTCCGTGGAAAAACGTCACAAAGGCACTTAGAACAGCGTCGATTTGAAACTTGCACGCGGAATAAGGTGATAAGGGACAAATACTAGGGAAACCGTTTATTTTATTTATGAAACCTACATGATAATTTAGCTAAAAATATGATAAACGTTCTAGAAAAAAAATCATACTCGCGTAATAGAAACTTTTCGAAATAATAAGAACAAACCGTCTCCTGTAAAGTTGGTGTTTTGCAACTGTGACCTTATTCGTAGGATACGACGACATAGAGACTTGATTTCGTTGTTTTTTATCCAATAAACGACTTCTTAAAACCTGGGTTGTTGTATATAATCGTGTGCTATCTCCCACTCTTAATACAATACATAAATAAAAAACAAACATTACAAGTAAAATAGTAGTAAAGCACAGCACTACTCGCCCTAGCGATGACGTCACTGTCACGACTGGATGACAACGGCGCCCACGGCCTACCTTTTTTGAAACTTCCCTAGAGATGTACCTAACCGTGTCGCACGCTGATTATCGATTTTGAAATACTATATATGTCGATTTTTCTCTAATAGGCAGGTATCGATTAAAAATATTTTGTTTTTGGTAGGTAAAGTTATGAAAAACGTTAAACCCACCATAGACGTAATTATAATATGAATCATAGCAAGGCATAGCGCGATATAATTTCTATACAAATTTTCGAGTGACCGCACCCGCAGCTATAATTTATATTATATACATATAAATATATTTATAGAAAATTGACCGGGATCCCGTTATCCCGGATCCCAGGATCGAATCCTCTACTTGTAGTAGTACTGACGGTAGTTAGATACCTATTTTTCGGAAGGATAATGCGGAAATATGGTCTAAGAGATTTATTTTTATAGAGAACTAGCTGCTGCCCGCGGCTTCGCACGCGTTTTTCATGTACCCTATTTCCATCCCCGGGATACCATCTACCTCTGCCAAGATCCGTTCAGCCGGTTAGGCGTGAAAAGGTAACAGACAGAGAGATAGACCGAATTACTTTCAAATTTATAATATTAATATGTAGGATAGGTAGTACAATTCGCTTTTTAAGAGAAATTATACCTACTTAGTAGTTGCATTATAAAAGTAGATAGAGACGTGGCGTGCTACTCTATCTGCAAAGACAACCCAACTAGTAATCAGAACACTAAAATATAATTACGAAATCCCAGGAATCGACCCCAGCACTTAGTTCGGCCCTGTCAAAAAGTCCGCGTGAAAAATCTCCGCGCCGCGCAACTACCGTGGTCGAAAGACACAACTAAACTCTTTATCGTTCCTTCTAAAATTCGCAGGAGGTCAGAATCATCCATCGCCATGTTGCACTGCACTATTTTTTCGCTCTTCGCTTATGACGTCATCAAGTTGTCGCCTATACATGACCATGGCGCTCAGGGAACGAATTATTCGGTCAGGCGCTAGGGATGCACCGGACTTGAGTTATCAGATTTATTTTGCCAGGTTGATTTGATGATATTTTTTTATTCATGTATCTTATGCTAGTTTTATGTTTGTAACCTTTATTTTTTTTTTCAAATATCAATAATAATAAAATAAGAAATGATAAAATAACATGTTTGAATTGAATTTCAATAGTTTTCTCATCACGTCACTAGTTGTCAACTATAGACGACTGTGGCGCTCAGGGCATAGTATTTGCTTGTATGAAAATCTATGTTTTTTATTTCAATATTTCTCAGTACCTGTAGCTCTAAGATACTTTTTTTTCATACTCAGATGTAGCTGAGATATTCTTATTTGGGAAATGTAGAAATAAAATACCAGTAAAACTTTTTCAATACCTTTATTTTATATTTTTGTAGGGCGGGTTTTTGTCAACATATAGGCGACGTTGGCGCTGAGGGCTCGGAAGTGCTTGTCACCTATATAGGTGACTATAGCGGTCATAAGGTTAATGCCGAGATATTTTCTGCCCGCCAACCAGAAATACATGTTTTTAAAGAAAGTTGGCGTGCTAACATCACTTTGTAAAGATAAAAATAATCTTAATATAGCGATTTTCTAGAGGACAACACCTAGCCCAAACTAATGAAGCTAGAAAGCTGAAATTTGTACAAGTTTCCGCTAAGAAGGGATTTTCGGAAATTCCACCCATAAGGGGGTGAAAAGGGGGTTGATGTTTTTTGTAGATCTTTAACCAGTGACCCGATTTGCTTGAAATTTACCGAGAATACTAAAAATTTAAATTACTGAACACGTGTTTCAGGATTTTTCAAACTATTCCACAAAATGGGGTAAAACGGCTTATTAAAGTTTGAGATTCGTAGTTTGGCTCCGAATCTAAACGGCTGTAACTTTTAAATGTACCTACTTATAAAGTTATTAAGCTGAAATTTTATGAATAAACAAAAAATATTTCGAGTTTCAGGAATATTAAAAAAAACTCTTAATAAATGATAAAATGGGGGTTCAAGTTATTGAGATTTATTTGTTAATCATGACATGACCCAATTTGCTTAAACTTGTAGAAAATACTAAAAATAACAATTATTAGACACGTATCGCAAGTATAATAAAATGTTAATTTGATAGAAAAGTGCGTAGTGCAGTCGAATTTTACCCACTTTATGATGTTATTAATGCCACCTAATTCCAGGTGTATACGTATGCGGTGCCTCGGCCTCCGCCGGTGGTCTGACAGTAGCGTTGGGCCGCGAGGCAGGCGGGGACTTCGCGCTCGAGGCCGGCGCTTTGGTGCTCGCGGATAACGGAATATGCTGTATTGATGAACTGGACAAGGTACCTAATACAATGCTCAAGCTAAAACAATTGAGGCTAATGTTCTAAAAACGTAGGTCTTTCGTATACTTACCTATTATAATATTAATAAATGAATAAAATCGTTTATTTTCTGTAGGGCTTACATATACATTCGGTTCAACTCCTCCCTCTTACTTAGTTTAGAAAACTTGGGGACGAGACGCGAGGGATCTCTACTCTACCTCTCGGAAAATTGCTTACATACAGGCAACTGTTTTGGTTTAGTTTCAGTTCAGATGCAAAGATTTGTATATAAGTAAAAGAAAACATCTAAGGAAACAAACTAGAAATAAGTATAAAAAGAAATAAAAAAAAAACAACTTTAACTTAATTACCTACATACATATTAGCTAAATGCTTTGGACAAGCATTTAACTTGATAATATTTTATTTGTAGAAAATCTACAAGTAATCTTTCAAAATTTTCGTTTATATCTTCAATATTCGGCGTACGTTTTCCCTTCTGGTAGCTTCGGTTATTCCCACCGTTTATTATTGGAAAATGCGTAATCACAGGCCCGAGGGTATCGACAAGCATGAAGATCTCAGGAATTGTTTGTGTGCGGGTCACGCTGGACTGGTCATTCTATCCATCTTCTAAAAGAATACTCACTCATGACAAATTAATCTGAAAAGCATGATCATTACATGGGAATTGTACCAACTATTTCTATCCTAGATGACAGCACACCACAGCAGCTTGTTAGAAGCTATGGAGCAGCGGCGCGTCAGCGTGGCTAAGGGAGGCGTCGTCTGCAGCCTCGCAGCGCGCGCCACGGTCTTAGCCGCTGCCAATCCTGCTGGTGGCAGCTATAACAGGTGAGGTTAACTAGATGACAGCCACACAGCAGCTTGTTAGAAGCGAGGGAGCAGCAGCGCGTCAGCGTGGCTAAGGGAGGCATCGTCGTCTGCAGCCCCTTAGCGCGCGCCACGGTCTCAGCCGCTGCCAATCCTGCTGGTGGCAGCTATAACAGGTGAGGTTAGCTAGATGACAGCAACACAGCAGCTTGTTAGAAGCAAGGGAGCAGCGGCGCGTCAGCGTGGCTAAGGGAGGCGTCATCTGCAGCCTCGCAGCGCGCGCCACGGTCTTAGCCGCTGCCAATCCTGCTGGTGGCAGCTATAACAGATGAGGTTAGCTAGATGACAGCAACACTGCAGCTTATTAAAAGCGATGGAGCAGCGACGCGGATTCTATTCGTCTGATCTAAGTATATAACGTGTAGGTACGAAACATTAATGGTTTTGATGGACAAGTTGAATATCCCGATGTACAAAGTACCGCAATAAATTGTTTTTATTGGTTTTCATTGCGTTTTTTGTCTCTAATTAATTTCAATACATTTTGTTTTAGGGCTAAAACTGTTGCTGAAAACCTGAAACTGAACTCTGCATTGCTATCAAGATTTGACTTAGTTTTCATATTACTGGACCAACCAGATGAAGTAAGTTGCATCTTATAATACCTAAAAATTTAATTTAAATACTTGAGTATTTACGGAATTATGTCATATAACGAAAATGTATGACTTTGTGGGTGAAATTAATCTGTTTCTATTTCAGAAAATGGATGAAATGTTGTCTGAACATGTTCTGGCTATGCACACTGGTGAAAAGGGGAAGAGCGCTTCAAAAGGTGCCAATTTAAATGCAAGCATAAACACTAGTCAAAACAACGATGAGACTTCACTCAGGTGACTATAATTAGTGATTATTAAACCTTTCTGCAATAAAGTCTGCGATAATCCCTTAAAATGGCCATCAAATCAGACCCAGAGCCGTGAAGCGAGAACTTTAAGTTCAAGTATGTCATGCTAAAATGCGTTAGAATAGCACAATAAAGGTTAGCGTCAACAGATCTGGGAACGGACGCTCTGCACTAATCGTATAAGGCGGATTATTTGGGCATAATACCACTGTAACTGCAGCAACAGAATCGCCGACGCGAACACCATTTGGAAATTTTCAATATTGACATCCAGATTTTTGTAGTAAGTGGAAGAATTTTGTATGAACGAGAATGGCGACCCGGTGTTGCGGAGCGCTAGATGGGATGAAACGCGGAAGGAGCATGCGTGCGATTGAGTCATCCGCAGTAAATGGAACGAATATCCCCGTCGGCAAGAACGACGACAGTTCAATGTGTCCGCTCCATGCGGTGCGGATCAGTGGACGCTCTTCTATGAGAAACCATAAAAAGAATACTAAATTCCTTTTGATGCGGTCAGTGCGTAGTTTCCGATGCCGGCCTGTCGACGCTAGCCTTAAGACAACAAAACAAACTCTAGGCTTGGTATCTACGTATATTATGTAGACAGTACTTAAGGCGAATTATAAGGGGAAAAGACGAAAACGACGTCTTTTTCGAACATGTATTTGACGAAAATATAGATCGTGGACCTTTGAAATGTATATATCCGGTAACACATATCTTAAAGTATTATGTGCCGGTTTCAAATGCTTGCCGGTAGTTATAGTAAGCACTCAGAAAAAGTTTAGAGAAACAATATCTTCAGGTGAATGAGCACACTTTTTGGCGGTGTGTCTTATTCGTTTACTACCAAACTCAGTATAATTATTTATGTAGCTTGTATGCTTCAATTCCCGGTCCTTTTGTTTTGAAATAAAGTCAAAATAAGGAGTTTTAACGAAAAAACTATTTGCACCTACTAAAACGTCTCTCTCCCACGAACGATTGCTCGCAAAATTTGATTAGGCAATGTTAGTAGTGACCGAGCGAGGGCGCGCACCCGTGCTGACGACGCGACGTTGCGAGCTGTACTAGCGGTGGCCGGCCGTACGTGCCGGCTCGAGTGCGAGGTTGCCAGACCAAAAAATATCTGAGGGCCGCCAAACACGGACTACTCGGGCAGTTAGCCATTGATCAACATACACGGACTGCTCGCGCAGTCATAGTCGACAGCTTGAAGCTGCCATTGATAACTGCTTGGAGGAGTTGATAACAACTGCTCGAGAAGCGTGCTAGCGCGGGACGGGCGCGGGAGGTGGAATGAAGAGCGCGGGCGGAAGTAACTGCGCCAGAGCATTCGACAGCTCGAGCAGTCCGTGTATGCCTGGCGACTGCTTGACCGCACGATCTTCCGAAGCAGTTCAACTGCTCGAGTGGTTCCGTGTATGTGTGTATGAATGACTGCTCCAAGCAGTCCGTGTAGTACCCGTGTAGTATGGTTGGTATGGTGGCCCTAATAAATAATAATTGCTTAGTCCCCTAGTCAAGTTCTCAGGCATAGTCTAATATCGATGCATCGATGCATAGATGAGCGTGCCCTTACAGAGACTTATTAGCATCGTGTTTCAATACCAACTTTTTACACACGCAACCGAAATAACATTACCTAATCTGTGGCGCAACTTTTACCTAAGTACCTAATAATTATGTATACGGCCGAATACTCAATCGGTTTAATGTCAATAATCTTTTACCAAATCTAAATGTATTAGATTTATTCTACCAAATGTAAAACAAGTAAAGGCTGATATAAACGTAAAAGGAGAAACTTTAGACATTGTAGACAGTACCGTATTCTTAGGAATAACTTTAGACAGTAAACTTCAATGGGGCTCACACATAGATAAACTATCGAAGAGACTTAGTTCTGCAGCATATGCAGTCAAAAAAATCCGTCATCTTACAGACGTTGATACTTCTCGACTTGTCTATTTCAGCTACTTCCATAGTATTATGTCTTATGGCATATTACTGTGGGGGAACTAGAGAATCCCTGCGTGATAAATTCAAAGAAATAAATATAATGACCGTACCATATCAATATATTTACGAAAACTTATTGTACACTCATAGAAATATCGATCGATTCCCTAAAATTTGCGACATACATAATTTAAATACTAGAAATAAGAATAAACTCCCTTTGCCCAAAACTAGATTGCACAAGATTAGTGTATCTTTTAAAGGGCAATGTATACGTTTCTACAACAAATCTCTGAGTGACTGAGTTGCAAAAATTCTCAATAAATAAATTCAAACAAACTATCAAACATATCTTTTGTAAAAAGGCTTATTACAAAATATCAGATTATCTTGAGGATAAAAAAGCATGGGACGACTTTTGCTCCAACTCGAAATCTAACAAACTAACAAGGTAAAGGTTTCTTGTTCGCTTCTTTACTTTACCTTAAAAAGATTGAAGTGAACAAAAAATCAAAGTGATCACTTTATTTCCCCGTTTTACTTATGTAATTTTAATTTTGTGACGTGTCCAACTGTCCAAGTGTCCTATAAGGTCTAAAGGAAATAAAGCACTTTGATATTTGATGGTGGAGGGGTAGGTAAGTATGTTTTTTTTTTGCGAAAATGTATAGAGAGATTTTATGGGACCTAGGGAAAATTCCGACTTTTCGACATTTCCCCACCTTCTTCCACCCCTCTAGTGCGGCTCCCAAGCAGAGCCATATTATTTTTTTTATGGGGATTTTATAGAAGAGGACAAGTAATTTGGAATGCGATAAAATTTTTGCCCAACAAAAAATCCCTCCTTTTGAGATTGCTCCCAGATGCCGATGTGATAGAGGAGTATCGATTGCGGGACCGTATAGAGGGTTTCTACTCAAATTGGAAAAAATCACCACACTTTCCCCAAAAAAAAAAACTCCCCTCTTTTTGTATCTCCCAAGCGAAGTGACTTGAAAGAAAATATTTTGTTGGGTCTTGTAGAGGATCTAAATAATTTCGAAAACAAAATGTATCCCCCCTGGCCCTTTGACCCCCCTTTTTAATAAAAAACTGAAATTTGGTCTAATTTTGACCTTTTTTTCCTATATACCTTTTTTCCTACATTTGGATACCATGTTATGTATTTTTCTTATTATTACATAGTTTACCTTTCTATCAAATGGTATCAATTGCCTACCTTAGAGAATACCTTTCACTTAGAGAATATTTTTTCTTGCGGGCCATTAAATATATTAATTTCTTTATTTTTCAGTAAAAGAAGATAAAGGGTTCCGTTAAATTACTTCTTTCCAGATCAACTTACCACATCATAACTAGTTACAATACCAACCACTTACCTAGCACTGAAAACAAGGACGAATATAATTTTTTACACAAGATAGTGAATTTATATTATCATGCCGAGTGTTTTCATCAATATTAATAAAAACTTCAACATAAATAAATTTAATAATATTTATTTTACTAAAAAACTATTAGCCGCCTGCAGTTTAGGTATCATCACACGCTGTCCTTCAGATAAAAACAAGATATTTTGTGTAGTAATGTTTTAATCCTAAGCCTACCTATATTCATATACATCATATAATATTTTTAGACAATTATTATTCCTTTGGTCAGTTTCTCTCAAGGGGTATCTCTGATCATCATTACTCTGTGTACTGTGTGTACGTATGTACTACACTAGTGCGCGCCATCTAACTGCAGTGGAGGACACCGCGCGCGCGTTTTGCTTGCTCCATAGATGGCGCGTGGTATCCCCGCTAGGCTGCCAAATGCCCAAGGTCATTTGCCTTTGTATACGCCTTACCCCCGAATACTCAAACGAATATTAGATTTAAGCACGACTCAAGTGACGATTTTTTGACAGATTTTCATTGAAAACTGTCAAAATATTGCGACATAAGAAGTGCTTACATCTGAGTTGCGTTTGAGTATTCGGCCGTGAATCATTTAGTTATGTGCAATAGGTAGGATGATTTTCCACTGACGAGCGGAGCCAATTCGACCAATAAGTGATTTCGATGATGATATGATGAGGGTAAAAAATCTTCAAAAATTGCGATACGTAACTACTTGAATACGCCCCCCACCCAACGCACCGAATTTAACCGTGTACAAACGCATTCTGCGTCAATACACGGTTAAATTACTTTTCTTGGCATACTTTTCTCACATACCGTGAATCGATTACTTAGCTTTAACTAATTAAATTTTCACTGAAACGAATAAACCAATTTCAGCCAACGGCTCCGCCTAAAACCGGGCGAGGTAATCGACCACCTACCTCTCGTGTTGCTACGGAAGTACATAGCCTACGCCAGAAGATACGTACATCCAAAACTGAGTATCGACGCTGCGAATGTGCTGCAAACATTTTACATGGAGCTGCGCCATAATCAGGGGAACCAAGATGGCACACCTATCACTACAAGGCAGCTGGAAGCTTGTATAAGATTGACTCAGGTAATGTTAAGGTGAAGGAATGGGAATCGAAGGAAATTTTTTAAGATTTTGATAGGATATTGTACCGTGCGTGTCTCTACAACCTAAGGTAGGTACACATTTCATTCACGATAAAAAAGTGCCGTACATTATAGTGATAGGGTTAAATTCGGTGATAACTATCAATTCGCTAAAATTTTCCTTCGATTCTGTTCCAATGTGTTCCTCCTTGACTTACGATTATAACATTAGATACGACAATGATCAGAGTTCTTGTAACATCACCACGCTCATGCTAGTCTTCAGATGGTCAGATTCCTCCCCAACATCCCCTGTCATAAGGTAGCATAGCAATCAATTAAGCAAGCTTTTACTTAAAAGTAAATAAATAAACACAATAATCCACACAGCATCATCTAGCTATGCCGAAGCTAACTATGTAATTATATTGCCAGAATTAATCCGGACCTCAATTGCATCAGTCTGGTAACATTGCCTGCTTTTCAAATCAGTTTTCTTTTTAGGCTCGAGCAAGAGTGGATTTGAGAGAAGAAGCCACGGTCAAAGATGCAAACGATGTCATCAGCTTAGTCAAACACAGTCTCATTGATACATTCAGTGATGAATTCGGGAACATACAACTTTCCAGATCCATCAATGGATCGGGAGTCAGTTCAAGAAGCAAAGTAAGTACCTACATGCCTACACAAGCATGAGTAAGAAGTAGTATTTCGAGACTTATTTTGGTGCCTTGCCTATGGCAGTTGTCCCACCGCCGACGATGAACGAAAATCGAGTAAAGCTAGGAAATAGAAACGAGTTGGCGAGCAGCGGGAAGCGAGTGTTTAGTTCTGATAGTTTTGTCGCTGGCCTATTAGCGAGTGTGCGAATGCGACGGGCGATTACTCGCGCCACTCGCTTGCGGCGGCCGAGCGAGTAGCAATGACCGCTGGTTGGTCTCTCGGCGGTCAGAACTTACCGCCAAGCGAGCATCGGTGAGCGAGTATTAGCGTTGATAAGCTGTTGTCGCTCAGCGACAAACTAGTGGAGCGAGTCCTCGCCGGCAGTGTGAACAGGCAGCGATCAACTATTAATATATGTGCATTTACTTTGTTTAAATGTAATGTAAATCTATTGTATTGTACGTTTCTTGAGCTAGAAAATAGCCTATAGTTACTCGTCGCCGGCAGTGAGACAACTGCCAATATTCCATGAAAATATTTTGTTTCTCTTTGTTAACGCCAGATAGACTTTAAACAAAATCCTGCTTAGAAATCTCCTAAGGCGGAGATAGTACCGAAACTAGCGCTACCACCATTACTACATAGTATGTTTAGAGCCTTATTACACTGGCGATTTGCGAGCCACTTCAATGCGAGGCGATTGCCCAGCGAACACACCGCGATGACGCAGCGACCTCGTCGCGATTAGCGCCGTCGACGCCAGTGTTCAAAACGCAGATTGCACGACCCGAGCTCGTTGCCCGACTGCGGCGGCGTCGTCGTCGGTTGTCGGCGTATTCGCTCCGCTATATCACGCACAAATCTCCAGTGTGATAAAGCTGTAATGGAGTAACCAGACTAAGATTTAGTTAGGCACTGGCGCGAAATATGATTTTGGAGACCGCTATTTTTAAAGAAAAATTTGGTGGTGGCGCTCGTTTCGTTACTCTCTTCGCGATAAGTTAATAAACGTTTATAGATGAGAAGTAATGAGAAATAGGTTCTTCTATCACTTTCCGACTTTCTGCTATACCAAATATATTATGGGTGCTGGATGCAATGAAAGAACAAATAAAAATAAATGTTCTTATAATCAGTATAAAAATATAAACACAATCACAGCACTATTTTGTATTGTTTCAGTTAAAAAAGTTCTTGGACGTTCTTACAAGAAGAGCTCATCAGTTAGGTAGAGAAATATTCTCAAGGCAAGAATTAATAAATATACACAAAACTGCAGGACTCCCGGGTGACCCAAATGATCTGATAGAAGCAATGCACGTACATTCCTATTTATTGCTAAAAGGTTCTAACACATACCAATTGATATCTGTTTGATAAATAAACTTATGAAAGTAAATGCAGTTTCACTTCAGTACTTATTGCAGGATGATCGACGAATTAGTTTACATTTAAGTTGGACTACCCGCGCAACCACAAGCGGCGAGGGAAGGAGTCCAGTAGCTAGCTCGTTTCTCAGATTTCTTTTATGGGTATATCTGAAGCATCATGCCAAAGACACTGCTTGTAAAAGCCAAGATATGAGTCAACAATCTCCGTCTTTAGGTCAGAATATACGTGTTCGATTAATTAAATCGTATGTTCGTGTTGGTAACTCCTCATTCAGAATCCACTACGTAAAAACTACCAACCATAACTTTATACTATTTTTAACTATTTATCATTAAAACAGTTAAAACCTTTTAGGTTGTTGAAGGTTCATTATGAATGTAAGCGGGTTAACTACGAACCTAGTTTGTGTTGGAAGAACACCAACGTTTGTGCGCCGCGACGCGAACCGCACTCACCCTGAAGAAGTCCCTCGTTAAGGTATGAAACGTTGGTGTTCTTCCAACACAAACTAGGTTCGTAGTTAACCCGCTTACATTCATAATGAATTTATCAAACTACGAAAGTTTTTATAGTTGTTAAAGGTGTGCAGTTAAACCACAAAATTAATAGCGAAAATCTATTTCACTGAAAAAATAGTTTATAGCTAGTTTTGGCTATGGACTCTGATTTCTAGTTTTTACTGTAATGTTACTTATACCTACTTTAACATCGTAGTGCATCAGACCTGCAATCTGACATAATAGATACCTACGAGATTATTCTATTGAGAGTATTCAATAAATTACTTGTGATGGATGAATGGATGATGCATCATCCCGGCTTCAGTTTGTATCAACTCATAGACTTGATGCAAACTTTCTGAATTAAGACTACTCATAGCGATTTTCACAAGCAAATAATAATTTTATTCGTAACTTGTGATGTCGTTGTTAATAATGTAATATCGTTACAGGCTTGATACAAGCTTTGGAACAACAGCCATTTTCCTGTATTAAAATTAGGAACAATTATTTATACCAGAGAAGAGAGTATTCAACAGGTGACTTTTATGTAATGATACGTACATACCTACCTAATTTAGTTTATTTAGGGCACAGAACTATATCGTGATGATCTCAATATATTTCTGTGACTTACAATCTTTGTGGCACAGCAATTTTAATACCTTCTGAACTAAAATTAGGAAACAAATATTTAATGTGCCTTCAAAACCTTTTTAACATCAGTTCTGGCTGGAACATCTAGGAGAGATATAGAAACATGAGAACAGCTGTATACAGCTAACAAAACTATAAACAAATTGTATTTGGATGGATTCACAAGAAGTCCAAAAAATAGATCACCAACTTCACTACCACCAAATAAATAAAAGTTAGAAATGGCAGAGAGTGCAAGCAATGGCCCACACAATAAAGCAGTGAAGCGAACTTCCATAGCATCTGTTTTCAAAACATTTTCTTTGAACTTCTTATAAGTTTTCGTCACTGAAATAGCTTTGGCCGAATACTCCAATAAAATTCCAAAGTAGTTTAAAGCAGACCATACAAAAATATTCCAGACAGTTCCATGCCACATAAATATGAATGAAAATGTGACGAAGGAAGCAATAAGTTTGTAGGTCATTTTAGACAGGTTGATGTATTTTGACAATGCACTGTAGCCAGGCCTGTAAATATATCTGAAACAAATAAAATTAGATGAAACATATTTATTTCTCACAAGACACAAATAGCCAGAAATTGAAAAATAAAATTAAACGACTAAGGACTCAAATAATAAATCAAAGAGGAAAACGAAATGATATTTTAAACAACACATTAGTAACAAATACATTATTGTGGCAGAGAAATGGCCCGTAGCTCAGCTTGATGCTACAGCATGTCGACATGCTGTAGTGCTGGTATTCTGCTAAGGGCTGAATTTAGGTCACAGACACCTTGACCAATACAATATGTATATAATAACTGAACACAATACATTTACCTATGTATACTTAAAATAAAACTGTAACAGGTGCAATTCTGTACATTGAAGATATATTGAAAATTTTTTTTGGAGGGCACTCTATTATCGATACTGATGCCAAAAATGATTTTTTTTCCATCATGTCTGTCTGTATCTTGGCCGCGCATAGCTCCGAAACTACTGAACGTATTGAAATGAAACTTGACAGGATTTGAGTTCATACTACGAGGAAGGACATAGGATACTTTTTATCCCGGATTTCAATAGGGTTCCCTTGGGAAAGGGGATGGAAGTAAAATTTGTTGGCTTGCGCATAGCGCCGAAACTACTGAATGTATTCTAATGAAACTTAGCATGATTTAAGTTCATATTACGAGAAAGGGCAAAGTATACTTTTCATCCTGGATTTCAATAGGGTTCCCTTGGGAGAGGGGATGAAAGTAAATTTTTTTGGCTGCGCGTAGCGCCGAACTTACTAAATGTATTCAAATGAAACTTGACAGGATTTGAGTACATAGTATGAGAACGGACATAGGATACTTTTCATCCCGGATTTCAATAGGGTTCCCTTGGGAGAGGGCATGAAAGTAAAATTTCTTGGCTACGCATAGCCCCGAAACTACTGAAGGTATTCAAATGAAACTTAGCATGATATAAGCTCATATTACAAGAAAGGGCATTAAATACTTTTTATCCTGGAATTCAGAAGGGTTCCCTTGGGAGAGAGGATGGAAGTGAAATGTTGCGCGTTGCAGGATGGCGCGCGGGGCAAGGGCGGTAGAGAGCGATAGCCCCCACTGGGGGGCACTGGCAGTGGGGCCCCTCACGTAACCGGACCCCCGGTTCTTGGCAGTGGGCCCCCACATTTTCCCGCAGTAGGGTAAAATTTCTTGGCTGCGCATAGCGCTGAAACTACAGAATGTGATCAAATGGAACTTGGCATGATTTAAGTTCATACTACGGAAGGTCATGTAATACTTTTTATCCTGGAATTCGTTAGGGTTCCCTTGGGAGTGGGGATGGAATTGACATTTCTCGGCCTAAATTGGCCTTAAATAGCGCAAAAACTGCTGAATGGAATCGAATGATACTTAGCATGATTTGAGTTCATACTACGAGGAAGGACATAAAATACGACAAAATGGTTACAAAATTGTTATTAGTGCCTATAAACGACCTACTGGACAGCATCCGGTTGGTACAAAGCTCTCGCTACCAATGATGTTGCCGTCGTCCTGGTAGATCAGCACTGTGACAGGCCGGAAATTGTGCTGCGTACCCGGGATGACCGCTTGCAATGCATTGGCGAAAGGCACCAGGCATTTGATGCTCTTCAGTTTCTACTCCTTTATATACCTACTGTCGTGGCGAAGACGGATACAACTTTGATCTTCGACATGTGAATCCGAAAACTGACGAGACTGGACACTAAAAAGTTTCTGCAATGCAATTCTACTTAAAATGGCTGGTGGAAACTTACGCCAAAATTAAAACGGAGTGTTTGGTATACATCAGAACAGAACAAATGAGAGAAGACTGCGCGCTGAGAATTATGTAGATCTGCGAGACGCCATGAACCAAGATAGAAATTGTGAAGATTTAGGACGACTGGTGATTCTTCCTTCCAGTTTTAGAACTGGACAATATGTAGATGTGTAGTGCCCTATTCTCCAGTAGGTAAGGTACTATCAGAAGCTTTTGAAACGCTTATTATACCTAGGTAAATGTGGAGCTGTGTGACGTCCAGTCAATAAATTCTAGGTTATATGTAAATCTATACTATACTACATTAATAAAAATAATTAAGGTTTGTGAGGTTGTAGGGAGTTATCTCTGAATCTACTGAGCCAATTTTGAAAATTCTTTCACCTATTGAAAACCACGTTATTTGCGAGTGTTATAGGCTATATATATTAACAACTAAAAATGTTTACCGCTCAACGAAGTGGGCACGGGTCAGCTAGTATAAAATAAAGTATTAATCCTGATAATCATTGTTATAGCCAGGTAATGTATGTTATTCAACTTACTTCAATAAAAACTTATACAGTCCAACATCAAAGTATCTCCACATGTGAGAGTAGACATGTATTCTTGCGATGCATCTCGGTGTTGGAGGTGGTTCCATATTGTCCAGTCGGGCAAATGCAGCTGTAGTCCCATATGATATCACATATTTCAAATGGAATTGGAATCCCATCCATAATCCTCCTCCGCAAAGAGCCAAGCAGGGCAGTCTCCTTATAGTCTGAAAAATGATAATATTATTCAATTCTGTAACATTCCTTTCGTCTTTTAATATTTTCAAATAATTATGCTTACCTCCATATTTTCTTGCATGGCATAAAAGTACATGTAATGTAATGAAAGATCCATCAAGAATGTGTAGATTAGAAATAAAGTCATATCCACGGCAAATCTCTTCAATCGTGGAATAAGTTTAACTTGGTTTTCATGTTTAAAACTGCTCTCAAAGTCTTCATACAACATGATTGGTCCAACATACAGTAATGGAAGATATAGGACATAGCTCAACAAGTCAACAACGAGATTGAGTTTTTTAACTTTTGATTTTAATTGATTTTTTTCTATTGTTTCAACAAAATCTAAGCAGAAACTAATGCATCTTAATTCTATCCATGCCACAGCGAACAACAGCAAGTACACTTCCTCATCTTGCAGATTTCCATGATCCAAAAACTGCCAGAAGTAATGCTTATATTTTAATGAATTATAAGTTGAGAGCAATGCAATGCTAGTAATCCATACGCTGATCCTTTTACCGCCCAATACAATAATAATTAAACTATAAATAATCGGCTGTGAAATTATTACAAGCATTTGACTCCAACCCATGTAGAGAATAACAAAAGAAATGCTTGATAAAATATACCAGAATTTTATAAAATTGGGTCTTATTTTCCGCAATAATTCGGAAACTGAAAACTGGAAAATCAAATAAAACCATGATGTTTGAATGTAAAATTTCCAGGTACTCCATTCAGCATCAGATACATCTTTGTCTCTAGACAAGAAGGTCCAACCAGGAACTAGGTTCTGTAGCGAGTATTTAAAAAGTGGATTGTTTTCTAATATATCTGCAACAATTGAGAATTTAGTAGGTAGGTACGTTATGTAGGTAATCAATACCTAGGCATTCATAAATAAGGAAAACAAATGTTACCTACCAGTTTGAATAAGAAATAGATTGTAAAGGACGTAAACATTGATGAATATCCAAAAACTGTAATACAATGATAGCTCTAAAATATTTATAGAAATGTTCATAGCCAAAATGTTTTAATAAAAGATATGTAAAGAAATAATCGGATTAACGAAACAAACAAAATCAATCAAACTTCGAATTTGACGGCAATTTGTTTGTTTTGATTTGTAGATTTGTTTGAGTGAATGAACAATTGAATGAGGATAATTGATTGGTTCCACAGAATATTAATAAAGTGTGGTTCGTGTTTCACAAGACTCCAAGCTAACATATTAAACACAAACTACACAGGTATATATTAAAGGCATAAGTCGTTGAGACCACTAGTTTCGGTTACATGTATACGGTACTGTACGTACTCCTTTTTTTACCTGTTAAAGTGTAGCCGATGTCCGCTCCCAGGATAGCCGAATTTCGTCATGATCAGTTCAGCCGTTATTGTATGAAAATTTAACAGAGATAGGCTGGAGTTCGCATTTTAATATTTTGTATGTACATTTATTAATGTAAGTAGGTACATACATTTTCATGGTGTATCATTTTTGTTTAGTGTAGAATGTAAATTATATTTTTTTTAGGTATGTACCTACCCATGTAATGTAGGTGTAGTTTTTTGCATAATTTTATAAAACTTACATTAAACTTGGACTCACCATGTTGAGATTCATGGAAATCAAACCAAAAATGGCCTAACGTAAAAATATAAGCACACCAATGTATAATGTGCTCCTTTTGACCAACTATTCTTGCCATTGCAAGAGCTTGAACCACACATGTACTCGAGAACTCCCGCCTCGGACAGAGTATAACGCTATTTGGCTACTTGCTCAGTAACTACTACGTTCCTTGCGTTCTTGGTAGGTACGTACTTAATATTAAATTGTTCGGGGTTATCAGTCTCATGAACTTTTTATTATCTTAAAAAGTTTTTTGTTGATAAAATATCATATTGATGAATAATATCATGGGATTTTTAAATTTTCAACGGATTGTTTAGTAATATAAATTAGTTAGGTACCAAAACCTACCATATTAATGGGTAGGTATCCATTAAATACAACGATCATTAAGTTAAATAAGTACCAATGAAGGCTTTGGTCAGCCGAAAAATGGATTTTGCCAGCAGTAAAAACTATTTGAGCGTCATCTAGTGGTCGCCCAGATTACTAAATTGGTCAGCAAGTATTGTGACATTGGGCAGCCTATTAAATATTTCTGCAGCAATATAATGAATAAAGCAACAGCCTATCGTGGTTCGGATTTTACAAAATTTGGCATGTCATAAAATTAATTTTGATTTGATAAACCTAATAAAAGTACATACTTAATCTACTGCATCTACGTGTAAATGGTCTAACAATAACAAGAAATCCTCCATAACAGCTCCACAATTTTATGTTCCCTGCCACGTAGCGCTTATACTTTTACTGCTTAGCGAAGATATAATCGTGCTGATCAAATAATTAATTCTGCTGAAAAAAACATTAATTTTGCAGACCAAAAAGCTATTTATTTACTGATCAAAAATAAATTAGTTACCGACCAAGTATTACTTAAATTTTACAGTCGACCTAAACATACATACATACGTATTATAATGCTGTCCAAATAATTTTAAACTGATTTTTCCAGCTAACTAAATATTTAAAATAATTATCCATAAATTTGCTTCCCATATTAATTAATATTAATCATTATGTAGTAGGTACCATCATTATGTAGGTACTACCCACATCAAGGACTTTACCTACATCACAGATTTTATAATACCTACCTCCTATATACCCTGCATAGACTTACTAACATAATACGGTTTGACATATAGGAACCTATACAATACATTATATACACTGCCTAATACCATAATATTATCTTAACATTGACGCAGTAATTCAGACCATCACTCAATTCATTTTATTGAACTAGCCTATAAATTGAACTTCCTTGATCTTTTATCAAAGTTTAGACAAACAATTTGATTAAGCGGGCAAGTAAAACTTCACCTTATCCGTTTATCTTATCACTTAATTTTTTATTAAGGCCTATAATTATTAAAAAAGCAAAGCAACAAAAGTGTTATAAGCTAGATCTTGAATTTGTACTTCGGCTCGGTCCGGCTCCGGCTAGTGGGGCATTCGTCTTACGTTGATTGAGTCAGAGAGTTGTGCAAGCCAATCGTGTCCGTCATGCGCTGAACTATAAACTTGTTTTCATTGTTTTACTAAGCATTTTCTAGTCATATAACACATTTAACCGTAATAATGCTTAGTCAAGTGATATTTTGTGTGATTTTTCTAATTTCAAGCAACCACGGTATGTTCATAAATGGGATAAAGCTAAAAATAATTGTGTTTTTGAAGGCAAATTGTTAAGTGTAGAGGTCATTGGAATGAATTTGCAATTTATAAGGAAAGTGATCACAACGCACGGTACCTCTATCTAGTTATAAGATTACCGTGCCCAGGTCTATTGTGTGTGATATAATAGATTTTACAGTAGTATTGTAATTCTCTTTGCAGATGACATCAATAACTTTCTTTTATTGAGCGCTTCGAATCATTTGCCTGATTCACTCTTTGTTCTCGCGTCGATGTAATGTTTCAAATCTAAAGAATTTGAAAAGAAAAAATATCAATCAATTTTAAACACAAAATTACTTAGGTACATACACATATCTAGTTAAAATATCAATTAAAAATTTTCAGGATTAGAATACAACAAAAACCAGTACAATCCAAGCATCAGTACAGACTTCTTACAACACGAAGGGGGAGCGTATGGGCAAAAAAATAATCCGTCAACATCACAACATGCCAATACTCAGGTCCACACATTTCCGAATAATCAAAATGGAGGGAAACGTGACTATGTGGCCCAGTTTCCGGCCCTTAGTAACCCAACTACGAGTACTACAAAACACCCAGCTGTGGGAACAACTGTTTTAAATCAACCTAATTCTGGAAAAAGGGATTATGTAGCTCAGTTCCCTCAACTACCGTCACCCACGGCAGCCAAACCACATACCACTATTACACAAACAACACGTAAACCTCTGACCACTCAAGGAAATTTTCAGCATTCAACAATGAATACTCAAAACCCTCAAATTATAAATGGAAAACGAGATTATGTTGTTCCCCAATACCCAACAGTTAAACCTTTCACAGGTAATTCGGGCAAGGTTAAGGACCTTATTAATTTCTACGATGGACAAAGCAATGTTCAAAGTGGAACCCCCAAAATACCTAGCTACAGCTCCATTCTTAACCAAAGTACTCAGAGTTCTACCTCAATAATGCAATTTACTCAAACCACCCCAAAGTCACCGTCAACAACAAGTAAACCATGGAGCTATAGCAGCATTTTGTCCGGACCAAAATCTCCAGGTACTGTCTCTACAACTTTTAAACCGTCGACCAGATTCCCTGTAAGTACTCCTAGTTCCAGCCCAGTTCTTCCTAGCTCCATCCTTAACAAAAACTCCAATACTCCTGTCATTAGTAGCGGCCCAGCTACTGATTTGGAGCTACAAACACTTAGCGAAGAGTTGTTGCGAAAAGATGTCAACAATGCAGCCCGATATGTTACTATCAACTACCAAGAAAAGACGACCTCACATTCACAAGAAGATAAAGCACCTGGCCCGTAAGTTTAAATTTTGTTTTACAAACTTCGGTCATTTTGGGATCACACATAATCAACTGGGATATTCTTAATACGAGTAACGATGTACATACGTATGAGTAATGATCATTATCTAGTCATCAACGTATGAATTTCCAGATAACGAACGATTGATCTCATCCTCATCAGCATTATCTATCATAGACCAGATTCAAAACAAATATTATTTCAGATTGCTCACAGTATCATCCGAGGCGTGGAATATTCCAACCATTCAAAAATTCATTCCCCTTCTGGACAATTACGAAAGAGATACTCTCGTCAACGAATATGTTACACCAATGGTAAGATTCCTTAGGAACATTATCTACATTATTATTTCCTTTTCTCTGTTTGTATAAATAATAACAATATAATTATTTATTTATTGTTTGGTTACAGGAAAAAAACGAAGAAAATGAATTCATGGATGCTATTATGTCAACATCAGTGATTCGCAGTTTAATGAATTTCCTAAAAACAAAAGGTCAATACCTAGCTAAGTATTCAACTTACTTAAATATATATGTTTCTGAGTAAGAGTGTACCGAGGCAATCATATTGTGGTTTGCAGGCTTTGTGACGCCTGATCCAAAGCAGCAAAGGGACTACCTGAAGCAATTGTGGTTCAGTTTGTACTCAAGAGGTAGAGGAAAAATAAGCAGTTCTGGATTTGAACACATCTTTGTATCAGAACTTAAGAATGGACAGGTTTCAGGTAAGTGAATGACAATGAATAAATAAAATAAAATTAACATAATACAATAAAATCCTGAAAAGAAACAAAATTTTATCTACCCTATAGGTAATTTTTTTTTCTTCATTAAGTTTGTGAACATTTATTATAATACACAAGTTAAAAAAAAACTAAACTATTTATATGCACACTGATTTATTTTTAAACAATTACCATATCATATTTTGCCACAGACATCGTAGAGCTTTAGAATTCTGTGTATTTTGCACCTATTTGGCTTTGGTTTAGATTATAGAACTATTACCTAAAGAGGTAATAGTTCTATCATGCCAAATAGGTGCATTAGTTAGTATGAAAAAAGTTAATTTGGTGTTACTATTTGTAATAACAACTGAGACTCGATAGCACAACGGGCCATTGAGTGCCGTAAATCCCTGAGAATAAAAGCCACGTTTTATATAAGTACTGCATGAGTGAAGCTGCGAGTATAAACATAACTTATTCACGCGGCATCACTCTCGCTCGCGGTATCTATCTACGTAGCATGAACTAAAATATCTGTTTTTTTTATTGCAGGATTGCATAACTGGATATATTTTGCGAAAGAAGAAGCTGCAAATCGAATCAATTACTTAGGATATCTTAAGTATGCGCAATTTGATGATGTGAGTATGCAATTGTATTCAAACAAAAAAAAAATTAAATACCTATGAACTTACTGCTCAGGTCTCCTTTGCGTTACGCCTTCCGGTACTGTCCCAGTCCTACCTTCATCCACTCCTTTCCGGCTATACTAAAGCAACGTTATTGTTTGACCATCTAGGGCTGGTTGTTTGGGATTCCGTAATGGCATGTAATCCATCGTTTCGTCTACTCAAGTCACTTGCCTATTTCCACTTCAGACTTACCTACTTAATAATTATTGACTATCATCATCTCTGCCTCTGACTAGTAGGTGTGTATATATTTTGTTATTGACCTCTGTTTTACCACAATCTCACCTGATGGAAAATAATTAAAACTGAGACTCGATAGTATCTCTTCTCCACTTGACATTGGTAGTTAGAAAATTCTATCATATGAATAATAAGCGAATGTAGGTACTAACATTAGCAATTTTATTTATGTATTGAAGTGTCAGTTCCCATAATCTTTTTTTCAGAAAGGAGCAGTGTTAAAACACCATTTTAATCAACAGGGTGTGGACAAGCCAGTGGACACCATGTTTTTAGGTACATCACCTGAGCTGGAAATAGCTCTGTACACCCTTTGTTTCGTAACCAGGGCTGATAATGATTGTAAACTCAAACTTGGAAATAAAGACGTTGATATTGTTACCCATACATTCCGATACCGCAGTAAAAACTTGATTGGCAGTGGTTATCCACAAATTTAATTAGAGTCTATCAATTCCTACTAAGCATGATATGGTAATTGTTTATAAATAAATCAGTGTGCATAGAAATAGTTGAGTTTTTTTTAACTTAAGTATAATACATGTTCATAAACTTAATGAAAAAAATATCAAAAGTTTGGTAAATTCATCCCCAGTTTAGGTGCCTATAGGGGAGAAAAAATGCTGTTTCTTTTCAGGATTTTTTTATACTACTTAATCGGAATTATTAATATGTATGTATACCTACCTACCCATAAC
The DNA here is from genome assembly GCA_947859395.1 of Eupithecia insigniata. Taxonomy (NCBI): domain Eukaryota; kingdom Metazoa; phylum Arthropoda; class Insecta; order Lepidoptera; family Geometridae; genus Eupithecia; species Eupithecia insigniata. The sequence continues at coordinate 7,092,589 of OX401995.1, read as the reverse complement.
AAATTACAACTTTCTTTATAGTAGGTACAGAAAATTCTCTGAGTAAGCCACGGACAGACGGACGAACATGGCGAAACTTTTTGGTTCCTTGTTAACTTGGAACCCCAAAAAGACCTTAAGGGGTTATAATTGCATTTTATTTTTCCAAATACCTCTATATATTGCAATGCAACGTACGACCGACGACATCGTAGCGGTTGCAGGGAGTCGATGGATGGAGGCGGCGCAGGACCGCTATTTGTAGCGTCGTACGGGGGAGGCCTATGTCCAGCAGTGGACGTGTATAGGCTGATGATGATGATGATGATGATGATGATGATGGCAATGCAGCCGTATGTAAGTCTATTCGTTTTATCTGATATTTAAGTACCTATGTATTATTATTATTACTCTGTTTCTCATTTCCATGATCACGGGCCATATAGTAACCCGGTCCTTTGGAAAGCATGTGTGGGGCCGAAGCCAACAGCACAGATGCCCTTTATGAGAATTAATCTAAAGGCGAAAGCTACACATGACGGAAAATATTTAACGACATTGGTATCATCCAAGCAAAGCACAGAAGCTAAATATAAACAAATTTTTGGTTTTGAAAGCTTTCATTCATCATTTAATTGATCTCTCTTCATTTTCGAATTCAGATATATATATTTCTTGTTACACTTTTGAGATTATGCGTTGTTGAAGTTTTTGATTTAGAGTTCTTAGTGATAACTTTGCTTATAGGTACCTTGTTCTTTTCAGTTATTGTTATAATTTTTAGTTTTTTCATTCATAAATGTATTTGTCGACATATCTTGGATTCTAAATCGGAGTAGGTACCTATATAAAATTTATAATTATAAAATACTTAATTGGAATATAAATTATAAACAACTTTTTTAAATAAAAAGAAGTACGTAGGTCATACACCAGTAGGTAGCTACTTATCTATAAAATATCTGTTAGAGCAAGGCAGGTTCTAAAGAGTCTTGTTTGGTATAACAGCATCTTGACCAGAATTTGTTTTTAGTAGTAGATTATTAGTTATTTATGTTAGTTTTTATTTAGTAAATACCGAATGTTCACTAGGGACGAACGATCTACCAACATTTTATCTCATCTATCCATTGTATCATAATTCTAACTCAGTGGAGCATCTAATGACCTATCATATCACCTGCCTGACACCTTCGTCTACAAACAGCCTTACGCTGAATGAACTGCATACTTCTTTTGGCTGTCACTGTCAATGTCAAATTTCAAAAGCCGTTGTAGACATAGAGTATGATTGAGATAAGGATTGAGATTATATAAATTATTTATTTTCAGAAAAATCCAAACTCAACCTCCTTAAATTTTTATCTATTGTTCCTAAATGCGCAATTCATACCTAACTGACACTAGCAGAATTGCATCAATCCAGATGCAGAGCCATAGCTAAAAGAAGAAGAACAAGAAGATATAGAGTAGGGAAGAGGGAGCAAGTCATTTCTGCACAGCTATTCTAACTCGATCGAAAAGTTACCGTGACTCGAAATCTGACACAAATCCGCGCGAAATTCAAATAATTCGCGCGAATTTCAAATATTTTAGTGGTTTTTATTATTTTCTGCGTTCTACAAGCAATATCAATAGCAGAAAAGTAGTTTACCGTAAATCGTAAAACATTTTCTATGAACCCATGTTTTAACTAATGTCGATTCCACTCAACTTTTGGAGAAATTAATAATTTATGAGATGTATTACTAAAAATCAACATCATTACCAAAAGCTCCATTAATCGTACTTCATTGGAACATAGATTCAAAAAAAATAATCAGCGATTTATGAAAAACTACTTTTTAGGTAGTTTTATTTCTTGTAGAACGCAGAAAATAATAAAAAACGCAAAAATATTTGAATTTCGCGCGGATTATTTGAATTTCGCGCGGATTTGTGTCAGATTTCGAGTCACGGAAATTTTTCGATCGAGTTAGAATAGCCGTGCCGGTCTTATATCTATGTATCACCATAGTTGTCAAATATCTTTGTCTATCCCACGGAGCCAAGCAATGAGTAAAAGAGATAGCTGGTGTACGTATAGCTATGCTGCACTACAGTGTGAATCGTGTCAGGTGCTGACACGGTAGTTTGCTTTAATGTTGTGGTCAGACTGATGAACTTTATTGAAATTCTAAGAAATTACTGCGTTATACTCAAAACTTTGTTGAAAATGTGAAAATATGTCGTGTTCCGCTGTGTACAGTCCCTCAAGAAGCACAAAAGGTGGAGTAAAATTCCCGGATTTGTCATTACATGCGTAAGTTTTTCGCTCAGTATAAATACTAAAGTAATGATGTTTATTACTAGAAATTTGTGGTAACAACATTTTAACAATCTAGTTCATGTGTGCCTATGGGTCTAAAATACAAATAATGTCCAAAACCATGAATAATTAGCAGAGATAAATTTGGCGTCTGTGCTAGTGATGTGCTTATCGTCAAATTTAGTTTTCGGGTTATTCCGCATTCGTCCCACTGGTTTCGGCCGAAACTGGGCCGAAACAGGAAAATAAAATTGATTGCTTGTTTCATTCCTGATTCGTCCCATTTCGAGATTTCTTTCCGAAAAGTACTGTCTTTCACACACTTCTCGTGCACGGAAATAATAATATTATTTCCGTAGGATTTATCTAATTTATACAACTCAAAATACGAGGAAAAAATAAATAATACAAGATATTAACTTAAATAACCTGGAATTATTTTCACGCTGTTTTTTCGGAAGTTTTTGTTCCTAAAGTTAAGTAATTTGATTTTAGTTATAAGATAAATTTTTCGTAGGGTTTTCGTTTACTAAGGCACGTATATATCATTCAAAATGCAACGTTAAATCAATGCGGGCAAAGCCGCGCGCATTGAGCTATATAATAATATTGTAAGGTGTTATCTTATTTATGTCCTTTTTTATATATATCATCATCATCATCATCAGCCTATACACGTCTACTGCTGGACATAGGCCTCCCCCGTACGACGCCAGAAATATATATATATATATTGCAAAATTTTATTCTTAGTCTTACAAAATGACATCGACATCGATGTAAAATTTTGGGCAAACACACCATATATACAATTATAAGTCTTATCACGTTGATAGGCCTTCTTTGACCACAATCTCACCTAATGGAAAGTGACGATTTGGCCGACGGTGTATCAGGAAGGTCTAGAATGGGTATACACGTACGTAGGTACATGCTCAATGAACATGTTTCATCCGAGCATGGCTATCTATAAACATGCTTGACCCTGGGTCTACACGTAAAAGCTTGCTCGAAGAACATGTTTAGTGTGCGTTGAAACTCTTTGAGCATCGGACGATTCGTTGTTGTGTTTAGTGGGCATCGCCTGTTACGTTTACTTTCGGGGAAAAATTTAACCGATTAATTTAATTACAATTAGTCTGAAATGTCCTATTGTTGGGCAAATCTTACCATGAATTAGGACTCTGAGCCAGTTGGGCCCACGTTCTATCGAAGGTGTCTAGTTTATCGCGCCATCGTTTCTTTAATCTACCGCGATGCCTTACGCTGTATTATTTGCTAAATTAAAATTTTATGAATTAATTAAAATTATTGATTAAATAAATTAATAATTTAATTAATTCATAAATATTTCCACAAAATCTTTAGAAAATGAATGAAAGTCCGACATTATAGCTAACTAACATTCACAAAAATATCAATCACGACTAACATGCTCGACCTCGTTGCTACACGTACAAACATTTTTGTGTCGAACATCGAGCAAGAATTATGAACGTTTGAATCTTTGTTCGAATCGAACATTTTGGTTGGCTTCGAGAATTTGTCTTGAGTCTTGCATGGTCCACACGTTCGTACTTGCTCGAGATCGAGCAAGTTTATCGAGTATGTACGTATCTGTGTACCCACCGGAAGACACCTATTCACTCTTGTCTTAAAGAGACCCAGGTTATAACTGGCCGAAAAAATAGGAGCAGACAAGATGGATTAATTCGGCTTGCAAAATACATAGATACATAAACTATAAGTAATCAATTTTTATATTTTTTTATTGTGTTCACGCAGAAGTTGGTAAATAAGGATTAGCAAGAAATTTTAGGTTTTATAGCGGCAGTTGTCCAAAATGACAAAGACTTAGTTTCTTTGTCATGAGCTCCCTTTAATTTTAATATTTATTTTGATATTATTATATCGGTAAATGGAATACACACAAAAAATGCAGGTTACCTTTTACGAATCATGAGATACAATAAAGCTCGATAGATCGACAGAGAGACAGTCAGCGGAGGAAATATGGGACAAATCGAAGGAATGAAATCGGCATAATTTTTTTTTCCTGATTCGGACTAATTTGAGCCGAAACCAGTCCGGCTTGACAGCGAAGTCACATCCCTAGTCACGCACACTATTACAAATCTGCAACAGTACACTAACAAAAAACGGATATGCGTAGAACTGTGTCTGGCGGTATCCTTCTAATACTTCATCCGAGGTTGTAGACGTCATAGGCTGCGTTCCGTTATAGCGCTCAGACGGTGCACGAGTTATGCACGCACAAGGGTGCATTCCGTTTTGTCTCAGCGCACGATGCGCACGTTGCGATTGCTGAAATGGAACGCTCGTTCTGAGGTTATGTTTATGTGAATGTTCGAGTCTTCAAATCATTATTTTACATATTTTAGTCTGTTGTGTGAATGTTTGTTAGCACTTATATCTGAGTTATATCCGTAACTACTTAACTTATTTAATGCGAGCAAGAAACGGAACGCAACACGACCAAAGCCAAAATTAACAACAGCATGCAAACAGCGCTGCCAGATAGATACATTTATTACATTTTTCGTAACTTTTGACCCCCTCGCGTAACGTAATTTTTATATTAATGGCAATTATCGTAACTTTTGCGAACATCGAGTGAATGAATGAATGAAAACACTTTATTGTATATAAATTAACATTAATACAAAATCTAATATCTAAATGCAAAAATAAACAGTACAAAAGGAGGTCTTATGGCTACGAGCGATTTCTTCCAGGCAACCTAGAGTCGAGATTTTCTAATACTAGATATATATTAGATACGTTTACGAACGTGTCAGAATCGTGGGCTTTATCTACCTACCTTTTTATATTTTTAGATAAAGTCATGGAATTGCCTACCCTACAATGCAACCTAACAATTTGGTAATTGGGAATAATGAAATCAGAACTCAGAATTCATACCTTTATTTCTTAGGCTTATAGTTAAGCACAGACAGGTCAAACATCGAAACCATAAATTATTAGGTATCAAATAAGAAATAAAGTGTTATTGATATTCTCTTCACTTCAATCTTTTGTCCACTAGCGGTAGAAGTGAAAAAGAAACCACTAGCACGTTTCACAAGACTTATATGTCTTATACAATACAGTTATATTTATCACCTGTGTATTATATCTAAAAAGAATAGATAACCTTATAATTTAAACTTTACATCAAACGCATCCAAATTGAACGCACCAAAACATATGCTTCTAAAAAGTATTTCAGTCCATATTATATTGCGTACTCAGAAATGGCTCTGAATGGAATGCGCCGTAAAATGAAACGTATCTTGTCTTGGATAAGTCTTGGATGTCTTGTGCGCGCACGTTTTTCACTTCGCAAGTTCGCAGCTGGTCGCACGCAGTTTCGAAAAAGAAAACAAACATGGATGTCCATCAATTTACCTAAAAACCTCCGGCGCCAAAACCCGTAAATAAAAAAAAGCATTTGCAGTAACAATGTAACATTTCAGGAAAGGAAAAGGAAACGTAACTTATGACTTAAGGGCCCTGGCAACACTAGTTACCAATTCAAGACAGACCAACGAACGATAAAAGTGTGAGTTTACGAGATATAATCGAATTATGCAACGTTCTATTCACTAAAATAAAGTGTAATTATAGCCAAAGTGATTTATTACAATTGCACGCAATGAAAGCTAACTCTAAAAAGTATATAAAGTAATTTTTCATTCATTGTTTTGTATTGTTTATCGCTACTCCGTATAATTTGGAGAATGTCGTCAATAATAAACGCGTATATAAACGTTGGGCGAGTGGGCAAACTGAATAGCAGTCTCAAAATATATGTGAAACACCATAAAATTTATATGAGCAGGAATTATACAACACGAGATCTGCTGAAGGATGCCTACTGTCGCACTAAATTGAAATGTAGATGTGAGTAAACCGGTTGCTAAATAAATACTTTATTAGTGCTAATGTGCTATTACTTTTGCGGTCATGAGCATCTTTCTAGGATGTCTGTCTTGTGTTGATTGTGACTCAATCAAAAGATAGTGGAGAGTATTCCTTCATAACATAAGCTGTCAGTGCCCACATTGCTGAAAACTCTTTATCAACCAACGAAGTGATTTAAGACTTGGTATTCAAAATTAATGGCTGTTCTTTGGTTTAATAAGCTATTCTTTTCAGCGAAAAAACTACCCAATGATGTGAACCCCCGAGGTGTCTTCGCGTGTAATGAGCTTGATCTGACAGAAGTAAAAGTGTATGGTTTTGACTATGACTACACATTGGCACACTACAAACCATCATTAGAACACCTGTTGTATAATCTAGGAAGAGAAGTTCTGTTAGAAAAGTATAAGGTATGTAAGGTGCTATACCATTTAGAAAATAACCCATAGTAACTTCGTATCTTACCTGGTTTAAAAATTAAATTAAACAATAATTACATTTTCAGTACCCAGCAGAGATTCTAACGCTTGAATACAAGCCAAACTTTGCTGTAAGAGGTCTACACTATGATATTGAAAAGGGGTTACTCCTAAAGCTGGATTCTTTCTTGCAAATTCAGTTTGGAGCAGTGTACAGAGGTCTTACGCCTGTCTCCACGGAAGAAGTGCTTAAATTATACCGAAACAGGATCATACCTATTGCTTATGTTGAAGGAGATTCCAGAGCTCATAAGGTAAGGAGATTTGTTCAAAAACAGCCCACGGCTTTACACATGTTTTTCTGGGATAAAAAGCCTATCCAGGTCTAGAACTAGATTAATTCATAATTTCCTCACATTTTGTTCAACAAATATGTACATATAATGAATTTTTACATCACACTAAGTAATATTATAAAGCCTAAGTTTGGATGATTAGATATTTGAATGTTTGTTAGCTCTTCAGGCCAAAACTGGAGTAGACAAGAAAAAAGAAATTATAACCACTTGAAACATGTTTTATCTCTAAGTATGTCATATGGGTTTTTGGACATTGGAGGACTTTTGCTTATTCCAAGTCTTATTGATCACATTTTCAAAGAAATGTTTACTTTTTCAAAAACAGCTAATGATGAAAAAGTACCACAAGAAAGCTTTTTATCAAAGTCCCACAAAATCACATTCAAGCTAAACTAGATCTCCAACAGCCTCCCAAACAGGCTAATTTTCGCCTTGGCTTCTCCACCGTTGATCACCTCCATCATCATATCAGCCCATACACGTCCACCGCTGGACATAGGCCTCCCCGACGCCACAAATAGTGGGCCTGAGTCACCTCCATCCATCGACTCCCTGCGGATTAAAGTGTATACCTACTGATCCAATTGACTATAAACATTTTAGCTACATACATACATAGGTGGGCGAAGGTCCGCCTGCGACGCAGGAGGTTGCGGGTTTGATTCCCGCCTCGGGACAAATATTTGTACGATCTGCAGAATATTTGTTCAGGGTGTTCTGGTTGTTTTCTATGTATAATAAAAAATATCTATATGTATTGCATTTATCTAGTACCCATAACACAAGCTCTGCTTAGATTGGGGCTTGAATGCTGTGTGAATTGTCCAGTATTATATTATATATTATCATGAAATAAATTTAAAAAATCTGTTTGTTAATAAGCTTACATAAATAGTACCTAAGTAAAGCATATAGGCCATTACGTTAAACTAATCTAGCTACATATTTTCCTACAGGATCGAAAACGTGGACAGAAGCTAGTTCGTTGTATAACATTTTAGAAATAAAACATCTGTATAGTTCATTGCACAGATCTATAGACTAAAACATAGCTAGATGATGCCTTTCCTACAATTGCCTGAAGTAATCAAGAGCACTTGTAAGCAATCATTCATTTATGGCTCCCCTAGCATTAGCATGGCCATGTTATATGACGTGATCTATTGTATAGTTTGTTTACAAATTCTATGAACATAGGGCATATTCTACGACGTTCTTGGCATGTACTTCCACCTAATAATAACAAAACATCTATTAATAACAACCAACGGTCTGTGGCGAATGTCGCTTAATTGTTTAAGAGGTATTTGCGGCATCTCAAATGGTGTACCTTAATAAGAACCATCATCAGTAAAATTTTGAACATTCTTTCGCTATTGTATGGAACATGATCTCGAGGTGGTCCCATATACATAAATTGTATTCCCGATGGATTGGTATTTGTCCCGCAAAACAAAACAGTGTAAATACAATCAGTTTTTAGTTTTTTCAAAACCAGATTTCAATATCTTTTCTTAAGGCTTACAAAATAAGCACGTGGACAAGACAAATTTTATACGATAAACAGCTATAAATGTAGTAATGACTAGCTGACCCGGCAAACGTTGTTTTGCCTTCAACCCTTATCACTTAGGGGTATGGAAAATAGATAGTAGCCGATTCTCAGACCTACTGAATACGCATATAAAATTTGGTAAAAATCGGTAAAGCCGTTTCGGAGGAGTACGGTAACTAATATTGTGACATGGAAATTTTATATATAAGATTATCAAATAAGAAATAAGATGTTATATTTATTTAATCTTCACTTAAATTTTTTGTCCAATCAATTTAGGTATTTTTATCGTTCAATGCACTTGCGATAAATCGAAGGTTTAACGTCTCTTGATACATTTCTAGGGCTTTTTTCTATTGTATTCATCAAGTTTCAAGTTTTGCTACCAGCTGTGTAGCCACAACAAACGAGATTATGATAACAGCAAATCAGTTCTTGACAATGGCCTTTCAATAGTCAATAGCATATCACCATCATAAAGACGCAACCTCCTGCGCCACAGAGGTCGCTCTGTGGCGCAGGAGGTTGCGTCTTCGATTCCCGCCTTGGGACAATAAATTTATTACGATTACGATACGATTATTACGATCTGTAGATCTTTGTTCTGGTTGTTTTCCAGGTATAATAATAATAAAAAACAATGTATTTATTATAATGTATTAACTGTTCTACATCAGTCATCTAGGAACCGAAAATACTGTTGGGAAGCTAAACGATCCCCGGTGACATAGGCTATATGATATTTTCAAAAAATTAGGGATATTGAAATTTTTGTTAAATACCCGTGCGAAGCCGCTAGTCTCTAATAACGTCCGAGCCGAATTTCGACAACGGCGACCAATCTATTCGGACACTAGCCAGATGCGCAGGACATTATTATAGTGCATAAGTGTGTGCGCAAACACAGGTGCACTCTCTATTCCCTCACTCTCAATATCCGATGGGACGCTATATCGACATGACCGAGGGGCCAGGCGCAGGACCGACGGCTTAACGTGCTTTCCAAGGCACGGGGGTGTAACACCGCCAACTTCCTGACTCCGATTGCTACTGTGAATTTTTCTTGCTAGAAAAACCAATATTGGTTCGACCCAAGATTTGAACCCAGGACCTCATTATCAGCGGTTGAACCAACTGATCGCTAGACCAACGAAGCAGTCATACGATTTATTAGCCACAACTTATTAACCATTAATTTTAATTTTATATTGATGAAATGTACTGTATTTTTTTTAGCTAGGTTTGTAATTGAAATTTAATGTGTAATTTGGGCCGATAAAATTTTCTGATCTTAAATTATGTAGTGTTACTTAAAATAGTTATATCAAAATTTTAAATATACTGTATGAATTTTTATGTGTGTACATACGGTACTATTGGTGCTGAACTAAACGATTTAAATTGAATTGAATTAGTCCTACCTTCTATGTACCTATATATTCATAAAATATTTTTTTTTTTTTCAGCCTAACAGGGCAAAAATGGTGCACCTGGCGGATTTGTTCTCCGTACCAGAAATGGGTCTCCTATGCAATGTTGCCGAGTATTTTATCAAAAACCACATCGATTATCATCCTGAGATACTCTTCTTAGACGTTAAGGTACGTTTTACCACGTACTTAAGGTGCTATGTAAAATACAGAGATTTTCTGAAACGAATACGTCGAGTTACGTTCGAAAATAAGCGATTACATATATTTATATTGTAGTTAATAGTTTTTATATTTTTAAGATAATTCAATTCATTGTTCAACTTCTCTTACTACTACTAGCTTTACTGTTCTTTTTATTATTCTTTAATAACTGTGTAATCCCTTTTGGCCTTATTATTATGTATATTTTATGCATTTTAAATGAAATTGTAACGCTGTGGTTTACCTCAATAAATATAAAATAAAATAAAAAATTGAGAAATAATTCAATCGAGAAAAATTTCACCAATCACGTGTCTGCTCTATAAATTAATGAAAAAAAAACCTTCAAATTTTGAATTCTAGTTTGTATAAACTGAACTCGCCCTGTTTTGGAAAAATATCTCTTCAAAAATTACAGAAACCCTTTTAATTTTTACAATTATTATTGAGCTAACTGCAGACTGTTGCAAACAATCTATAGATAGCTCAACTGGTCCATATCAATACCAGTCGGAAGCATCCCCAAGACGCTGGCATTGCCCCGCTGTATGGTTGCTTGACTTCGTGGCGCAGTTGGCTAGCACATTCCCGTACTGAGGGAAGGTTGCAGGTTCAAATTCCACCGAAGTCGAAAATTTTTGGGACACTCGCCTAAGTTGCAACGCAGGCAAAGTACCAGCAAACCAAGATAGCACATATTGCCCAATCGCTTCGTGAAGACTTGAGAGCGTCGTGAGAACCGGTGGTTACCGGAATCGGTGATCAGTGCCCCCTCAGTGAATTCTTTTACAATTAGATTGGACAAACCTTTAAAGTACACTAACAAGGGACGCGTCAACTTAAGAGATGCCTGTGTATTACAAATAATAATTATATTATTTGATTTGTATATAAAATTCGGTTTCTTTTTTATCTTGCCATATCTAGAACATTTCTATCAAAAAAAGCGGTTTTACGATACCTTTATCTGCATGCAACTTTATCAGTGCTCAATAGATTTTGAATCTTCCATTTGAGATTTTATAATATGCGTATAGTAGTGTCATGGAAAAGTAACATTTCCCTTCACTCTACTAGTAGTGCCAAGCGGTAGTGCCTCAGAAAATAAAGGTTCTCGTTACTTACACTTGTAAATGGTCATAGCCGTAAATTACGTTCAACGAAAATAAACTTTAAAGTACAGCCTACGGCCGAACGTTCTTACCATGTCCCTGATTGCGATGATCATATTTGGCTAGTCGCTAAATATTTTTTATGAATTTTTACAGAATTCCGTCCAAAGCTGTCACCCGATTATGCATAAAATAGTCGCTCAGAACGTCGAAGAATACATCAGGCCGAATCCAGAGTTGAAAAAGTACTTCCTAACGCTCAGAGACAATGGCAAGAAACTTTTCCTGGTCACGAACAGTCCTTATCACTTCGTGTAAGTTCTACTTGTTGAACAGTTTTAACGTTATTTATCGCGTAACTTTAGCTATATATTTCTCCATGATAAATACCAGATAAATAATCTTAAATATGTTAAGAGCCAGTAATACCTGAAATCGCTTAGCATCATCGATCATATTTTCCACAATACTGAAACATTTACTTTGGGATTAATATATATTATAAATAGATCAGGATTGATGTTCGTGTTTCAGAAACACGATTACATAGGATTTTCTCTATAGAAAAAAAAACCAACGTTCGGTCTAAACTGTACAATAAATCGTCGCTATTCCATAAATACTTTAAAATAAGCCGTGACACTTTCTACAATAAACAAATAGAATATAAAGCAGACGAGGAATGTTTTAGAGTTTCAAAATTACTATTATTTTTACCGTAAAAATTAAAACATGATTGTTGCGCTTACGACCCTTTGCTCTGTCCCGCTCCTATGAACGTGAAATCCTATGTCTAACCTTTTCACAATATGGCGTCGTATGGTAGGCCCTTAACCAATCGCTAAAGTTTTAGTTTTAACGTTAATTATAAATACAGAAGTTTCGTCTCTCCCTGGTCGTGTCGGTCTGCCGTCCCATCGGATTATGAGAGCAAGGGAATATAAAATACTCTTGGGTTTGCGTGTCGTGCACTTTAATAATGTCCTGCGCACATGACTAGTCTTCGTGAGATTGGCCGCTATGTATGGCCGAAATTCGGCTCGGATTCAGATGAAAATGACGCAACACCTTAAGGAGTTAGAGATTCACGTTCGGGAGGAATCAAGAAATATCACAAAGGGAAAGGGGTGTAGTGGGTGATATACGTCCTGTGTACAAAAATATTGTGGCCTATAAACTGAAGAAAAAACATTACTGATGGCTTAGAGAATACGATTTTACCTATGGATCTCACACTAAGCCGAGCCTGTGTCGTGAGGTCCAGGCTGATGATTCTTACAAAACGTTAAGTAACTTATCCCAGTGTGACTTGAAGGTTTATGGAGACAAAGATTCCGATTTTTAAGTAGGTATCGAAAAGAGTACAAAACAACTAAAACTTAAATGCACGTGATTTTGGGTAGGGGGATGTCTTATCCAAAACCTCATCAATCAATGACCATGGACAAGGGGAGGGTTAAAATAGTTGCTTAAAAACACCAACCCCTAAGGTGTGGTGAATCAGAATCAATAACTTTATTTCTTAAGGATTACAAAATAAGCACTTCGACAAGTAAAATTTTATACTATAAACATAGTTATTATTATCAAATAATAAATAAGGTGTTATTGATATTCTCTTCACTTAATAAATATTTTTTTTTGTGTTTGGTGTGAGGAAGTGGTACCTATGTATATAGCTTCAGTGTGTTACGTTGCCCCTATAGTGATCTCCCATTTTTCAGTACAGCCGGCATGGAAATGCTGGTCGGCCATGATTGGCGGGATTACTTCAACGTGGTCATAGTAAATGCGAACAAGCCTAAATTCTTTACGGAGGTTTCGCGACCAATCAGAGTTTTCGATAAAAACGCGAATACGCACATATGGGAGAAAGTTATGTCTCTGGAGAAGGGCATCATTTATTATGAGGTGAGTGTTATTTCTACCAATGGTAAGCTAAGCATGTAGATTTTGGTGAAACAGCCATCTTGCAAGGATCCAGTAAACGATTACAATACAATACAAAAATTCTTTTTGTACACCAGAAAAACAACATTACAGAGAGATGTTACATGGCACAGGTACAATGGGCGGCCTTATCGCTTAGAAGCGATCTCTTCAAGGCAATCTTTGGATGGAAAGAATTGTGAATTTAAGAAAGGCAGGGGGTGTACCAAAGAATATTTAAGAAAAAATATTAACATAACATTATAAATACCTAATAATAATAATAATAGATAAATAGATATGATCAGTAAGATGGTTACTGGACCTTTTTTTACGGATTTTTAGCTACTGGAAAAAATCGTTTACTGGATCCAGTGTGTGAACTTGCTTATACAAGTAAATACGCCGTCACGGGAAAATAAACGGATCTAGTAAAATGGATGCTGTGTTTATGAGCCCACACGCATGCAACTGTGTTCGGTACATATGTAGGGAAACTTATCCTTAGTACCTATACAATTTAATTTGTGTGAAACAAGAATAAGATAGGGTTTTTTGTAATTGTAGTGCGTGTCCCTACACTATTTCTAAGAAGAAGAAATTAGATAGGCAAAAATATGCCTGCGACGCAGGAAATTGCGGGTTCGATTACCGCCTTGGGACACATGTTTGTACGATCTGCAAATATTTATTCCGCGTCTTCTGTGTATTTTCTATGTCTAATAAAAACAACTTATGTATGTTTTATGTATATAAGCCATCTAATACCCATAACACAAGCTCTGGCAGCTTGGGGCTAGATGATACTGTGTGGACTTTCCAAACTTATTTATTTGTATATAAAAGTGAGAATTTGGAATCGTATCAAAAAACCTGTACCTACCTAACAAGATTCTCAAGTTTTCGTTTCGTTTGTCGATCGTAAACTCGCTATTTCTATATTTTTAGCGAATAATGGTTATTAGGAGAATATTACAATATTTTTAAAATATCGCGTTTTTATAACATTGTGTCATCTTATGACTGGAAATATCATCTTATATTGTATTTATTTATTTCAGATAAACAAATCCATATCACATAATATACTTAGACAAAATTAATCAAAATTCATAATTATACGTCCACTAAAACTAATATATAATTGTATATACATGTACTTAAACTAATATATAATTGTATATACGTCCACTAAAACTAATATATAATTGTATATACATATACTTAAACTAATATATAATTGTATATACATATACTTAAACTAATATATAATTGTATATACATGTACTTAAACTAATATATAATTGTATATACGTCCACTAAAACTAATATATAATTGTATATAACATATACTTATAGTGTGTTAAGATGTCTAAGTTATGTCTAGTATTTTTTTTATAATTCTATAAAATAAAAACAGGTTACCTTGATCTAAAGATGTTATAACGCTCTGTTCCAGGGTACAGTAAAGCAGCTGCAAGACCTGACGGGCTGGTACGGGCATCAGGTGCTGTATTTCGGAGATCATCCGTACACAGACCTCGCTGACGTCACGCTTGAACACGGATGGAGGACGGGCGCCATTATCAATGAACTTACGGTACCTACCTATATTATAGTTTTCCGCGGTTTCACCCGCGTTAAATTCGAATTTCATATTTCTAGGGGGATAAAAAGGTATTTTTCCCGTAAATCTCCCATGTGAATTTGATGTTTTACCAGCACCCCTAGCACGGGATTGTTCTCTATGTTAGAATAAATAAATAATTATTTATTTCAAGCATCACAAGCAAGTACATACATAGTAACTTAACTAGGGCCCATATAATAAATACCTTAGAGACTAACATACATAATTAAAAAACTTAGAACAGACAAGAATGACATCGCATCGTCATACATTGCGTACATTATTGAAGTTGAAGGAATTAATTTCAAATAATTTACGCATTCGATGACAAAGTGACGTAATTTCTCTCTATTCTACCCTAGACAACAATCCCCGTGCTATGGGGGCAGGACAAAAAGTACTCTTCATCCTTTCAACTAACTCTATGCCAAAAATCATGTCGATTGGTTGCTTAGTTAGGTCGTGAAGTAAGGACGATGAAATGATATGAAATTAAATATTTATTTCATTTCATGGAAGGACAAACAAACACACTTTCGCATTTATAATATTAGATTAAGATTCATCATAGTAATTATCTGATTTTTTCTACCAGTAAAAGTTTTAAACTTTCGCGATGTGTTAACATAACAAAAGGTACGCGATAAATATCAAATAAATAAACGATTAATTATATTTTTCTACCAGTGCTGGGCGTAGGTCTTTGTCAGGCATTGCTTCTCTCCTGCGCCTTATTTTTATTTCTTCTTTGAAGTCTTCTATATTTGCTTTATTCTAATCATTTCACTTTGAAAGTAACCGACGTAATTTATCTATTTCGCCTAAGCGTTCAATCTAGGCCTATCAAATTATTGTATGTCCGAACAGGATAAAATTGTTGATACTTGAATTTAATTTGAAGACCTTCATGTTCACACTATTTTACAATAAAATTTGTTCTATTCTGTTCTATCAACAAACATTTCAAAAACTTGTTTACACCTCGTATACACCTAACACTCTTTTTGTAGGTTATCCCTGTTTTGCAATTTCTGGCGTCGACTAAACAATCCTATATACTAAAGAGCATTCGATAAAACGTTGCTGATGTCGTTACATTTGAAATGCTGATGTATATTGCTTATATTTCTCAACTTAAGTTTAAATTTCTGTCGTCTCCCATAGCACGAGATAAACACCCTGAACATGAAATCGTTCAAGGAGAACGCCAACTGGCTGCAGATGCTAACCCAGCTTATTGAGGATCACCAGGAGCATACCGACCCTGCCAGTCTGAGAGTCCTGGAGGAGTGGATGGCCGAGAGAGACTTTATCAGGTAAATAATGAAACAAAGCCGACGTGAGGTGAACTTAAACAGAATCTCTGTCCTTCTCATTTAATTTTTTGAGGTGGATAATGGGCCAAAAACAATTGGTTCTAGTTCTTTGTTCGTTTTTTATATCTATACTACATTTAGAACTGACTATGTTTCTGCGGCTTACTTCGTCTAAGCCTCCATTCGCTAATTGCAACTATAAAATTATGCTGTTTGAGCGTAACAAGGAACCTACTTCTGGAGAAGCGTCCATGAAAGAATGGAATTCAAAAGCTATTGCTGTTTGTAGTGTACCCTCAATGTACATATACCACGCAGGAAAAATACTTGTATACAGTGAACATGTCTATTCTAGTAACTATTTGGTGAAATTCAGCTACGACGTGATAGTTCTTTACATATTTGCTTCCTGAAAAGTTATTTTACTATCGGAATAACTATTGTACATTATTTTCGTGAAAATTAGAATGAAAAATATTTAGTAACAATTCCGCGTGTAGCCTTCTCTGATAGTATCCATCAAAGTAAGTCGTCAACAAGTTTCGTCACTCCACGAGACATCATCAGGACACCAAAACACTCGACCTTGACACAGAGATTGCCAAGCAACACCGACAGAGTCCAGCATGCTGCCTGTCCTCGCTCAAGGTCGAGTGTTGTGGTGTCCTGATGATATCTCGTGGAGAGACGAAACTAGTTAACGACTTACTTTGATGAATACTATCAGAGAAGTTTATACGCGGAATTGTTACTAAATATTTTTCATTCTAATATTTTGCAATAGATTTCCGGAAAGTAACGCCTGAATCTATTATTTATTGTCTCCGTGCTTTAATCGCTGTTTAATGAACTGTACATAAAGCTATCTATGTTTGTTCCATGCCCGCACTATAGGACTAATATTATCGGTTCCAGGAACGAAATAAAGGCAGTATTTAACCCACAATTCGGTAGTGTGTTCCGCACCTATCACAACCCTACTTACTTCTCGCGGAGACTGTTCAGGTTTGCGGATATCTACACCTCGAATATAACTAACTTATTAAATTATTCCCAGTCACATACTTTCTACCCGCGTAGAGGTGTTATGCCACACGAGTATGGCTCTTATTTTGTTTAACATATTTATAAGATAAAGCTTGCCCGTGTGTGGCATTTTGTTAAGCTTAACTTTGTTAAACAATCAAAAATTGCATTATTTTCGCGTAAGACGATGGGTTTTTTAATTATGCACAAAAAGGTAAGGTGTACAAAACGTTGGACGGTTTGATAGTAATCAATAAGTTTAACTAATTTGATACAAGCATAATTTACATTTTAGTTTATTGTCGAAGAGACGCTTCCGACTGGTATTGATATGGACCAGTTGAAGGTAGATTGTTTGCAACTGTCTGAAGTTAGCTCAGTTGTTTCAGTTGTACTCGTATCGTTCTAATTTGTTTCTATTATTTGATTGTAATTGTCTTTCTTATAAAGAATTTTACGTTTACTGTCAAAAATCGAGTATAGAAATTCTGCAGAATATGTGTAATCTTCATGGATTTTAAACAATCATGTTTTTAGTCGAATTAAGATAATTGTTTTATTAAGTCATTTGATAAGTTGTAACTATTCTGTTTTAATATGTTTATTTTGTTGTAAACCAGTATTTTTGTAAATATAATATTATAGCTAAATATTATAAACGGAATCTTGAAACCATATTGTTACCACCTTTTTTTTGATTAGTTATTTAATAAGTACGTTGTTTTGTTACTAGTTTGTTGTAAATAGAGTATTATGTAAGTAAGACCCAAATAATATATTGAAATCACTCAATCTAAATCATGTTATTAACAAAATAAGTTAGTGAAGTTTTTAGTTAAATGAAACCATTTTCTTTGCTGTTTTTAAAGAAAAATAAAATTCGACCATTTTCTAGTCAGATGTATTTATTTACCAATCAAAATGATTTATAAATCAATTAAATTAGTCAAATTGTAATCTGAAAAGTCAATTCTAATTTTTAAGTTGCTTTTAAAATATTTTTGAAGGGTATGAAACATATTGTTGTTGTTTTGGTTTCATACGAGATACATTTAAAAAAGAATTATATTAGGTCTTAGTATTAATACCATCTCCATAATACATAAATTCATGAACCCTGCAAACATAACACTCCTTTTCTGGCCAGTCGTGTAAAAAAGATTCATTTCTTCTTCATTCTTTCTATAATTTTCGAGATTTCTAAACATAAATAAATAATTTCATTATTAGACACACACTTATTTACATATCCGTGAATATAAATTTTAAAATGCTCAAGTCTTACTATCATTTAAGTATACGATTATGCAGAACTATGATTTAGTTATAATCGTCACGGGATGGCGCGAGATTCAATATTTGGTTGTTGGAGGTTGTTATTTTTTAGTTATACGAAGCATGAAATGATAAAGTAATTTGGCGCAAATCATGAACTATTTTCTATGAACCCATCATAAAACCAACTTCGTCAATCAACGTGTTAATTATATTTTGGGAGCTTTTGGGAATGTGTTGATTTTGACTCAGAAGGTTGCTAGTTCGATTCCCGCCTTGGGACAAATGTTTGTACGATCTGCAAATATTTGTCTCGGGTATTCTGGGTATTTTCTATGTATAATAAGAAATATATATCTGTGTAATAAATTATATTAATTACGAGTATATCAGTCATCTAGTACCCATAACACAAGCTCTGCTTAACTTGGGGCTAGATGTTGTTGTGAGCACTGTCGAACATTATTTATTTATTAGCCTAAAATCTCTTATTGTCCCAAATGCTCCAAAACTACCAATGAGCAAATGTTAGTTTTTTCATAAGTTTATACAAAATTATTTACAGTTGGTCTCCCATGTAGGGGGGGATTTGCCATAATCACCACGCTTGGCAGGCGGATTGGTGATTATGGCAAATCACCAATCAATGGTGATTATATCCCCCCCTACATGGGAGACTATCCACTCGATGGACCGACGACATCGTAGCGGTCGCAGGGAATCGATGGATGGAGGCGGCTCAGGACTGCTATTTTTGGCGTCGTACGGGGGAGGCCTATG
Source organism: Eupithecia insigniata (assembly GCA_947859395.1). Taxonomy (NCBI): domain Eukaryota; kingdom Metazoa; phylum Arthropoda; class Insecta; order Lepidoptera; family Geometridae; genus Eupithecia; species Eupithecia insigniata. The sequence goes on along the minus strand of OX401995.1, from coordinate 7,073,322 downwards.
TCCAGCAGTGGACGTGTATGGGCTGATGATGATGATGATGATTTACAGTTTGCGCCAAATTACTTTTCTATTAGTTTTATTCCTTGAATAAAGAAGAATAAATAATTAAAAACTAAAAAGAAATATGAATCTTGTGCCAACGTGTGACGGCTTCGAAGCAGTTTGGTTTCTTCGACCAAAAATTGCTGTGCTACAAGATATGCCTGTTTTCACTAAATTATTTAAAACCAATCAACGCTCTTCAACATTGAACTAGTTTTAACTGAACGTTTCTATTTAAACAGTTTTCATGTTTGGTGAAAATGGGCCTTAGTTTATGGTTCATTTCTAAGATTATATCTGATACTATGTAAATACATCTACCTTCTAATATTAATTATCGCATGTTAATTTGCGAGAATTTCTGAGTTTTTTTATATCCGATGTCATTAACTAAGACATTTAAGACCATATCTGTCAAAGTGTGTGTAAATGTCAAATTGACCAATAGTAACACGCCAAATGCAATCTCGTTATTTATTTCGAACGCTATTGGTTGATTATACGCAAACTGCTACTTTGTTGAACTAATTAAGGTCGTTAAGGATGATCGTTTCGTTGGTATGAGATTATTTTTTTTAACAAGGAATAAAACTATCGGAAATGTTTTTGTCACAAACTGTAAACCATTTTCTATTATCTGTATTTTTGGAGTATTTGAGAATATACGAGATTTTGGGCTAAAAATCAATATTTTCCAAATGCTAAAATAAAACGGAATCGATGTTGTTTTTATCAGGGCTTCATAGAAAATAATTAACTAACTGCGGCTAATAACTTTTTCGTTAGTTTAAATCCTTGTAGAACGCTGGAAATAATAATAACAACTAAATAAATGAATCTTGCGCCAACATGAAACGATCACCTTTAAGCTGTAGTTTGCTTAAAAAAGCATTTTAAGATAAGACATAATGTAAGCAAATAAAATACCTAATAATGGTATTCTTTATCATGTGTTCACTAACTTTGATAACCTTTGATTAATTCTGGACAATAAAATAATCTCTAGTGGTAGACGATTACGTTGTTTGTATCTTTGAGACGAATAACAAATCATATAATGGTCATTTCAAAAATATTAAAATGAAGAGTTGATATAATTTTTTTTTTGTTTTTATGCGGTCCTAAACATTTAACCTTTACTACCTCTAATATGAGACGGTCTGGGACAGAGGCGCAGCCGGTACCTAGTTACCATTGTAACTTTTTCTTCTTCCCTTTCTGCCAACCAAGTTTCATTTATGGCTAAAATAAAATAAAATATCAAGCTTTCTAAATAAAAAGGTAATAAAAACGTAAAACCTTTTTATTGATTTAAAGGTAATGCAAAATATAAAAACGCTGATAAAAAAAAACTATTTTAATAAATTATGTTTATTGTTTGCGATAAAGGAAATCTCAGAGAGCAAAATTGTAAATAAAAAACTGCATGAATTACAATTAAACAGAATAATATAAAAAAAGACATCTACATGAATTGAAGTATGAAATTTAAAACAATAAATTATTCTTTATTTTGTTGTTGCTATGAGAATCTTCATCAATTCTTTTTGAACATGGCTCTAAGCCGAAAAGAAATAGATTATGTACGAGTAACATTAGGGCCGATCTACACCAAAGCGAAGCGCAGATGTGTTTAAGAGTCAAAAAGCTTCATCAATCCTAACCACTGCATGCATTTGACATTATATTGGTACCTAAATTTAACCTACGTTTTGGTGAAACTGGCACTTACTGCCACACTCGGATCCGCTTAATGGCTATTGACTACTTTGGCCGTTCCTTAGTTTAGATTTTAGGCATAAATCTACACTAAAGAACGGCCAAAGTAGTCGATAAGCGACTGAGTGTGGCAGTTCATGTTATAAGTGTACAAAAGTACACATCTACCACGTAGGGGACGCAGTGTCAATAAGCGGTACATTATCCGCTCTCAAAGTCTTGGTGTTGATCGTGAAAGGTATGTTATTGTAACGCAGTCTGCAAGGGCGGTCGGGGCGAGCCATGAAGCATAGCGTGTATAGAGCTGTTTCCAGTTCCGGCGATGTACCGACAAACATGTTGATCTCTGGAGCGTCCTTGGTCTCGCTGAGGATGGAATGCTGCTTAAGAAGCATTCCTTTCTGCAAGGATAATAATTAATGCTTTTAACTTTTGTTGGTCTATGTCATAAAAATCTGCTACAGTGTCTGCAGCGATGTAGTGACTGAGAAAATGCTAGGAAGAATAGGCTTGCTCCAAGCCCTAGGAACTTACTTCTCGGATGAACCCACAGGTGTAAATTTAAAATATCCTCTTTTTGTAGCTATTTCTAGGAATGAAGTCGGTATTGAACGGACTTTAAACAGGGGTTTTCGTACGATGATACAGTAGATGACTGTAGAAGACCCTTTATTTTAAACAAATTTGAATGATTGATAATTTAGAAGAACAAGTTTCTAGTACAACTTACGCCGGCAAGATCTAATTTGTCGATGTATCCCAAGTAGTTGGCTTTCCGATCCTGCTCGCGCTTAGCGAAGAACAGCCAGCTGTGAAGACCTGTGAACAAACGGAATTTTACTTACAATAACTTTTTCAGATCAGAGGTACGCTGCTGATGAGAATATAGTATATTACACGCTGCTACGTTAATAGGCTGATCTGTCTGATACGCTGCTGACGAGAACCTGCGGTTGAGCATGAGTTTTTTGGAGTAAAAAGTAGACTATTATGTTATCCCAGGTCCAGATTTTTCTATTTTCAGTCCGATCCATTCAGTAGTTTTGGCGTCGTCTTCGACCAAACATCTTCACTATAGCACAAAACATTCGTCTTTATAATATTAGAAGGATACCTACGTAGATTCAGCCGAATTGAGAATATTACAAAAAGCCTCCTTCTTTTTGAATTTGAATTCGAATAAAAATCATAAAACTGTGTTTATTTGAATTGTCTGCGGCGGCGGTCATTTCGCAAATGTAAAGTAAATTTCTCAGAACAGTAACTTTGATAATTCAGTGTAGGTATCTTACCAAGAACGTCATTGGATTTGAGCTCTGCCATGAAGATGTTTTCGAAGGCACAACTGCACTTGCACAGGCCGGTCCAGTGGCGCGCGTACTTAGTGAACCAGATCTTCTTCAGGAGTTCCACTTGCTCGTTGTATTCGTTCAGTTGGGTCAGACCTGTGTTTAAGGCAGATGTAAAATACCGGTAGATAAGGGTCCGGCTGATCTTAAGAAGATCAAACAGTAGGGAATCAATTGGACATCTATGATGGCCAACACCCACACCGTTTATATCTCATGGGGACAAATAAGGAATTCATTATTGGTGCCCCTTGGAAAAAGTAAATGATACTTAGGCAGAGAAGCTCCTACTGCTATCAAGTCATTCGTTGCTCAGCAACGTATTCTATTCAAGGCGATAAGACGTTGCATTTGGATATTGTTTTGTTTAAAACCTGTTAAATTATAATGGTACGCTGAGCTAGACCAACCGCATCTAAATAATCCAAGCCAAATCACAGGAAATATCTTTTGATTTCTTTCTCAACTTTCTTAATTTTTTACTTTTTTAATTGTAATAATATAAATCACGTAATGTATAAGTACCTAATTACATCGTAACATTATTATCTTGTAATAAACATCTCGCCGAAATGTGAAAGCGCGTGTGAAGAATGCAAGGGGAGAGTCCACTTGCTTTGCTAAGTGACTTGACTTGACTACTCTACATACCTGTATTAGATTTTGAAAGTGTAGGTAATTTATTAAAAATATTTTTGTACCCATTACTTGAAGACACCAACAATTTACGGTAGGTAAGGTACCTATATGTCGAGATTATATACCAATTTTTCCGACGTTTCAGGAGAGTTGCAATCTACAGTGGTCACAGTCAGATAGAAAACCTACCCATGTTATATTTTCGATCGCTCATCTAAAAGGTATTTTACATACTTGAGTTTTTATTACCGAGTACTAAGTACTTATTCAAATAAAATATTATTATAAAGTTGCTACAACAATCTGGTCCAATTATCTTAGTTGGTAGGTAATTTATTAGATTATCTACCTACTCAAGTACCTATAATCTACGATTTCCTGTTAGGTACCTACCTGCTTCCAGCTAACATTCCTCATAAAAAGATTTTTCACCAGATCTGTTTACCGGCCCACTCGATGCATATAGTGAGTCCATCGTGAGACAATGTAAAAGTGTTATTGTCTCACAGACGTGTTTTGAACCATTCTTACAATTGACACCATACTAACCATAACCATTGCACTTCATCATCATAATCATCATCATAACTTCAAAAGCCGATTTGTTGTTCAAATTTAGCTGTCTACCTATTACGGTACATAAGATACCTCCTACAGCCCAAATATATAAAATCTTTGCTACAGCTCGTGACAAACGGACGGACGGACAGGGGGCCTACTCTGAAAAGGAAAATCGAAGTTTCTTTTTCGTTTTCGTGCAAAACCAACTCTTATATCGCTTGCATAAGATTGGCGTTTGCACAAAAATTTTCAGAAACTTCGATTTCGTTTTTACGAGTACGGGCCCAGATATCCAGCGAGCGGAGGCTATCGTTCATTGGCACCCTTCGGGTACGGAACCCCAATAACATAATTAACGAGATTCACATGGCACTATAGGTACTCCGTCCACGCATTTATTTTCTTTTTGACACATGCACGCCTAATATTTGATTCAACCGTTACTTTTCTTTTCACTGCTGGATACAAACAAACTCCTCCCAAAGATCGCTATAATAATCAACCGTGCACTATTTAGGTTCATCGAGCGGTTTCCCGCAACCTTTACCTGAAATAATACCAACAGCCGGTTTGATATCATCACCTCTGTGTTTGCTATTGGTCTATTTTATTTTTATTTTATTCGGAGAACAAACAGTTTTACACACTTTATAAATAGACATAAATAATAACTTATAACCATTTCTGTGTCTTCGCATATAAAAGCTAAAATACTGCTTTCTTGTGGAGGAAAAATGCCACTGGAATTATCATAGTTACATTTTTTTTTACCTTTGTTTACTAAGAAGGCGACGAGACTCCTAATAGGTCCAGTGGCCAAGATAGTGTTGATGTAAGTCGTCTGTTCCGATTCCTCCTGCAATGACATCATCATGTAAACTGATACGTATGACCTCGAGTTTAGATTGTGTATTTGGATGCATGCATATACAAAGCTTAATGATGCATGAGTCAGGTGCATCATGTATACTTTAAGTCTTATAAAAATATTGGCTTTATATGTAATATTAGTAGGAAGTAACAATACCGGGATTACGTTCCCTTCTGTACATTTCCTTGAACTCTCTGGAGTCCTTTCACTCTTTATATTTGAAAGGTTTTCAAGCGACTGCCGCTTTTCTGGTGGAATTAAGAGGTACGGACATAGTTTTTTAGGTTTATGCTAAAGTAGAAGACGTTTCTAGTACGAAATTGCATATACTACTCCTAATACTCCTAACTGTCATTATTAGTGAATGCAGTGAAGCCCAAGTTTAGATTGGACGAACTCTACTCCTAAAAAACACACCCTTTTAGTTACCCGCAATCAGGTCTCCGGGTATCGGTAAGGATATCAAATTTATAGACCAGTAAATGTTCCTTTTACAATTAAATCAGAGTAGTTAGTGTTGATCATAAAAAGTAGAGTTCCTAAACATTGGATTTCATTGTTACGTAGGTAGGTAGGTAAGCAAATTAAAACCTTCGTTAAGGACCTAAGTACATGAGTTCGTAAATAATTTGTAAGTAGTTTGGTACAGTTAGCTAAGAAAGTCATGTCATGTAGTGTGGTAAATAATAGATTCAGGCGTTACTTTGGAAATCCATTGCAAAATATTAGAAAGTAAAAATATTTAGTAACAATTCCGCGTATAATCTACTCTGATAGTATTCATCGAAGTAAGTCGTCAACTAGTTTCGTCTATCCACGAGACATCTTCAGGACACCACAATACTCGACCTTGACATTGAGATTGCCAAGCAACACCGACAGAGTCCAGCCAGTGACTCCGAGCTTCTAGAGTAGAGTATTGTGGTTTCCTGAAGATGTGCCGTGAGAGACGAAACTAGTTGACAACTTTGATGAATACTATAAGAGTAGGAAGATTAAACGCGGAATTGTTACTAAATATTTTTTCATTCTAATAGTATGTAGTGTGGTCCTTATAAGTAAGTGAACACATTGATAAACTTATACCAATATTTTTGTATTTATTTTCATCATTGAATCATAATTAGTCGTCAGTAACTCTAATATATGTATGTAGGTGCCTTCTTAATCGACGTTGTTTTTCTAGTTCTACCTTATGGATTTACAGTTCTTCTAGACATTCCCTGTCTACGCTAAATACAAAACACAGTATTATATTAAAATCAACACGTATACGACATATATTGCCGACTATACAAACCTACTTGGTAAATAAACAAGTGCCAACTTACATTAGGTGTGATAAATTCAGGCCTTATCACGTTCTTGTGGTAGTTATCGAATAGAGCCACGAACGGCCTGATTGTAGGCCCGTTCCACACGTTATCGGGCACGCTCAAGAGGCTGTGGACAAAAAGCTACTTACATCATTGTGTCATAATGGCTTAAAATGATAATTCGTCAGCGGCTGAACAAGCTTCTCCAAACGAGGGTAGTTCTGATATAACCACCAAGGGGTTATTGATAGCTGTAGTAGAAAGCTGCTGCCCTTCCTCGTAGGTTCCCTTCGTCGGCTCTTACGACATCTGCGGGTAGAGTTGTAGGGGTCGATTCTTTACGCAGCGTCCGCCACGGCCAAAATTTTTCTTAAATGTAGTAAAATCAATCTGACCTAGAAGGTATAGTGACAAACGAATGCGCTAAGAAAGCCGAAGGTATCGAAAAACGAATGCTTTCTGACGATTCGTTCGACTATGCGCGGGGAAGAGTGCGAGTAGAGATTGCAATCCGGTTTATTCGAAATCCGAATTAACCGAATTTACCGGATAATTTGTCCAAAAAAAATAACCGGTTAGAAGCATCGAAATCCAGTTAATTCAAATAATTATTTGTAGTAATTGATAATATTTTTAAGCAAAAATCAATTAGCTTGTGATCTTAAATACAATACCTACAATACAATATGATGATTTCAACTTTAATTTTAGACATAATAAATTACAAAGTTTGTATTTACACATAAAATAAAAATACAAAATAAGTTTATGACACTGGTCAAGAGTGCACAACATGAACTCTTGTCCAGTGAAGAAAAGGCAGTCGGTGTTCAGCCTCTTTGCGATAAGCTGCAGGTAGCTATTGTCGCACAGCTGGCGCATCAGGGACGACATTCTGGTGCGGATGATTGCGTAGAAGTCGTCTACGCGTGCATCCGCAAATATCCCTGACGCGCTACAGAAGCTGCGGCAGCCCCATCACCAACCTGAACCTATTGTTATACTGGACACGCAGGTTATTCCAGCATCGCTGTATGTAACTGACCCATAGACTACACGTATAAAATGACTGGCAGTACACTCTAAACAGACTCGTTTTTACGGCCATACTACATCATGCAAATCTACGGGCCAGCATATTGGCTCTGACTGATAATGCTCTGCGTTCCCTTTCCACATCTACATCATCCATGAGGATCTCGGAGACCAAGAGGCTGAACTTCGACACTCTCTTGAGTTACTAACACACTACAGTGAGATGGGTGGAAAGGTTATATATTTTTGAACCGGTCTTAAATACCAGCTCGCTTTTACTAGCGTTTTACCTAGGCCCTTGAACCTCCGCATACGGCTCACAAATGCTCAACAGCTTCCTGCGAGCACTGATCGATGGGCTTAGCAGTACCATGTCATCGGTGTAGCTTATGCTAGTTACTAACACACCATCAATAGAACAGCCAATCCCGGTACTGCTAAACCCCTTGATTCGACGGTCCGTGTACAGGTTGGAAATCCGGGATGAAGTCAGCCCGCCTGCCGCACCCCACAAACCAACCTGGACATGTCCGAGAGTGACCCTGACCATCTCACACAATTACGTAGGTTAGTGCTTAAAGAGCAGCACCAACTCAGGGGGCCACCCTTTATCGCCCGTCAGCTTCTACCACAACTTGTCATACGTCACAAGATCAAACGCTTTAGATAAATCTAAGTAGCAGGCGTAGGCAGCTTTGCTTCTGCTCGTGTAGTACTGGACGGTGTGCTCAGTAATGCTGATGCAGTGGACAACCCAGATCTAAAACTGAACTGAGCGTCGTGCAAGGTAACATGTTGACTGAGGTGTTCATTAATTACCCCGTCCAGCACCTTCGCTATCACCGTTGCTAACGACAAATACGATTTAATCATAATTTTTAAGGTACCTAAAACCTTGAGCTTCTTTGTTTGTGTAATTCTAATATAATTTTCTGGTCTTACTAGGTTTCTTTTAAGGTCATCACTGTTCCATTGATTTTTCCCCGCTCTCTTTTTATTATATTAAAACACACGCTTTGTAGAGTTTTTGTTAAGGTTTCACTGTAATCCTTATAGACACAACTGGCAGATGGATAGTTAGTTGTGTACACACTTGTAGTGTTAGTATTCTTGTATGTATTTTACAATATTTTTATTACTTATATTCTTTACATATTTTCTGGTTCTGTTGGTGACGATATATTCTGTAGTCTTTTTTCTCTTTCCTACTAAATCTCTTCTTTCTTCTCTGACGTTCCAAAGAATCTTTATGTCCTTCACATTGATGCTCAGAGTATCCCTCAACACTAACCTGACTTACTTGCTTCTTTTGATCATAAAAACATAGCCTAGCTTGTTACCGAATCGTGGGTAAAGCCCTGTCTTTCTTCTTCTTATGCTCTTCCAGGTTTCAAACTTATCAGAAACAATCGTGTTGGATCAGATGTTGGGGGGTTGCCTAACATCTCCGAACACATAGAATCCATATAACACATAAAATAAGTGTAACAACATCACACTTATATTACAGACTAGCTCTAGTTTCCGGGATAAAAAGTACCATAGGGTAGTATAACTAATCACCTATGCAAAATGACCATTCGATATGTTCTGTAGTTTTGGCGTGAAGAAGTAATATCCAAACATTTACTTTTATAATATGAGTGTGATGAGAAAGTTTATAAATGGATAGATAAATGGATGTTCGTTACCTTATCACGCGAAAAATATTGATTGCAGTAAGACGAAATTTGGTTTAAATATAGTTCTAGAGTTGTAATTATATAAAGCCTGCGTTTAATCCCAGGAAATTGCTTGCTAAAGCGCAGGCAGAAGTAAGTAAGTAAGTAAATCATTTATTTGTGACATAAATACTTAGTTCACTAAAAAGCTAGTTAAAAATTACACTAATAGAACTATCTTTTTTTAAAATTCTTCAATTATTCAAACTAACCGAATTATCCGGATTAACCGTATTCAAAAATTATTAAAGCTTAATTAACCGGTTAAGAAAATTATCCGGATTTTGCAATCCCTAAGTGCGAGGTATAATAATACGATTTCAGACTGGGAGTTTTATAAAATGTTTTTCTAATTTAGCTTTATATAGAAAAGAGCATGATCAGGTATTCCAGATATAATTTGGTCATTATCCTCATACTGATTTTATACGATAGTATGGCTCGCTACCGTTATTCAACGAAGCTATAATTGCCTACACATACCTACCACCAACCTATCGCCTTTATTTAAAAGATAAACCAAGTTGCTAAATAGTTTGCTACATCCGTACTACGCTAACTAGCGACCAGCCCCAGCTTCGCACGGGTGCAATACTGATAATAAATTATACAAATAAACGTTCCTCTTAAATCACTCTATTTATTAAAAAAACCGCATCAAGATCCGTTGCGTAGTTTTAAAGATCCAAGCATTGTTTTATACTATGTAGAGATTACTTAATAAGTCAGAAAATACTCACTTTGCTGGTGCGGCGTCATCCTTTGACATCGAAGAAGTCTTGCCTTGAATGTTGACTTGGATGTAGCTGAATGCGTTATTGATATCAGCATTGAACATCTCCTCACTGACTCGCAGCAGGTCTTCATCCGTGGTAGAGTCTTGCACTTGTCGCAGGACATCTTCGTAACTCTTCTTCTTAGCGTAGTCAACCACCCCGCCAACAACAGTTCCGATCTGAGACAGCGTGTTGGTGGCAGAGTTCCCATTATTGCCATTCACGACTTGGTTGCCGATGAGGTTGGGTAAAATATTGTTGAAAATCTGCCCGGCTGCGTGGGCTAGGTCGTCTGCCCGGCTGGCAGCCAAACAAAGGAGGAGCACCAACGTTATTTTCATTTTGAGGATAATACGTTGTGTTTGGCGCGTTCACGGCGCACTAGTGATCTCTGGCTGGAGCCAGCGTTATGCTACGCCTGACCTCTGGGTGACGTCACCTTCATGTGGCTAGATAATACTTTATGTTGTTGAGATTCATATAGCGCTCGTCAGTTTTTGCGGTGCGAATTGCCCTAGTCGGCAACTTGATGTGCAGTATACCTTGGTAAATAAAAACGACCTTCATTGCTTCCGAGATACATTCGTAGGGGCTCTACGAGGAAATGATGGAAACGGATTAGATTTATTCTTCTAGCGTACTTTTTAGGCTTTGTATCTACACGAAGAAACTATAAACACCTTGATTAATTTAATATTTACCTTAGTGATTTAATACATTTTGATCTACCACGTAGCACGAAAGATTTTACAATGGTGAGAAGTGTCAAAACAACGTTATTGCTTTTTGTTGTCATGGCTGTTCTTATAATGAGCCCCACTCAACTCAAACCAAGCCTTGAGGTCTGAGATTCCTCTAAACAAATAGTCACTGCTATTTATTTTAATTTTTTTGCTAATGTTATCGATAGATACGATAATGACGTGATAATCCTACCGATGAGAGTTGATTGACACTATAATACGTAAAATGAAGTCACGTTCGGTGAGGCTACGAGTTCATACCGGTCACTTTTTCAAAACATCATCACAGTTTTGAGCTGTCGATGTCGATACCCACTACAAATCGACCGGTATCAACATCGACAGCTCAAAATTGTTATACAAATTCGTAACACAAATTTAAAATCTGTCGCCATTGTTTAGATACTTACCGCGTCCACTCAACCATTTCTCAGGTCTCAATATTTGAGTGTCATGTCATGATAGTTAGTCCCTACCATTGAAAAAGAACCATGTTTTACTATAGTAATTTAAGATAAATATGGCTCTACCACTTCTCATTAAAAAAGTCTACAGAAAAATTTGACATAATCACCAGCGTTCGTTTCAGACGACTGCACGCGAGCAATGCCAAGCACTATAAAATATGTGATGTATCGCCTTTTTCAGGACGGATTATCAGCCACTGCAATGATGCATCGTGATTGGTGAACTCCTTTCTATGTGATCATTCGCAAAGGAGATCGTTTTCTAATTAGTTTTAATGTTGTTGAAGATCACGTTATGTAAAGCGAACGTAATCTTTTAGCTAGTATAGGAGAATTGAGAGAGCTATGAGATACCGAGAGCTATGAGATATCTATGAGATATAACATCATCATTAGATAATAATAGCAACATATAGTTTTAGGATCACAGTTCTGTACCAACTATCTACAGTTGGTACAGAACTGTGATCCTAAAACTGCATCACATGGTATTTTTCGGTTAGTTATAATAAAAGGCCAAAAAATATAAATTGATAATTTTGTCCGACTAGCATGAGCATAGAGATGAATTATTGTGCTCTGTGATAAAGGTAGAAATATAGGTAAAGCACGGAATATTTCCTCACTGTGGCTTTTTTATTATGGGATAGGATGGCCAAATCCGAAATCAGAGTACCTGAGTAAGTCGAGAAAGGAATAAACAAAAGCTTTAGGTATATTTAGATTTTTTAATTTTTACAGGATATATCGAACCGATTGATTTAGAAAAAATTATACCTTTATTTCTACACCAATGGATTCTGTTGAAGAATCAATCTCTGCAAAATTTTAGTTTGAATACTCCCCTACCAATCATCAAGAGGGAGGCCCACTGTGAGGCAACGAAGCGCAACGCACTAATGGGCCCTCGCTCTTAACTCTGCCATCCGCTGTTATCTCAAAAAGCCACCCTATATCTAGTAGGTATGTAATACATACCACATATGGTATTATAGTGCTGTTAGGCGTGCAGTGCGCGTTTTGAATGTGTTACTGTGATGCTAATTGCTAGCGCACTTTGCATATGACGACCATTAATCGAGGGTTCAGTTAGCTTTCAACAGTTCGCAACGAAAGTTGAACTGTAGTCTACCAAGTCTGTACCTACTGACCTACCTTCCTACTATCAAGTAGATTTATGTTTATTGACCTAAATCAAAAGTCGAAAGGCTCTCCGAACTTTAAGTCGAAATTTTTAAGTTTCGACAGGCCATTTTAATCAGACTCTACCAACTGCAAACTTATTCAAATCTTTCTTTGTAAAGGGACATTTTTCTCTACTATTACTATTGGGCAGTGTGGTAAGAATTTGATTCAGGCGTCGAGGAAGGGATTGAAGGTCGGAGTACGCACATGCAAATACCTACAAAAAACCTAGTCGTGTACCGTAGGTACACGTGGTGAGTTTGATCAGTTTTTCACAAAGTTGACTGGGCCCCAATCCATTTAACAAAAAGTTTCAAATTCGGGACTCACCTCTTGTTGAAGACCCTAACTAAACGAAAAATGAGTGTTTTGCTAGTTTTGATGCAATTTTTGTATGATTTTAGGTAGGTATGGTGATTTTTCGTACGAATATCGACCCCTCCAACTCAACCCGTGGATGTCGTAAAAGCCGACTAAGGGAACCTACCAGAGGAAGGGAAGCAGCTTCCTTCTGAGTATTTTTAAACACCAACACTGCGATCACCAATCCGCCTGCCAAGCGTGGTGATTATGGCAAATCCCCCCTACATGGGAGACCATCCACTCGATGGACCGACGACATCGTAGCGGTCGCAGGGAGTCGATGGATGGAGGCGGCTCAGGACCGCTATTTCTGGCGTCGTACGGGGGAGGCCTATGTCCAGCAGTGGACGTGTATGGGCTGATGATGATGATGGTGATTTTAAATGGATCAACCTTGGGAGTATGCGAAAAACGAGCGTTTATCATCGACGAGCGGAGAGAGCCGCGAAAATTTGCATTTTTGTATTTATTTACGATGGTGAAATATACCTTAGATGGAGGTCGACTACTAAACCACACCCAGAAGGATAAGATATTATCGGCGAGCGGAGCGAGTCGTGAAAATTTTGTGGTTTAATTACATTTTTTGCAGTATTTTGCATCCTGACTTCAAACGAGGATTGAGCGTTGAGCCCCCGGGACACACTAGAAGCTATAAATGTTATTGTAGGCGAGACAAGCGAGCCGCCAAAATTTGGGGGTAATCTAAAAATATAACAAATGTGCTTGTAAGGGTTATGTATCAATATAATTTACAATTTGTACAGCTTTATTTAACACTGTTATTAAGGCATCGGATATTGCTTTTGATACCAATAATAAGGCTACAATGCGCAGTGTCGACTACCCAGGGACTTTGCTCGGGAGCTCTTGTTATCGCTTGCACTGCGCACGCCGTCCGTCCGGCTTTTGGCTCATTTGGTTAGTGTATCGTCATTTTAGGATCGACATTTTAGGGCTCACTGAATATTCGTTTGCGACTCACAAGTGGGTCGCGACCCATAGTTTGGGAAATCCTGAGTATTTTGGCCGTATTATCGATTTCAGAAAGGATGATAACCTAGATTTTTCTTTGACCGAATATTATTTTGCCCAATGAAGGTTTGATCGAATCAACGTTCGACAAATACCTACAGTTTGTCTCCCAGGTTTTACTCAAAACATGACCAATTTTTCTAGATCCGTAAATCAAAAACAAACAGCTTTACCAAGAAGCGATATCAGCGTAAGGTCAACTGCGGAGTTGAGGTCACTCACGTTATGTAGATAGGTTCCAACATAGCTGTGTATAGTATAACCTATGTTTTAAAGCTACTTAGCAGTCGATGCCCAGTACTGGCGGCTTGACCCTGTGTAAACCCGTTATAAAAATTTTCCTTGCCGAATCTTACTGTGCTGTATTTGAAAACAGTGTTAGTTTGTAAATAGGAGCGGTACAAAACGCTGCGAATTGAAAAATGAAGGGAGCTGTGATTATTTTAGTTTTCGCGTTCTGTTCTGTTGAATGTAAGTAAACTAAATTAATGTATGGTAACTACTGATTTCTTGCATATTTCGTTCAATTATTGGTCATAGCTCCACTTTGCTACAATAAAATTTTAGGAGTGTAGACCTGGAGAGAGGAAATTTAGAAACAGCCGCGTCAGATAAAAAAATTGTCTTAAATTTTCAGGTCGCAAAATCGTCCCAATCAACAAAAATGCCAACTTGGATTTCATCAACATGGAAGCCGGTGGGCACCATCAGCCTGCCCCAGCCGCAGCTCCAGTTAAGCCAATTACTCAACCACAGTCTCCAACGCAAGCCAAGCCTCCATCAACCCCTGTGACTACTCCTAAACCAGTACCAATTCCTGCGGTGACTGCGGCTCCGAAGCCCCTGCCTCAGCCAATGCCGACCCAAAGCCTCCCGAGTCAGAAGCCCGTACAGCCAGTTAAGCCAGTTGGCCCCGTCACCACTCCTGGCCCTGGGAGCGTGAAGAGCCTGGTGAACTTCTACGACAGCCAGGGTAAGGCTAGTATCATCAGGCCGTACAGCTACAGTGACGCTGTGAAGAAAGGTAAACAATAAAGACAGAAACGAGAAAATTCTTAATGTACCTATAAAACATATATTTATGAGCCTGTTATAAAATTCATTCAAATTGTTTCTGCTTAATAATAATGGCGCACTGAAATAAATTACCCACTGCTTGAAACAGAGGAATCTGGAGTTTCCATCACCTTTCCAGCATTCATAATTAACCAGTTAGCAAATCAATTATAGCCAACCCAAACATTTTTTCCTCCCGCATTTTATTACGACAGCAATGAAGTAGGTAGGTCCTATCTAACTACCAAATTAAACTATCTTATTATCTAGGTAGGTATATAGTCATATTATATTTTTATCTACCATAGACAGGCTTACAAAAAAACAGATTTTTTTACGATTTAAGGTACCTATAATATATATAAATGAACCCCTATTTCTCCTGGTCAGACTATCGCTGAACGGCTTTACCAATGTCGTTCATATGTTTTCCAATACAATGGAAAAGGACCATAAATAAAAAAAAAAATAAGCAAACTGCGTAGCAACGTAAAAAATTTAAGAAAAGTTAACGACCTTTTTTTATTTTTATTATCTGTAATCTTTGCCCCAGGCAGCGTTATTATCATAGGTAAGCTTTTTGCTAAGCACGTTTGAAATAAATATAATTTATTTGACTTGAATGACAGGACGTCTGTCGGGTCAGCTAGTATTATACATATAGAAGTAATTAATGTAAAACATAAATAAATGAAAAAAAAAGGTTCTATCTGCTTCATTTTTGGAAATGAAATACCTAAACTAATTTCCGAACAGGTGTAGTATAAAATCAATTTTCATACATATATTTTTCATTATGCTGGCTGAGTCTCAACTTTGAACAGAAGTACCAGCACTTTTAACCGACTTCAAAAGGAGGAGGTTCTCAAATCGTGTGTATGTTGTATTTTTTTGTATGTATGTTACGCAATATCTCCGCCAATTATGGACCGATTTTGAAAATTCTTTCACTATTGTATAGAAAATGATTTTTATCCCTAGGGGATGAGTATTTATCCCGCAAAACTAATAACAGTGTAAAAGTAAGGGAATTTGAGGTCAGTTTATCGTTTTTTAAAACACGCCAAATTATTAAAGGTAGGTCGCCAATTTATAATTGGCGGCCTACCTAACGCATGATACACATTTACGCAACCACACATTCATCAAGTGCAAGAGTCAGGTAGGCGTAGGCACAAATTGCCGTGTGCTGCGGTGCCACTGGTGCCACCCAGAGTACGCTGCAATTAGAAAAGGAGTCAACGACCGTCACATCAGCCGGATACATCTAGCCAGCGCGAGATTACTAGACGAAGAGCACTGCGAAAAAGAATCTAAAAGAAAACTTTTATGCAACAATTTCACCGCGTGTTCCACTGCTGGGTAAACTCTTTCCAGTGGTCCCATCGATTTATGTATTTCTATAACAGTAAAACAATGGATAGTTCACCGAGTAGAAGGAAGGTAGATATCGATAGTTAATAACAGAACCCACGATCTTGATATTTATTACTGATAATGACCAAATGAACCAGTTGACAATTTGTAAAATTATGATGAAAAATAATGAAGCAGACTATCTACTGCTTTATTGTTTTTTCCTAATTTTGTTGGTTACCAACGATGCTGGATTATTTATCAATGCACTTGACCCGAGAGATTGATAACGCTACGTCTATATAACAAATAAACGGGTCTGATACGCAGATTCGAATGCCGCCGTTGCGACGCACCTATATAATACGACAGCGACGAGAGATCACCTTCGAAAGTTACAACTGCAACACACATCGAAGCGTTTGCTTTATCTGTGTGCGGGCTGACTCTAGGCAATCGCAGCATAGCCTATTCTAAGCAGTGAAAGTGTATGAACGGATGTTGTAGCTTTGTGAGTTCCAGCGGTGGTGAACAAGGCGAGACAATTATAACAATGTTTTAATTACGTTTAGAGCTATTTATATTATAATTGGTAGATCACGTGGTTGGTAATTGACAAACGCACGGATAATTATTATTTTAATCGTTTATTATCTGGTATTTTTGTATTCCAATAATCCATACTAGTTTATAAAATGTCAAAGTTTGTGAGGATGGATGTATGGATGATTGTTCCTTTTTCACGCAAAAACAACTGAACTGATTGGGCTGTTTGGTATGGGTATCGTTGGAAAGTACCGTTAGAACTGGTATAACATGTAGGCTACTTTTTATCCAGATAGAACGCGGGTGAAGGCGCGGGCAGTAGCTAGTAAATAAATAATGCTGGACAATCCACGTAGCATCATCTCTAGCGCCAAGCTAAGGAGAGCTTCGTTCTTTGTTATTCATTAGCTTCGAGTTTCCTTTTCTGTTATAAGCGATAATCGAAGGAAGCCCTGAAATTTTTGAACCTAGGGATGCAGCCGTAGCAATTTCTCAGGAGCAAAATAAAGAAATAAGTTCGTAAACCAATTATAAAGTTACTAAGTTAATACATCGAGTGCCCATGACGCACATCCACAGATTGGTTAAAAACAGCGCGTGCCATTGCAGGTTACATCGCTGAGGTTAGGCAGTGATTTCGCTAACGTAGATATTTTTTTTTTATTTGTAATGGAAAAGCCTTTGACCAGCATCACACTTGAGAAAGTGAAGATGTGGCCCATAGCTAAGATAAGATGGAGCACGCTTTCCCAGAAGGAATTTATTCACTCGGGATTTGAATATTATTCATTCAAAGAGCAAACAGGGTAGATTGCTGTTGCAAAAAATGTAGAGTACATTTTTGCCAGAAAGTTTACAGTCGCACAACATATTATAGTAGATTGTTTTACAAGGGACTAAACCATCCCGGTTTTGGCCCGAGTAAAACTCTACTTTTCACTTCGATTGCGAGAAAATAAAACAATTCAAAATTAGACAATTTTCAGAAATTTTATTAGAAATTAAATGTGCTGTTAGAGCAATTTTGAATGTTTAGTGATATGTTTTTCCCGGGCAATTTTATTTCGGTTCTCTGTGATTGGGATGTGATAATATTTTGAGTTGATTGTTGTGGAGTAAAAGTTGGAGAGACTCGACTCATGCTTGAGTTTCCTGCATTATAAAGATCTGAGTGCGGCTTCAGCTGAGTTGACATATTCATCCAATCCCGCGATGTAGATGCTTGAGGTTCTGTAATGTTTGGTAGAATATTGATTCGTTCCGTAATCCGCTTTGTGACGTGATACTTGTTTTGTATAGAGTCCTCTATATAACCTTCAGCCACTTGATCGGATCTCCATCCACCGTGCCGTTTTAATGTCGTTATATTCGCACCAGAGTCCGCCAACAGAGTCGCGGATGTTCTGCGGAAACAATGGCCCGTGTAGATTTCCGGATTTGGTAAATTTAGATAAGTGGCAATATCTTTAGGCATGTTACCAAATTTATTTTTGCCTATGACTTGCCTTGTGCATTTTCCATTTTGATAATTTAGAAAAAATCTTCTCCTTGAAACATTAGTGGGACGTAACTCCTGATAGGCTTTAACTATTTTAAGGTATTCTCCACTGATGACAAATTTACGCTCTTTGTTTGTTTTCGTGTTCGGCAGACTCACAGCTTGTAGGTTTGTATCCGTTTCTACGTCTTCTAGCGTTATATTGGCAAGCTCTATTCCTCTGCATGCACCGCTGATTCCATAAATGAAAGCAACCTGTTGAACAAAAAAATAAGTGTGTTAATAATCGTAATAACCTAGGTACATAATTTAGGTATATAGGTAGGTATCTATTTATTTAGTTTGAGTAGAGTACATAAGTAGGTTACCTTTGTTGCCAAGTATTGTTTATTTGGAGCGTTATTTAACAATGTTTCGATTTCTTGTGTCGTCAAGACTTTAGATTTTTTTTGCCTTGTATCCTGTGGAAAATTTCTTCAGTAAAGCCGTTAAATTTACATATTTTTAATATCGACGTCGTGTTTCGTTTGCAAGGTCATTCTTAACATTGAATATGTGCTCCAAAGAGTCGACGATTTGAATTTTTTCGATAATTCATCAAAATAAGTGAGAAAAACCCCTTCTGTAAAAGAATCCACACGTTTCTCATCTCTCCATTTCATAAAATTTTTGTAACTCTTTATATATATTCCACGTGATTTTGTCGGCAACATATTCATAATTATTTCTTTGCCCTTTTCTTCCATTTGCATATTAGCATCTTCACTATCACTTGATGACATTTTTCACGTTCACAATTTGGAAGTAAAAGTCAGGAAGTTAAACGTAAAAGTTTGTGATTTGGAATGTAGAAAATTCTAGAGATTTAGCGCCAATACGATCTTTTTTTTAAATCACTATTTAACCCGCAAAGAAACAGTTCGCATTCTACCGTGAAGGGAAGAATCAACCTTCATAAAACATCACAAAGACGGTTCTATTTTAAAAAAAAAAGATTGACGGAGGGCCAAGAAGTCGAGTTTTTATGTAAGAGAACGAATGCTTTGTACGGGCTGATGATTTTAGACAAAAATTAAAAAGAAAAAATACTTTTTAGCCCGAGGTATTTAACTCGAGTTTCAGGCCCGCTTAGCTACACTATTATGATACACTTTTTGAGCAAGAGAAGTGAAAAGGATATTTAATATGACTTAAATAAATACCTACACTTAAAATATCCAGTATTACATAACAGACACCTGCTTCATTGTAATGACCTGATACGCCCATCAATCGAACCATGCTAAATATCTATATTTATTTACTACTTATTATACAAAACCTAATTTTACTCTGATGTGATCACAGCTTGCAAAATAAAGCCACTTTCACTCTCTCGGTAATAAGTAGTATGAATCACTCTATTACGACTTCAGGACATTTAAGTCGGCGACACATTGCGCAATTCGCTGACCGCATTTTATAACAACAATAGTTATGACTCAGAGAAGAACGAAAATAGTTATAAGGCTCTACCTGCTGCGAAAGCGGAAGATACAGGAGTGGCATCAATTTAGAAATAGCTAGAGGTTTCAATTCAAAGGCACGTTTCGGAGAAAGTCTAGGTTAAGACCTTAAACCGACACGCATGTTTGATGAATGATGATAAATAAATGATACGTACTGCTTGATGTGTTAAACTGCTCTTTGAATTTTGATGTTAGAACTGTCTGCTTGCTTAATTGGATTAGGGGCCATACATAAAGTACGTCACACGCTAAGGGGGAGGGAGGGGGTCAACGAAGTGTGACATTATCTGACAAGGGTCTGGAGAGAGGTCCTAAGTTTCGTGACGTCACATTTCAAAATCATCTAAGTGTTAAAATGCTAGTGTTAAAGTTTGAACTATCAACGAAAAACTTAAAATATTTTCAAATCTAAAATTATAATTTGTTTGAGAGATATTTCTACTGGATTTCAACTTAAAAAAAAATTACCTACATAACCCTGACTGAATAATTTCTTGCTAAGGAACTGCTGTTTTAATTCAATAATTTCGAGATGTAAAATTGCAAAATATGTGACATTACACTACGGAGGTCTCACAAATGTGATCAACTGTGACAAGGACGGGGTCAAAAAATCACGCGATTAGTGTGACGTACTTTATGGATGATCCTTTACGAGGTAGGGTCATGCGCTGAAGGCAACGTGCGCACTATCTAAAGAGTTTTGGAAATCTGAACTAAGTTAGTTATCCTTGAGAAAAGAAAGGTGTTTCCTTTGTAGCGAAAATCTATCGATCTAGAAAATATATAAACATAATATCATCATCATTATCAGCCCGTACACGTCCACTGCTGAACACAGACCTCCCCCAAACGACGCCACGGATTGCGGTCCTGAGCCGCCTCCATCCAACGACTCCATAATAAAAAATAATTAAACACCATGTAACCGCTAAAATATTTGAAATTCGGGCGAATCTGCGTCAGAATCCATGTTGATAACTTGGAAACGGAATTTCAGAATACCGCTGCAATTTAGTTTTTTGAGTGAAAGTTAATGTAGGTATCATTTTAGCTTGAAGTAAAATATAAATGATTGTTATGCTCAACTAAAAGACAATTCAAATGGAATTGTATCGTATTTAAAAAAGTAATTGTTCTGGAACATTTTACGAAATATTACGTTTTATAATTATTTAACTATGGTTTACGAAGTTACGCTAACCGGGAGCTTTATCATTGAATATAGTTTTGTTTTATCCCTAATTTTTATTGTAATGTTTAGAGTAGGTACTTAAATTCTTTACTGTGTACAATAAAAAAATAAATTTGGACAGGACACGTCTGAATAAATAAAAGTTTTATTTTATCATAGTGTGTTTCAAAACTGTCTCGCAGTCAAGATCACCATTTATATAATTCTACGACCATTTACACCCACGACAGGTATTTTCCCTAATAAACCATAATAACCATGGAGCGGTAAGTTTCAATAATTGCAAAAATGCCGCACTCGTAAGTGCCTTAAATTTTCTTAAAATATCACATTAAATTTCGTGCAGACTCTTACTTTCTTATGCTCTCTCACAAATTAATGAGACACCCTACGGGTACGTTCAATGCCCTCAATAAAACTAATGGATACCCTAGAATAAAATTAACGTAAACCATCAGGTTACAGAATCATCATCATCATATCAGCCCGTACACGTACACTGCTGAACATAGGCCCCCATACGACGCCACAAATAGCGATCCTGAGCCGCCTGCATCCATGCAGGTTACAGAATACTTCTGTGTAAACCCTGGCAAGCAAATTGGTGTCGAATAAGCAAAACCCAGGTACCCACCCTAACAAAGTCAGCCCTAATTAGTTTTAAAACTTAATCTAGCCTATTTATTTGGCCCTGTGAATGTAGTCTTTGTATATATACATACTAGGTTTACGTACATAAAAGTGTACCTACATATCTACAGGTATATTGAGTCTGTATAAAAGTTTAACAGAAAGTTGCTCACTCTTCGCATTACTTGAGACAGGTTCCAAGACATCACCGCAAATACAAACAACTTAATAATTAAAAAAAAAAAAGAAAGAACTCGATCCCTACATTGTAAAATGTAGGTACTTCAAAAAGCTGGATATTTTTTGTATACAAAGAGGTTCCGATTCAAAAAGCTGGATATTTTTTGTATACAAAGAGGTTACAAAAGCCAAGGAATATTGGTGGAAAGTATTTAACGACATTGGTATCATCGAAGCAAAGCACATAAACTAGAATCAATTTTTGGTTTTGAAAGCTTTCATTCATCATTTAATTGATCTCGCGTTCGTTTGCGAATTCAACTTAAATTTTTTTTTGCTATAGGTACATGTGATATAATGCGTTGTTGAAGATTGTGTTCTAGTTTTTAGTAATAACTTTGCTGTTTGTTACCTTGTTGTTTTCTGTTATTATTATCAGTTTTTGTAACGTTTTCATCCTTGAATATCTTTGTTGCCATAAAATATCTTGGATTGTGAATTGGAGTATATGTATATTTAATTAAAGATTTTTAGCGGGTTTTTATCGCGTACTATTGGTTATTGATTTGCCCAGCGTTTTAATAAAAAAGATCTGTGTTAATATCTTTAATTTTCTTTTTCGATTGTTATTTTCTTTGTCAATAAAGGTATTTTATTATGCTAATAAATCGCGAAAGTACATAGGTATGTTCATAATTTACTCTTATGCATCTCTACTCTAGATCTTAGTAGGTACAAAGTTGATGATTTTGTTTTTATTTTAATTTAAATCACTGGCGATTAAAAACTATTAAAAATCCCTATTTATCTGTGAAGATAATGGTGTAGTCCGAACGAATTTCATTAACAATGACAGGGTTTTCCGAGGGTTTCCATACAAAGATGGTGTAATGGTAATGACAATGGTTTATTCAGTACAAGACATAGACATAGACATAGACAGTCATTTATTTACTGCTGCAGTACAAAAACAGACAAAAAAATACATTTTAAACATAACATAGTAATTTATAGTACAAAAAAAATTGCACAAAATGTTTTTTTTTCTTTTTTAAAAAGGGAGACTGTTACAGCAGCAAAAACGTCTCGACTCAGCATAAATGCCTTACCACTCAGGAGTAGATAGGCGCTGAAAGTACAGTGATTCAGAATGTTCTGTATTGAATGCTCTCCTCTTAGGGAGTACCTACACATAAATGCGTTGCGCCGTCGTCGCTAGGTGAGTTTCAGCGGCCTATCGCCATATTTTAACTTTTAACCAACTTGTAAAAAAACAGTTTCTATGTTTTGCTGTACGTATGTCTTTTTAATTTAAATGCGACGATTTCTTTGTCAATTGTGGACCGATTTTTTTCATTATTATGTAGATTTGTCCCGCAAAACCTAAAAAAACAGTGTAAATATGAACTAATTTCAAGTTGGTATTTTGTGTTATTTCAAAACAATCAAATTATTTTATTAAATATCAATAATGGCGTTGCTCTACGTTTGCTATTTGTCTCTCACAAGATCCGACAAGAGCACCGCATCGCTTTCATGTGAGGAGCTCGTCGTTCATAAACTAGCGAAAGTTGCATTACATTTCGTTTGTGAAAATGCATTCTCATGGCATTGAAGTATTTGATTGTTACACAGAATTGTTTCAAATGGTAGCTTCTAGTTTCTAGCTACATATTTAATGAGAAAAACGTTAAATATCGACATCGATGACATAAACGTACCTAAATAAATATATCATTTATAGGTACTGATTGCCTCTTCAAAGTAAATCCAGTTACTTTGATGATGCAGCATTCAGTAAAGAAATCTCTATGATATTTATTGGTAAACTTACATTTAATTCCACTTTATGAAAGTGTCGATTTCTGACATTACTTCACTTTTTCAAATTCCTGCACAAATATTCAAGTTCCGTTTGTATTTTCCGAGATACAGTCATAGAGTTATGAAATGAGTCGAATCCGCCCCCATTCTGTGCGCGTAGTGTTGAATAGCGCACCACCTTGCCCATTCTAATGACTTTCTGACGTCTACGTTGTGCAACAATGCTAGTTTGGACAAAGGTCAATGGCGGTTCATGTGGTAGTAAGTAGCACATTATATGATACATATGGATAAATAAATAAATAATAATGGTGGTGATTATGGCAAATCCCCCCCTACATACGAGACCATCCACTCGATGGACCGACGACATCGTAGCGGTTGCAGGGAGTCGATAGATGGAGGCGGCTCAGGACCGCTATTTGTGGCGTCGTACGGGGGAGGCCTATGTCCAGCAGTGGACGTGTATGGGCTGATGATGATGATGATGAATGCTGGACAATTCACACAGCATCATCTAGCCCCAAGCTAAGCAGAGCTTGTGTCATGGGTACTAGATGACTGATATAATTGATATAACTACATAGATATATATTTTTAGTATATTATACATAGAAAACATCCAGAACACCCTGAACAAATATCTGCAGATCATACAAATATTTGTCCCGAGGCGGGAAACGAACCCGCAACCTCTTGCGTTGCAGGTAGACCTTCGCCCGCCGCGCCACAGAGGTCGTCAAGTAACCTATTTGCAAGTTCCCTGTATTAAATCATCACCCATAACACAAGTGATCTTCGATGTCAAAACTCAAAAAACGTCGATTTTTGAGTGGTTTCTGTAGGTTATTTCAACAACCATCATATCTGAGACAAAAATATTTCAAAGGAAAGTTGTCGATTATACAAAAATGCATACTGCGTTCTATACATTTGCGTTCTCATCAGTTTTGTTGGGCTTTAATTATATATTCGGACCGGGCAATAACGTAATTGTAAATACGAGGTCTAATTTGTTTTTATTATTTGATTGTCATGTAGTTTATAAATAGACTCAACATAAAAAAAAATGTTTTTCATGTTTGTACTCAAGAGGTCAAAAACCGTACGTGTTCCAAATTTCCAGTCGATCCGGCATATGAGCTTTTCGGTTTATTGCAAAAAACCTACCTAGACCTAACGAAAAAACCTAAAGATCTAAAAGAAAATAAATACAATTTCAGAAATAAAATAAAATTACCTAAAACACGTTACAATTATGGTAAAAAAACAATATTATCAGAGGGAGCTAAATTATTCAACAATTTGCCAAACAATATAAAAGAATGTGTAACTTTGAACGCCTTTAAAAATAAACTTAAATTACAAGTACATACTTTGTACACACGAATAAAAAGGCTTACCTATCTACTATTCATAATTAGTTAAGTACTGGTTATAATGTATATATAATATTATCACATTATTCAGTTAAGCAATATTTAATCGAAAATAATATCTAGTTATAATTTAATTATAGGCCAGGTGGTTAGTTTAAATATTGTGTAACCTAGATTAATTTTTTCTCATGTATCTCATTCATTATAAGTGAACCATGAATTTGTATGAGAATAAAGTTCTTTAAACCTAAAGAAAATAATAATATGTTACTTTGTTCTGTAGCCCTTAAATAAATTTAAAACAAAACGTGTTGAAACGACATACCTAAAAATTGTGTAACTAATGGAATTTCATACACTGTCGCGAAAACTTGGAGGTGACAGATATTTCCATAAAAGCCAACTTTCACTCGTCCTAACTGCCTAGTGCCTACCCATTGTATTCGTATTGACACATTTGTCGTAATGATAATGCCTCGTAAAGCCTCTTATGCAAATCAGAACATTCTGCTAGAGCACTAACTGCCTCAACCAGAATTCTTGTGGGTTCAGAAAGTTTTGTCGTACTTATCGGTATTCACAAAGGATAAATAATAAAAATAAAAACGTCAAGTGTGAGTTAGACTCGCCCACCGAGGGTTCCGTAATTTATTATAGACCTCGTTTCTTGTTAAATTTCATGATTCTAGGTCAACAGGGTGTACATCGGTACCATATAGGTTTTGATCACTTGCAAAAAGTATATGAAAAGATTTTGTGAATAACAATAAATGCACTGTTGTTACCGGCATATAAGCCAACATTTTGAGGAACCCGTCCAGCATTCGGCAAGCCACCGTCTGCCGCTTGTAACAGTATTGAGAGTATGTTTATGGCAGGCGTCCATAGTTTCCCCCATAGCCCAATTACCCAGTCCATCCATTCACCACAATAACATGGCTTTTTTGTTATTTTCATTTTCCTTTGCAATAGTCTCTACACCTGGCGGATATCATCTTCGGGTGTATCATATTGTGCAACCAAGGATGATATCCGCTGTGTGTAGCTCTCGCCTTTAGATTAATTCTCATAAAGGGCCTCTGTGCTGTTGGCTTCGGCTCCACGCATGCCTCCCAAAGGACCGGGTCACTATATGGCCCGTGATCATGGAAATTCACTGTTTTCGGATACTGCTATGGCCTTGCGTCTTGCAAAATTTCATGTGTTTAGGTCAACAGGAAGTACCCTATAGGTTTTTGGTCCATAGCGAGAACAGAAAATTATTTTTTTATGTGAATAAACTATAAATTTACTGTTTTCAGATTTTTCACTTTAGTTGTCCTATAAGACCTTGGTTCTTGCCAAATTTCATGGATCTATTCTAGGTCAACGGGAAGTACCCTACAGGTTTTGTGTGCACGTGATTCCCTTGGAAATATCAAAAAAATTGGGCATAAACGTCTGTAACTTTTATTTGCATTGACTTAGAAGTTTGATTTATATCACGGCCCCAAAAAGTTACGGTCCTGGGCATTTGATGTTAATTTCAACTTGATACTCTCCACGCGTTTCCTAGAAAAAAAGGGTTGACAGACGGACGAACGGACGGACGGATAGACAGACAAATGGACAACAAAGTTATCCTAAAAGGGTTCTGTAGCTTAAAAGGAAAAACTGAACCCTTATAGTATCACTCTGTTGTTGTAAGTAAAAGAGAAGCTAGCGAGATCTGACCCTGCCCCTTAACACAAGAACTGAAACACGGAGACCACAACTAGAAAGCATTTGTTCTTACTGAGCCTCGTATCCGAAATACAATCAGAGATATCTCAAGGCCTACTACCTACTCCCAGACGTCCTTCACCTAACTAAGCTAGCCAACGCAGAAGTGTCCGGAAGGGACTCTAGTCCCAATGTCATCTTGGAGGGGTCTAGATGACATAAGGATTCACGTACGCTGCTTGATCATGGACTCATTGACATAGTGGGTAAGCTCTTACGCGCGTATGTACGCTCTCCAGTGGCACTGGAGAGCGTACATACGAGGTCTTTGTAAGGACTAGAGCACGTTTCTTATTTCAAATATTTATCACGCAGTTCCGGCCAGACAGCCAGTACCGACGACGCCCAGTCGAGGTGCTATAGCTTCAAAGGAGTTCTTAATACTAGCATCATGGCATAGATGAAAGAAAATATTTTCGTCCATGATACTATTAATATTGTGAATGCGAAAGCGATGAAAATTCCTATGGTTATTAACAAAGAGGTTTGGCTGAAAATTTGCATATTTGTTGCTAAAATAGGTAGTTTTTTACTATTTATTTCATTTACACAGGTTTAATACCAATTACATTAATGAAACCATGAAAAGAAATCAGAAAAAAATACATATTATACATACTTACATAAATATTTTTATTAGTCGAAGCAACTATTACTGTAGATTGTTTGCAACAGTCTGCAGTTAGCTCAATTGTTTCAATTGTAAATACTAGTTTAATTTCTTTATAGTATTTGATTGTTATTTTCTTTGTCAATAAAGTACTATTACTGAACAATTTATAACAGAAATAAGGAATGCTACACACAGACAAAGGGCATTACTAATATTTATCAAGTTTGCTAAGGTAATTTATATACTCATAGAATTTAGCGTAACGCAGAAAATGGAGGCAAATCTCTCACTTTAAGGCTCTCCTCCAACAATGTTACACTGAGTGTATCTTTCTCCGGATCATCTTCATACTTTAGTCCTTCCATCAACTGCCTTCTGATAGAATCTGGAGTCATTCGTAAAGGCACTTCTCCCCAATCATCATCATCCCAATTAAGATGCGATGAACAAAGCTGGACCGAGGTTCTCGATTACCTGTGGTGAGCAATGGGTCTCTGGCCGTCATGAATGCCACTAGACTACCCGCCTTAACTCTTCTTATCGTTTTGGTGCTAACTGTTACACTTGTCGAATTTCCTGTAGCTTTTTTCGTACCTCGGAACAAGTGGAAGCGAAAACTGCTTACAATAAATCTGCCGTCTCTTTCTGTTTTTACTCTTTTGCAGATAATATATCAGACATATAGGACAAGCTTTTTTCACAATGTTAAACGATATCGACAGACTAGAGTCTAGTCTGTCGATATCGTTTAACATTGCGAAAAATAACAGACTTGGGAACAAGAAAATATTTTATGACGTTTTACCTTATTTTTGCGTTCCTCGAAATTTGTCCATGAGTGTATTTTATTGCGAATACTCAAGATTCGTACGTAAGCCAAAGCTATGTGAAATAAAGACATTACTCTCTCTAGATTATTAGACAACCTTGCATTCTCCGGATTTCGTATCACCTTCCTATTACCGAGCGTTCACCTTATCTGTCTAGTTACGGAGATAGGAGTAGTTTTCTTACTTTAGAATAGGGATATTTTGTACATTTTTGGGTCAGTCACTCAGTTATTACCTTTTATGAGGACCATGTTACAAATACATTTTCCATGTCTATACTCGTATTAAAGCATGCATTCCTTTTGGGCAAAAAAAATATCGTGAGTAAAGAGATTAGGTGTACCTATTGTTTTTGTGTATGCCTTTTTATGTATTTTTAACCGACTTCGAAAAAAATTGGATGTTCTATGATCGATTGTACTATGTATGTTAATTTTAAGGATGTATGTTCGCCGATATTTCTGTCAATTATGGACCGATTTTAAAATTATTTTGTATTGTATATAATTTTCATGAGGAACAAAATTATATCATAGATGGATAACTAATTTGATTTTTTTCAAAAAACTAAAAATCGACTTCGAATTCCTTAATTTTACACTTTTTTAACGTTTTTAACGATAAATTCTTACCTCTCGGAAAATTTCCAAATCGGTCCATAATTGACGGAGTAATAAAAACATACAGCCGGACATAGAAAATACGCCTCTTTGGTTTTCGTCGGTTAAAAATGGGTAGTTTCAGGAAAAATCAAGCAATCTGTAGGTTGGTATCTGTAGAAACTAAAATATCTAAATAAAAAATTTGAACTTGAGATGGTTCGCACGGATTGGCGCGAGATTCAATTTTTTTTAGTTTTTATTTTATGCTGCTTTCTTTAAGAAATAAATCTAGCCGAAAAGTAAGTTGTCGCAAATTATAAACCATTTTCTATTTATTTATGAAAAAACTAACTCCGGTTCATTGGAGCCTTAATGGTTAAAATCAACATTTTCCCAAATACCTACTCCCAAAATAAAATTATATCGAAGTTTGTTTTATGATGGGTTCATAGAAAATAGTTCACGATTTGCGCCAAATTACTTTTCCGTTAATTTTATTCATTGTAAAACGCAGAAAAAATTAAAAGTCACAAAATAATTTGAATCTAGCGCCAACCCGTGACGATCACCCTTAAGTAAGATTTTGCAATAAAAAATAGGTCTATTAACGAATTTACTTCTTTGGGATATTATTTTCTAGATTTTACAACTGCGCGTGGAAAACATAATATCTGTTATACTTGGAAGAAAAGTTTGAAGGTGCTGTAGGAAAACCCTGGCTAGCTCCCGCATTGGCACCTCGCACGTGGTCAGATGGAAACAGAAAGTAATGCCACAGATAACGCGCCAAACCCGAGCAACTAGACAATGGGCAATTTACGATTTCACTCTTTCCGTAATTTCATAGTTTTAGACGCTAAATGAATAATCCGAGAAGTTGTAACAAAACGTTTTGCAGCTAATGCCAATAAAAGATTATTATATACTCAAGAATTATTGGATGCATACTATAAAGTAAGGTACATAAGTAAAGTAAGTAAGTTATAAGAAGTTGTAAATAATGTTGGACATCAACTAGCAACAAACTAAGCAGAGCTTATGTTATGGGTGATGGATGACTTAATATAGGTAACTACACTGTACTGCAAATACATAAATACATAGGTTACTTGATGACCGATATGGCGAGGCGGGCGAAGGTCCGCCTGCGACGCAGGAGGTTGCGGCTTCGATTACCACCTTGGGACACGATCTGCAAATAAATATTTATCTCGGGTGTTCTGCGTATTTCCTACATATAATAATAAATATATATCTATATATGTATGTATTGTATTACATATGTATATCAGACACAAGCTCTGCTGAGGGGTTAGATGTTGCTGTGTGGATTGTCCAATTATGTACAATTATGTTTGTGTACATTATGTATTTACTTCTTTAAAACTTACATAATTGTCATCGATATAACATTAAAGATTGTACCTATAATAAGAACTCCTACTCTTCTCAATGTGGTGTCAGTCAACACTGGCTGGCACACATTTTGGGGGGTCATTACAAATTCAGGCCTCTTAGATATTTTGTTGGTAGTATAGTACCTAAACTACCTACCTAGTCACTAATACAAACATAGATACCTAACATTTGAAATACTAAACGCATGAGTCGTTGGAAATAGCTGCGTCTCATGTGAGACGTTGGGAATAAGCTATTTAAGGGAATTAGTATCCGCAACGTCTCAGAATAAATCAAACATAATTACCAAGGTAAGTAGGTTTGGGCTATTCTGAATACCTAACCCAAATATAATTACCAAGGTAAGTAGGTACTTACCTACCAAGTATCATTATCTTTTATTTACCGTCGAGTATTTTTTCTTGTCTTGGTTTGTTTTGGAAAGAGATTCTTGAGATATTTTTATGGCTTTACACTTTCGCTTTATAATTTACAAGTTTAAATAACGGACGTAACAAAATTAAAACAGAAAGTAAACAATAAATGCAGTTAATGACCAAATATGGCTACAATGGTTCCATTAGATGAAAATACGATTTTTAATTTTGGGTGCCGTACTAGACATGTACGCCGATGGTCATTTGACCGGCGGCGGCGTCTGGCGTCATATTTGTCGGCGGCGGCGGCTTCATCGGCGTAATCGGCATGGATGTGTTTTTTTTATATTTTAAAAAGCTTTTAAATACAAGCAACTTACAACAAGAAAAATACATAAAATATCTACGAACATTTGTGGGCCAAATATAATGAAATATTCCATTTTCCATTAAGGATTTAGTAAAAAGAAAAAATGCTAAAGTTGTAAAAAGATCTTGCAAAAATTGCATTGATGCAAAATTGCAAAATACCAACTCTTGAGGCCGGTAATAAACGAGATGCGAGAATCATTTTACCACAAAGTACAGTCAGTTTTATTAAGTACAATCAGTATTTGTTATAGTTGTGATGGATTTTTTATGATTGATATTATAGTTCTTGGTTTAGTATAATCACTATTAATTTTTTTCAATAAGACTGTTGTGAAAACGTTTTTGCTGGGTTCATGTGTAGGGGAATAAAAACGCATCCGTTATTTCAAATAAATATTACACTGGTATTACAGAACCCTCAGTGGACAAGTCTGACTCGCGCTTGTCAGGTAGGTATTGGTATATTGATTTGCGGCAAATTGTCTTTTTATACCTTTTTAAGAGCAACATGTTCTACACTCTTGTTTTTCCCATGAGATTAAGATAAATGTGCACTTTAAAAATGTTTGGTGAAGTGAGAGCGCGTTGATGTCTTTTGTATGGGATTTTCTGTCAAGTTAATTTGTAACGAATTTTTTGTAGTAATTTTACTCATATTTTACAAATAAGTAGCTTTATCCTTCACAATAATCTACGCGGAAGTATAAGTAAGTAATAAGTAGTAATACCGAGAAACAAGAGTTTTTGGTGGGCGCTTAAATCTTCCCTATAAAAGAATTCAACGCGCTTCATTCAAATTTGAATTTACACATCCTTGTTTCTGAAATTTGACGTATTTCAGAAAAAAGGATGTGAAATTACACGCAGGTAAGAACTTCATTCAGCTTTAAGAAGAACAGCTATGTCAACTTAACTTGCAACACTGAACGAGGATGTTCGCGCCAAAAATACAAGACTACTCAGCGATCTTGCCCAAGTGTTTCCTGCGTGAGTTCGTTTGACGTCATAGTGTCGCAAGGATTACAAAAGCTCGCCAAAATCCGATCCGGGATACGAGGTCCGGATGATGCGGTGGAGTTACTTTCACGCGTATAAAACCGCGGTTATGCCGGCGGCCGCGTCCAGTAACTTACTACCTACAGCCACCAGTGCCGACGCACGGCGCCCACCGCGCGCCGCGAAAACGAAAGTGCCTTCGAAATTCAAACATTCGACATTCAAAGACAATTTTTCTTTTTTTTAAGAACTTCACAGTGCTTGTGAATGTGAATGAACAGTGAACAGTAGCCTGTGTTATCCTTGAACTGTTTTATCTGAATTTTCTTCTTGTGCCGCTGGAAGCTCGCCTGAAAAGGTACTACATTGGATTTTGTGTTCCTGTTTGGATTGGTGATTATAATTAACCTTTTGGATGGGATTAAGATTCGGATCATCTACGAGTATTTACAACCGTCTTAACTAAGCACGAACCTCTTGAAAAAAATTCGAATCAGACTTTAGAAAGAGACATTTTTTTATTTCTTTTGGTTATTATTTTTTAAGGTTAATCGCACTTATAAGTATTTTGTCCCTAATTATGAGGTACTTATACATCTTAACTTTCACAATCGTTGTCATCATAATGTTGCCTATCTTTACTGAAATAATGATAACTTTTATCTACAGTTTACACTATATTCACGTCTAATAATATAAATACCTATAGAAAATTACTTACCTACGTTTTACAAAGTTTATGATCTACTAAATAGGTATAAGTATTCTGAACAAAGATGTACGTGCATTGTAAAATTTTAGTATCTTCTTATTTTAGAATATCCACTATGGTTTAGGTATTTGATATTCAAGTTTGTATATAGAATATTGGAACCTGACATGAAAAAACATGTTGATGCAATTACGTATATAAATCAGTTATCTCCGAATAAATTTGTTCAGCTGTAGAAAGTTGCATAACTTTACTTTCACTTACGCCAAAATGATCACCGTGCGAATATTGGAAAATATTTTTGCATGTTCATCGATTTTTGTAAAGCCTCTGCCACGGTATTAGAATAGATTGGAACGTGGTTATATCGTTAATCGTTATATTACTCGTCTCCAAGTGAAGAATACGACACGAGCAGGACTGTCTAATTCAGAATATCGTATCGTTTATTAGAATAGGACTAAGAGGTGAGAGAGATATATACGTATGTATCTGTATGGAAACTGATAACAATAACGAATAACAAATTTCAAAGAAACTAATGATAGAACTGGACTTAGTTAAGTCGTTGAATTAGATACGTCAAATTTTATGGAAACTTTTGAACAAGTCTTGACGACAGACAAATAAAATTATTTGTCCATGGTCTTCAATAGGTATTTAGATATAGTTTTTGACTTGTTAGGGTTCATACACACAGCTTCTGTTTTACTAGATCCGTTTATTTTCCCGTGATGGTTTATGTAGTTCTATGAGCAAGTTCACACACAATACAGTATTCCGGATCCAGTAAAAAACTCACACACAAAGGAAATACTGATGCTTTTTATCGAATCAAAACTGCGCGAGTCTTTAAGTGGTCTTGTAAATGCCGTGAGAATATTTATATATTTTATTTATATATTATATTACCTCCAGTAGCGATGGATCCGGTAAACAGGATCCTGTAAATGCTGTATGAATATTGCCTCCGGTGGCGACGGATCCGCTAAACAGGATCCTGTAAAAACGGACGTTCTATGTGTACGCGCCCTTATATTGTATACTGCAGTACCCGGAGTCGGGGCCTCTCGTGCAGACGACATGTGGTGTAGCCGGTGCGAGGAAAGTAGGCCACGCGTCACACAGTTTGCATTTTATAGACGTACCTCGGGGTTTCTCGTTTACGTTAATAGCTATGTGCATAATGTGAAATTGAAGTAAATGGGTTAAAAATTGCAATTAATATTTTGTTAGGTTAGTTGCCCGCGGTGAGTATAAAGTAGCCCAAGTTAAGTAGTAATATAGAGATTAATATTAGATAGATAGAAAATTATTTACTGCACACTTAAGGATAAAAAACATAAATACAAAAAACAACTTTAAAATAAGTTACAAGTGGTCTTATCGCTTAAGAGTGATCTCTACCAGACAACCGATATTAAGTAGGTACCTAGCTATTATTGGTAGGATTAAATTAAAAAAGTAAAAGTATATTTATTGCAATAACATGTGAATAGAAAAGATGGTAATAGTTTAGATGCGTAACTGGAATGTAGTGATCGGAATATTTGCCTAAGACCAATCTGATATTGTCATGAAGATGACGAAGATGAAGATTCTTACAAAATTTTGTAAAGAAATATATAAAAAAAAAAATCCTCCGCAAAAAATACCACATCCAAGCATATTGTCTGTGGTAAAGTCTCATAATGTAACGTCAAGTTAATGGCTACCACATTGCGAAATTCACGTAAACTGTAGGACTTCCATCCCATTGTTCAGATGCATTAGATTTTGTAAGCGTCACGCTGTTGACTTCAGGGATTTGTTGTGCAATGCCTAAGAACTTCACGAGAGATTTTGAGACATTTGTCATATATGAGATTTATTGTAGACTAGCTGTGCCCGCGACTTCGTCCGCGTGGAATAGGGACAGTGTGATTTTCATACAAAATTTTAGCCCGTATTCCCTTTATAATAAATAATGTTGGACAATACACCAACAAAATATGATATTTTCCCCCTTGCGGGTAAAATTTGTAGAAACTTTAAATGACATTTTTATTTATATGTAGGTAATTATCAGCCTAAAAAATAATTTTCTTGCTTTTAGCTTTAAAAATGACGATACTTCTACACGATCTTTTAACGCCTCTTTCAAAATCCTACCAACCCTTCTTTCGCATTAAAAAATGTCCTTTCTCAGGCTCTGAAGTAACTGTATACATTTTCATTTAAATCGGTTCAGTAGTTTTGGCGTGAAAACGTGACAGAATAGAATAGAATAGAATAGAATAGAATAGAATAGAATAGAATAGAATATAATAGAATAGAATAGAATAGAATAGAATAGAATAGAATAGAATAGAATAGAATAGAATAGAATAGAATAGAATAGAATAGAATAGAATAGAATAGAATAGAATAGAATAGAATAGAATAGAATAGAACAGAAAAGAACAGAACAGAAAAGAAAAGAAAAGAACAGAATAGAATATACAAAATGAATTGAAACTAAGTTTTTAGTATAACTAGCAGTTAGACTGTTACTTTACCTCATGATAATGATGTCCTTGAAAGAATCAAATTAGTTGAATAAAATTTACAAGAAGAATTTCATTACTTTAGTACGGCTACAACGACAGCTAGTCTCCGTATTATACGAGTACTGCACAAGTGCACCCATGCGCGCAAACACAGGTGCACTCTCTACTCCCTCACTTATAATCCTCTAACAAACTAACATAAGATATTTGTATGGTATTCATATTATGTAGGTAGGTACACATTGTATATGCTAAATGATATAGATATTATAAATACCTATTACCTCTACAAAATGCGTAAAGGTGCTACGCTATATGTACTTAGGTAGGTAGGTACAGTGCCGTTCATAGATACATATAGGTACCCCCTGACAGGTTCTATTCAAAGTCTTGTACCTAATTACAATATTTTTGGTAATGTAATATTGTTTGTTTTTTTATACATGGTGTTTGGTATTGGGACCAACATTCATTTCTCCGGTAAAATCAATGTCACGGTTGCTGAGATACTGATTTTTTTAAGATTTTTGTAAATCGTCCCAAATCTTGCCGTGACAGTTAGGAGATTGATTTTACCGGGGAAGGCTCATGATCCTCACAACTTCCAAAAATTATGTCGGTCCCAATCCCAAACATTCTGTATATAGAACCGCTTGATGTCTTAATTTAACCGAAATATACCAGTTTTTTAAAATAGTTATATGCCAATAGAAATTGACATCAAACTTAACACTTAGGGTACCTATCGATGAACGGCACCTACCTAGACCTACAAACAAAACAAGTTACATTACAAGTTGGCAACAAAATATTATCGCAGAAAGTGCTCAAATTTACTGATCATTCCATAAATTTCTTTGTTTTTTTTTTAAATATTTCATATTCTTTATTTCCGCTTAGATAACTAAACATTAAGACTAATGAGCAAAATTATTGGGATATTTATTGAGTTATATCCACTGTTTTGCATATTTGAAACGTCAGAAATCACCATAAATCAACTTTAATCACCGATGCAACTAGTTATTTTATTTGAGCACTTTTACAGCTTTTCTCGTTTCTGTGCTCAAGTATTAAGTTACGACATATTTATTTCCAATTGTCACTTTCACTTTCCCGATGTATTGGTTCCAAGTTTACGTGATAATGCCCGGAGTAACGGAAATGGAGAAAGTGTTAATGAGCATGTCCAGTTTTAATTTCCGTCAAGACGACTTTGTTTTTTAGGAATTTTTACACCTGAGGACCCCTCAACGACAACGACCTTTAGAATATATGTATGTATTTTGTTCACTTTGTGCTTTGGCGTAGAGAACACGGGAATGCGTCTTTGCCGTGGCGGTCAAAGGGTTAAGTAGGTATCAAAAATAGTTTTGACTGTCGAAGTTTTATTTAATATACTTAACTTTAAGGTGTTTCTCAAAACATAGATAATAAACAACAACGATAAACAACGATAAATATTCTTTAAACCTAATTCCTTGGATGCTACTATGTATTCTTTTTGATAATATCGTATATAGATTACTATGCTCGATTAACGATAACTTCCCTAATAAATTTATTACTTAAAAATAATTTTAGTAAACTAAGTACATAATAACCGGGGCTACCCAGAAACTTACCGGGAACAAAGAATTAATATTCATTAATTATTGATCTATACCATAATATTATAAAGAGGAAAGATTTGTATGTAAGTATATTGGTAACGAATTGGCTCAAAAAGTACTGGATCGATTAAAAAAATTCTTTCACCATTTGAATGATACATTATCACTGACTAATATAGGCTATGTCCTGCATTGACTGTACGTTTATGCCTAAATGTTTAAAAAATAAATGTCCACCCGTGGGACCCGGGACGGGCTGCTAGTAAATAATAAGATAAAAGATTCTAAAGATTTGTTCAGAGACATTTTATGAGTTTACTGCACGCATCTGATGCACAGTCAACAGAAGAAGTTTTAATGGACCCATTTTAAGATTTTTGACGCCATCCATATTTTTAGGGTATCGCATCTCAAAAGGAAAAACGGAACCCTTCGTTGTCCGTCTGACAAACCTATTTTCTCAGGACCCAGGACCTATTACTCAGGTCTGTAACTTCTTGGAGCCGTGATATTATTTAAACTTTTAAGTCAACGCAATCAAAAGTCACAGACGATTATGGTAATTTTTTAATTTCCGTGGGAATCACATACGGACAAAACCTATAGGATACTTCTCGTTGACCAAGAATCATGAAATTTGGCAAGAAGTAAGGTCTTATAATTGAGGAACGTGTAATTTGCTGCGGTAATTATTATTTAGATAAAAAAAACATATTTATACAGCGAATCTGTAGGTATTTTTATATGTTTATTTTTAGTAGAGCTCCTCTACCTACCATTTCTAGGTTAATTTATTTCAGCCATACCTATACCTCACATGAAAAAAGCTATATTCCGATTAAAAAACCTGGATATTTTTTGTACCTATATAAAAAGGGGTTACAAAGTCCAAGGAATATTGGTATCATTGAAGCAAAGTAAAGAAGCTTGTACCAATTTTTGGTAAAGCTTTTATTCATCATTTAATTGATTTCTCTTTCGTTTTCGAATTTAAATTAATTTTTTTTTTGCTAAACTTGTCTGATAATGCGTTGTTGAAGTTTGTGTTTTAGTTTTTAGTCATAACTTTGCTGTTAACTTGTTGTTTTCTAATACGTTTTTATTAATAAATGTCTTTGTTGACATAAAATATCTTGGATTCTAAATCGGAGTATAAATGGCCATGAACTCAATAAGCTTAGAATAGGTATATTATCTCGAACCAAATTAAAAATAACACCGTCACTTTGTTAAGTGACATGTAATATTTGACGGCCCTATCAGTTCGATCGGCGAGCGTACAAACAGTGGAAAGCGAGTCAGTGTGCCACGGGGGGCACTCCTATCTGACATCTCTAGTGCACCTGATCAGCTCATGTTTGTCTGTACTCGTATGAGTACAGACAAACATGAGCTATTCGACAATGAATGGCTTAAATGACGTACAATTGACTAATGGCAAAAAAGGTTTTGATATACCGACGACGTGTTCAGACCTTGGTG
Source organism: Eupithecia insigniata (assembly GCA_947859395.1). Taxonomy (NCBI): domain Eukaryota; kingdom Metazoa; phylum Arthropoda; class Insecta; order Lepidoptera; family Geometridae; genus Eupithecia; species Eupithecia insigniata. Next base: position 7,035,044 of record OX401995.1, on the reverse strand, counting down.
CGGGTATATCTAGTCTATATGATATTTCAGATCACTGTTTGCGAGTATAGTTTATTTCACATAACTTGAGATTTTAGATCGGAGAGTCGGGAAAAAGAAAGCATCATACTTATTTCTTGTGCGTAATGTTTTATATAATTAACAAAAATGATTTTATACAAAAGTGATTTTATAAATATTTGACTTTTTTGAATCTGATTTCAAAACGCTATTAATGAGTGTGTTCGGAGCCAGTCTTTAAGATCACAATGCAAACGCACTTTGATTTCAATTTCATAAATATTGTTTTTTACAAAGTATCTTAGCCGCCCCGCTTTGCGCTGCAGCCAGGGCCTATACTCGTAAAAACGAAATGGAAGTTTCTGATTATTTTTCGTGCAAACGCTAATCTTATGCAAGCGACATAAGAGTTGGTTTTGCACGGAAACGAAAAAGAAACTTCGATTTTCCTTTTCCGAGTAGGCCCCCCAGGATTTTGTATAAAATGGTGTATGATATTTTATGAGATAGTAACAGATTTGATGTACTAACAGGGCTGACGTAGTCAGTGTTTGGCTAAAAGCCCATTAAAACATAAGATATAAATAAATGAAAGGTTGTTAAGTGATACCATAACAATATTAACGCGTTATTTGTATTTCATTATTGCCATAATTTAAAGGTTGTACAGAACTTTCTTCAATGTGAATAAAGTGAGTGTATCCATATTTAAATGGAGTGTAATTAACCAGTACTGTGTGATAGCTATAAATTATTCCAAGCCCTTCAATCGTAATTTTATCGGTTGAGGTCCATTACATTGAAGTTCTTAGAACTGGTGCTCTATTTTAGTATCTTTCAGTATCATTTACTTTTCCATTTAATCGCTGTACCAGATAATACTGATATCTAAGAGTTAAACATTGATTCGTAAAATGTTGTGAGATTTTAAATTCGTTTCAGCCTTCGATATGTTGGCTTGCCGACATTTGGGACACAAAATATTCGGATACTCTGTCCGATATGTCACTTAAATTTTTTTACAAATTATTTACTGACATTTCGGACAGCATCAAAATATTGAAGTTGTTTTGTACAATCAGTTACAAATCACTTTTTCGGCTTCTTTATTAGAAAGATAAGATTTAATTATTTGAGAAAGATAATAGCATAAAACGATTATGATGCAATACTTTTTGTTGTTTATCACTGAGAAGGGGACATTATTTTTAATGCAACGTAAAATAAAATAATTAATTATAAACAACTCATATTTATGACTATTTTCTGTAAATAAACCAACTAAGAACTGCAAACCTACAACAGTAGTAACATACAGAACGATCAAAAAAATAGATAAACAAGACTAATTTGTTGTGAACTTCCTATCTGAAAACAAAGTCGGTGTTTAATGAGAGTATTTATGCCTAGGTAAGAAAGTGCTGAGATCAATGCATCTAGTGTATTCAGATAAAAACCAGGCATGTTTGCATACATAGCATTGTTTGATGTTCATTTGTTTCGCTATTCCAACATGTGTTTTGAATTACTTCGAAAGTCCTTTCAAACGTTAAAAAGGTTCGTGTCATAAAGTAACCTAATCTGTGACCAATCGGAAAATGTCGTTGTTGTTTTTTTTGTATAATTTTCAATAAGTTCCGTTGGTAGATAAAATACAAGTAGGTGCGTACTGATGGTCGCCTGTTTTCGGTAAACCAGTAGCCGAGAGCCTGCTTCACACATAATTGTATCCACTGATGGCATCAGAGCCGGTATTGTGTAGATCTAGGGCTTTTCTTTTGCATGGGAAGTGAGTCACGGATCTAATAACCGCTATTTAGAACGCACGCATCAAATAGATGTGCGCGCTAATTTGTCAAAGCTTTGATTTATTTGAATTACAGATAAAAGTAAGGATAATGAGTTATAAAAGAAATAGGTAATACATAATTGTATTTTTAAATATACGCTCTGACTATAACGATGTTATTTAAGTATATGTGAATCCTGAGAAAATAACTTGAGCCCCATTCCTCAAATATTACCTATTTCTCAAATTGTATCTGTATATTATGTATCTATATGGTGTGTGTGCTTCCTACCACATGATATCTCGTTCTGCAACTAAATTCTTTATGCTCTTTAAATGTGAATTTAATAATATCCCATAAATTTACCTCGTATTTTTGGCTCCGTGGCGCAGTTGGATAGCGCATCCCCGTATTCAGGGGAAGGTCGCGGGTTCAAGTCCCGCCGGAGTCGTAAATTTTGGGATATTATTAAATTCTTTAAGAGTACCCCAAGTGCGGGCATAAGCACTATAATAACAAAAACCATAGAAATTAGCAACAGCGATACTTCTCGTCAAACGATCTAAATATAACTTTAGACTTTGAGCAGGATTGGATATGTTTCCCCTGTAGGTGTCACGATGTGATTTACGGACTCTACGTAAATCCCAATGATTTTCGACGGGTCGGATACTCGCCTCCGTGGCGCAGTTGGATAGCGCATCCCCGTATTCAGGGGATGGTCGCAGGTTCAAGTCCCGCCGGAGACGTAAATTTTTGGGATATTATACATTCTATAAATGTGTGCTCCACATGGCGATACCATCGTGGCGATAAACGCTATTAACTCTCCGCAAAAAACTCGACCATAGAAACGGTCCTTAAATCTATCCGACCGACTCACTTATTTACCTACCAAAGTATCTATTTTCCTTTTACTGACGAATGACGGCCACCTCAAAGAATGCGGTTATTCGTACTGTGGTCATGTGCCAGCTTTCCATCCCGGAATTTTTTATCGATTGGTAAGCCTCGGGGTATCGATTATACTCTCGTTATAAACAATTATATTTCAATCACAAATCAAGACGCGATCTAATATTTGCTGGCCGGTGAGAGTGATTTGGCAAATTGCGAATATCGTAATTATTTTCCAATCAGAAGATATTTTTGATGTGTCTGGTGTTCAGCAAAGATAAAGTTATTACTTTTTAGAATAGTTTCTAAACGTTTTATAATAGCATTTTTATTTAAGTTAGTGCAAACGATTACTCTACTTAAATTACCTATGCCAAAGTAAAAATTACGATTAGGTATATGCAAAGACCTACAAGCAAAATTTCGTTGGAGGCGTCGAGCTATAAATTGACACTTTATTTGATCACTCAATTAATATATATATATATATATGTAAATATATAAAATTATTGCACAGTTTAAAATTGCATAACCTTTATCAACAGGTTGTAGCCAAAGTAAACAAAGGATGCAAGCATTAGAAAGTGGATCATATCTCATCTGCGCAACGTGCATAATATAATAAACGAGGTTCACCGCACCCGCATACCTAACGAGCCTCGATAGCTAGATAGGGCCCCTATAAACTTTGAGCCTAAAGGGAAACTCAAATTTCACTTTTAATGGTATTTGTATGAAGCTTTATTATGTCCATCTGTTGCGAACTTCGAGCTTTATTTGTCCAGCTGTTGTGAACTTGGTATTGAAATCGGAAATCTTTTGAAATTAGCAGGTAGGTACTTCATGTGAACAAGTCGAACGCCCAATATTACTTTTAAGAACGTTATTAACCTTCAAAAAAATCGTTATTGACAAAGAATATCACAATCAAATAATATAAACAAATTAAACTAGTATTTACAATTGAAACAATTGAGCTAACTGTAGACCGTTGCAAACAATCTACAGATAGCTCAACTTCAAAAAATTATGGTTTCTCAAGATAGTTTGATTGCGAACAAAAAAACAAAACAAAATGCCCTATTTTGATAATTCTTTCGCTTTTGTTCGCTCGAAAATGTTTGTTCCACATAGACTAGTTACCCATAAAATTGACAAAAGTTCAGGAATATGAATTCGGTTTTTAGTTGTAAAAACATTAAATTATTTCATTTCCATCTGCATTTGTTTAAATAATAATTGCCACCACCACAAGAAACCGAAAGTTATCACGAAAATCTTACATTGTTTTATATGTACATTGAAATTATATTTCATACGGACAAGAGAAAGTAATATCAAATTATTGTGCTCTAATTATGATGCGAAGTCTGCCTGTTACGCCAAACACGTGCCTCGTGCTTTATACGTTCTCGTTACTTAGTCAAATTCAACAGAAACAAGAAAGATGCCATACAATTTTACGTAAAAAGAGAACCACATCGTGTATATGGTTTCATTGAATTGTGTGTAGAGATAATGGATTGATATTTGAGGTTTGATATTTATTATTCCTGACACTTAAGCAGAACAAAAAAAGGCATGGATCTCCTACATCTCTACATCTGCTCTAAATAGAGACGTGCACTTTGATCAAACTTAAAATATTGTACATACTCGTATATTCAAAGTGTTATGTTATTTATGACCCGCTTCTGTCACGCGTAGGTACCACCTCTTTGATTTCGAGCGATGATGTACTGTAGATACCATGGTCTCATCATTTCCAACCCAGTAGCTTCCACACAATAGGCCGACAGCATACTAACTGACGTGAAAGACACTGACTAGAGTATCACATAAAATTAACATAAATGTTTTGGACAGTTCAGCGGAAGCGAAGGTCTGTCGAATTGGCTAAAAAGTTGGGCTCCGCTGCTTCATGTCCTCGTGGGACAAAATGAATAGACAAAATTTTCAAAAAAAAAATCCAATAATTTAACTAGTTTTATTTTAATACTTATTTCTACAGAGCAACAGTCGAAACTAACCCAACTCGCAACAGTCGAAAAGCTTCCTCGCGCCGTTCTACATACCTATACATTGTTATTATATATGTAGTTCACAACGACATTTGCTCGAATTGAGACGTTACCTTGTCTGTATAGAAATTATTTCCTATAAGGTCGGGTAGTTATATATCCTGGTGCCTGAGGACGGTCGACGACGCCGAGGCAGGCCTAGAAGACGCTGGCGAGACGGTTTAGACACGTTCCGGACTGATTGGTGGGATCTGGCCAATGACCGTGATCTTGGAAAAGTTTGGGGAAGACCTTTAACCAGGAGTGGGACAATATAGGTTCGGTCAGCTTAGGTTTCCATCGCGTTGCAGCGATCGTGGCCACGGGACTACTCATATAACTATCGAAATCTATCTGCCTGGATTTATACATATTTCCAGGTGTTAAGAAAATGTAGGTATTATAGAATAAAGCATATTATTATCATTTGTCTAGATGCTGTAACAGGTACATGGTCTACCTATGTCTTGTTATAGGAACGATGTACATAGGTACCGAGTATGAGGCTAGAAAATTACTGAGAGAAATGTCTAGCAATATTAATTTATTTTATGACTACCGTTCAAGTCAGCACATAGTTAACAAGGGCCCTTGTCTTTACGAGCTTTAACTCATTCAGTAAATAAACTTTCCCTAGTTACTGATAATGGCGTTCCTACTAGGGCTTGGAACTCGGACAAAGTTTCAGCTCCGGAGTTGTGTTTCGATGCTCAGCATTTCAACTCCGGAATTCCGGAATTCCGGATTTGAAATGCTGAGCATAAAAAGCACAGAAAGAGTGAAAATTTAATGAAATCATCGAAAAAAGAGTGCTGTGTTGTATATAGTGAATTTGTCTTGATTATTTGTATCGAAATTAATGTTCTCTTTTGTTATGTAAGAAAAACGAACCAAATAGTTTTTTGGTTGGTAATAGGACCTCAGAAAGTTTAAGGCATCGAAGCTGTCGTCGGACAGCGAGCTTCTCACGCGATTACATTATACATATATTGTGACAACTGAAAACGCTCGCTCTTCTTCAACACTTGTTGGTAATCGTCATCAAATATTGGAAGCATTTCGTTAAGTTTTAACCTCTGTCATCTCCATTTTCAGAAACAGCATTTTTTAGTAAGTAAAAGTAAATCAGCTTTCTATGTCCATATTGCTACTACTTTTTGGCGTGCTAATTAAGAAGCCTTCTTTTTATAGTCTCTTGTAATTGTTGCTTTACTCTTTTCTTCATGAACTTCATTCTCATTTTCTCCATCATCATTACCCATCGCTGAAAACAAAGAACTATTTATCAAAACTCGTAATCACTGCAATAAGGTGTGTAGGGACGCACAACGCCGACACCTCCATAATTCTGTTGAAAATAATGACCCGGCTAGGGTATGGAAGTTTCTGAAATCAGTAGGGATTGGTAAATCGCGGCTTAGTAATCCCTCAAATGATTTAGACATTGACGCTATAAACCTTCACTTTTCCTCCTGCTCTAAGTTCGAGGGAACTATTAAATCTCAGACATTCAATTCTCTTTCATTAATTCCTACTCCTGACTTTGTCCCCTTCTACTTTTGCGATTATACCGTTTCCGATGTTAAGCAGAGCATTTCCTCCATTTCTTCTAACGCTGTCGGCAACGATGGCATTAGTAAGAAAATGATTCTTCCTATCCTTGATGATATCATCCATGTTATTACATATATATTAAATTTTTCTATTAGTAGTTGTTCATTTCCCAACGCCTGGAAGGATGCACAAGTTACCCCATTACCTAAGAAGTCCAAACCCTCTTCCTTTTCTGATTTCCGTCCAATCTCTATCTTGCCTTTCTTATCCAAAGTTCTTGAACGACTAGTGCACCAACAACTCAGCCTTTTCCTTAATTCCAATAACTTACTCTAACGTTTGCGAAACTTTTTACCAACATCCACCAAAATTGCGCTTGCTCAGTCACTTTTGCTTCCTACCCTCGACTACGCCGACACCAGCCATCCAGATCTAACCCAAGCACAGCTTGACAGGCTTGAGCGGCTTCAAAATTTCTGCATACGCTTCATTTTCGGTCTGCGCAAGTATGATCACATCACGGAGTACCGCGTTAAGCTAAAATGGTTACCTATCCGCCTTCGCCGGGACGCACACTTCCTTTCCCTTCTTTATTCTATCCTTTTCATCCCTAACACCCCGTTACTGAGGTAACGAGGAACGATTTAAATTCCTTCACCAAACCCATAGCCGCTCCCTCCGCTCAACACACATTTTACAACTGAAAACTCTCCGCCCCTTCCACTCCTATAGCTCATCCTTTACTGTACATGCCATTATACTGTGGAATGCTTTACCCACTTCAATCAGACATGCTAAGTCTCTCCCTATATTCAAAAATATGGTCTACGAACATTTCCTAACCTCAACATCAAATAGTTAGGTAATATTATATATTTATTATATTTCTTTATGTTATTTATTAAATATATATTTATACTATATATATGTAAAGTATGTAAGTATTTATTTCTATTTATCTATATACCTTCTACATAAATTTTATATTCTGTTTACACGCCACCGTGTATTCTTTTCGATCACCTCTTGTCCATCCTAAGGTTGCCTGGAAGAGATCGCTTTTAGCGATAAAGCCGCCCATTGTACATTGTATTTGTTATTATGTTCTTTATTTGTTATTTTTAATATTTTGTGTGCAATAAAGAATATTTCTATTCTATTCTATTCTTATTTCCTTCACTATCAACGACTTGTCTTGTCTATTTAGCATTTTTATTACCTACATATATGCGTAAGCATCTTGTCACCTTCCGGCTTCACGAATGTCTGAAGATCATAATTGTCCAAGAAGTAATATTCGGGATCTTACGATCTCGAACTACTAAATATTCATTTATTTTCTCTTCACAAAAGGTCTTTTTACAGAGTTGTTATAGCTAGGTGTAGTATATCGAATACAAATACCTGTTTGTGAGAGACTGGTGCCAGTGATAGGTTTTAAAACTACTATCATATCTTTACAGATAATTATGATAGTATAGATGCTAAATGCTTTCTTTTAGTATCTGCTGTCATCCAATCTCTCTGACAGAGTGGTTCTAGTGGGTGATCATAATGACTTGCAGACTATCGTGCACGTTATTTAGGTCTCTCATTGCTTCCTCGGCCACCGGCAGTAGGTAGTAGTTCCACGTGTAGAAAAGCTTTGGCGATGGCAGACTTTAGCTTCTAAAACCATCCAATCATATAATTTAAGCTTGAACACCTTGTTTTACAATCTAGATTTAGATTTATTTCTTTGCAAAATCCGTGCCGCGCGTTAGTTTGCCAAAAAGAAACGCGCAGCGCGGATTTTGTTCTGAAAATCGAAACTCCGGTTTTGGTTCCGATAACTCCGGTTTCACAAACGATGCTGAAATATTTCGAAACTCCGGAGTTACACCAAAACCGGAGTTCCGGAGTCCAAGCCCTAGTTCCTACGCGTTGCGCTTGCGCATGTAATTTCGCCCATCATTAATCACTTCTTTAATTCATCATCAAATTATAACAGCAATCATTTTAATATAAAGCCTTTAAGCAATCACAGTCAAAGTATCAAAACATGAATGCTAGAACCAGTTGAGTGGTTTAAGGGCCGGTCGAGCGAACTAGTGCATTATTTATTATGGCGGCGATTTCTCGCAGCCCGTCCAATGATTTCACCACTTTCATCTTGTATTTACGAGTATGTGCACCACATGCTGTGAGCCACATCCATCCGATCGACGTAAAACATCTGATTAGTCCTAAGGTGCGTCAGTGAATGTGCAATTTTTGGATTAGTGCGCTTTGTGCACAGAGTTTCCTTACTGTTTGAGTTAACTTATTGTTGCGAGTTTGTATTAGTTAATTTTACTTCTTTCTCAAAGTGGCTACTTTTATGACCATTCCATAATAATTAAATAAATAATTTATTGTTTCCGATAGTAATTTAGACCATCCACTCGATGGACCCACGACATCGTAGCGGTCGCAGGAAGTCGATGGATGGAGGCGGCTCAGGACCGCTATTTGTGGCGTCGTATGGGGGAGGCCTATGTCCGACAGTGGACGTGTATGGGCTGATATGATGATGATGATAGTAATTTGGCATAGGGCCTTAGAAACACTTCAGAAAAATTAAGAATACATTGGTTTACAGAGATTCAATACAGTCGAAACATCTCATTGTGGCCATTAAAATTAATAAAATCTGAGGGTAAATAATTAGGCTGAAGGATTTTTTAGTAAGTACATGGGTAATAAAAAGTCCTTCTGGTACACTGATTTCACACAAAAAGTAATACCGACCATATTTAATTTCAAAAATGTACATATCCTACTGATATTAAAAATGTCAAAGTTTGTGTGAATGGATGTATGGATGTTTGTTCCTCTTTCACGAAAAAACGGGATAGGGCTGAAATTTGCTATGGGTATACTTTGGGACCTGAAATAACATATAGGTTACTTTTTATCCCGATAAAAGGCGGGCGCAGGTGCGGGCAGCAACTAGTCTGTTATAAGTATACAAATTGTAAATACCGACGAACCACGCCGCGTACACTCCGACTGCGATCCGGTGGACGCACACCTTAAGAGAGCAAGTAATCAGAAAGATAAGCCATCTCGTTGTACATTCTTACTACCAGAGAGATATGGTTACCTACCCAGCACTATCATCTATGTGAGTCTACCTATATATATCAAATAGTCTAGAGTGAAACTGGAAAAACCGACTGATTTACACCATCGAGTGAAACTGTAACATTTACATTTTACAAGAAACAAGATCAAATGATATCATTACTCGTGTGAAATAGAGATTAGAACTATCGTACCACTTTTTTAGTTTAATTATCTTGGTAATGTATACTTACCTATCCTGAATATAATGTTAAGTGTGGTCAGGAACATTACGCCAGCCAGTAGGTACAGTTCTATTATTTGTTAGTTCCTTTTTTTCCTAGTTTTTTACCAAGGGAATTATGTTTTCTTTTATAATTATAAAATCCTTTTTTCGCCGTAGATTTATCATAGTTTAATATTGTTTTGATTAAGGGCTGTAGATTTGCTGAACCAATAAATTAATAAAACTTTTTTGATAATTTTTACAGAGTTCTATGATAAAATATCGTCTATGGAATGCTCTTCCTCTAGATATCAGACGTGCGAAATCACTTCCTATTTTCAAAAAACTGCTTCATCAACATTATTTATCCTTGTAACAATTCAAACAACTTTATTTTATGTGTATGTAAGTTTATATGTATTAAGTAGGTATATGTGTATTAAGTAGGTATATATTACGTTGTGTAGGTATCATTATATTATATTTATAATTCGTTAAACTTAAACACCACCGTCTATATTGTTCTTTTATGTCCAGTCCATCCCAAGGTTGCCTGGAAGAGATCGCTTAAAGCGATAAGGCCGCCCTTTGTACTTCTTTGTTTGTTAGCATTTCCTTGTTGTATTGTATTTTGTGTTTGTGTGGTACAATAAAGAGTTATCTATCTATCTATATCCTATGTCCTGATTCTATGTCCTTCATAGGGGTACCATTTCTCTAAAATTCGTTCGAAAGATAACCAAAACACGTTTTATTAGTATGAATTAATATTTTATATTTATTTACCAACATAAAATAATATTACATCGAAAGCTTATAATAATAAAATAACAATAAGTAAACTAGAGTTTTGTAAAGGAGTGTTATAGCGAGTCAGCCGACTAACTAGCGAATAGGTTTTACAAAAATAATAGCTTAATTTGTAGGTGTTAGTGTGATTTATCGCATACGACAAGCCATTTTGAGCAAAGCCCTTGTAGGTTAGATATTTGTAGGTATGTTCTCAAGCCGCTTTCACTTTCACGTTTCCTCCAGACGTGGAAGGAGGGCTTATCGCAAAATAGTGCATTGTCGGCATTCACTGTAGCAAAACTATGCAGTGTATCCAACTTTTCTGTTCTGATGACTAACATTGTCAACGGCGGGGGACTATTAGTGACGATTTTAAAAGAAACGGAGATTCATTTCGAAGTAACGACCTTAATGTGTGTTTTAATAAAGTGTACGGTCCAAATACCTGCTCGATAAGTTTGTCGAAGGCGGTACTGGTGAAACGGAGATTCATCTTGAAATAACGGCCTAAGTTCGTGTTTAAAATGACTACGGATATGCCACAAGTGGAATTCGTGGCGCACGAAGCAAAACTTGATAAGTGTGAACCTAAACCAGAGTCTGGGCTAGGAAAACAAGCTCTTCTTAGTTTCATGTTAGATGATGCTGCATGAATTGTTCAGCGTTATTTATTTTTTATTATTATTTCAAAGTCAAAGTTTCTTTATTTCCGTAAATACAATAAATGCACACTTAGAAAAGGTCAAATTCTTAAAATTAAACACTGATAAGGAAATAAAGTGATATTTTGATTTCGGTCGCTTCGGTAGGTAGACTAAAGTAAGGAAGCGACGATGAAACCTTTAAGCGACGAAGAAACCTTTATTTATTTAAAGATCACAGCCATCCACGTATTGAATAAGCTCCGCAATACGTTTGCATCATGCAATATGTCATCTTTGTCACTCAGGTACTCAGGTAGGACGCGCTCTTAGTAATAACTGTGATTTTTTTCCACCTTAACAGATAAGTTGGGTGCTCTAACTAGCATGTATCTAAACTACGAACAATTTATTACTTCAATGTAGTCTGTGGCAAGTTGTTACAAAAGTTGTAACTGCAAGGACGGTTTCACTACCCGTCATATAGATAACACGAAAATTCATTGTTTCTGACATCATAAAGAACAATGTGTTGTGGAAGGTATTCCGCCATATAACGTTGCCAAAGTGCGATGTGATTGTTCGAAACAATGTCCTCCTTACTTGGATTGTCATTATTTAATTTTATAAACTAGTTAACTATTGTACATTTTGTACCTTATGTAATATCCTAGGTGAATATTTGACACGAATTATTCATGATAGTGTGTCAGAATCATTTGATAGTATAAGATCATCAGGGTTTTTAAAATTTACCGTTCATATTATTATTATAATCTCGTTGCCATTCCATGACTATGAAATTTCCATGAACTGGCACTGGCAGAAAAGTGGCAAACCACACATCTAGGTATTGCCAATAATCACAAAGATGGTCTAGTCGAAAGACGGATCGGCCGTCCTTTGTTTTGTGCGATCTGACGTCATCCTTCCAACTTCGTTTGTTTTTCAAAGTAAATATCCTTAATCAACTCTAAAATCTAATTTATTTATTAAGGTTTGAGACCTTTTGGGTAGCTTTAATTTTTTTAACGAATTCATTTGCTTTGTTACAGGTTTTCAAGATAAACGAGACTTTATGTCACCGAGATAATATTTTGTGAGTACATAACATACAAACATTTATAGTTATTGACATCGAACCCTATATGTGCAAATAGTGCAATATTTTTATAATGTTTTGTCAATGCTCAAAACCTAACAAGTAACAAGCATATGCATAAGCTTTCATTTCTGAATTAGAGGAAAATCTGACGAGGTTGCATAACGCTCGTTAAGTGAAACGGAGTGTATATTTCGTTCACTCGATCATTCACGCCGAAATCCATCCGCTTTCTCCGAAGCAATTACCTATGCATTACGATTCAGATGGAGTTACGTTATGCAATGCATATGTGAAACAGATCTCAGTGTTCTTTTGTTTTAATTAAAACTACCTACCTACTATAGTTTGATGTGATCTTTCTTAGTGTAGGTAGCCTTTTTTATGAACAAAATAAAATCATCATCAACAATATCAGCCAAGCCCATATACGTCCACAGCTGAACATAGGCCTCCCCAAAACGACGCCGTGAACAGCGGTCCTGAGCCGGTCCCAAAATAGAATCAATATGAATAATTTGTTTTGTGTTCAACATGACGACAATATAACCTACTCGTACGTTAAACTTAATTTTATTTAAAGGCCAGATGTGCTAAATATTTTCTGAAATTAGGACGACTTGCTCCTTGGTATTTTTTTCGTAACGGTCCAATTGATTCAAAGACTTTAATTACGACTAGAGGATTAACTATTGGAAAGGCAATTTAGCTTCCAAAACCATTTTAAATTGAGGACGTTTTGCTGTCAGGACCTTTTATACCTATTACAGTCGATGTCCACCCTAGAACTTTAGCTTCCAAAACCTCCTGATCCTAAATGACAAGTACTGCTTACTTATTACCTACTATTAAATGTAATGTAACTTCTATTAAAATCTTCTAGAAATAAAAAATTATAGGCACCAACTTCATCACTCTAAATGAGTAAATTCGTAGATTAGAGTAGATTCGTCGTAGCATATTAGACCTGACACTTAAAATAGACTGAAAAGTTTTGCCCTTTACGGTTTAGCAGTCCTATGTACAAGTGAAAGTAGAAGGACAAAGCTACGACATGATTTTATGGTACGAGTTATTTATTACAACATCATTTTGATCGATGTTTTTATGGACGAAGTTCATCAGATAAATCATTCTAATCTTGTAATTTTTATTAACATAACGAAAGTTTGGGAACATTGGATTCCTATGATTAATCACTAAATCGTTGATGTGTGTTTATTTATCTTTTGAATGTTTAAAATAATCATCATCATCATCATCAGCCTATACACGTCCACTGCTGGACATAGGCCTCCCCCGTACGACGCCACAAATAGCGGTCCTGAGCCGCCTCCATTCATCGACTCCCTGCGACCGCTACGATGTCGTCGGTCCATCCGAGTGGATGGTCTCCCATGTAGGGGGGGATTTGCCATAATCACTACGCTTGGCAGGCGGATTGGTGATCGCAGTGTTGGTGTTTAAAAATACTCAGAAGGAAGCTTCTGCCCATCCTATGGTAAGTTCCCTTAGTCGATCCTACGACATCCACGGGTTGAGTTGGAGGGGTCGATATTCATACGCTGCGGCCCCACGGCCTTAAAATAATAGATCAATGCATTTATTTCAAAAAAGATTAAACTGTATTTTGTTTATTTTTTTGTGGTTCCTCGAAATTTGTCAATAGCGATAGCGACCATAGAGTTGATGTATGTACATAGATAGCGAACCTTGCCAACCACAGATTTCGTGAATTCGTTATCAGCCTACGTTTTGGCACAATAAAACGTAAAAGAGTCAACTAAGTATAAAAATTCCTTGGAGATAATGGTCTACCACAGATTTTATTATACTATACTAGACTCTACATATTTTTTCTCAAATTATTAGATTCGAAGGAGCTTAATTGTAAAGAAAGCCGACTCGGAGATCCGTTTGGAAACGCCGACTCATTGTCATGACGCGTTGTGATTTCGTCATAATAATTTCACATTTAGGGCTGCCAAATTAAAACTATTTATAAAATACCGTCACGTTCACCAGGTATTTCTAATTCAAGGAGGATTTAAAATAATATGAAAAAGTTTTAAGTATTTAAGACAGTTGGTAATCTTGACCATGTTCTATTCGGCTAAACTTTTTTATTTAAATTTACGTGTTTGCTTGCAATAGGAAGACACCTGTAGATTCTGGTGTTCTTTCTGTAGCACGAAACAAATGAAGACAGGTGTTGTTTCGAATTAGAACAAAATAGACCTTTAGATAGGCCTACAGGAATGAACCTCTAACTCACCTTTGTGGCAACCCTGATATCCCTGGTCAGTGTATCAATTATCTCACGGTTGCGCAATGAGGACGTTGGCCTCGTCCTTGGCCTGTAAACGCGACTTTCTCTTCCGCCATAGCCTGACGGTCATCGTCCACCATGGGTTTCCAGCGTAAAGATGCCAGATAACAATGCTACCGTTTATGACGAACTTTTAATGTGAATGTACATAGCTTTTTGGAATGTTTAATTACTTTAATGTGGTTAACGACGGCGTTCACGTTTGAAACGGTTTTAATCTTAAGTGAGGTTAATTTTCTGATAACGTAACAAGACTTTTATGGTTTCGCTTAGATAAAATTATATGGAAATAATTAAGTTGATAATTTGTCAACGAGTTAACATTAAAAATATTTCACTTTAGATAATGACCGGTCACCATTACACATATAAATAATAAAATGTTGACTCAAGAATTAAAATTGTTTTTCGTTTATCTATGTAAAGTCAATTTAGACACGGAAGTTCGGAAATTAACACAAATAATAATAAATATATATCTAAATGCGTTGTACGTTTTTACGTGTGATAGAGACTGTACGTGTGATACAAATGTTTCCTTAAGAAAAGCGTATCGAAGTCTAAGTATTGTACAACTCATAGATAATGTTAATTACACAGACATGGTAGTTCAGTTCGATAAGCATGCTACCGACTGATTGAGTTGCACTAAATGCATGCGTTTGATTTAGTGACACGGATACATTAAGCGAGAATTAATTTGCTTTTATCTTACCTAACCTTGTGCCTACCTACGATCAACAGTGTGTTTGCGTACTCAATGATACACTATATGCGAACAAACTATAAAATACTCATTCAAATTGGATTGTTTACATGAAACATTCAAAAACTTAGCAATAACAACGGTAGAAAACAGTTTTTCGTCGATACTGAAAAAGTGATATTTTGACTTAGCGCTGTCTTATTCTAGGGGTGTGATATGTCCCGCACACATGGTTATTCTCGGTTGAGACTGGCCACCGCGCCTCCGCCACCGCCGTGGTCAAAATTCAGCTAAAAGGACAAAAAAATATGTTTGAGCAAGAAACCTATACACAACATCATCATTATCTGTCTATTTAAGTTCACAGCTGAACATAGGCCTCCCCTAATGAGCGTCATAGCAACCAGTCGCAAGTTTGCCGCAAGACCTAGAGTTTTCATGAAGGATATCAAAGGCGTTTATCATAGAATGAAAATAAAAAAACTTAAGCGGTACAAAACAATCTTACGTTCAATTCAGCACGTTCAAACAAAAAAGCTCCAGCAATTTTCATTTCCCGCATCTAAAAATAGTCTCGTAAAAAAGTTGATCCAAATGCGGTTCTCATTCGCGGTTACCCGATCTCGGATGTAGTGTAGGCTGTCGGGAAAAGTGCACTGCGATAGGTTTCACCGCAGTTCCGGCTCAAGAGAATGCAATGGAAATCATTTTTATCAATGAGCATAGCAAAATGTAAGTAAGTCGCCAAATTGCAGTCAAAAAGGCAAAAAAAACGTTATTGTTAAGAGAAGTCTGTCTGAGACCGGCTTGTAAAGTTGTACCTAAATCCTAAACAGGAATATATACTTTATGGTATACAATATAGAGCCATAAGCATAGCCATAAGTAAAAAAGTTGTATTGGGTACACCCTGTATGCCTCTCAAAATAGTGTACCAACACATTTGATGAATAAATACAAAGTTAGCCATAAAAAAAATAGAAAGAAAAATATATCAAGGAATAGAAAACGTCATGAAACCATTTCAAAGCTTACAGTTGAACCGTTAAATCCGGTTCGATTGGTTTATCTATTGCTAATTCAACGTTCCATGGCAGAAAATGCTTAGTATCACGCTATAATGAAGGGGATGTGAATAAATAACTTTAGCACGTCGGTATTGAGACTGCGGCGACGGGTGATACATCTAGCAGCAGGTTCAGGCAATTAAGGTTCTCCTCGGAAATCAAGGGCAATTTCATCGAGATGCGGAAGCGCGGATTTGCATACGGTCACAGCTGGCAGTGACCGCCGCCGCTGGCATTGCCTTACTGATTGGTCGGTCAAGTTCGTTGCTCACGTAACCACCGTTTTTATAACTCGAATGAGATTTATGACTGTCTAAATTAAGCTTTTACTTTCCATGTTAGCTGGTTTCGATTTTTTTTTAATTGGCTTTCTGCTCACATTACCTATTAAACCATAACTAATCTACTCACATGCTGGTAAAATATCGATAGATCTCTTATAACCTAATGAATGTGCCTATTGCGTCACAATTGCAAGAGGCAGTTGACAATGTTGTTATATAATTTGTCAAATGCAACCTCTGTTACCAAATTGATAAATAATAGTTACATAACAATGGGTAATTGTATCGAGAGCCTGCGTGGGCGGCGGCGGGCATCTTGACACAATCGCACGCCAACGAAAGTTACCGGATTTTGTACTTATGCCATGTGCGGCGAAGAAAGCAAGACCAGCATCCCCGGTGGACCAACCAAAATACTACCATCTCGCTCTCTATACGTCAGCCCTCACGAGAGAGAACGAAATAACGTTCGGTTAAAAGAGAAAGTGGGCCACGTTAGGCTCCCCTGTATTACCACGGACATTGGAACGAAAACGTCAAAGCAGAGGATCGGGAGCGGTTTAGACTTTAAAAGCAATCTGAGCGTTAGTTAGCCTCTGTTTGAGTAGAATTTCGTTTGTTCACGTATAGTTGTATGGCTTGCTCATTGATAGTAGTGAGGCGCTGATTTTGGAGAGCAACGAACTGCAGAACGGTGAAAGTGTTGTGTGGTAACCTTGAAACTACGTTGCACTTCATCGAATAACCTTTTATCATATGACGTCACAAAGTGGACGGCATATGTAACCAACACTACTACCATCATATTAGAATAGATAATCCAATAACATTTTAAGGTACCTATTCGTTTATTTCTTTCGTTTGTTTATTTCTTATATCTATGATTATATAATCAAATCACATTCTTTCTTAAAGAGACACAGTCATATTTCAATCAACATGGATAAAAGTACTAAGGCTTGTAGCCTACCACGTATGGAAATTTGCAAACGAAACTGGTAAATCGTTTTGAATTCGATTTTAAAAGTGGGTGAGCTGATGTTCTGGCACGTGACATGTAAAGCAAGTGTGAAATTCTTATTGAGATTCGGAGTATCGAGTGGTATCGGATAAAGAGTTTGGCGTAAGTAAAGAGAATAGACCAAAATATTATCCACGGTTTGCATTAAGTAACCTACCTTATTTTGTGTTCTACGAAACTATCCAACGTAGTAGCTACAACCAAAACGTGACATTACTACCTTCGTACATTAAGATCCCATATTTATACATGTAGGTACCTTGGTAGAGCGGTGTCGGATTTCTACAAATAGTGTCATGAGACTATTGAACAAAGCTCTATATATGTATCTTTGTTCAATAGTAACATGCCACATAGTAAGTACATATGTATGTACAAGAGATAACCTATTAGTTCGTTAACCCGTCATGCGAAACCTCTGAAACCTCAGAACAATTAACAATAAAAGTGACGATGGGTTTTTCATTAGAAACGAAAGCTAGTAAAACAGAATCAATAGCTTGTAAGTACTTCAGATGCATGCCGCGGTACTTACAGCGCACGTTGCAAATTATGCCTTCTTCGGCACGCTTCAATAGAACCGGATTATTTACTTTTTATACAACTACAAAAGAGAAATCTTCTGCATCCAATGAGAAATATTGTTTTTACATTCGTAAATATCTACCCACATTTAAGTAGATAAGTTTATTCTCAACAATTAGTGGATCAGTCGCAAAAGCTTTACATTTGCAAACACATTCGCTTTCTACAGTCGAAAGAATAGAAACGGAGTTAATCTCCTCATCGCATTCATTATTTCAGTAAAAGTACGTATAAACCAACCAATTAAAAGTCATAGCACGCGGGTCGTTAATCAGAGGCTTTGCTGAAAGTTACTTAGTAAAATGAGCAATTTGTCTTGTTGATGCATTAAACAATGCGCGTTCGATGAATGAATTGGAAAAGTTTAGACATGACTGGTCTATCGTTAATTTACAGGGATTATGTTAAGTTCTTCTATTATAAGAATTTAACAACCTCAGGTGACTTAGCGGCTTTCGCGAGCGGCGGCGCACGCGCACCCAAGCCTTGAAGCTATAGGACAAATAACTCGTCACATCTACAATCGTTTAGGGATATGGTTTTTATCTAGGCAGGCACATAAAAAAGTTGCAAAATCTACGCTATGTGCGTAAAATTTCAGTAAAAAAATTAAAGTCTAAAAAGCAATATTAAAACTACAGACTCTAATCTAAGGTGTCAACCTGTCTGAATAACAAGTAGCAAAAAAGCGTTTTATTATGATTATCGACGATTAGAACAGAAGTTAGATCGATCAATCAAGGCTCCGATTACGGATGATTACCTACCATGTGGTTACGCTCATTAGCTGACAGATAATTATAACAAAAAGGTGATAGATAAGTTGTATAAGTGGCAGGTAGATAGGTACTACATAGTGCTTGAGTAAACTTGCAAATCAGAGGTGCGCAGAAATCGAAAGTTTCGTTAGTGCCAGTCACGATAGTGGCTTTTTGTTGTTCTCGTGTGATACTCACTTTTTGCAAGTTTCGATTGTCCCGTGGAATCCTATTGATGATATGTTTTGCTGCATCTGTTAGTACAGTTAGCGTCATTAATATGTAGGTACCCTTTTCAGTTTTATTGAGGTTGACGGTTGTGTTTATGTACGCAGGGTAAATATAAAAATACTATAAAAATGTGTAAATTTTCCTCGTAGAATAGAGAGCATGACTGTTTTTAACATTTCGCAATTATGATTATCGCTATATTATTATGAACTGCTCTAGAATCTTCACTCACACTAAAACAATAAATCTGAGAACTCATAAAAATATTAATCTTTTTAATTTCTACCTGGGTGATTGGAACTCAATAGATTGCAAAATGTAGAGCATAGGTATCCCATTTCCATAATAGCCACACTTTCTCTAAAGTTTATCAATGAGAAACAAATTGGTTACCTTAGTCTCGTGACAGATGACTTTTGACAGATGACTTTTGACAGATCAATTAGCACAGATATGAGCAAATAAAAGGCCAGCCTCAAACCTGGCCAGCCTCATATTGATGATCTCTTAATTTATATTGCTAACGACCTGTCAAACGAGCCTATTTTATTGTTTACTCTTCAAACTACAACTTCTCACACTTTCCCCCTATAAAAATACATCTAAAATCTTAATCAATCTGAAGACACGCATAACACCTTAAAAAACTTTTTGAACTTTATTTCCAAGTAAGTTTCAGATTTCAATAACTTTATTTCTTATTACAAAATAAGCAGTTAGACAAGTCAAATTTTATATCTACTATAAACAGCTATAAATAGCTAGGTATTATTATCAAATAAGAAATAAGGTGTTATTGATTTTCTCTCCACTTAACCTATAATACTTCCTTATTTCATCTTAATCTGGCACATAGGTACTTTCTAGGCTCTTGCCATAAAATTTTCCGATTAGTTACTATGAAAATTATCGAACCTAAAACTAAATAAGATTCAAAATTAAGGCTGGGTTACCCGGATTTAGGGATTTTAACTGTCCGTACCTCAATAACTAGAAGGCCTATAGTTTTGAAATTCAAACATATTATAGTTGAAGATATTTTCTAATGTATCACTAGACAAAAACACGATTGGTGACATTTCACCCGATCAAACAAAAATTCAAAGTTACCTCTAAATGAAACTTTAAATGATCACTGTGAATAGAAAAATGAATAAAATGACACAAATTGTATACCAAAACATTGCAAACGTTATTACGCAGTACATCACTAGAAAATATTTTTATATGTCATACAAATATTTTTCAAAGCACCTAAATAACTACAAAATCGTGCTCGGCTGTCTGCGCACCGTCTTGCTTCTTGCTTGCGTCTTCTACCTTGCAAGTGCTGGGCTCACCTCGCCTTAATTAGATATTGTGAACTACATATTTTGATGACCTATTTAGCGCTACGAAAAGTGCTACGGCGTAGGCGTCTACGCAACTCGTAGACCCTTTTGTAAAAAATATGAATCAGTGTCTTTGTAATTTTACAAACTAGGGCGCGTCTATTAATCGATACAAATTAAGTATACAGATTACGAAGACACTCAATATATCTGTATTTTGAGACAATATTCATAATTTTTTTGATACGATACTTTTTTGTCACGACGACTAAAACTTCACCACACTTACTATCCATGGGGAAGGAATTGATAAAAAGTTGCTAAAAAACATCACGTGATTTTTTTATTTTACGATCCCTTTTTATGAGACGAAATTTATAATAGTTTTCTATGATTCTTTATTTATATTAAATATAAAATTTATATTCACAAATAATGGGCTGGTCCGTCTCTCATCAAAACAAAATAACATCGAGCTATTCAACCTTTCTTCAACAGACAGATTACTCATTCAATCTGATTTGATTGGGTGACTGATGGCCCACATCAGCGGCTTAATTGACCAAAGCCACCTTCCGCATTATTATAATATAGCCGCAGATTATAGAAAATAGAAATTGGCCTAGGGCCCACTTTCTTGATAGCAGTTAGGTGGGTGTGCTGGAAAAAGTCTAGATTCAGACGAAATAGTTGCTTTCGAGAGTATTTTCTAATCTCAACGACTTGAATCTTCTAGTCTGGCATCTCAGTAGGCGAGTTACTTTTCAATTTAAAATAGACTATAAAGACGGTTTAGAATAGTGGAGAGAGGTATTTTCATCATTCTACGTTCCATTAGGGTGTGACCGCCTGTAACTGCGAGAACAAAGGTTATTACAACAAAGGTTATTTTTACATTTATACCTATGTATTTCATTTGTTGGTTGGCTTTTTTATAAACAAATAATAAAATATAGAATAAAAAATAACTCATAACATTCAATTCTAACATGGGTGCGGATACAATTAAGTGATGTTTGTTTATTTAACACAAAGGAACATTCAAATGAATTTACAAACTCATATGAAAAGTACAACATAATGGTGTAAAAATTACTACAGTTATAATTGCAGCTGAAATCTCTTATAATACCAAAACCGCAGTGACAAAACCATCTTGCAAATCTGCATCTTGCTTAAATATGCATTGTTAGAAATTAAACGCCTGACAGTTATTCTCGTATCGACAGATGAGAGTCTGTGCTTTCTAACTAGCGATCGGATGTCTTTGTGGGGTGAAATCAGCGAGGCGTGCGCGTACCAATGGACGAAACTTCATGCAGTATAATCTAGTGGTGATTGATCTAGCTAGATAATGAGAAACTATAGCTGGCTAATGAGAAACTATAGTTGGATAATGAGAAACTATAGTCTGATAGTGAGAAACTATAGCTGGATAATGGATAATCGAATGTTTGATAATCCTGGACCATCCCACAGGAGCATCTAGCTCCAAGGGAAGCACAGCTTGTTTTATGGGTAACCAGATGACTGATATACTTAATACGATACATTACACATATATTTCATTATACCTAAGTACAATACATAGAAATCACATACTATACATACAAACCCAGAAAAACGGGAACAAATATTTATAGATCGTACAAGCATTTGTCCCAAGGCGGGAATCGAACTCGTAAACTACTGCTTCGTAATAAACGTTTACGTAATTCAGGTCCTTCTATTCAGAGAAAACCTTAATTATTTAAAATTTTCTAATAGGGGATTTAGAAAAAAATTAAGGTAATTATCGTCAATTTATTTCGGTAGTCTTAGCATTTTTTTGAGAAATGTTAATCGAACCGTGATCCAATTTAACTAATGAAAACATGATAAAATCTGTCAACGACGTCCCAAAATCAAAGAAAATTCCCGTAAAAAGTTCAGCGTTATCAATAAAAGCAACCAAAGAAAAAAGCCATCCACAATAAGCAAGCATGCTAAAGTTAAACCTGTCACAAACAAATGCGACCTTGCCATTGCCTGTAATAAGGTGAAGGCCGCGCGGTTTCCTCTCGACGCAACGGGAGCGGCGCGCGCGCAGTGAAAGATGCAGCCGGTGCAGCTCCGTCCGCAATGCACTCGGTCAGTGGGTCAGCGTGTGGCCCCCCACACCTCCACAGCGTGTAGCAGCCTGTGGGGGGAAAGCGCGGCAGTGTTGCCAGTCGCACGTAGTAGTGTAGTGATGGCACAGTAGCGAGAGCGAAGCCCGCGCAGGGCCCAAAATAGTGATATCCTGACTGTGTCTCCTTGGTTGCAGGGCTCTCTGATCGGACTGTGACCATGACGAGGATAAGGCTGCTGGCGGCTTTTGCGGTGCTCCTTTTACAGGTTGGTGTTTATTGTATCTAAGTTTAACTAAAGTCATTTTTCAAAGTATTTTTTTTTGCAATCTAGCAAAATACTTTCTGGACTAGAATATTTTTTCAGAAGGGCATTTATTTATCTAAGGCGGTTGGTCTTTTAAATAATTTGTTTTGTTACTCATTTTGCAAAAAAGAAACAACTCAAAGATAAACAGTGTGAAAATGAAGCTGTTAAAATAAGAGGTAAACATAAGTTATTTTTAACAGACTCCAAAAAAGGAGGAGGTTCTCAATTAGACTGTATTTATGTTACGCGATATTTCTGCCAATTATGGACCGATCTTAAAAAATATTTCACTATTGTATAGAAAATGATCCTGAGGCAGTCCCATTATTATCCCCAGGGGAATCGCATTTATCCCGCAAAACTTTAAAACAGTGTAAAAGTAAGGGAATTTGAAATCGGTTTAATTTTTTTTAAAACACGCCCAATTATGTAACTTCCCACGTAGATAAGGAACTCAATACCTTATCATAGTGTCTTCTACCGTACCTATCAACTTTAAAATCCTACTTTCATATTATAAATGTCAAAGTTTGTACGGATGGATGTATTGTTTGTAGATTAGATGTTTGTTCCTCTTTCACGCAAAAACTACTGAACTAATCGGGCTGAAATTTGGTATTAGTATAGGCATGGACTAAATAAACCCTTCATCTATGGTATAGATTACCTGGATGTACTACATATGTAGGTACGTAAGCTATCCCGATAAAACACGGGCGAAGGCGCGGGCAGCGGCTAGTAATCAATATTTAATGTAATCAAGTGCACGTATTAGCAAATTAAAAACAACAAAATATTGCTGTTAATAATATGGCGTGTTTTAAAAAACAATAAACCGGCTTCAAATTCCCTTACTTTTACACGTATTTTAATTTTTGCGGGATAAATACTAATCCCCGGGATACTAATTTTATGGGACTCCTTCGGGATCATTTTCTATACAATAGTGGAAGAATTTTCAAAATCGGTCCTCATAATTAGGGGGACGTATCGCTTAAAAAAAACAACATACAGACGAATTAAGAACTCCTCTTTTTGAAGTCAGTTAAAATAGAAATAAGTATGTTTACATAGATAGGTTCCTATTTCAAAGTTAAGTTATGATCCATTTTAAATCAGCTGGTAATAGGCGATAGAGCATCTCAAATTTGCCGCGTTAGCTCTCCATCATCGAGGAAATTCTTCCATACGGTCAACTGTTACCGTTGGATGAGTGTTCGCTGATATGATTATAACAGACCAGATAACAGTCCATCTTGTTGCAGTTTTGTTACTAACAGTTTTTATTTGGTCTAGTTTTCCGTAGACCTTTTGGGATATTTGGTACTGTCCGCGGTCACGCATGCCTTGTCTTCTGACAAATGTACACATATGTTTTTTGTTCTGAGTACACTTCTTTTTTTTTGTAGATACTGATGCAAAGTTTTGCCTTTAACCTCTATCGTAACGTATATCACGTATGTATATCTTTAACGTATATCATATCTCTCTCTTTAGCACTCATTATTCTCATCTCTTCTGATGGCGAGGTCTGCTTTATTGGTTTTTTCTTTTATCCATCGATCATCTGACATCAGAGCTCAGCTCGTAGCTAGTCTCTTATAGACGACTATAAGAGACTTGACAGACTTAGCTACGAGTATAATCCTTTAGCTACTAGCAACCCACCCAGCTTCGCACGGGTAGGTATACATAGATTTATCTTTCGTAGGATCTCATCAGCTTGAGTTATTCTGAGACTTCCAACAATTATCGTTATATTTCAACCAATTTACACAAAACCTTGTCAAATTATATACTTAAACCTTCCTCATGAATCATTCTATCGATTGGTGAAAACCGCAAAATCCGTTCAGTAGTTTTTGAGTTTATCGCGAACAGACAGACAGACAGATGGCGGAGGACTTTGTTTTATAATATGTAGTACGTACTGCATTGGTGAAAAGTAGAATAGATGTTGAAATTATAAATGTAATGCTAATGTACCTCTGGTGCCTATCAAACAAATATTTAGCATCTTAAATTTGCCGTTTGAAAGGCAAAACAACATCATCATCTAAGGTAATGTTTATATGAACCGATATTGATGGTGTTTCTGATTACTTTTGATTTGATGAAAGATTGGTTTACCTTGGGTACGCTGATCTTATTAAGATTGCCCTAGTAAATAGTGAATCTACGGCGCTTCAGATTAAAAAGGCGACTTTCTCTACGATATTGTTTTAATTCAAGCTAAACAATGTTGGAAAGTATAATTATAACATCGAAAAATTCCAGCAATATGTTTTGTTTAAATATTTTTGTGACTTGCGGATAAAAACACTTTATTGGTAGAACCTGTAGTTATTGTCTTATAGATAATTTCGCCTACTTGTACTTCGTACTATTAGGTAGTATAAAGTCGAAGGGAGACCTATGTTCAGCAGTGGACGTATACGGGCTGCTGATGATGATACTATTAGTAAGATTATACAAGTATAAGAGAACTGAGAACGGGATACAATAGAAGGATATCATTATTAATTAAGTATTAAGTACAAAAATAACTTTATTTGTTTTAAAGATTGATTTTCTTTAAAATGAAATAAAGACACAATTTAAATCAGTGAACAGTAAAAGACATTCCTCTTGTCTTTTTTTCACAAAATATCTTATGTTTGATGATGCGTAGAGGCGATCTCTCAGCGTGTGGCGGAGCGTGGTGGCATACGGCGCGTGCGCACATTATTCAGCTTTTTCCGCTCGCGATCTCGGCAAGTAGGCTAATGATTCCGTTAGCACATACACAACAAAACACCGGACTATTGGAAGCTAACTGCTTATTCTGATAGACAAGCCGATGTTTCGATTTGTTAATTGAGGATAGTTTAAGGTTCAGCAATTCTGCTTAAGAGCTTAAGCTACAGAAATAAAATTCACAGTTGATAGAGAATAAACCCAAATAAGACTTTAAATTAATAAAAGTCTCAATTAAACAAAATCTCATTACGTCATGGCAAAACATTATCTGTAGTTAAGCTTGGTCAACCAAAGCTTTTCAAAGCAGTTTCTCATTATTCATCAAAAAACCATCACACATTTCCAAATGTCATAAAATCATAATAAGTAAAAGTTACCACGACTTTTTAAAATTACAATATTATGCAAAGAACATAAAATTACATTACACGGAAGGCCATTTGAGTCGTTGACCGTTAAAAAGACCTTTTTCTACGGCTAAAGACTTTCACTCATGGTCAAATTTCGCAGGTTTGTGACGCAACAGTTACAAAACGATTTCATTTAGATAGATATTACTTTACTCTTTAGTTAGCACGATTGCTTTTTGAAGCAGTTTTCGTACAAGTTTCTCGTGTTCAAGTGTTAGTATTATCTTAATTAAAATTATTAAATCCGAAATAATGAGCTTCAGTTCATCTCAGATTCTTATTTTTTTTCTCTACTACGCAAGTAGTTCGGTTATTATTGGATTATCTACGTTAAACACCTACTTACATTAAAATATACCACTTCAGCGAAGCAAAAAGAAATCAAGAAATCTGTACAATAATAATGTTATTATGAATGATTCGTAATAATATTACATCAGTTAAATTAATTTACTGGCGATGTATCAATAAAGCTTTAGTAAATTTTGTAGTTCTACATAGCATTTGTTTTTTAGTCGACTTGTTAGGCTTTCTTGAAAGCCAGTCTCGCTTATTCATGTTAGAAAGCCATTCAAAGAAAGTGTAAAAATGCTTGATCGCTTTCGACAGATAGAAACAAGTGTTCACACAATTGCCGGCTATCATTTAGTTTAAATCGATCTGTTATGCTGTTGGGTGCTTATACATCTTAAGGTCGTTCATTCCGCGTCATCTGTCAAGCATAATAGACTTGTTTCGGTTCCTTCACGCTGAGTGAATTATTTGTTATGCTTGGCATTTATTAGTCTGAAGAAAGAGAAGAATCTGGGATGAATAAGACGTCAACGCGTCTTATGCATCTTATTCATCCCAGATTCTTCTCTTTCTTCCTATTTGTTTGTATCATTATTAATCGTGTATCAAGATACACGATTAATAATTAGTACAAACGAGTAAGTACTGTGAAGATAAATTGATTTTAAGAAGATGCATTAATCAAAGCTCTGCCTCGTGCTTGGAAACAAAAGCAATAAACATCTCGAAAGTGACTGTTACGCAAAGCGATAGAAAATCATAAACAGCACCGACCTTGTTGGGTTTCATGGACATGCAGAAGCCAAATAGATTCCGGTTCTGTAAGTTTATTTAACAACTTTCATCAAACTTGTTCAAATTTTTGTTAAAATCTTCAAACTTTCTTATGCAACAAATCCTTTTATAGAACTTCCTAATTCTTTTATTAGAAAGCTATGTGTAAATAGAGGTCGCTTTTTTGGCGGACTATGGATTGATGCTGTAATTATTTAGAATTCAAGATGTGGTGACTAAAATATGTACATTTGTATCCGGTTTTATGCCTACTCAACAAATTATTTTAAAATTAATACATTCTTTTACAATTAATATAGATAAATTGTTAATAAATAATTGTAATTTATGTTACTATTTGAGAAGCATTTATGGGTTATATCAGTATGAATTTTATCGTAGATAAAGATATGGTCTTAAAAAATGTTTTTACGAACTTAACGACTTTTTTAACGAAACTATTAACGACTCTTAATATTTAGTGTAGGTACCTAATAGATAAATATTAAGTAAGGTAGAAAGGCATGACACCTGGCCAGTCTTCCATTGCAACACCCTAAATGAGTACTTACTGTGAATATTATATAAACTCACCTAATTACCTAATCCTAATCAGATCTGACGACTGTATGAATGCAATAAATAAAAATACTGAATAATGAGTTTCAGGTAGAGTACGTTAAGCGTTAGTTCAATTAAATAAATTTTCAAGAATACGACGTTGAAATGCGAAAATAACGTAAGCTATTATGCTTGGGCGGTTGCAAAATTGGGGTGTAAGCGGATGCAGCTAAGCCGGATACTTTCACCTGCCAGCCGGCGCCGGACGCACCTGTCGTCTCGCGCTCTTGCCCATGCGCAATCATCACCAAACAATTTCTCGCAATCATACCTATAACCAACCCACCGCACCAATCTCGCGGAGAACACCGTCAAACTTCTCCGAAATGTGCATTATTTGTGGTATAAGACGCACAAGGTGAATAAAAATATGTATATTCCGATAGAATCCAAGATATTTTATGTCAACAAAGACATTTATGAATAAAAATTTAACAAAAACTAATAACAATAACAGAAAACAACTAGGTAAAAGCAAAGTTATCACTAAAATCTAAAACACAAACTTCAACAACGCATAATATCAAAAGACACGCAAAAAAAAATTCATTTGGATACGAAAACGAACGAGAGGTCATTTAAATGATGAATGAAAGCTTTCATAACCAACAATTGTTTCGAGCTTCTGCGCTTTACTTCGATGATACCAATATCGTTAAATATTTAACACCAATATTCCTTGGGTTTTGTAGAACGTTTGTACCTACACAAAAAATATCCAGGGTTTGTAATCGGAGTATAGGTACATGTGACCTGTCAAAGAAAACCGAAGTTGTCAGCTGCATATTTTATAAGTCCGGTGTTTCTTCCGCAACTGACAATCTCGATCAGTGGATAATTTCTAACCGGTTTAGAAAACGTGAGCGGTACGCACTGGTTACACCGGGTGCGGGGTGCTATTCTTACACGCGGTGGCACACCTGTTTGCAGCTCTCGCCCCATATACAATACTTCACATGTTACTCCAAATACAGACAGCGGACTTGTGAACATTAAATTCTCAGTCAATTAAGCTGAGATGGGTTTTGCATATTTTCCTCGATTCTAGAAAAGCCGAAAGCAAATCCAATGCATTTTCACAAGCAACTTACAATTAGATGCTTGTTTGCCTGATGTGAACTGTGAGGCGCGAGTGACAAAATAATGTAGAGCTATCGAAAGATATTAGAATTATAACCAGATATCAAAAGCGTTATAACTAGTTCATATAAAGCAATAATGAATCGTGAAAGCATTTGTGGATCTCATGTAAACTGTATGATTGCGCTGATTAATATTATAATTGGTTGTGCGAGGCATCCATCAGTGTAGAAAGTAGGAAAGCGTATTCGCGAGATGGCGGCGAGCGGCGCACCGCTTGCATGGCACGACGTATCTAGACTGAGACATTATGCGCGTGCGAAAAATATTGCAGACCAGAGTATTTAACAAAACTTAAATTAAGCTACCAATTGTTAGTATCTCTTTTTCAAAAGTTCATAGACGTTTTCTTTTATTTCAGGATGCAAAATGCGAACCTCCCCAGGACTCGGCATCGTTGCCGCTGGAGCACCGCGCGGGTGGTGGGTACGGCCCCCCGCTTCCCCCCGCGCACACCGACGACCCCTGGCCCCTCGCCACGCCAGACAGTCCTAAGATCAAACACCTTCAAGTGCAGTGCGAGAAGACTCACATGCGGGTCAATATAGAGTTCGACCGGCCGTTCTACGGGATGATTTTTTCTAAAGGATTCTACAGCGACCCTCACTGTATGCACCTCAAGCCTGGCACGGGACACCTCAGCGCGACGTTCGAGATCTTCCTGAATAGCTGCGGCATGTCCAGCTCCGCCAATCACAACGTTGCTACATACGGAAGCCCCACGCCCAGCGGGTCATACGTCGAGAACACTATCATCGTCCAGTACGACCCCTACGTCCAGGAGGTATGGGACCAGGCGAGGAAGCTCCGCTGCACGTGGTACGACTTCTACGAGAAAGCAGTCACATTCAGACCTTTCCAAGTGGATATGTTGCACGCCGTCACGGCGAACTTTCTTGGCGACAACTTGCAGTGCTGGATGCAGATCCAGGTCGGCAAGGGTCCCTGGGCATCAGAAGTGTCCGGTATAGTCAAAATAGGTCAAACGATGACCATGGTGCTCGCGATCAAAGACGACGAAAACAAATTCGATATGCTGGTCAGGAATTGCGTAGCGCATGATGGCAAGCGAGCACCGATACAACTCGTCGACCAGTACGGATGTGTAGTCAGACCTAAGATTATGAGTAAATTCCAGAAGATAAAGAACTTCGGGCCTTCCGCCTCCGTCGTATCGTTTGCATACTTCCAAGCGTTCAAATTCCCCGACTCGATGAACGTACACTTCCAGTGCGTGATTCAAGTGTGCAGGTACAACTGCCCGGAGCCCAAGTGCGGCGGCCTCGGCGCCGACTACGGAGTACCACTGCTGGGTGGCAACTCCCTCGGTGGGGGAGAGTACGGGTTGCCGAACTCGCCTCACTCGGAGTACGGGCCGCCCCCGCCGCCGGCACCGCTAGGAGAATACGGAGTCCCGCCCGCGTTCCCCGACCCTCGGCACCCCGCTGACCCCACGGGATCCTTCTCCGAGAAACGAGACGACGCAGTACCGCCTCCGCAAGCGCAGGTCTCCTCCACGCCGAACGCACCCAGTCAGTCATCACCTGCTCCGCCTCGTGACGAAGACGAGGTGAATCTCCCTCCCCCACCACCACCGGGCCGGCGAGGCGTTTACAACACCGTCAAGCGGAAAGACGACGGACACATGAACCTCGTGACGCTGGGCGGGCGGCCGCGCTCCGTGGAGGGGCTGCCCGAGAGTCTGGTGGGCGCGAGGCG
Source organism: Eupithecia insigniata (assembly GCA_947859395.1). NCBI lineage: Eukaryota > Metazoa > Arthropoda > Insecta > Lepidoptera > Geometridae > Eupithecia > Eupithecia insigniata. The sequence goes on along the minus strand of OX401995.1, from coordinate 7,004,471 downwards.
GCGGCGCGAGACCTCGCGTATATACAAGCGGGATGCGCAGGAGATGACAGACGTGAATACGAGCCGCACCATCCAGGTGGTGGCGCCGGGCGACGTGAACTTCGCGCTGAACAGCGCTTCGGCTAACGAGACCGTGGTTATTCAATCGCCGGGCAGCGACCCCGAAACTATCTGCATGTCGGTGCCGTCCTTCGTGGCGGGGCTGGTGATGCTACTGCTAGTGTTGGTGGTGTCCTCGCTGGTGGCCGCCTTCCTATTCGTGCGCGTGCGCGCGCTGGACCGCAAGGGCGCGCACGCGCACGCCGCCGCCGCCTACTACGAGACGGATTACGTGAAGCACACCAACTAGAAGCGCGGGGGCGGAGAGGCCGCATCTCGGATCCAAAGAGCGCGCGCTTCGGCCCCGGCCGGACGGCGGCGGACAGTCGGCTGTCGCGGTCGCGATCGAAGACCGGTGGTGATGAAACAGCTATTTATTTTAGTGAGCGTGATGTATGTGAATGTTCGACTGTTTTTGTAAATTATTTTATTCGTGTGAAACGTAACCTGCAAGCCTTTTAGTCGATATGTCTGTTGTAATTTTGTAAAGAGTCGTATTTAAGAGAATAGTCCTAAGTTATGTACCAATTAAAAGTGTCGTGTGAGAAACGTTGATAATTTATTTCATTATCAAACTTTTAAAATATTTTAATAATAACCGTAGTACCTCATAATGATTTACTTGTTCATAAAATTGGTGCTAAAGAAGAAAACCGTTTCGAAAAACGTATAAGATGAAGTCTGAGAAAGTCGTGAGTATTGTGTTCAATGAAAAGAAACAACAATAGCGATCTCACGTGTCACATGAAATTACCTCAATATGCAAGCAGCTTACTCTGTCGTAAGATAAAAATAAGACTGACATTTAAACGTTTATTGCAGTCTACCACTTATCACACGATAAAAATGAAAAATAACAATTAAACTAAGGAAACAATAACTCTTTCAAAAAGCCATATGCTATGAAAAAGCTTGTGACCGTCAACTATATAGATAGGTAGGTACATAATGTTTGAATAAATAAATGAAACATAACAATTTTTCTCAAAGAAAATTATAGATATACCTATTCACCTCCACGGTACTTTTTTTATTTTACATCTTGCTTGTATAGGTAGTATTTGCTGGTTCGGTGATGGTAATAAATTCAAAACAGAATTACTTTCTTCTCTCATTGGACTATGATATAAAATTCTTAACCTCTTGTCGTTCTTACTGGCGATGATGTCGATTAAATCCTGAAATAGGTAATACGTATTTGAGTCACTTTTACGATAAGCCGGTAAATACCTATATTAGAACTTCTAATGTTTGCCCGCTTATCGTAAGGGCTCATTCATACAGGATCCGTTTTCCCGTGATGGCGTATGTAGCTGTAGAAGCGAGTTCACACACCTGACAGTATTCCAGGTTCCGGTAAACAATTGTTACCGGACCGTTTTTTCGGATTTTTAGTTTCTGGAAAAAATCGTTTATTGGATCCGGACGGAATACTGTTAGGTGTGTGAACTCGCTCCTAGCCGTCGCGGGAAAATAAACGGATCCTGTAAAACGGATGCTGGGTGAATGAGCCATAAAAGATAGGCTAGGTAAGTAGCTAGCGTAAGTACCATAATAAGTAGGTATCTGAATCCTCTTGATCCTGAACCCTTGATCACAACGCAGTACGCTGCGGTATGCGATGCCAGACACATAATCGTAAGAAAATGTTAAGAGCTTGTTCAGACACGGCGGGACCCGCGCGGGTCATATTTATGTAGATATTTATTAGATCGTTCCGACATAACCGTGCGGTTAGTTAAGCCGCGCGGGTACCGCCAACCAACCGCTAGAAAATAGAATCGCGGGGCGCCCGCGCGATGTATTACTATGGAGCCTTAAGACATCAGCGTTAAGTTGCGTTGCGGGCATCGAGCATATCGCACTTCAACAACGATACCACGCGCGAGCACATCGCTTCGACACCAAGTTATTTTTTGATGAAGTGGAGAAAAGACTGGCAATATGGGATCTTTAGAGCTTGTTCAGACACGGCGGGAACCGCGCGTAGCGTCCTGACGCCACGTTGTGTCGCATACCGGCAGCGCGTTGCGTCCCAATCAAAAGACTAACAAAGGTCCGTTTATATCTACCAACTTTGAGCGTGCCAGACAAAAATGTATCAATGTAATATTCATAATACCGTGTCAAACAAAGTGAACAAAATTTCATGTGTCACCATTGATCTAACTGAAAAAGGAGAGATGGGGTACTGGCTTCTCGAAATTGGAAGGCTTAAACTAGGTCCAACTAGGTCAACCCACCACAGTCATAGTCAGACCAGCGTGTTATGTGTGCTTGCTACGATGTACTTTAGTAAGATTTATTGACTAAAACATTACAGCAATGCCCTCGTTTTCGTTCTCCAGGTAGGTGAACAAATAAATACAGAACAAAAACAATGCCCAAGGTATTACTTTTACTCATAAGTAGGGGTGGGGACCAACGAAGCCAAAAGTTTGAAGAGCTGTAGAATTGGGAAATATTTTTTTTCCACCAGCATAGAAAATTATTGCACTACAATTTTGCAGTTTTGCCATATAATTTTAAGATAAAATTTTAAAAAATGAGTATTGGTTCATTGTGTACAACTGGTGGTACGCATTAAACAGGGGGATGGTAGTCAATAACGGATGATAAAAAAAATAGTTTTATTGTTTGTTGTCTTTATTGTGTGTATGTATTTAACATTGTTATCTTAGACTATACAAAAAAAGAAAGTGGTTCGGAATTTTCAATGCAATTTTTATCATCAAGCAAGCCCAAAACATATTTCTTCACATTCAAATTAAAGTAGGACAGCAAAAAAGCTAACAATGAAAAATAGTAAGTCACATTTTTATCATCGTTTCCGATGGTGAAATTACAATATTCCTCCTCACACGTGCGTTCGCGGCGACGGATCGCAGGTGACTGCGTGCAAAGTGGGCCATCTCGTGATCATTCTCATACAAAAGCAAGAATCACGTAAAAACATACCCACATACAGCCGAACATAGAACCTCTACCTTTTTCCGAAGTCGGTTAATACTAATAAGTTATATTGATTAAACATACTCACTTGGTCAAAAATTACATTAGAATCTGTATCCAATATCTTTCGATTCTTCACACACTCCTTCTTACTCTTAGCTTGATTAAGATTGGTCGTGGCAAAGCACCGATAAAACTGACTATTCGATTTATCCTCGGTGTCGTACGATTGTGAGGCGATAGAAGGATCTACTTTCCTTTCTCCTGTCTGTTTTTTGCACTTGTCAGAATTAGTGTTTACGGTTTTCTCACGACTTCGATGCCGATTACGGGCTAGGGCAATTTTTTTTGTGTGACCAGGTACTTCATAAGTCAACTTTTTTAAAACTTCTGGTGAAGTGGGGCGGATGTCGGTTGATATGTCTGTCGTGCTTGAGCGTTTCATTTTATGGGATGATTCTGTTGTAAGCAATTTGACTGAAATAGGAGATTTTGTTTTCAATCTTAGTCGCTGTTGCACCCGTGGCTTCTTATTTTTTGAGGCACAGACGTTTGTGTTTATCGGCAAAACTGTGTAGGAGGCAGGATCTACGCTCGCATAGTATGTAGATTTATAATTAACCCAAGTGATATTTGTCTGAGATTTTTTGTGTTTTTTTAGGACCTTACGTGGGAGGGGTAACTGAAACAAATATTACGGAAATCTTATACTCAATCCAAAAGTGACGTAAGTGTATTATGAAATTACTTATTTGCGAGTGGTATAAACAGAATAAACCTACCTACTAGGTATAGAATTACCCTAAAGACGTACATATGTACCTGGGTACAACGATGTAATTATACATACAAAAAACATAGGTGTGTCGCAAGGAAATGGTAAATCAGTGAATTCACCAAACCTCTAAGAGATTTCCTCGAATTAAGGGAAATGCTGAACAATGAATTTATTTTTAGCATTTGAGCATAGACATCAAAATATTCTAGTTGTCGTATCATCATCGTTATCAGCCTATAGCTTATGACCCAAATCTGGTAAAAAACAAGCGAAGAAAAGGCAAGCTATGTAAGGGTGTCAAATGTCTTTCTCGTATCCCTCAAAAAAAAATCCGCTTTCTTGGACCATATATTTATAACAAAATAAATAGTCATATATCAATGTATCCTCTCACGCAACATAAATGTAAAACGTCTGTATGCAATTGGCTTGGAACTCTCAACTATGAACAAACCGAAAATCTGCTGATCCCTCTAAAATGAAATACCCTCATTTTTTATTTATTATTATTATATATTTTTTTACCGCTATGCCTCTTACCTTATCCATAGTTTTAGGTATGTTCTCCTCACGCAAATTGTTATTATCAACTAATTAATGGGACATCACACTCCTGGGTAGGTGGATATAATTTTGTGTGGGTACAATATGGATATAATTGAATCACATTATTAAATATTTTAAGATACATATGTGGGTTCTTATTCTTAGTTATTTCTTTTGTTTGTACACTTACTAGGTATAACTTATTGCCATTTTTGTAAAAATGAGTTTTTAGGTACTGTCTTTTCTTATGTAAGTCCCAAACTATCCTGTGGAGGAAGGCCCTGGTGACCTGTACTACAGGTTTTATAAACCTCTCACGGGCACCAGTTGCACTCTTGCAAAACAAGATAACTAGATTAAAATAGCTTAAGACAAAAATTGTAAACAATTACCTTTTGCGAGAGAAAATAAATAAAGTATTCAATTCAAAGCTTAGCTCTTTTCATAGACTTTCCCGGAAATCCCATAGGGATTTGGTATAAATCACCGATTTTACCATTTTCCTTTGACATACCTACATAAGTGAAGTGTCCATCCATGCACACGAGAGCTTTATCAAAACCTACTAAACAAAGTAGGTAGGATAAAGCTTTGGACAACAAACACACATGCAAATACTTAGCAATAAAGCATACAGCCTATTCTCCAGCTCAGGGTTTCTCAAAGTGGGGCTGGCGACCCTAAAGATGGGTAATGACCGGTGTTACAGGGCGCAAAAGGACTTCCAACTTTGCGGTCCGCTTCTCTCGCCGTAGTTGTTCCTTCCTTGTATTTTTTGGGTGGATGGGGTGTTGATGAGTTACCGAAAACCTCTAACTACACGTTATCGGCAAGCGTAGCGACTCGCGAAAAATGAGAGATTAGCAATTTTTGGTAAAAAAAAAATATGATGTTAATCTTAGATGGGTTAAGTTTGGGACTAAGAGAAAACGAGCGTTTGTCATCGGAGCAAGCCGTGAAAAATTTGCGTATTTTTCGTTTATTTTTCCGGGGTTGTTGGCGAAGTGGCCTTAAGTGGGGGATGAAGCACTGTGCCACAGGCCACACCCAGGAGCGGAGCAATCCGTGAAAATTTTGTTACACTAAAAAAACTAATTCGATTTTTTAAATGGAACGGTACATGATTATGCCGATTCGATAACGATTCCGATATTTGTAGTAAATAATTGGCGAAACCGGTAACAATTTCGATGGCATAGTAGATACATATAGAAACGTCCCCAATACGCTGGCTGCATTGTCCTGCTGTATGGCAATGCTGATGCACTGCGCCAGACTCTCCAGCTCTCAGGTCATGCGTCGCATCTGAACGTAATTATCATTACACAAGATGAAAAAATAAACCAATACGAAAATTTACTTTTCGTAGTTTTTCGTTACGAAAACAAATTTAATTCAAGACGCCAATCATTTTGTATAAGGCCTGCCGTTGAAAAAATGCATTCTGAGTCAACTGAGCTCATTTGATAAGACATGTATGAGTCGTCCATTAATCACGTGATATTTTCTTAGCAACTTTTTAATTCTCCGTCCACTGGTGATACGTGGTGACTGTGGTGAGGCTTTTAACTACCCCTCCCTCCGTGTTGATTTTATAATTACTAGATTAATGTAGTGTGTCCGTTTTCTAATTGTTATCCCTAGAAAATTTGGTTTTTTTTTAAATGAATATTAACCTTTATATTAAATTACTGTTATTTTATGTCTGTTTCTTCAATTGCATGTATCCATTTCACTGTCATTTATTTTTTAATATACATATATTTAGGGCTGAATCTAGTGCTTTTTACTCTCGAAAATTTAGACGAATCTAGCGCTTTTTGCAAAGTTTTAGTGCGCAACACAGTTTTATAGTTGGCAGCACTGCATTGCTTTGCTATTGACTGACACAGCACAGCGTTGGCGGGGCAGGAAGGGATGGTGATTGGTCTTAAATCAGGAACATTCGTATTTCCAATGCTGCTGACGATGCACGAGGGAGCGGGATTATGACCCCGAACGACGACGTTGAAATTCGAGGTCTCTAATCAATTTAAAACGCGTGGATTTTTTAAACAGCCCTTCATGTGCAAGCAAATATTTTTTTGTGCGTTTTTGGTGCACTGTTTGTGTAACCCGGCCCCACCCGCATAGGACATCGCAGCCATTTAGGAATTTAACAGGGATATGCGTGGCGATAAGTTTGAGAAACCCTAATCTAGCTTATAATTGCGACAACTTTGTTTAAAAGTAGTAAGATAAATCCTTACTATGCTATCTCTTGCATAAAATGACGGAGCGGTATGGACTCTTCTTTTCTTGGTCCTCGGCGTTAGGTCCGAGGGCTGACAGCTGCGACAGAGGCGCGGGCAGCCGACGACGGAGGGCGTTGGGGACTGCGGTGGGAGTGGGAGCTCCTTACGGGGCCCTTTAGGCGACTTGATCTTTATATGTTTATTCTGAAAATGTTTGATATTCTTAAACTTTAGATATTTTTTAACTTTACATCGTTTTTAGCATACAAACAAAGGAGGACTAAGAAACTGTAAATATAAAGGAAGTATAAAGTTACGAAAAGCCCATATGCCACTTGAAATTTGGCACACATAGGTACGTTTTTTGATCTCCTAAGACCGCAATTAGCGCAATTTTATTTACGAGTACCATTTCAAGTCGATCCGGTATATGGGCTTTTCGGAACTGCACCAAGGAATTCGAAGACGGTTTTTAGTTATTAACTAGCTGACCCGCCCGCGGCTACGCCCGCCTGGACTAAGAGTATCCACGACCTATGTCAAAGGAATTACGCAGCATTTTCAATTAAAGCTTCCGGGCGACATTTCCAACAATTATCGTTTAGGTACCATAAATCAGTTATTGAGGATTAATAAAACCTCCGCCAAATTTCGCTCTGTGTGTAAGTAGGTAGGTATATTTTTATCTACCTAAAGACATAGAACGTAGGCTGCTTGATCTTACACCTAACTAAAGACATCAAACACAAAACAAAAAATTCCATCGCGGACTTTTTTGTCTATAGTGAAAAAATAATAAGTCTATGGATAAAGTACCTATTTATAATGCGAAAACGCCGCCAGAGGCAGCGTTATTACAATTATACATATAATATACGCGGCGTTTTCGATGAAAGCGGCTTGACTTTTTCAGACACTTCCAACATTTATCGTTATATTTTAACCATTTTACACAAAACCTTGACAAATATATCCCTACCTATGCCTACCTACCTACATATACCTTACTCATGAATCACTCTATCTATTGGTGAAAACCGCAGCACCGTTTAGTAGTTTTCGAGTTTATCGCGAACAGACAGACGCGGCGGAGGACTTTGTTTTATAATATGTAGTGATATTATGTAGGTACTTATTACTTACTAATATTTACCTATTATTAACTTTGTTTGTCTAGTCTAAGTAATGACGTCTTATTTCCACTCGTCCCTTTGATTTAGGGGAGTTGTTCTTCTTTAAGATAAATAATATAAAGTTTGCTGACGTTAGTAAAATCGGTAAGACACCGCTCGGAAGTGTAAGCTACCGTTTCTTACCGATTTAGAGCGTCGTCCGCACATTGAGCCAATATACTATTGGCTCAATAGTCACGGCCACTTGACGTGGCTACAAGCGGCGGAAGAGTTTTTAGCCGACTTGAAAAGGAGGAGTTTCTCAATTCGTCTGTATATTTTTTTTTGTATGTATGTTACGCGATATCTCCGAAAATGATCCCGAAGGGGTCCCATAAAATTGTTATCCCCAAGGGATTAGTATTTATCCCGCAAAACTTAAAATAATTGTAAAAGTAAGGGAATTTGAAGTCGGTTTATCGTTTTTTTAAACAAGCCATATAATCTTATTTCATACATTTTGTATACTGGGTGTTTCAAAAGAAAGTTCATATTTTGTGAGTTGATTCAATTCAATTCAATTCAAATCATTTATTTACCATAAATTCACAGGGAACACTTGGTCAAGTCAATTTCTACAGAATATAATATAGGTACAATAAAAATAGTAATAATCATAAAGTAATGAGTTAACGAATGGCTGTAAAAAGCCATTAATAATAATAAGTTTATATAATCAAATAAAAATTAAAATGAGTGCGGCTGTAAAGAGGCTTTGTCTTAAAAACTAAGGCTATCTAGTCAGTCCACGACTTTTTGTCATTAATGTAGTCATTGATGCAATAATACGCTTTGTTTGATAGGTGTTTTTGAACATGTTTCTTAAATGCTTTTTCTGGTAAGTTTACAATATGACTAGGAATTTTATTGTAGAAGCGAATAGAGTTACCTACGAAACACTTGTTGGACTTTTGTAACCTATATGCTTTGTTTGAAATCTTGTCTTTAGCTCGTGTATTATAGTTATGTATATCACCTCTTCTTTCAAATAGATGACTATTCTTTCTTAAAAACATAATATTTTCATAAATGTAAAGGCTAGGGACCGTCAAAATATTGATTTTGTTAAAAATCTCTTTAAGTGAGTCTCTACATCTTAAGTTGAAGATTGCACGTATTGCTCTTTTTTGGAGGATGAAAATTTCATCAATGTCAGCGCCAGCACCCCATAGTAATATACCATAACATACCAAGCTATGAAAATATGCAAAGTATACAAGTCTGGCAGTTTTTTCATCCGTTAACTTTCTAACCTCCCGGATTGCATAACAAGCCGAGCTTAACTTTCCTCCTAACGCAGAAATATGTGAACCCCACTGTAGTTTGCTATCTATAATTATACCTAAAAACTTCGTAGACTCTACTGTGTCAATATTCGTACCCATTATTGCTATATTTGGCTTTGACGCCCGTACGTTTGGTAATGTAAATTTAACCATTTTAGTTTTTGTGGGATTTAATATTAAATTGTTAGCAGAGAACCACCTAAACACTAAGTCTAAGGTTTCATTGACATGAGGTAGGTTCGATGTACCTCTTTTGATCTTGAAAGGCAGTGACGTATCATCAGCGAAGAGCACCACTTCATTGCTTGTTTGCTTTTGGATGACATAGGGTAAATCGTTCACGTAAACCAAAAACAAAAAGGGGCCAAGTATGGACCCCTGTGGCACGCCTAGTTTAGTTTGGCAGCTTGATGACCTTACTTCGCCGATTGCAACTTGCTGCTCTCTATTTGCGAGATATGAGGAAATGAAGTTCATAGCTAAGCCGCGTACTCCATAATATTCGAGTTTGAGTAAAAGCGTGTCATGATGGACACAGTCGAATGCCTTGGATAGATCGCAAAAAATTCCCAAGGCATCATAAGAGTCTTCCCAGGCCTGAAGTATATAGGAAATTAATTTAGAGCCAGCATCAAGAGTTGAGCAACCTTTTGTGAATCCAAACTGATGTTTATGTAAAATTTTATTAAGTGAAAAATAACTCAATAACTGATTCAAAGCCAGCCTTTCAAAGATCTTACTTAATGCTGGTAAAATAGATATCGGCCGATAGTTCTCCGGATTTTCCTTGCATCCAGATTTATGCAAGGGTATAATTTTGCTTACCTTCATTAGGTTTGGGAAAATTCCCTGATCTAGGCAGGAATTGAATATATCAGCTAGAACTGGAGATATTTGATCCATTACGCTATTCAGCACTACAACTGACAGACCCCATAAGTCTTCAGTTTTCTTTGCTTTGAGGCTTCTAAACGTTTTAAACACAGTCTCGGGTGTTACATGTTCAAATTCAAATCTGCGAGGTGAACGAGCAACATTGTCCCTTAGAAAAACTTCAGTAATACCTTTGGACTTATCTAGGTGTTTGGTTAATTCAGAAGGTATACTTGTAAAATATGACGCAAAATTATTAGCTATAAGCATCTTGTCACTAGTTAGTTTATTATTTATTCGAATGTTATCTATCCCGTCTCCTACACTTTGCTTACCAGTTTCTGATTTAATTACATCCCATGTCGTTTTTATTTTATTATTAGCTTTCTTAATTTTAGCTTTTATGAATAAAGATTTAGCACTCTTGCAAACAGCTTTAAAAATCTTTGAGTAATTTTTAATGTACTCCAGGGTAACTATATTATTTGTTCTTTGTTTCATGTCATAAAGATCATAGAGCTTCACTCGGCTGATATATATTCCCTTGGTAGCCCACTCTGCAAATATTGGTATTCTATTTTGTTTAACTTTTATAGTTTTAAAGATGGATTGGTACGTATTTGTAATGATTTTAAAAAATGCATCGTATGTTGCATCTGGTCTATCAAATTCAAAGGACAGTGTTACTAACTGGTCCGTTACAGCATTTCGAAAATCCCACAGTTTTTTTTGTGTGATAGGTCTACAAATCTTAGTAGTCACAATCGGTTTGGCATGACTATAAAGCACAACTGACTGGCCCTTATGATCAGACCCAAGACGATCAAAAAGTTCCTTATCTGTGTATTCGCAATTTAGGAATATATTATCTAAACACGTAGCTGTTGTGGTTGTAATTCGCGTTGGTTCATGAAAGAGTTCACTTAAATTGTATGATTTACATAGAAAAAGAAGTCTCTGTTTGAATGGAGAATCAACCAAAAGATCAACGTTGAAATCGCCGCACATTACTATGATTTTGTTTTGAATCGAAAGTTTTCTTAACGTCTCTTCGACAATAGCAATGATAAAACAAAAAACAAATGTCGTCTATAATAAAAATGTTTATTAATTATCAAAGAACAGTTTTTGGGAATTTATTTCTTAAAGATAACGTCCAAAAGTAAACTTTCACGTTCACACCATTCATTTAGTCGAACGCTAAAATTTCCAATGACATGACGGCTCAACAGTCGACACTTCGTGATGGTTGCGATTTCTTAGCGAATATTTTCTTTCAAATGCGTTAAAGAAGTCGATTTATTGTTAAAAACTTTACATTTGAGATAACCGCACAGGAAAAAGTCCTTAAGAGTTAAGTCCGGACTGCGTGGAGGCCAGTTTATGTCGCCTCTCCTGGAGATCAGTTTGCAAGGGAAAATTTCACGTGCTGTTGGTAGACGAGATGTGTTGAGAGACGCATTGGAAGTGTGTGAAGTTGCCCTGTTCTGCTGAAACCATTTTCTGTGGTTAAGCAAAATGCGGTGTAATGATGATCTGTGCACAAGCACATGGGTGCTTCCGAATTGAAAGATTCGGATCCTCACCAACAGACTGGTTTACACTCTCCACGTTTTCTGCCGTTCTTTATGGTATTGGCCACCCATATTTTGGTTTTTCTAGTGTTAAACCGATCTTTTCAAATTTTTTCACCTCTGGCGCATGATTAAGTTACGAAAACCTCGAATACTGTAGATCTTCTACGCGCTACAGTCGCTGAATCAGCGTTTTTGTAAAACTCTCACACTCATAGCGCGTGGTCCGCTCCCGAGAAACGATCCATAGCGCCTGAATTTCCAAGAGCCTGGGTACCTGCTGGCATACCCCCCGTGCTCCTCAGATTCGATGTGTTCACACAATCAGTTAAACAAATATGAACTTTCTTTTGATAGTAGTGTAGTATCGGCGCAAACCGAGCGTTCGAGTGGCCGCGCTCGAGGCGCAAACTGCGGCAGTCGTCGCCGCGTTTTGTCGCTCGCATCGCGCACACACTTGGCCACAGTAGCCGGCGTCTTCCCGGGCGACTGGTGACCGCGACTAAGCCACTAGTCCTCGTGTTTAGTGGACTCGACTAGTGGCTCAGTTTGCGGGCTGCCTAAAGGTAGCATAAACCAAAGAATGCAACGGTAGTGTAGGCCACTATCAATAATGCAGCTAATGTGCGCGTTGCACACTTGGCCACAGTAGCCGGCGTCTTCCCGGGCGACTGGTGACCGCGACTAAGCCACTAGTCCTCGTGTTTAGTGGACTCGACTAGTGGCTCAGTTTGCGGGCTGCCTAAAGGTAGCATAAACCAAAGAATGCAACGGTAGTGTAGGCCACTATCAATAATGCAGCTAATGTGCGCGTTGCCTTAACAGTCAAGGCCCATTGGAAGGAATAGAATCGAACTGAACTGATGATTAAGAACCCCATCAACTGCCTTGTGTTGACATTTCTAAGTATTTACCTACTAACATAAAAAAGGCGCGTGCATCTGCAAGCATTAGGACTAGGGTTGCCAACTCTCGAATTAACTAACCCGGGAGGATTTTAGGAAATCGAAGGGAAGGGGTGGAGTTTTGAATGAAAATCTCAAATAACTACATATTAATTTTTATTTTTAAACTTATATTTACTTTGCTTTCGACCAGCATCTAATATTTGACGGTTTTTTACCACAAAATCGTAAAAGGTTTTACATGAAACATCAAAGTTTGTAAGTATTTGTAACTCTGCTTTTACTAAAGAAATTTTCATTCGGTTTCTTTCCTTGCTCCATACCTGTGCCATGACGCTGAATACGCGTTCGCAGGATGCATTAAAGACAGGAATGGAAAGAACAAATGTGACAAGCTTTTTCAATTCAGGACAGGTATCTTTCGATTGAGGCGGCTCAGGACCGCTATTTGTGGCGTCGTACGGGGGAGGCCTATGTCCAGCAGTGGACGTGTATGGGCTGATGATGATGATGATCTTTCGATTTCGTAAATAAATCAAACCAGCGTAAACCCACTTGATTCTCTTCAATGAGATGTGGTTGCATTTCACGCAATATGCCAACCTCATCGTACAGTTTGTCTCGCCGAGAAAAACCGGAGATATTATTGCTTCATGGGAGCTCGGGAGATGAACAAATATTACCGGAGTCTCCCGCGCATTCCGGGAGGGTTGCGAACCCTAATTACGACGTACGCGCACAACACGTTTTCTTCTTAAATGAATGAATGGATACTTTATTGTACTAAAAATTAAAATAAATAAAGCCTCCTATATTAAAAAAGGTGTCCTTATCGTTAAGAGCCATTTTTCCCAGGCAACCTTGACATAGCACATGCATCCAGCTCCGCCACCGCACAGCACAAAATAAGTAATGACAAAACTGCTTACCGTAAGCTTCAAGCGAGTGTCCGTTACCTATCTGATGCGATAAAATGTATCTAAATATTAGATGCATGTTTTAGTGCTGTGCTGCAGTTGTACGATCCAGATCTGCGATAACCTTTAGAATTGCTGAGCCAGAGGAATGGTAGGTATCTACATATAGTATAAGTTAGGTAAGTGAACCTGAGTGGTCGCGTCCAGACGAGGATGAATGGGCGACTGTGGGCGAGACGTTGGCTGCCTGACAAATCGCACTTTCGATGCTGTTCGCGGCGTTGGAGAGTAGGCGGCAGAGTTCGCAGGCGTTCGCTGCTGATGCTGTGGGACAAACGATGTTAAAAAATTAGCTGGTTAGGTACCAGCTAATTTTTTTACCTACCTATAACACGAACGATTTTTTTTATTATTATTTACTGTTGTTACTGTCCACGACTACTGGGCAAAGGACTCTCTTTTCTCCTTCCACTTCTCGCTAATTAACGCTGTCACAAGCTATAATGTGCGTCAAGCTCGTGTCGACATCTCATCCTCAAATAAATAAATAATTAAAAAAAAATCGGTATGGGCTATAAATTGTCGTGGCGATCGTGGCGTAAGAATCGACCTCTCCAACTCAGACTGTGGGTAGGTCTAGGTAGGATGCCATCTCTAAAATTTGGCAACCAGGACAAGACGCTTGAAAAGCCCTGAATTTGGAGCCCAGAACCCGGACAGTTAACAGATTTTTTTTAAACATGGAGGAAAGTAATCATATATGGAATTTCTCGCAAACCAAGAATACTAGAGGCAAAGAGCTTTGATAGTCTATCTCTTCAAATCATTAGGAGCATATACATATACGTAGGTTTCGACGAGGTGTCAGTCGAGTGAGTCCTATGGACGCGGTGTGAGCGAATTGTTTTGTCGCTGTCAGAAAACTTTCACAGGTATGTTAATAATAATTATTAAGTATTTTCCCACTTTAATTGCTAATAACTAGTATTGTGTTTGTTGCTTCTATATTTATATTGTATAGGTACATGTTTGTTTGAAAGTTTTAGGGATATTTTACAGTCTTACAATTAGTTTAATAACAGTAAAAATATTAATTAGTTCGAAATGGAATATGGACCGGTCATGGGGTTCAAATATGGACTACCTATTCTATAATTGGATCCCAAAACTATAGCAAACTCAATAACTATTTCAATTTCGGTCTTTCTGAGTCAGAATGGCGGCCACCAACTCAAAAAAAAACCCGAGTGAAAAAGGAAAGAAAAGGCAAACGACCAAAAAGACCAAGACTAAGAATATTCGAGCAATCAAAATCAGATGAAGACGACATGGTATGAATTGTGATTTTTACTGTTTGTCACAGAGAGTGAGCCCGATGCATAAATAGGATTACATGTTTGGTGTAAGTATTCTAATGAATGACACTCGAGGGGCAAACCCGATCAAATTCCTATTTAACGGTCGCTGGACTCATATCGATTGCACTCGTGCTGAGTTTGACACCTGAATCTATGATTTGTGGGTGTCGCGCTGCCGGCGGTGGCGGCGGCTCGGCGTCGGCCCGGGACTTGAAATTTTTAAACCGGACAACAAAAATGAAACCCCGGACGCCAGATGGCAACCCTACCTGTAGGTGTCGTAAGAAAGACCAGACTACGGTAACCAACCAGAGAAAGGGCAGCAGCTACTGTCTGTGTACTTTAAGACCTTCAATGCGATCACCAATCTGCCTGCCATGCGTGATATCAACAAAAAATACCCCTTGTTTTGGGGGATGTTCTGCAATGGACTTACCTATGCGTGAAGAGGAAGAGCTGTGTAAGCATTGGCTATATTACATACCACTCATGCAAACTCAACTCTACCTCTAAGTAGGTACATACACACGCTTAGTCTATGTAGAGATGAGATGTTCACTTTTGTAGGGTTATTTTATTTGTTTCCCAATTTGTCGTAGGTATATTTCTCATAATGGGACTATGGTTCTTCCTATTTCAATAAATATATCACAAAAGATGTCAGAGCAGTAGCCCGTACGTCAGAGCCAGAACCTGGGTCGTGGTGGGAGCAGCCGGACGCGCCTGTCCGCATCCGCCTGCAGTCTCCACTGGCCGTGGTCGTCGCTCCAGAATTTTCTACATGTAGCTTTATCTTGTTACGTACTAGGTGAGGTTTTATATCATCGAACCATACATCGCATAACTGTAAACAAATAAACAAATAAGTAACAACTGATTTCGATCGATTTTCGATTGATTAGCTGTGTGCCAGGTGTCGCGCGACTCGTTAATGCCAGTGCGGTACTGCTGTCGAACAGCTTGGTCATCACGTATTATCGTGGACTAGGGTTGCCGGCAGGATATTCGTATCGCCATGTCAGCCTTACGTACCAGCTATTCTCGAACCTAATGGTCTGTTGCGTGACGATGGTAAGAAACCCGACGTTATCACAGTCCCATGGTGTGGGACGATACGTGCGTTGACATAATGTCGCCGTCCTACCTTCCGAGGACATTCGTGACGGCTGGTGCAGCGGCAGATTTGGCCCAGGATCTCAAGAGGCGGAAATATATCGTTATAATAACAATGTGTTCTGATCGCGTATGAATACAGGTATTCATACGGTAATTCGGAATTTGGTAGATAAAAGAATTTAAAATCCTGGTTTCTATTTTCTTCTTATCATAGGAGTAGGTAACAAACGCGTAATTATGATCGTAATAGGCACGGATTAGTTAATATTGACTAGCATAACTAACAAACAGCTTGATTATCTAACCTAAGTACCCATAACAAAAGCTCTGCTTAGGTTGGGGCTAAATGAAGCTGTGTGGATTGTCTTGCTTTTTTTTTTGAAAGCTTGTTCCTTGTATTTATTCATCAGACATCAATGGATTTTGTGTAGCCTAAAGCAGGGATTCAACCACCAGTCTTGATCAAAAAAGCAATTGCTAAATCAAATGAAATAGGTGCACTTACACTAACAAGGGCGTTATCCAAATCGTATCGTATACTTTTAGGTATTTTGGTTTTGGTTCTATTATTTTGTATAGTTTTAGGTTGATTTTGATGGTGAACACTGTGAGCTGCGTCGCCAGACTCCTTGACCACAGAGGAGCGGGCCCTGGTACTATTCTCTCCTGCGAAACTTTGTGATTTCCGCGAACGGGATTGAGACATAACTAGGCCCAAACCAACCGCATTGAAACAGCCAATATAGTAAAATCAGACACCCAAATATATAAGCCACCAGCAACTTCTGTTCAAAAAAATATGGATGGTAAAAAAGAATGTTCAAATAAACGAAATCAAAGATTTTTCATTATGACACGACCGGTATTTGACATAGCTCCTTTCGGGATGGTTGAGAATCAGAGAATCGGAATCGCTAATAGAAAGTATAGTCTATGAAAAAAATCCTAAGTCTATAGTCTAGCTATTCTATGCTAATGTATAAATTCCTTGATGCTAATAGACATTAAACATTACGACATAGGGTACCTAGGCATAAATCCTCCGTCTACGTGATCCTCGCATTGTTATCTAGCACCCCGTGTATATCTGTCGATTTTTGATCTTTTTATAAGTCGTTAGATAGACATTGGGATGAAAATGTCATGATCTGTCGCTTAGATCCTAACTAGGTACCTATTTGTCGAATATGAGGTTATGATCTAAGCTAGACAGCATGACATTTTCATTCCCAATCTTTATCTACACGACTTATACAGTGACCGAGATGCCAAACATACGCTTCCTGATCAAAAAGTCTAACTTTTAAGTTGCCTAAGAAGTAAACTTACCTTAGTTGGTTTTAAAATCAAACTAGTGCGCACGCGCGTGGTTTCTCTGTTCCTGTGTGTATCCTTCCTTCTCAATCTATACTTATAATAAAACAGTAACAGGTGAAATTCTGTACATTGAAGATATTTAGAATTTATTTTTGGCGGGCACTCTATTATCGATACTGAAGCCAAAAAAATAATTCCTTCATGTCTGTATGTCTGTATCTTGGCCGCGCATAACTCTGAAACTACTGAATGTATTGAAATGAAACTTGGAAGGATTTGAATTCATACTACGAGGAAGGACGTAGGATGCTTTTTATCCCGGATTTCAATAGGGTTCCCTTGGGAGAGGGGATGAAAGTAAAATGTCTTGGCTGCGCATAGTGCTAAAACTACTGCATGAATTCAAATGAAACTTGGCAGGATTTGAGTTCATACTACGAGAAAGGACATAGGATACTTTTCATCCCGGATTTCAATAGGGTTCCCTTGGGAGAGGGGA
This sequence comes from Eupithecia insigniata, assembly GCA_947859395.1. Lineage (NCBI taxonomy): Eukaryota > Metazoa > Arthropoda > Insecta > Lepidoptera > Geometridae > Eupithecia > Eupithecia insigniata. The sequence goes on along the minus strand of OX401995.1, from coordinate 6,986,845 downwards.
TGAAAGTAAAGTGTCTTGACTGCGCATAGCGCCGAAACCCAATTCCCAATCTTTATCTACACGACTTATACAGTGACCGAGATGCCAAACGTACGCTTCCTGATCAAAAAGTCTAACTTTTAAGTTGCCTAAGAAGTAAACTTACCTTAGTTGGTTTTAAAATCAAACTAGTGCGCACGCGCGTGGTTTCTCTGTTCCTGTGTGTATCCTTCCTTCTCAATCTATACTTATAATAAAACTGTAACAGGTGAAATTCTGTACATTGAAGATATTTAGAATTTATTTTTGGCGGGCACTCTATTATCGATTCTGAAGCCAAAAAATAATGTCATCATGTCTGTCTGTCTGTATCTTGGCCGCGCATAACTCTGAAACTACTGAATGTATTGAAATGAAACTTGGCAGGATTTGAGTTCATACTACGAAGAAGGACATAGGATGCTTTTTATCCCGGATTTCAATAGGGTTCCCTTGGGAGAGGGGATGAAAATAAAATGTCTTGGCTGCGCATAGTTCTGAAACTACTGCATGTATTCAAATGAAACTTGGAAGGATTTGAGTTCATACTACGAGAAAGGACATAGGATACTTTTCATCCCGGATTTCAATAGGGTTCCCTTGGGAGAGGGGATGAAAGTAAAATTTCTTGACTGCGCATAGCGCCGAAACTACTGAATGTAGGTATTCAAATGAAACTTAACATGATTTAAGTTCATATTACGCGAAAGGGCATAAAATACTTTTTATTTCGAAATTCATTAGGGTTCCCTTGGGATGGAAGTGCAATTTATTGGCCTCGCATAACGCCGAAACTACTTAATGAATTCAAATGAACTCAATTTATGCTAAATCAATTTAAGTTTAGCATAAATTGAGTTCATACTATAAGAAAGGGCAGAAAATACTTTTTATCCTGGAATTCAGAAGGGTTCCCTTGGGAGAGAGGATGGAAGTGAAATTTTGTATTGAAATGAATCTTGGCACAATTTGAGTTCATACTATAAAGAAGGATATTAAATACTTTTTATCCAGAAATTCAGTAGGGTTCTCTTAGGAGAGGGAATGGAAGTAAATTTTCTTGGCTGCACATACCGCCGAAAATCCTCAATGAGTTCAAATGAAACTTGGTACCAGGGACTCTTTTCGGCTACCGTTGTAACGGTTGATCAGCGCAAATGGATTTCGGTACAGGTTAATTTAACGAAAAACTTTCTAAGTTATTTAACCGGTTTTGTATTTCGGCTACCGAAATCGGACAAGCGCGGGATGGCGCGCGGGACAAGGGCGGTAGAGAGCCCTACTGTGGGGGGCCGGTGGGGGTCACCGGCAGTGGGGCCCTAGGCAGTGGGGGCCCCGGAAGTGAGGACCCCCAGCAATGGGGCCACTCACGCAACGTTACCCTCCCAGTAGCCCCCCGCAGTGGGCCTCCCACATTGCCCCGCAGTGGGACCTCAGTAGCCTTAACAGTGAGGGGAACTGGCAGTGGGGCTCCGGAAGTGGGGGCCGCCGGCAGTTGGCCCCCCGCAGTGGGGCCCGCTCAAAGGCCCCCGCAGTGGGGGCCGCCGGCAGGTAGCCCCCCGCAGTGGGGGGCACTAGTAGTGAGGCCTAGGCAGTGGGGACCCGGAAGTGGGGGCCCTTACGCAAACACTACTACAATAATATCGTGCACTCGTGACACTGGCACTACCTGTGTAACAGTCACAGATATATTTAGTTTCTGTCACTGTGATATACTGACAAATTTCTATATCTGTGACTTTTATCAGTGACGATAAATACGCCTCAACCCTAAACAATACAAGCCACGGCATCAGAACAGAACAAATGAGAAGACTGCGCGCTGAGAATTATGTAGATCTGCGAGACGCCATGAATCAAGATAGAAATTGTGAAGATTTAGGACGATTGCGGATTCTTCCTTCCAGTTTTAGGACTGCACAATAGATGTGTAGTGCCCTATTCTCCAGTAGGTACTATTAAAAGCTTTTGAAGTGCATAATATACCTAGGTAAATGTGGAGCTGTGTGACGTCCAGTCAATAAAATCTAGGTATATCTTGGTATATGTATATCTATACTATACTACATTACTAAAAATAAGTAAGGTCTTTGAGGTTGTGGGGGTAATTTCTGAAATACTCTGAATATACTGAGCCGATTTTGAAAATTCTTTTACCTATTGAAAACCACGTTATTTGTGAGGGTTATAGGCTATATACATACATATATTAACAACTAAAAATGTTTACCGCCCAACGAAGTGGGCACGGGTCAGCTAGGAGAATATAAATATCCTTCTCAATATTCGTTTTTGGTTTAGTGATAGGCCTACTATCCTTATTCTATGGTGATAGGACAAACTTATTTAAAATTAAAATGTTGTTAACAAAACATATTCTGATTTTATTTCATCCACCTAGTGAGATATCTGTTCAAAATTAATAAATTACAATAACCTTAAGTTTAATACAAAACATAGATTTACCTATTTTTTGTACTCAAGAGTGCATGCCTAATTATTATTTTTAAAAAAAAATGCAAAGCGACCACAAGAAAACCAAAAGACACGACAAGAATGAATAGCTAAGACCACTTGAAATAAGATTTGACAAGATTTTTATATTAGCCCGTATAAAACTTTATTGAGCTTAGGCGTTTGACTATAGTGAAATACTTACAATAACAAAGACCGGAAACCGCAAGGTGTCCCTTCAACATGCAACCTGTAAAAGGCGATCAACGAGCCTTCGGCGGTTTTGGTGGGGGCTCCGCTTAAAGTATCCCAAATCTGTCCTCACCGTTTTAAAGATTATTCTAAAACGATTGTTATTTATGTAATGAAACAAATCACAAAATATGCCCAGTATCGTTTCCAAATGTGACCAAAAAATCTTTAGTACAATTGGGCAATTTACGCGTAGCGGCCATAAGAAATAATTTTCCTACAATTAATTGTCGGAGGGTTATAGGAATATAATTTTTTTTTGGTGGTTAGGCACATAATATGTACCTAATAATTGATAATATTGTTAGTAGACAAACTTGTCAACAATATATCGTCTGTCTGTAATTGTGTACGTCTAAATAGAAAGACCAGAGGCTTGACCGTTGACAGTGGTTAAATAATAATTAACCGACTTCAAAAGGAGGAGGTTCTGAATTCGTCTGTATGTTTTTTTTTTGTATGTATGTTACACGATAACTCCTTTTCGAATTTGAAGTCGGTTTATCGTTTTTAAAACACGCCATATTATTTACCCAGTTGTTGTATTGGCATATTCTGATGTTGATAGGTATAAAATTTTATGGTACCACAGAATAGACAATAGTACTTGACGTTTTAAACCTATGGGTAAGCATAAATCCTCGGTCTACGGTAGTACATAATATGTATGAATATGTACTTGTGGTCCATCTTCATATATTCAATACAACTTCTTGAAATAGAGAAAGTGTAAGTTATTGTCACTTTCTTTTGCAGCGTTCTAGATCATTTGAATAATGATAATAATATTGTGATGGAACAAATATGCTTAAGGCTATATTGGTGTTTTACGTATGTTATGCTTAATGGTATTATGGTTCAGTAATAACAATTTATTATAAAACAAGTACAGTCTATTTGACATGAAATTTTTAGCAACTGCAAGTCTATTAATGAAATTCACTGAGTGATTAATTTAAATCATTTTCACCGTTAATTGGCAGTATTCTGCACACACGTAGAACAAGTGAGGCACTGGATGAATGACATTAATTTACTTACTGAATGTTATTGTCTTTATAAACTGCATATTTATAGGTAAATTTATCAAATTTGATGGAAGGTGTCCTTACACAGGTTGGCTTTTTGAAATGGAATCTATGACCAAATCCGAAACCATGAAAGTTAGAGATAAGTCGTGAAAGAAGTTTTTTACGAATTAGATTAGATTTCATTACGATTAGATGCGTAATGAAATTAGTAATTTTTAATAATAGTTCTGTAAAAAAATATATGCAGTTTTTGTTTTCGCATAAATCGAGGTCATTAACACCATTCACGACTTTACTCTGACTCTCATGGTGTCGTATTTGGCTATCCACCCCATCTCAAAAAGCCACCTGTATAGGTATGTATAATTAAGATGTAACTTTTGTGTATTGACTATTTACGATTATCATTTCAGACTTAAGTATTTGCGTTTTCAAGTTTCTAGTCCAACTTTAGTACAAAAATACTTCTAAGTGCCTCTTCGTGTCTAATTTGGCACACCAAATTTCAATTAGTGGCCTGAATACGAAAGAAAACGGATGAAAACGTACATTTGCCTTCAGAACTTTTGGATATTGCTTACACAAACGTCTAAGTAGTTGGGTATTTTTCCTACATTTTTAGATGTTTTGATGCACCTCACTTTAAATTGACATGTAATAAATACTATACATATGCATATGGAGCGCGTTATCATTCGTTTTGTTCGTTCTCAGGCTAAGGTCTGACTCACCCATTGCATACAACCAGAACTTTACTGTAAATGTGCATTATTGTAAGAATAAATACTATGCGTTAAGTAACTGTACGGTAACGAATAGTAACTGTACGGTAACGAATAGTAACTGTACGGTGACGAATAGTAACTGTACGGTAACGAATAGTAACTGTACGGTAACGAATAGTAACTGTACTGTAACGAATAGTAACTGTACGGTAACGAATAGTAACTGTACGGTAACGAATCGTAACAATATGGTAACGAATCGTTACAATACGGTTATTTTACGGCAAGCGTTTCGAGAAGTTAAAATGCCGATATTTATGTCTGATTTTATCAACAGCGGGTGGAATCAGCCCTTAACTAAATGATCTATAACAGCTATTGAAAATAATTATAACAATTTACAAGTAAACACATTATCACATCACAGATCAGAATTTTTCTAGCATTACGTTTCGTTATCAGAGCATTAACACTTAGGTTTCATTATTTTAAGATCTTTTCATTCAGTTTCACATTAAATAGGAGTAGAGCTATACATAAAACTAGTTAAAAATAAGGTATATTACACTAAATACATATTAAAACCTACTTACCCACAATAACAAAAGGTACTTGCAGTTTATACAAAAATTACATTTATTGATATAAATTATTAGAAGTTCAATATTACAAGTCAAGGCTTTTTTACATTTGTCATTTAATTATTTAAAATACAAGCTTTAGGTAACGTTCCTAAGTACGACTTTAAGTAACCTTAACAACACACAATACCATAAGATTAATGGACCCTAAAACAGCGATGATATTAAAAAATACATAAAATTATTACCATTTATTGTTATTACCTACATTTATTGGAAATCCACCGTATTGCTTCGGTTAAACAGTCACTTTAAATATTTAAAAGCGTAAAAGTTTTGTTACACAAGGCTTTAACGTATTAAAAAATTAAAATACTTTCAGTAGGTATACCTACAGTCAGGCGCTTTATTGTGCCATATCAAAGAACGTGCACAAAAAAATTATGAAATAATATGTTTTAGTATATTTGGTTTTTAATTGAGGCGCGGGTTTTTTAAAACATATATGGCTTGTTTTTCCTACAGACAGTTTTTTTATAATTTTAGGTTAGTTTTGATAATTTTTATTATTTATTCATTAATTTTATATATCTTCCACACTTTCTCTATTTATTGGCAGAGCAATGGTACTTTTGGAGGATTTGGTAAAAAGTAGTCGTAATAACTCTAGTATTACCAAAAAACTACGTTTCTGTAATTTTTATTCCTTCTAAACAGTAGAAAATAAGATAACCACAAAAATCTACAATATCGCCCCATCAAAGAGAACCACAATAAATATAGAAAATTTACTATCATATCAAATACAAGGCATTCTATGTTTGAACGGGCTTTAAAAGACGCACGTCCTTTTGTCACGTGTTTAATTATTAAGATAGTGTGCGCCTGACCCTTGCTCCTATAATCTACAACAAATAAAAACATCACTGTACACTTAAAAATAAACCTTAGCTTAATACCAGTTAGACACAAATGTGACTAGCAAATACTATCATGATCTTAATAAGGTCCAACAATTTTAGGTGCAACGTTCTTAGGATACACAAGATGAAAACCATAAGGACGGATAGGTGTCATACATCTACCTCCACGTCGCTATTGGGCTGCTCCTCGCCTTGCGTGTCGTTGGATTGAGATGAGAGATCATCTTCTATTGATTGGGCATCGCCGTCGGTCGGCGAGGCGGCGTTGTAATCCGGTGGGGAACTGGTCTCATCGTCTGCTGAACCCTCGGGCATGGTTAACTCATCCTCCATTAGTATTGTTGGTGCTAATAGAGGCGGCGCGCCGGACAGCTCTGTAGTGTAAACTGCAACAATGGGAAAATCGGTTGGAGCAAAGGGTAGGTTATATAAGAGCGCGCGCCCAAGGCAACTTTTTGTAGCTATGCAAACGCGCGACAGCATCGCGACTATATCATCAGGGTTATTAGGGTTGCCTGGAAGAAATCACTCTCAGCGATAAGGCCGCCTTTTGTACTGTTCATTTTTGTTTAGATACATATAAGACCTTTAATTAATGTATTTATTTTATAGTACAATAAAGTGTTCATTCATCCAATCATTCATTCATATCGGGGGAACGAGCGGTGCGAGGGATGCGCGAGCACGCCTCTCCACTCTTCGTTCCCCCGATGTAGTCTGAGATGGTCGCATCGATACAGTTGCGATACTGTAGCGCGTTTGAATCTCGACACAAATCAGAATATGAAATCTCCTGAGAAAGGAAGTGGGATAGTACAGGTTTTTAATATTAATAATCTTTTCTTATGGCTGATCGTCACAGTTCATGCGGGAAATTCAAAATGTTATTGGTTTTTTGTACTTACCCACCACCACCCATCTATTAATTCCACCATTCACCCTAATTATCATCATCAGAGGCCCACTAGCATATCAGTTCTTTGCCTATCAGTTCACACGTCCACTGCTGAACATCTCACATACGACGGGGGTTTTGCCGTAATACCCATCCTAGGAGGGCTTATTCCAATAATCCCCTGCCATCGGCTCATGAAGAAGGCGCGCAGGGGATTTTCAATACTGACTTGTAAATATTTGTCCCAAGGCGGGTATCGAACCCGCAATCTCCTGCGTCGCAGGTGGACTTTCGCCCACCGCGCCACCAGCGGTCGTCAATAACAATGTTCAATGCAAATTTTTATAACAATGTTCAATAATTTATATTTAATTTTGAAATGGACTATAGTACTTATATGTATTTTAATTTACCTTCCATATCAGGATCGGGTTTGATGTCACTGTTGAATGTTAGTTCCTCTACTGCTTCCATGGTGTCCAGGCTGTCTATAGACCCAGAGCAAGACGGCGAGCTACCCGGGTTGGAGTTAGAGGCGTGATTGTCTAATTGTGGTATGTGTGGCCTTACCTGTAATGTGATTATTAGGCATTAAAATATAAAAAAAAAAAACTAATAATTCTGTGGTGTCTGGTATTTACATGATAAGTTCATAAGCTGGCCAATTCATTTATCATATAATACCAAACACCACAGAATTGAAACTACATTTACAATAGAAGTAGTATTATGAACCGCTATATACAAAAAAATCTGTGAACGCCCCACTCCAATTTTTTTACTTGGAGCTGAGGTAAACACGTTTGCACACCGAGGCAATTGGATGCAGGGTTACATACACATGTTCTGCACACAGATGCAAAAAGAGGTGGGGTTATATTCACATTCTCAAGAAAAATTGTGTTCCCTCGTTCTCAACGTAGATCAGAACGTGTAGGTATTTTGCGGAGGGGAAGCGAGTAAGTAAATCGCTTTCTTTCCCTCAATGTTCGAAGAGATTTAAACGCGGTTTCGCCCGCGTAGAAAATCACATTTTCATGAGTTTTCATTTTTTAAGGCGGAACACTAATTGTTTTTCTAAAATAAAAGCCCAAGTTACCCTCGATCTATAACATCAAGCATCTGCCAGTGAAAGTCTCGTCAAAATACATCCAGCCGTTTCGGAGATTAGCTCAAACAAACACATAGCCAGACAGACAAAAATTGTGAGGTTGGTATAAGTACCTGCAGTTAATTATTTTAAAAAGTTATTATGGTATTACATCATCATCATCACATCAGCTCATACACGTCTACTGCTGGACACAAGCTTCCCCCACACGACTCCACAAACAGAGGTTCCGAGCCGCCTCCATCCATGACAGCTCAATTTTATTTATTTGTACTTATAGACAGGAAAGTTTGGATGGATGAATATTTGCTTATTCTACACGTCAAACTACTGAACAGATTGGGAAAAATTTTACTTCAACCAGTTGGATTAAGAATATAGGCTACTTTTGTTGTGCAGGTGAAGCCGCAGGCTCTTCTCTTTCACCGATTACAGATACTGTGAAAGAGAAAATATTTCTACACCTATAACAGCTCCCCCTATCCATACTCACAGATAATTTTCTTACCAGGTACAATTATCTAGGATAGGTACTCAAGACCCTGACTAATAATTACAAAAATAATTAATAAAACGAATTTGCACACAATTAAAGGGCAATTTTTTTAAAACTTGTATGTTAAATGTGCCAGCTTAGGCAATTTTTATGATAAGTATTATAAAATTATTTGTGGAGTTGTATGGGGGAGGCCTATGTCCAGCTGTGGTAAGGGCTGATATGATGATGATTATAAAATGAATGAGAATAATTATAAACAATTTCAGCAATATTTCATCCATTGCAGATATTGCTGAATGTCCTTACTTGCCTGAATGTGCCTTGACATGTATCTAAATTGCATTAATGTAGATTTAGATAGGCAAAATAAACATGTATCAGACACTTATGTGATATATAAATGTATTAGTGGTTTCTTATTCAATTCTTCCACTAGTCGACAAATAAAAGTGAACAGAAAACACCTTATTTCACATTTTAAAATAATTGTTAAATGCTTATTTTGTAAGCCTAAAGAAATAAAGATATTGAAATCTGAAAAATTTCATTTATGGCATTCACTTCTAATACTATCCTAATAAAACATAATATACCTTCATTCCATCAGGTCTATGTGGATTCCTGCATCCTTTACATTTACACTCTGTACAGGGTTTACTCTCTACATAGCATGGACATCTCTGACCACAGCAGGTGAGTTTACCCGGCGTTGCTGTTGCATTTCCACATCGACAACCTTTTCTCTTTGTACTTGTTGAACTCCGGCTTCGATTTGAGGGCTTTTTGAAGCTATTTGTCTGGAATATAAAAAAATCTCTTTAGTAATACAAAAACTTTATCACAATAGATTTGCTCTGAGCATTAATAAAATAAGTAAAGTTTTTTAAACTTACGCGATCCTAACACATTATTATTAAAAAACGTGATAAATACCCATGAATATTTCATAATAGCATTAAAAAATATGATAAAAATTGGTTTTGTTTACCTTACTATCTTTTGATGATGATTCACTGGGTGATGGTGAATCTACTTCATCGACAGCTTTCCTTTTAATTGTTATTTTGTTACCTGATCCTGCATACAACACTGAATACATAGGGGAACCATTTGTTGATCGTGAAGTAGGTGAGTCTTTTAACCGTGCCTCGGAATTGGAAGTTGAGGATGCTACTTGGGTCTGTGTGGACGCTGAATTTGTATAGACACATGGCAATATACTGTAAGCAGACTTGGACAGTCCTGCTGTGCTCTTGTAATCATCATCAAACACTGCACCTTCTTGTATTAAGTCTATCAAGCCTGAGCTTGCAACGGTACCTCCATTGACTCCAGCTGTTATCTCATCTTCCTCCAATAAGGTTTTATAAACGTCCGTACCCATAAAATATTCACATAACTTTTTATAACACTGTAAGAGGATCCGCAACTGCAAATTTTCCGCATAAGTATCATAGTCTTTGCACCAACTGCAAGAAGGCTTCAGCTTCTTCCGACCACCTTTGCACTTTTTACAAACGTGATGTTGACATCCAGAACTGGTTGGGGTATAGGGCACCTTCAGTAAATTGCCACAAACTGTACAAGAAAGCGACTGTCGTAAATAAGGAACCAAGCGAAACAAGTCTATCCAAGAACTTTTATCAGCTGCGTCCGCCAAGATTATTAGCCGGCAAGTTGATACATATAAACTAGTCGCATTCATTGTACGTTACCGACGGAGCAAATTGCTGAACATTAATCATTAGATTTTAATTGTTTACACTCAAAATAAAACTTAGCAAGCCAAAAAGCCGCAAACGCTTTCATCACAAAAGTTGATAGTAACATGACTTGACATTGACTGACTTATTGAGTGACAGTGACAATTATTTATTATTAAAATCTAATGATTAATGTTCAGCAATTTTCTCCGTCGGTACATAATATAATCCATGAGGCTGGTTCGGCGGCAGATTTGGCCGAGGATCTCAAGAGGCAATATTGCCAATAACAAAGAAGTCAAGTTGTTTGTGCTCTTACGACATTATAGTTTTAACGGAAACTTGGCTTGTGGATAGCTTGAGTAACTCTGAGATTTTCGATAATAGGTATGCGGTATTTCGACGAGACAGAGATTATGATTTAACTAGTCAATCACGAGGAGGGGGCACGCTTATAGCTGTCCGTAAGGATATTCTCACTGTCCCCCAGCCTTCTTTCCATTCTACTGCCGAAGATATATGGGTAACAATCTCTGTAAAACATAAAAATAAGTTTAATGTGAACATTCATATTTGTTGTCTGTATCTCTGCAAACAAAACATGGGTCTATCTTTTTCAGAGCAATTAGATAACTATCTGAATAAACTTAATGATATAATATTAACTTATCCGTCAGATAAATTTATTATTGTGGGTGATTTTAATCTAAGTAGTATCGATTGGCTACCCTGCTCGCATTCACATTATTTACCTTCTAACTATTCATCACCAATCGAAACTCTACTGATTGATGAATTAAATACCCATGCCCTGCTTCAATTCAATGGTATAAGAAATACTTATGGTAAAATCCTTGACTTGGTTTTGTCAAACGACGACTTAACGGTTTTGGAATGCTTTGACCCTCTAGTGCCCCTTGATCCCCACCACAAAGCCCTATTGGTTGGTGTCACCTATTTGAATTCCCCTTGCCTTCAATCCCAACCGTATACAAAGTTTATGTACAATAAAGGTAACTATGACTCCATTAACTTAAAACTATCAGAAATAGATTGGAACACTGAAATCTCCTCAAGATCTCTAGAAGATGCCATTCAATATTTTTATTCCATTCTTGACTTACTGAAAACCCAATTTATACCTACTAAATTAATCACTAGTAGTTCATATCCCATATGGTATTCTCCAGCACTTATCAAACTTATGAAGGAAAAATACAAATATTATAAAAAGTTTAAAAATTACAATATGAAATGCGATTTGGAAGCTTTTAAATTGCTACGTAACCGGGTACATTTTCTAGAACGTAAATGTTACCAATCGTATATGACATCTATTGAAGACGGTATTGAGAAATTTCCAAAAAATTTTTGGTCGTATTTAAAAAACCGCTCCAAATCGAATGGCATTCCTACTTCCCTTAAATACCTCGATTCGACGGTCTCCACTGGCGATTCCATTTGTGAGGCATTTTCACAATACTTCTTCTCAACCTTCTCTCCAACGTCAGTACAGGCTTCCGATGATGATTCATCTGATTTGGAACTGAACGTACACGATATTGCTAGCATTGAAATTAATGAACTTGCCGTTGAGAGATTAATCATCCAGTTAGACACCTCCAAATCAGCAGGACCTGATAAAATTAGCCCAATATTTTTGATCGGTTGTGCAAAATCAGTGTGTACTCCTATAACCTTACTGTTTCGTAAATCCTTGGCTAACTGCGAATTTCCAAATATTTGGAAATGCGCTTTTGTCTCACCTGTCCACAAAAAAGGACCTAAATCAGAAGTTACTAATTATAGGCCGATTTCTAAATTGTGCATAATAGCGAAAATTTTCGAAAGAATAGTCTACAATCAAGTGTACGCTACCTTTCAGAATTCGTTTAATGAAGCGCAGCATGGTTTCCTCAAAGGTCGTTCGACAGTATCCAATCTAGTTCTTCTTAACGATTTCCTGACTGAATCTATGGATAATGGCCATCAAATCGACGTAGTTTATACAGACTACAGCAAAGCCTTTGACAGGATTGACCATAGGCTGCTTCTGAACAAACTTAATCTCATGGGTATACGAGGTGACTTGCTCAGGTGGTTTGCCTCCTATATCAATAACCGCTCCCAGGCTATTGTAATCAGCAATTATATCTCTAGTTGGATCTCGATTCCCAGCGGTGTCCCGCAGGGTTCATTGCTGGGTCCACTGCTGTTTTTAATCTTTGTAAATGATATTTTTAGCTGTTTTCTAAATAGTCATGTGCTAAGTTTTGCAGACGACATGAAAATTTTCAGTATTATCAAGTCTCAGAACGATGCTCTTAACCTTCAGGCGGACCTCTCTAGGCTAGACAACTATTGTCGTATTAACAAGCTCGAGCTTAATCCATCCAAGTGTTCAATCGTGACTTTTTCTCGTAAGAAAACAATAATACCGTTTAGCTACTCACTGAAGTCCGAGTCTCTGCAACGGTGCAGCGTTGTTAGAGATCTCGGTGTCATCCATGACTCTAAACTCGTTTTCGATGATCACATCCATTCAATTGTTTCTAAAGCCTCTAAAGCACTAGGATTCGTCATGCGGAGTGCTTCTAGCTTTCACCGCGCAAAAACATTTAAGATTCTTTACTGTACATTTGTTAGAAGCATTCTAGAATATGCATCACAGATTTGGAACCCTCGTTATGATATCTATATTAAAAGAATTGAGCGCATTCAAATCAAGTTTATAAAGTACCTTTGTTTCCGTCTAAAAATTCCATATAGTTCTGCCAATTACCTAGTTTTATGTAAGCAATTTCACATTCTTCCACTATCCAAGCGGCGTGAGATCGCCGACTTATCCTTCATACTTAAAATCACATCTAACAAAATCAATTGTCCCAACCTACTTCAAAAAATTCAACTTAACGTTCCCTATAAACCTATCAGATTTAATCCCCCTATCTATGTCTTTCATGCTGGCACTAACTACAGACAGAATTCTTTCTTGTGGCGAGCGAGTAATAACTTTAACATCTTATGTAAACAATTTGACCTTGACTTATTCTGCACAAGTGACAGCTCGGCCAGGCGGCGGCTCACCGGAGAATTTTTTGGCGACAGTGATGATAATGTTGTAATGATAAGTGTATAAAATAAGTAAAATTATAATTAAAAAGCAAATATTAGATGATGCATGTAGGCTAGTCACATTATATATGTTCACAGTATTTTTATTATACTATTCTGTTATGTATCCGTGAAAACCTTTAATAAGCTTTCTGTTACATATCAATTTGTAAGTCTGGTAATTTATAAGCCTCTGGTTTTCCTTCAAATAAATATAATATAAAATATAAATATAATAATATAAGTCAAGTCTCAAGAGGCGCAAATATGCAGGTCTCGACCTCGGATGAAGTATTAGAGGATACCGCCAGACACAGTTCTACGCATGACGTGCGTACGTTTTTTGTTAGTATACTGTTGCAGATTTGTAGTAGTGTGTGTACGTAACTAGGGATGTGACTTCGCTGTCAAGCCGAACTGGTTTCGGCCCAAACTAGTCCGGAACTAATCAGGAAAATAAATTTTTATGCCGATTTCATTCCTGATTCGTCCCATATTTCCTCCGCTGTCTGTCTCTCTGTCGATCTATAGAGCTTTATTGTATCTCATGATTCGTAAAAGGTAACCTGCATTTTTTGTGTGTATTCCATTTACCGATATAATAACATATTATCAAAATATATATTAAAATTAAAGGGAGCTCCACAAAAACATGTTTGTTGACCATTTTTTGCTCCACGCGATGCAAAAATCTAAAAAAGGGGTTAGGGTTCGCTCCGCTTTCCGTTGCCTTAGTTTCTTTGTCATTTTGGGCAACTGCCGCTATAAAACCTGAAATTTCTTGCTAATCCTTATTTACCAAGTTTTGCGTGAACGCAATAAAAAAATATTAAAAGTGATTACTTATAGTTTATGTATCTATGTATTTTGCAAGCCGAATTAATCCACCTTGTCTGCTCCTATTTTTTCGGCCAGTTGTAACCTGGGTCTCTTTAAGACAAGGGTGAATAGGTGTCTTCGAGTGGGTACACAGGTACGTACATACTCGATAAACTTGCTCGATCTCGAGCAAGTACGAACGTGTGGACCATGCAAGACTCAAGACAAATTCCCGAAGCCAACCAAAATGTTCGATTCGAACAAGATTGAAACGTTGATAATTCTTGCTCGATGTTCGAAACAAAAATGTTTGTACGTGTAGCAACGAGGTCGAGCATGTTAGTCGTGAATGTCGTGATTGATATTTTTGTGAATGTTAGTTAGCTATAATGTCGCACTTTCGTTCATTTTCTCGAGATTTTGTGGAAAAATTTATGAATTAATTAAATTATTAATTTATTTATCAATAATTTTAATTAATTCAAAAATTTTTAATTCAGCAAATAATATAGCGTAAGGCATCGCGGTAGACTAAAGAAACGATGGCGCGATGAACTAGACACTTTGATAGAACGTGGGCCCAACTGGCTCAGAGTCCCAATTCATGGTAAGATTTGCCTAATGTCCCATTCGTTAAATTAATTGGTAAAAAAAATCCGCGACAGTAAACGTAGCAGGCCATGCCCACTAAACACAACAACGAATCCTCCGATGCTCAAAGAGTTTCAACGCACACTAAACATGTTCTTCGAGCAAGCTTTTAAGTGTAGACGCAGGGTCGAGCATGTTTATAGATAGCCATGCTCGGATGAAACATGCTCATGCGCATGTACCTACGTACACACCACCATTCTAGACCTTCCTAATGCACCGTCGGCCAAATCGTCACTTTCCATTAGGTGAGATTGTGGTCAAAGAAGGCCTATCAACGTGATAAGACTTATATACGTTGTGTTTGCCCAAAATTTTACTTCGATGTCGATGTCAACTGTAAGATTCAGAATAAAATTTTACAAAATATATTATAATAAAAAAGGACAATAAATAAGATAACACCTTAAAATATTATTATATAGGTAAATGCGCGCGGCATTGCCCGCATTGATTTAACGTTGCATTTTGAATGATGTATACATAGATATATATACTTCTGTTAATTTTAAGCATATTGTATACTGTTCGTGCCTTAGTAAACGAAAACCTTACGAAAAATGTATCTTATAACTAAAATCAAATTACGTAACTTTTGGAACGAAAACTTACGGAAAAAAACCGCGTGAAAATAAGTCCAGGTTAATAAAAATAATAATTTGTGTATTTCTACTTTCCTCGTACTTTGAGTTACATAAACTAGTTAAATAAATACTACGGAAAAATAATAATAAATCAATGTATCACGATGCTACATGCACGAGAAGAGAGTGAAAGATATTACTTTCCTGTAAGAAATGTTGAAATCAGGAATGAAATCAGCATACAATTTTATTATCCTTATTCGGGCCAGTTTCGGCCGAAACCAGTGGGAAGAATGCGGAATAACCCGAAAAATAAATTTGACGGTAGCACAGATGCAAAAATTTTCTCGGCTAATTATTCGTGCTTTTGTACATTATTTGTATGCTAAACTCACAGGAACACATGAACTAGATTGTAAAAATGTTGTTACTACAGATTTCTAGTAATAAACATAATTAATTTAGAATTTATACTGAACGTTAAACTTACGTATGTAATGACAAATCCGGGAATTTTACTCCACCTTTTGTGCTTCTTGAAGGAGTGTACAGAGTGGAACACGACATATTTTCACATTTTCAACAATGTTTTGATTAAAATGCAGTAATTTCTTAGAATTTCAATAAAGTTCATCAGTCTGACCACAACATTAGAGCAAACTACCGTGTCAGCACTGTGTCAGCCTGACACGATTCACACTGACAGTGCAGCATAGCTATACGTACACCAGCTATCTCTTTTACTCATTGCTTGGCTTCGTGGGATAGACAAAAATACATGACAACTATGGTGATACCAAGGAATTTATATACTAATAACGTAACTGGAAAGTTCACTCGACATTTTGTGCAAAAAGAATTTTGACCCTTATCACAACTAGAAAAGGTTATTTTTTTAATTCAATTTAGATTTAAGGAAAAACGGTCTCGAGAGAGACTCACTTTTCAGTCGCTGTGTCCCTTTCACACATTCGCTAGCATGATACACAGATGAAACTAATAAGGGAAGATTGGGCACTAACTCTTTCAAAGTGGAAGGCTAGAACTAGATTACACTAGGTTCACCCACCTCGGTCACGATCGCATCAGCATCGATATATATGTACTACGCACTAGATTTCGCGATGCGAACACTCATTTTTTTCGACTAAACTGTACTGCAATCCATACACCTTACTTTAGTGTGGATTCGACGTTCACGCAGCGTGGACGCGTATGTAGCTACCCTATTAATACGAAAATCCTATGTTAAGTGTGAATCTGGAGGTAAATAACGAGAAATAACAATTCATTAGTCGAGTAGGTAAAATTAGTTGTTGTATTATGTAAATAAATAGGTAATTATATCGTAATACCACAACAGATAGAAATAATTCTTCATAAATATACACGCCATTATAATCATAGACTAAAAAATTCAGATGTTCCATTTTAATACAAGCGCATTCTTAATTCTTGAAAGTATGTACTTGTACGCAATAATTAAATTATTGTATTCAAGATACGAATTTATTTGACTTCTTATTTTAGTTGATTTTTAACTATTGTTAACTTGTCTATGTATAACTAAACGCATAACAATTCATTTTATTTTATTTTTCTACGTGAAATCAAAAAATTTTGAAATAGTTATTGAATTCTTACGAAAACTTGTAGGTAAAAAAGCTGTGTCACCTCTGCGCGGTGTAAAATCTATGTTTGAATTGAACAAAGCACGTCAAGGTCAAACACGCTACTCAATTAGTGATGTACTCAAGTCGGATGGTGATTTTATCTATTGATATCGATATAAAAAAATAAATAGTTTTTAATTTTAAATTAACTATTCGTTTAGTATTTACTGTATAAGTCACTAATTAGACATCATTAGGTCCTCTAACCTTCATTGTCATTACTTGTAGGTTTCCCAAAGATGCAAACGTCAAAGAGAAATATAAAGATGCAACGGGTAGAGTTAATGGGATGCCAAACAAATCAAGCAAAATACGCTCTGAACATTTTTTAGAAGTCGATTTATTAAAATCTAAAATAATATTTTGGTGTACGAAACCTTCTGCGGGAATTTCCTGCGTCCAATCACGTCACTGATTTGATGAAGGCAATCGTTGAAAAATATGTAAAGGTTCTCATATCCATAATAATATTAAAACAATATTCCAAACGCCAGTTTCATAACAAATACGTTTTATTTCAGGGGCAATAAATAAAATTTTATTTTACCTGTCTTTCTGTGTCTGATGATTTAAAATGTTCAACTGTTTATGTACTAAATACATAAATAAACTCCCAACAAGTATTATTATTGCAAGAAAATTATCGGGTAGGTATCTATCGATATCGATAATGTAATTCAACGTACTACCTCTGGTGCAGCCTTGGTTGAGTAGCAGTAGAATATCGACTTATCACGCGAATATCAATCATATACCTAATGAAATTAAGTTTATAATTGCGATCACGAGAATACCGCCATCTATGATCGAGTAGCGGAATTAGCTCGTCAATCGAATGTTGATGTGACTATAGACTGTCAATACGTTTTCTAAAGTAAAATAAATCTTATCTATCAAGGTTTATTTCCAAATTTGGGACTTTGGCTAGTTTTGACTAAACTTAAATCTACAAATCAAACGAATTGTTTCTTTGTGTGCATTATATAATTATCGGTTTATTTGTGTGTCGCTGTCAAGGTCATCGAGCAAGTTGCGGGAAGTTTTTGGTTTGGAAGAACGTCTCTATATATTATCTCGATGCGCATCAGCGTTTGTGTTGCGCGTGCTTGCTACGACGTACTTTTGTGTGATTTATTGAGTAAAAGACTACAGCAATGCCTTCGTGTGCGTTCATTTTGTGTCCAAAATAAAAAACAAAGCCCAAGGCATCACTTTTCACACGTAAATTCGCCAAAACTTTAAATTTTGTCATTATTCAACTGTATTTTACATTACTGCGTTTACCTATAATTGTCCTTATCATTTTCTTTTGATACTTAGGTAGTCGGAGGCCTTTATTCCTACTTGTACCCTAGGTATATGGGTGGTGGTGGGTGTCTCCCCCTCCAACTACATAAGTATAAAAAAATTATAAGGACAATAGGTAAACGCTTATTTAAGACTTTTATGTAGTCGGATATTAGTTTTGTATATAAATATATTTTTTTAACACCTTTTTAATGATAGCTTGAGAATCTTTAACTTAACAAAAGTTATAAAAACGGTTTCGGAAAGTGCAAACAAAGACTTTTGCAACGATACCACACACGAGCATATTTACTAACATTGGGATTTTTGACCCTTACCCAGCTATCTCGTAAGACCCCCATTTTATCTTACGTCACATAGCCTATAACCAACGGGCTATTAAGACGAATCATACAACACCTCATTTGTTGAAATTGGACCAGTAGTTTCAGCGCTAAGTGGGAACATAAAAATCGGTTACATACATACATACATACATAGGGTGTCAAACTCATAACCTTCGTCCTTCGGTAGTCGGGTAAAAATTGTCGGACCTCGTGCAACATTACGCCACAAATTGCACAAGGCTATATTGCTTAGTCATGTATGATTGATTGCATGAATGCATCAGCATTGCCATATGAATCAGTTGAGCTAGATAACTCTAGATTGTTTCCAACAGTCTGCAGGTAGGTAGCTCAATTGTTCAATTGTAAATTATACTAGTTATATTTTGTTTCTACACCTACTATGATTGTAATTAACTGAATAAATAGTAATATGATTGATTGTTTATAAAAAAAAATGGTTTTGCTATGTGTTGTTTGAATTGCCACTTCAGTATTTTTAGTCGCAAAAGAAACGCAATTTCAAAAAGGATGACAGTGGAGTGTGAGTTCTACCGGTTGCCCTGCCGAACATTTTCTGTCATATCAAAAAAAGTTTCATATCTCAGAGCTATTTTCTCATACAAAAAAAACGGCCTATTTACGTCACACTTGATAGTTCCAATATGGGCACGTTTTTAATTGTTTCTGACTAAACGAATTTTCAATATCTAATTTTATAATAATAAAGGTAGGTATGCTATTTAAAAAAAAATCTTGTTTATAAGGATACTTAAAAAGAATGAATAAAAGCAATAAAAAATAATCATGATTATTCCATGTCTTGTCCTGTTTCATTCATAAATTATGGTCGTCCTTATAGAAACAGACAAACTTCCTTAGTATTCAGTCTCTTTCAGACCGCGGTTTTTGTATCAGTGAGCCTTCCAGTTACGTTAGTATAAAAATTCCTTGGGTGATACATAGATATAAGACCGGAAATGACTTGGCTCCCTCTTCCCTACTCTATGGTCTCGACAGAGCCTACGCATTTGCTCCCCTTGGAGTCGAGACCCTAGGTCCGTAGGGTACCGAGGCTCTCCGTGTTTTCAATAAATTACGTGAGCGCCTGGTCGAAGCGACGCGTGAACCGAGAGCTGGTGAGTATCTGGCGCAGCGCATTAGCATTGCCATACAGCGAGGCAATGCAGCCAGCGTCTTGGGTACGCTTCCGACTGGTATTGATATGGACCAGTTGAGCTATCTGTAGATTGTTTGCAACAGTCTGCAGTTAGCTCAATTGTAAATAGTAGTTTAATTTGTTTATATTATTTGATTGTTATTTTCTTTGTCAAAAAGATTAATAATAAATAAATACGTATCTGTTCAAAAGAAAAATGTACAGACTCCTCATCAAAAGAAAATCCATTTATCTCGACTTATTGTTAGGCAGTCCAATCCATCGATGAGAAAAATTCATACGAAAACCACAGACATGATGATACCAGCTGCACGAAAACGATGTCTCCTTTACCGCTCCGAATCTTGCGATTTTATCAAAAAATATAATGATATTTTTATCGCCGTGGCTAACTTCTTAAGGGTGGTCAACAAATAATTTACAATTTTTTTTTGTACTTCAGTTCGTAACGTAATATTGACAAACGCTAAAAATTCAAGAAGAAGAAGAAGACTTTATACAAAATGGCGTGTGGCGGTAAAATAAGAAACGGAATAATATGACAGTCGATTCGATGGAATCAAGGAATTTATATACCTACTTTGGAATTTCAATTTATGTAATCGTATTTCAGTTATTTTAAAGTAAAAAACTAAAAGGTACCAAGGTCGATATTTATTTCTGAAAATGTTGCTAGTGTCTTACCTATAAATTGGCTCGTATTGAAGCTGTAACATACCTACAACAGTTGTGGCGGTAAAATTCGAAAAAAAAAACTGAATACCTACCTAATGTTACAGTCGATTCGATTGGAATTTCAATTTATGCAATAGTAATTCACTTAATTTAGTTAGTCAGTATGTACCAAGGTCATTATTTAGTTGGTTCTTAATATGTTGCTTTACGATGTCGTCGATCCATCGAGTGGATGTTTTCCCATGAGCAGGATCGCAAGGAGTCGATGGATGTAGGCGTCTCAGGACCGCTATTTGTGGTGTCGTATTGGGGAGGCCTATGTCCAGCAGTGGACGTGTATGGGCTGATATGATGATGTTGCTTTAAGTTCTTACCTATAAATAGGCTCGTATTGAAGCTGTAAGTAACGCATAAATAAAACTGTTTGCAGCTATGGAGCAATTCAATTAGACAAGCCACATTAGACTTTACTACAAATTCATCAACAGAAATTAGGTAGGTGCTCTCCTATCATTAACTTGTCATAGGAACAACCAAAAATTCGTTTAAGTACCTACTTAGGTATTTGTCGAACAATTGTTTACATAGCTAGGTAGGTTTCTATTCGAGAAACTAACAAGAAATAACAATAGGGACCCAATAGGATCGTTTGGATAATAAGTAGCTTAGGACCTTGGTATTGGTATGATAAATAAAATAAGGCCCAATAATGATCGCCTCGCATTGTCTTTAGTTATGATGCTCAAGCGCAGGGCAAGTGATAAAAGATTAAATCGTCATAGTAGCAGACCTATCTCTCAGTATCAGTTGATCCAGCGTCGAGGAAAGAGCTCCCCAACGCCAACACGGTCCAATCAGTTCATGTGGAGGTGGTCTAATTGAATCAATTCAACGTCTTCCGTCGCGATAGTCCTTATGCCCGGTTTGTGTGCTGTGTTTTATAAGTGCGGTGACGTGAAGCTTTGACTCTGAGGATTTCATTATTATTTTGCTGAAAACTGAAAACGTTCATAATGGGCAGGTAAGGGGTTGAAGTTAATACACGTAAATTTTAGTTCTATTCTGCCTGATCTATCATGAATAGTCCCAAGCGGGACCTAAGTCAGACCCAGACGACTCTGTAGGTACCCATAGATTGATAGATACATCTACCTACTTATTGCATATTTTATGACCTCATGAAAACTGTTACTTTCTGAAAACTTTAGAATTCGACGTCCGTGGACTCATTCTTTGATCGTCGTCTACAATGAATCATTTTCAAATCAATCTCCCTTCTAAAAATAAGGTTTTATTGCTGATTACAACATACACTTTATCAAATAGGAAAACAAAGGTAGGCACTTACCTAAGTTCTGGTCAAAGATCCGTCCTAATAGTATAGGTACCTATACCTTACCTACCTATCTTTTCAAAGTGAAGGGACTATCAAGAATCAACTTTAATGATCTACGTTGATGAAAAGAATTTAGTGGGTGTCGATTAACGATCTACTTAAAATCAAATTAGTTTAGTATGATCGTTGGGTGATTAATGTAGGGAATAACAATATACATACATACATATATTGTTTCAATTGTAAATACTACCTAGTTTAATTTCTTTATATTATTTGATTGTTATTTTCTTTGACAATATAGATAGATTTCTATTTTACATTATAAATCTATTTTTATATCAGAGAAATTACCCTGATTACAAAATATATCGTAATTTTAATATTTACCTACTTCTTTGTCCAAAAGTCGATTCAGTCAACATTATCATAACGTTATAGGTACTTGGTGGGATTATGTGTGATTATTTGTAAGGAATGATTAATTTTCATTTCGGGAAAGAATTACGCAGTTTTTCGCGTCTTGCGTAGGTAGATTTAAAGAGTAGGTAAACTCGTATCTCGATGATAAGTTGCCTATCAGCATACGATTGAATATTTTAACGTGTACATCAGATATTGGTCATATTTTGTGATTAGTTTCATTACTTATATTCGATAAATTTTAGAGAAATCTTTAAAACGATGAGGACAGAATTGGTCAATTTTTCACGGAGTCCTCTTAAAGTAAGATGCTGGATTCTATCTCACCTCACCTCTATGGACTGCCCCAATAGAGTCGCTTGACTTTAATCGATTAGACACACCCTAGTACATCCTAAGCTTTGCTACGTAGCATGTCTCAGGTGGAAAAGCACCCTTACTCCGCCACCCAGATGCAAACATACCTAGGTATTGCATCTCTTTACGTTGATTGCTTGTTGAGGGAATAGGGCAATTTTATGCGCGTGAGTTTGGCTTTTGTGATCGTAATTTCTTAATCTGCTTGAATTATGTAACTGAAATGAACAACAGTTATGATGCTGTTATGAGCTGAATAATGAAGAACGAACCTTACCTACCTATATACGATTACCTATAGAATCTAAGATATTTTTTGTAAACAAAGGTATGAAAACTTAACAAAAACCGATAACAACAGAAAATAACAAGTTAACATCAGTACTATCAGAAGAACAAAAACTTCAGTAATAAGGAGCAGCAGACGAATGATGAATGAGGAATGAATTATGAATGAAAAATATCGAATCCCAAAATGGTTTCGAACCTCTGCGATTTGCTGCGATGCAGAGCGTAGAATAAATTCTCCATCGATTATTTATTTAGTCCCTTTGCTTGTTAAAAATAGACCTATAGGATTCTAGAATACCTAGTTATATTTATTCTCTACTGAATGCTACCCTTGGCTTGCGCACAAGTTCGTTCTTCATTATTCAGCTCATAACAGCATCATAACTGTTGTTCATTTCAGTTACATAATTCAAGCAGATTAAGAAATTACGATCACAAAAGCCAAACTCACGCGCATAAAATTGCCCTATTCGCTCAACAAGCAATCAACGTAAAGAGATGCAATACCTAGGTATGTTTGCATCTGGGTGGCGGAGTAAGGGTGCTTTTCCACCTGAGACATGCTACGTAGCAAAGCTTAGGATGTACTAGGGTGTGTCTAATCGATTAAAGTCAAGCGACTCTATTGGGGCAGTCCATAGAGGTGAGGTGAGATAGAATCCAGCATCTTACTTTAAGAGGACTCCGTGAAAAATTGACCAATTCTGTCCTCATCGTTTTAAAGATTTCTCTAAAATTTATCGAATATAAGTAATGAAACTAATCACAAAATATGACCAATATCTGATGTAGACGTTAAAATACTCAATTTTACAATATTTTATGTAGTTTTCTAATAACAAATTACTATATAAAATACCACAAATGAGCGCTGGATTTTAACCCTAATAATAAAGAAATAAAAATAAATTTATATAAATATTTACGTTTCCATGATGACAGGCCATATAGTGACCCGGTCCTTTGGGAGGCATGCGTGGAGCCGAAGCCAACAGCACAGAGGCCCTTTATGAGAATTAATCTAAAGGCGAGAGCTACACATAGCGGGTATCATCCTTGGTTGCACAATATGATACACTCGAAGATGATATCCGCCAGGTGTAGAGACTATTGCAAAGGAAAATGAAAAAAACAAAAAAGCCATGTTATTTTGGTGAATGGATGGACTAGGTAATTGGGCTATGGGGGAAACTATGGACGGCTGCCATAAACATACTCTCAATACTG
Organism: Eupithecia insigniata; assembly: GCA_947859395.1. Classification (NCBI taxonomy): domain Eukaryota; kingdom Metazoa; phylum Arthropoda; class Insecta; order Lepidoptera; family Geometridae; genus Eupithecia; species Eupithecia insigniata. The sequence goes on along the minus strand of OX401995.1, from coordinate 6,962,689 downwards.
TTACAAGCGGCAGACGGTGGCTTGCCAAATGCTGGATGGGTTCCTCAAAATGTTGGCGTAAATGCCGGTAAAGGAACAACATCGGTGCAAACGACTAAGGGGTGTCGAGAGGTGCGGCCCCGATTTCACCATCACGAAGACACGTGAGCAGGCTTCCTCGTTATTATGCCATTAGACACTTCCACCCTCGAGTCTACATCCTAAGATGCATCTCTCGCGACTCCACTCAGACCGGCCAATGAAGGGATGCAAGAGGTGGGGATCTGGTTCTCTTCGAGAACCAGGAACTTCCCCCGGAGCACTCGGTATACTCATGGTGTCGCTACTCACCAATAGCTCGCCACAAGCTGCCTTGCAGGTATATTTTCGTAATGATTAAATGATTCAATACAATAATAATAAACCCCAAATATACACATTTTTGTAAAACGCCTTGCGCCTTGCGGCCTGGCCTTGCTATTGGAACAAATTTATATTTTTCTAAAACGATTTCAACCTTATTGGTCATGTTTCGATCTACGTACGGTCATGTGCGGTGCGGATAGAATTGGGCAATTTTTCACCGAGTCCCCTTAAATGCGAAAGATGGGATGGATGTTTGATAACTCTTCAAGCAAGAATTGAACACGGGTAGGTATAGGTTCATAAATGCTAATTTTTTTTAACGCGTGCTATGTCGCTGGCCAAAAGCTAGTTTCACGTAATTCTGCAGCCGTATCACATTTTTGGAAATAAGCCCTTAGAATCCTGTTTTAATAACCTTTTCATATGAAATACTATTTATAAACTTAGGTAGAGGCGCGCGCAACTACAAACTAAACATTTCAAATGTTAATAGTTTATAGATCAAAAAGTCAATGATTTCTCCTATAGCTATTCCCAGGGCGTTGGCGCATCATAAAATAATTCAGACAATTGGGGCCGTCACGGACGATGCGCAGGAGTGCCCCTCACACACAATGCTTCCGTTCAATTGCCAATCGGGATCGAGAACATCGATTGTCCTGAAAACTGCATTTTTCAACTTGAACAAATTCGTTATCCGAAGATTTTTCAGATTGAAGATCGAAAAACGACTTAGCCAAATATTCAAACGCAACGCATTATTTAACCGTCTCAGGTCACGTTATTTATCCGAATTATGACAGTTTTAATCTGAGTTGCATTAGACTATTTGGAGGTTCGAAACTTAGGTAACCCAACTGTAATGTGTGTACCTACCTACCTAACAGTTATCCAAAAACTAAAAATGTTAGAAGTTTTTCCTTAGGTCATGTCATGATTTTGATCTCAACTTGACGCAATTAGTGAAAACTTAACAATTAAAATAAGAAATTGCAAATCTCGTATTTACCTACCTACCGACTCAACATGCATCAAGTGGAGGGAACTAATGACCAATAGAATTCCCATGAACCGCCATTGGTCACCCGTCAATTGGTCGAAGTTTTAAACTTCAGTTCTGCCAGTTCGCGAAGTTTTCTCGGACTCCAGGGGGCAATTAGGAGGAATTAGTTTGACCTCCCGCTAATTAAGATGGTTGACTCGGGCCTGGTTGATGCGAGTTACTTTGCTAGATAATTGTAAGATCAAGATAAATGCGAGACTTCAGGAAGGTTTGCTAAGTAGAAAAGTGCTAAAGCAATTATTTTATAATATCAAAGCTATGCCACTTTCAAGAAAAAAATATTGCTATAGCATAAGGCACCTACACCTACCTATATACTAACCAAATTTGATGTACAATGTTTGTAAGGAAACCGCCCGTACTTAACCTAAAATTCACTCTGTTGCCTCGTCTCTTTATATGAAATTAACATTACTTGTCGATTTGTGACCCTTCCTTCAATAAATATTGTTTACAATGTAGGTAGAATAGTTGTACAAATATATTACTATCTGAAACTCCAAGCAAGTGAGATTTATTTTTCTGTGTCGTGGTATGTTAACCAATATTTGACATCAATTTTGGCTAGTGTATAACAGAAGTAGGGCTCATAGGAACAAAGGACTTTATCATTATCATCCGCAACGACCGCAACGCGGCTTCACTCACAGCTCCAAACTCAAGTAAACAAGTCCGAAGTTACTTGAGACATACCGATGGACCTAAATCAAAATATTCGGAATGAATAAGCAGAAAAAAGACAGTGAATCACATCGTAATAAATAGCTATAAGTGGATTGACGTACGTACCTACAGGTACTTTCAGATAACAGAATATAGGTAGCTATCTTTTCAGTTACCTTGAAGAAATAATCTGTGACCGCGCCAAATTACTAAAATAAAGTAACTTTATCTTGAAGAGCACTATCATGGGCATACACTCCCGAGTTATGATGAACAATCAAATCTCAATTAGTTTTAGTAGGGCACGGCCAAATGTTGATTGGGGTCTCTACTAAGAACCAAAAACATTATTTCTACTTTTCTATAGTACTATTTCTATATATTTCATTTAATTTAAAATTTTCAAGCGGTTCAATAATAAATAGAAACTCAAATTTGAAGAAACATTTGTGTTCTTTAATTTACATATCGAATAAAAGCTTAAATGGGCTCCGTGAAAAATTGTTCAATTCTATTCTTATCTTATTTCAGAGATTTCTCTTAAACTAATCAAAGTAATGAAACTAATTACACGATATTTTTTTTAAATTTCTTGTGTAGTTTTATAATAAACCTCACAGGAAATAGAAAACGTCAAATGAATTCATTTCCTTTAACAGAGTACCTACTTCCCCGTTCGACCCAAAACATTTGATTTAATTTCCCCTGTCTACGAACTTATTCCTAATTCCTATTGTTTAAATTTAAATAAATAACACTGTGAAACACTGAAGTAGAAGGGTCAGCAAATAAAGAAATTGTGCTCATTATATATATTTTTATTTATAAAACACAACTAGTTTTAGAGCGCTTTTTACTAGATGTTCTTCAAAAACTTTGTCGATTTACAAAACAAAGTTTCAGGCTTAAATCCATAATGTTTTGTTTGTTTCCGCCTGAAAACATGTTTTTATACGTTTAGGATGCTGGCAGTTTCAAGATCTAACGAAATCTATGCCTTAGTGCCACGAAATATTTGATGTGAGAAAGTTAGATGTACAGTTAGATATTTTGTTTAAATCTGTTTAGTTTAATCACTGTGACTTCGATTTTTAGATTGGGTTGAACGGAGCATATGTTTTGGGTAGAATTGAGAAAAATAATATTAGAGTGTAAAAATTGTGAATTGAACGGGGAATCAATCCATTAAAATATTGTCGTAAGTATTAATGGATTTAATGCAATAATAATAAAACCCCAAAAAAGCACATTTATTATTGTAAAGCGCCTTGTGAAATAATTGGAGCTTGATATTTTTCCAAACAATTTCAACCATAATGGTCATAATTTTGATATGATAGGTATTGGTTAAGTATATTTTGTAATTTGTTTCATTACTTATATTAGATTCGGTTTAGATAAATATTTTAAACGGAAACGGAAACAGAACTGGCCAATTTTTCACGGAGCCCCCTTAAATTTATTATGACTTTTCGATGGCCTCTACCTAAACAAAAGTTAGACCTAAATCTAGACATAATGAAAGATAAACCCGCCTGTTTCATTGCCATTGCCAGGTTAGGTGGCTCTATAGTCCATAGCAATTTTCCAAACAAAAGCATTCAATGAAGGTAGGTAAGGTACAACTGTATGGAGAGACATTGACAGACTGGCTGTAACCACCGAAGGATGCTACTCATTATACTGCAACACACCATTATTGCATTACTATAAAACCCTCTAATTTGTTATTATTTTGCCTCCATTATTCCCATTATCTCTGCTGACACAGGCTAAGAATAAAGTTTTACATTGTCACCACGGTGACCGCGGCGTGACGCAGGGAAAATTATAGGTGCGGTACTGTTGAATATCTACCTAATTGTAGGCAGGAGGATTTTCAGAAAATAGTTTCCGGCCACGTCTGTTGTATATGTACCTATATCTATACTATGTAAGTACACAAGTATTTTATTAGCGGTAATAAGCTGCCAAAGCATGATATTACAGACTGATTCAGTAATTCGTGGTTGTAAAATAAAATAAAAAAGCTACCTCATTGGCCTGATGTTTGGGAAGATAAAGTGGACTCAGACTTTCATTGCGGTACAACCGGCTGCAATAAGAACGAAGTTATAAGTAGGTACGTTAAAATCCACCATTTTTTTTGTATACATAAAAAAATTGCAGCATCTGTGAAGTACAGATTCCATTTTTCCAATTTTGATGAAGTCTTGTAATATGCTCGTAACTTAGACCTTTAGGGCTACGGGTTTTTAGTGTCAGTATGAACATCTTTACGTTGCTATTTTTTTTGGATTATGATTTGTCAGACCACCTTCGCGAGAGGAGTTACAATGTGCCCTTCCATGGTCCATAGTAATATCTAGTGTCAGAAAAAACTGAAAAGGAGAGAGGACATTGTCCTACAGTGGGTTAAAACAAAAATAATGAATGATTAATTATTATTATTTATCTATAAAACATAGCTGAGAACCGCTACTTGTGGCGTCGTATTGTGGAGGCCTATGTCCACTAGTGGACGTGTATGGGCTGTTAAGATGATGATGATCTATAAAACAGTCCAACATCTCAGGTTTTTTTTTCATGATTATCATTATATTTCCGATAAAACTTGGAAGTGCTTTAACCGATAGGTCTAGCGATAAACCTAGGCGTCTCTTTGCCTCAAGAATCGCAGATACTCAGATTTCCAGGACAAAGAACTAGAAACTCGAGCCTATAAAACTGCATCGGAGTAGGTAGGTATGTAGGTAATAGGCATCACTGTTTACGCTCTTGATAATGCACTCGAGTTGATAACAATAGGGTAAAGGTATATTGTAATGTCCATGATTAGGTAAGTACATACTTAGGTAACGAATTTAGAGTACGTAGGGTACTCTGAATTTAGAGTACCCTTTAGAGATAGAGTACCCGTTAACTGTTTATTTTTATTCAAAGAGTCATGTAGACTATTTCGATGTTCTCGAAAAAACAGAGGTAAATGGGCAACTGCAAAATCGGTAGACCATCGATTAGTTTATGCTAGAGTATTCCTACACTCTAGCTAGACGCTTCTTCAACAGATTCGAAGTAGATGGCCCAATAAGACCTCAATTTACTTTCGACTAAATATAATTTTTGTTCGCAAAAGCCTAGCGAGTGGGAGAACTCTACCATATTAACTATCAAAGCGTTTGCCTCGCTTGGCTTAACATTATGCGTCTGAGAAAACGACTAATTGTAAGTACATTACATACTTACCTATTTTTATGTAGGTATGTATAAATAAAGTGACACAGACAAATTAGGTTAAACCAAAGATCCACGTTCTGTAGGTAAAACTCGGTTAAAACAGGGTTAAACCAACAGTTTTCATGCCCAGTAATTTTGAGTATCAACATGTAATTAACGTATCGTGTTATCATAATTTTCATGCTTATCTCAACTTATCACCGCTACGTAGAAAGAGGTTTTCGTAACACTGAAAACTGAATTGTTGTGTTGCATACTAAAACCAACAGTGAAAGTACCTTAATACCACCTCGTTCTTTATTTTACAACGAATCGTGTGGATGGGTCTGGTAGATGATTGGATATCATCAGCACTGTTTTAATGATGATTCGTATACTTATTTAATATAAACGCATTTGTATACAATCACTCAAGAATCATGAAAAATCCTCGAGAATATTATAGTGTAGGTATATAGCACAAATAGCATAACGATATCTGTCCAGACGGACATTTTAAATAAGCACAAGGGAAATCATTCAATTATTGTCTGTGACCTTTTATTGCTGGAGAAGGACTGACTCATACTTACGACTCTAGAAAGTATAAATCAACAAAGAAAATTACTTGGATTTTGAACTACGAAAAAACTAAACTTCTTATTCTTAGGGTCCAAAACTCCCTGTCTCAGTATGTTGCTCTACAAAATATTTGGAGCAACGCTTGAGTAACGCTAGTGAAGATGACCTATGGTTTATAATTTAAATATTCTTCTATAGCATAGACACATATCATATATATTATATATATGCATAAGTATAGCATAAAAAAAAGCTTGAAGAGAGCTCTGAGTGTGTGTGTGTTCCTCAAGCGATACATTTTTGTATACCCACTCACCTATCTGTCTGGGGTGAACAGCTATGATAACCCCTGCATCTCAGAAATGTAAATGACTGCTGTAGGTAGGTGAAGCCTGGCCTTACGACCCAAAGAGACAGAACTCATTGATACCAATAATGCTTCGCTTATAACAGAAAGGGAAAATTATTACTATTATTGGGCATGAACCCATGATGGCTGATTATAACTCACTATAGTTGCTGTTCGCGAGTTCGCTTTCGGGGTAGGTATAGGTACCTATTGAAAACGTAGGCTATGTCACTCAGAGAATTTGAAATTAAACCCGTAGTTCCGGAGATCTTTCTGTCCGGGTGTGCCTAAAACGGAGTCTGGCTAAGGTAGATAAACCACAAGAGATCTGAAATCCCTGAAAACAATGATTGTGTACTTTCAACAAATATTGCATGTTTGTGGGAAATATATGTATATATAGGTCCTCTGCCTCATAGGTACCTCCAACCTATTACAATACCTACAAAAAATATTGTATACAAACAAAAACAAATTGAAAATTTACATTACAAAAGACATGTACGGAGAGCAGCATCAGTTGGTAACCCCTTTAACGTTTACATTACTACCGCTAGAGGGTTACCAATTGATGCTGCTCTCTGTACCTACAATGGGCGGTTTGATCGCCCATTGTAGGTTGATCGTAAGTTGATCTCTTCCAGGAATCTAGTATTGGGAATTATCCGGGCCGATTCTCAAAATGATTCCCATACTCAACACAGGTAGCAACATTCATCATCATCGGCGTATATTAGTTAACTGCTGGACGTAGGCCTCCCCTATTGAGCGCCATAGATAGCGCCCTGTCTTCAGCTTGCCCATTATCCCCGCGGTTTTGTTCTATAACACGTGAGCGAATCTGCGAACAAAAACGACTTTGATAATAAAAATGGATTCTCTTGTTTCAGACTAAGCAATGTCACGTTAGTTCTAGCACTGTTTATCTCTTACAACTGGGCTAAAGAGCTGACCGAGATAGAGGCGTTGTCTTCCAAACCAAACCACTGCACCTACGAGTACGCGTATGATATGTATGGAGCCCATTGCGCCGGACTTCGTCTCAACAAGCTGCCGAATCTACGTACTAGCATTGAGGTGCGTGGTTCGTCCATTGAGCAACACTAGATAAGCTAATCTATGTTATTTTATTCCAATATCTAAGATAGCGGTTTCCTTATTCAAATCTATTTAATGTAGATTGCGATGTTCACGAGTTTTCGTAAATCGGTTCGAGTCTGATATGGATAAAACTGAGAACTTATTTAAACACATATATGCGGTGATTTTAACTAGGTACCTATACCAAAGTACATATATACTTAATTTTGCTATGAGATCCATTTAATTTTTTAAAATAACTCTACATTTTCCATTACAGATCCTGGACTTCAGCGATAACAAGCTTCAGGAATTAGAAGCAGACACTTTCTCAGGGTATTCCAGCTTAAAATACCTGTATTTAGCCGATAATCAAATCTATCTCATAGAAGAAGAAGCTCTAACATCGCTAACAAGCTTGCAAACGCTTGATCTTTCAAATAACGTAATTTTGGAACTGCCCAACTCCTTATTTCAACTACCCTCTTTACGCAAGCTGAGCCTCAAAGGGAATCCTTTACTACACAAAAATATCCAAGAGCTTTCATTACAAAAACCAATAAAAGCACCTTTGGAAAGATTGGATATATCAAACTGTAAGATAAGGGAGTTACCGGACTGGGGTAGTCTCCCGTTGTTAAGTTTCTACAACATCTCACACAATCCTCTGACAAAGCTTGATGCTGGTCATTTCGCTGCGATGTGCGACCTTTCTCAAGTAGACTTGACGGAGTCCTTGGACAAGATGAAGTTATGTGACATGCGGGCAACTATATCTTGGTTTCAAGCGAGACACGTGTCGTTCCTGCTAGCCGACTACACGAGGTTGAATACGAGAGGTGGGTTATCTTTACGTGCTTTCAAACTATCCCATTATCTGCCGCAGCCTTAGACCGTCGCAGCAATTAATCCATTAATTCGTTCTATTTGTTTGCAGAATTCGAGAGCTGTCGGGTAATAGACGAGTTAGAAACCTACAATGCTACTTATCATCGATGTAAATCGTTATACGTACAGGTAAAACATCTATAAATTCACGTGAGTCAATCAAGACCCGCGATAGAGCATCAGCCGTTAGGAAAGAAACGAGCGGTGCAATAGCAATATGTATTTTTACACGAACCACTGGGTATCGATGCTTTTTATCCCTTACACCTATACCTACTCGTATCTCTGACATTATCAAACCTGCAGACTTGCAATTTTGCATGTCTCTAACGTTTATTTCAAAACTAAATTAAGCAAACTTACCGAGTTTCTTTTTATTTTCAGGTCCAGAATAAAAGGGCATCCAGGCGTACGTGGCTGACGATCGGCGGAGGGCTCGCAGGTTTCCTCGTAGGCTTCATTCTGCTGCTGTACATCATGCATCGACATAACGTACGGCAGACGAAGACGACAGCCGAGAAGATCCAACAGCAGAAAGCTACCCGGGTCGCCGAAAAAGATGGTAGTGCTGTTCTACTGAACGATGTCTCATGAACTGAGACCGATAGACACCAATGGTGTCGATTCTGTGGTGATAAAATCTATACCAAGTAGCCTAAAGATGGTACCGTTTCTTTTTTCGATCGTAAAAAAGGGACGGCAATATTTTGGGCCTTTAGCCAATAGTTTAGGTTTTAGTGCCAACAGAATCACCACTATTTAAGACTGTTAAAAGTGTGATTCGTATTATACACCAAATATAAAGTTCAGGTCAGCTTAATTGCCTTGATTTGATGAACGCCTTTCTTCGCAATGGAAGTGTTGGTATTCTACCTAAAGTAATAGCACTGTAGTTAACTCGGTAACTTTCTGTTATGGATTGTGTAGGTGACTAAGGCGAATTAGTCACAAAACTAAAATTTGTCAGATATTCTGACCATTAGGTATATTAAAACTATATTTAATATAAGAATTATTTTATGAAGAGATTGTATATTTTTAACGCGAGAAACAGTCGTTTAAGCTATTTTGTTTAGTTGTTAAGGTGCTGTTTTTTTATTGTGATCTCGTTGTGCGTCTACAAGTTTGCTTTATTGTACCTACATAACGGAAACTTAGATACATAATACCTGTCACAATATATTGTGTCAGTTTATTTTGTCACAACTACATTATTTTTTTTATCATATTTAGCAAACACAATGTATGCTAGAGTGGAGGCTTTGAAGAGTTAACCAGATTTCTCGTGCTTGTATTTTTTTACCAAATACCCTTAGACTTCCAAAGTTATTCTTGTAGAAATACGTAGGTATAAGGTACCCTCTGAATACCAAATAACTTTACTTGCCAAAGATGAAATTTATTAAGTTTTCACATTTATATGTGAACATTATGTTATTAAGTTTTCAACTTTTGAGTGTAAGGTACACTAATAAGGAAATGGTTGTATTTTATAATTGCAAGTTTAAATAACTGTGATAGAAATTAAAATGGTTTTTTATAATGAGAAAGAATTGTTTGATTTGAGGTGCAAGATTGAGTAATGTCTGGTCATCAGGTGTTCTAGTAAAATAGCTTAAAGTGCATCGAAAGTCATGGTAGTTGAGATTGAAGGCCAAATAGTGAAAACCTTGATGATAAATGAAATGCGAGAATCCTTTGAAAAATGAATTATGTATAATAAATGAAATTAACACACTGAATTAAACGGTCAAGCTAATAATATGATGCATTTAAATGCTACTTTGATTTTATGATAAAACATTTCCAACTCAACATAATGTTTAAACTAAACAAAACAAATAAGAGAGACAGCTTTGCAGGAGCGCTTCCAAGAGTTGGCACCTTCAGTTGACCTCACCTACTGGTCCGTGAGGATGCATCGATGCCAGCTTCAGGGTTTGTCCGTTGTTGTCCAAATGTCCAAGATTCGGGAAATGTTTGGTGGATCTCAAGTGTCTTTCTTTTCACTTTCGTTCACTGATTTTGCGGTTGGTAAGTTCGCTTCTTTCTCTTTTGCTATGCGCTGTTTACTGAATTTACCCATGCCCGGCTGGTAGATGACTAGGCTGGGGCGGTCCTAAAACAATAAAATGTGACGCGTGGCTATAAGGAATTCCATCCAAACAGAGTACTGCGTTTAAATCGGAGAAAAGTTATCAACTATTTCCTATAGTTAGATTTTATTTCTGGAAATAATACGCGGTCTTGATGGGTCTTTAGTCAACTGAGGCCGCTCGAACTGATCCCGCGGGATCAGTTGACCTAATGAATATTTGAATCAGGCAACTGATCCAATTAATACATTTTATGATTGTATAGACCCGTAAAAAAGTGTTTGAACATATACACCACAGTAGACTTTGTTGCTGCTAAACAAGCAATTCAATAAAATCACCATGTTTTTACATTATGAATTATAGTTACCGTACAATCGATTTTCGGTGAGAATAATGGTTGAATCTTATTTATACCATATCACAGCAGAAAAAGTAGCACACAAATATATTTTTAAAAACCCTCTATGTATAAATAAATAAATAAAGCTCGACAATTCACACAGCATCATCTCTAGCCCAACGCTAAGCAGAGTTTGTGTTATTTGTGGATATTACATGACTGATCGATATACGTATTTAATACATTATACTACGTAGATATACATATGTATATTATTGATCATACATAGAAAACACCCAGAACAAATATGTATCTACAGATCGTACAAACATTTGTCACTGAGAGGTAGATACGCGCCGGGCCGAGATCTAATGTCGAAGGTACTTCGCACCTCGGAAAACGCTCTATCAACGTAAATGAATACAAAAAAAGCTATCTCGTAGAATCTGCGCAAAGGTCCTATTGAAGATAGAAACCTAAAAGAGGCTGCATGTCAGATAACATACCTTGTTTCTAATTCTCCTCTCCGTACGGCGATCAGCATCGCTCTTGTCCTTTTCTTCTGAACCATCTCTATCTGTGTCAGTAGATCTGCCCCTATCATCAATGTTCAGAGATTTCTGCCTCTTAAAGGGAGACTCTTCTTTAGGAGTATCTGAACAATCCAAACTGTTCCTGCGAATTTTCGGAAAAGGCTTCTCAGAAACATTGTCGTTGGAATCTTTGTGCGTCTCTTTATCTTCTATCTTCGCTTTCTTGTCCATGCTTTCTATAAGTTTGGTCAGATCGTCTGTTTTCACGTGGGGAAGTTGAGTGAACGGCTTAATGTCATCCTGGTTGATCTTAGATTTCACGTCGGAGGACATAATCTTATTAATAGCGGCCTGTTTGTCAGATTTAGCAACTTCGTTCTGCTTTATCCTCTCTTTTCTCGTGTCGCTGTATTTCTTGCTCTTTTGCTCGCGGGGAGATTCTTTGTTCTTGTCCCGCTTTTCCTTTTTGTATCCTTTATCGGAGTCGTCACCGTCATCGTCATTTCCGAATGACTTTTCATCTCTTTTCTTCTTGTCATTAACGAAACTAGAACCAGATTTACGATCTTTGTATGTTTTATTTTCAAATACAGACCCTTCTTTCTCATACTCATCTCTGTCATTTTTATCCTTATCCCAGTCCCTGGATTTAATTTTCTTCACGTCGTTTTCATAATCTTCTTCCTGAAATGGTTATGAAGGTATGTAACATGTGTTGTGTTTAAAGCTATAGAAAACGACTATTACCACCTACAATGATACAACTAATATTGATACCAGGTGAAATTAAATGAATTTAAAAATAAGACTAATTAAGGAAGAAGACTATTTACAATATTAGAATGAAGAAATATTTAGTAACAATTCCGCGTATAACCTTCTCTGATAGTATTCATCAAAGTAAGTTGTCTACTAGTTTCGTCTCTCCACGAGACATCTTCAGGACACCACAATACTCGACCTTGACATTGAGATTGGTAAGCACAGCAACACCGACAGAGTCCCGCCAGTGATGTTGCCTCTCCGAGCTCCGCGCGCCAAGTGAAGCATTGCCCGCAAAACCCCCCTTTATATAGTCACGGATCAAACAGTGCGCACACAAAGTTCATAGTGTGTGTGTGGCAGTACTATTGTTTGAAAAGATTCGTAATAACGGTGACCTAGGCAAACCTGTACTAAGTTCATTCAACAGTGTATTATTACTATATTTTGTAATTTCTAAATTTTCTAAGACTGACATCCTAAATCCCTTATCACAAGTATGTAAAATAGAAAAACAATGATTTTGACTTAAAGAATGACCAGATTCCAATAAATGTTTTGCAAAGTTAGATTTTTCTGGATAATTGTTTCTATAAGCAGCTAAATGTTCTTTATACCTAACCTGAAAACTACGACCCGTTTGACCTACATAAATACCATTACATTCGTCACATACCAACTTATAAACACCCGATTTTTTATTGTTATCTAACATATACAAAATCATTGTTTTTCTATTTTACATACTTGTGATAAGGGATTTAGGATGTCAGTCTTAGAAAATTTAGAAATTACAAAATATAGTAATAATACACTGTTGAATGAACTTAGTACAGGTTTGCCTAGGTCACCGTTATTACGAATCTTTTCAAACAATAGTACTGCCACACACACACTATGAACTTTGTGTGCGCACTGTTTGATCCGTGACTATATAAAGGGGGGTTTTGCGGGCAATGCTTCACTTGGCGCGCGGAGCTCGGAGAGGCAACATCACTGGCGGGACTCTGTCGGTGTTGCTGTGCTTACCAATCTCAATGTCAAGGTCGAGTATTGTGGTGTCCTGAAGATGTCTCGTGGAGAGACGAAACTAGTAGACAACTTACTTTGATGAATACTATCAGAGAAGGTTATACGCGGAATTGTTACTAAATATTTCTTCATTCTAATATTGTGCAATGGATTTCCGCAAAGTAACGCCTGAATCTATTATTTAAGAAGACTATTTAGTTAAATTCTTGCCATTACATAAAATCTGATACATACCTACGCAATATAAGATGGATAGCTAAATACCTTGAGCAGTATATTTATGAATGAACAATTTTGAATTCTATTGTGATTTTCTTTAACTAGACAAGGAACAAAAAATTGGCACCTCAAAAACTGTATCGCCACCACTTTTCTGACTCTCGGGATTATCTTTTTTGTCACACAATTTCGGCGAAGTTAAGGTAAAAGTGTTATGAGTTTTCATAGATAAAGCTGGGAAATGTGAGTCCCAATCAGAGTCTGTGCTTATAAACTCATCAGAGCCATGAGATGTCTTCAACTCTTTTTTATTATGCAGACATTTAGCTTTAGTTTTGTGGTACACTCTTTGCTCTCCGAACCAAATAGTGCTTGTTTGAGTCTGATCACAGTTCTCACTGTTTATCTCTTCCTCGGATAAATCACCAGATTTCTATAGAATGTTTGCCTTTTACCTATAAACCTTGCTTAACTTTAGCAATTGCAGTATTTTGACGTCTTCTTAAACCATCTGCTTACCTATTGCTGGAGCTGAGCAAGGATTATGAGTAAGGGTTTGGTTTAGGTTGCCGAGTTTAATGTTATACACAAAACCAGTGGTATATCATAGGCCATAATCAAATTAAATTATCAGCACACTAACATAATAATGACGTAAGTTGGATGGATGGATCTGTTGCCTCTTCACTCCAAAGTTACTAGATGGATCAGGCTGAAAGGGCATAGCCAGCTAAGGATGGGTGAGCGGCCCCCACGCGGATTCGTTCCAAATTATGGCCAAATATTGTGTCTGATGGATCTGTTACACCCTCATCCCAAATTTCAACCTTTTTACACTAGGAACAAAGATAAAAATACAACTAGTATTTTAAGTGACTATTTTTTTTCTCAGGATCTAAAAGAGCGATTTTTATGAAAAAAATATATGTTGTAAATTATATTCAAGGCAATTTATAGAAAAAATCAAGAAGGCGCTGTGTCATTTACCTTACTGGCCAATGAAGATTTTAACTGCCACCCTTAATCATCGCCACTCACTATCATCACCATACCTATTGTGTGTAACTATAAATGCGGTGTGTCGCGTCTTGAGGACAAAATATTAACTTAAAATACTAGTTGTATTTTTATCTTTGTTCCTACTGTACTGTGTACTGTGCTACAAGGTTGTAATTTGGGGTGAGTGAGGGTGAAATCATCATACACAACATTTGGCCAAAATTTGGAACAAATCCGCGAGGAGGCCGGCCGGCTATGCCCTTTGGCATACAAGTAGTACTAAATCTAGAATAACATACATATATATATATATATATATATATATTATATTAGTCTACTTTTTATTTAGAAAAGAGTGTAAACAAGCAAACTTATTTGTAATAATTTGCTGCAATATTAGAATGAAGAAATATTTAGTAACAATTCCGCGTATAACCTTCTCTGATAGTATTCATCAAAGTAAGTAAGGTCGAGTATTGTGGGGTCCTGAAGATGTCTCGTGGAGAGACGAAACTAGTAGACAACTTACTTTGATGAATACTATCAGAGAAGGTTATACGCGGAATTGTTACTAAATATTTCTTCATTCTAATATTGTGCAATGGATTTCCGCAAAGTAACGCGTGAATCTATTATTTATAATTTGCTGATTCAGTTTTCTCTCAACCACGGCTGATATAACCGTTAACCAAACTTGAATTTTGAATAAAATTAAGGTTGATCCTGTAGAACCCCATGTATTTACCAGACTATCAAAGGAGTGATAACATAATACACGTAATATCCATTTACCTTTATGGGGCTATCCTTTCCCTTTCTCTCAATCCTCATCTTTCTCTTATCATTCTCTCTCCTGCGGCGCTCGTCACGGCCACGCTTGTCAGGTTTGCGAGCAGCGAGGTAGTCCAGCAGTGGAGTTGATTGGACTTTCTTGTCATTTGCTGAAAATTTTGATAGATACCCACAGAATTACATAAGCATAGTTCTAGGCACCTTGTCTTTAACATAATTTATGTCTCAGTAGTATAGAATATTGACCCCTCCAACACAACCCGTGGATGTCGTAAGAGCCGACTGAGGGAACCTACCAGAGGAAGGGCAGCAGCTTCCTTCGTATTTCGAGTATTTTTCAAAACCAACACTGCGATCACCAATCCGCCTGCCAAGCGTGGTGATTATGGCAAATCCCCCCTACATGGGAGACCATCCATGGACCGACGACATCGTAACGGTCGCAGGGAGTCGATGGATGGAGGCGGCTCAGGACCGCTATTTGTGGCGTCGTACGGGGGAGGCCTATGTCCAGCAGTGGACGTGTATGGGCTGATGATGATGATTATGATACAAAAAATAATAATGGCAAAACTGCAGGTGAAGATTACTATAGATTAAAATAATTATTATAGTCTCCTATAGCACTAAACACTACTAGGTTTAACAATTGATCTTATTTTAATTGAAGTATTTTAAAAAATCTTTGACAGTCAGACTCATCAGACTGTGTAATCTTCACTGCTAGGCATAGTAGGGTAGGTGCGACTGTTAGGCGTCCAGGCCCCTATCTCGACCTGTCATGGCACTACTGGTATATTTTTTTCGGAATTTTTTATCTTGCACCCTCCCGCATAGATATTAACTTTTTTCACCAACATAATGTCTAAGTTACGCACACAAGCAAACTTCACATCACAAGTATCAGCAAAATAATTACAACAAAACAAATCAATTTGTGGTCAATCATCAACAACGCCAATCGTGTCGAAATCACCAAAAAATAATTGAAGCGTGTCGCATCGCAAGTTCAACAGTTAGTTTTATACTGTTTTTAAAGCATTTCAGAGTTGGTGATTATTAGAAAGACTTCATTTTGGATATAAAAATTATTATTGTGTTGTGTTATTTTGTCCCTTATATAAGAAAAAATTAGTGATATAACGTGGTTGAGAACTGTACCACAATATTTTAAGAAAATCCCGTTTTCGACCGGGGTGGTCGCGAAATGGACATATCGTTTCAATAAAACATTTGATTAAATTTGGACCATATGCTCATTAAGTATCTAAGCACCATATTTCGTCCAGGCTCAGAGCAACGAATCATAGTATAAAGTGAAGAAATTTCTTGTGGTATTGGACAAGGTTAAATGACGACCTGATTTGACCCTAGCTATCTGATTTCGACCCTAGCTATATTGATTATGTAAACCTGACAGTAATCTCAATAAAATTGTTTTCACTTCTCTTGCTCAAAAAGTGTATCATAATAGTGTAGCTTAGCGGGCCTAAAACTCAAGTTTAATACCTCGGGCTAAAAAGTATTTTTTCTTTTTAATTTTTGGCTAAAATCATCAGCCCGTACAAAGCATTCGTTCTCTTACATAAAAACTCGACTTCTTGGTGCACCGTCAATCTTTTTTTTTTAAAATAGAACCGTCTTGGTGATGTTTTATGAAGGTTGATTCTTCCCTTCACGGTAGAATGCGAACTGTTTCGTTGCGGGTTAAATAGAGATTAAAAAAAAAGATGGTATTGGCGCTAAATCTCTAGAATTTTCTTCATTCCAAATCACAAACGTTTACGTTTAACTTCCTGACTTTTACTTCCAAATTGTGAACGTGAAAAATGTCATCAAGTGATAGTGAAGATGCTAATATGCAAATGGAAGAAAAGGGCAAAGAAATAATTATGAATCTGTTGCCGACAAAATCACGTGGAATATATTTAAAGAGTTACGAAAATTTTATGAAATGTAGAGATGAGAAACGTGTGGATTCTTTTACAGAAGGGGTTTTTCTCACTTATTTTGATGAATTATCGAAAAAATTCAAATCGTCTCTTTGACTCTTTGGAGCACATATTCTATGTTAAGAATGACCTTACAAACGAAACACGACGTCGATGTTAAAAAATATGTAAATTTAACGGCTTTACTGAAGAAATTGTCCACTGGATACAAGGCAAAAAAAAAAACTAAAGTCTTGACGATACAAGAAATCGAAACATTTTTAAATAACGCTCCAAATAAACAATACTTGGCAACAAAGGTAACCTACTTATGTACTCTACTCAAACTAAATAAATAGATACCTACCTACATACCTAAATTATGTACCTAGGTTATTACGATTATTAACACACTTATTTTTTTGTTCAACAGGTTGCTTTAATTTATGGAATCAGCGGTGCATGCAGAGGAATAGAGCTTGCCAATATAACGCTAGAAGACGTAGAAACGGATACAAACCTACAAGCTGTGAGTCTGCCGAACACGAAAACAAACAAAGAGCGTAAATTTGTCATCAGTGGAGAATACCTTAAAATAGTTAAAGCCTATCAGGAGTTACGTCCCACTAATATTTCAACGAGAAGATTTTTTCTAAATTATCAAAATGGAAAATGCACAAGGCAAGTCATAGGCAAAAATAAATTTGGTAAACATATTGCCACTTATCTAAATTTACCAAATCCGGAACTCTACACGGGCCATTGTTTCCGCAGAACATCAGCGACTCTGTTGGCGGACCCTGGTGCGAATATAACGACATTAAAACGGCACGGTGGATGGAGGTCCGATCAAGTGGCTGAAGGTTATATAGAGGACTCTATACAAAACAAGTATCACGTCACGCAGCGGATTACGGAAGGAATCAATATTCTACCAAACATTACAGAACCCCAAGCATCTACATAGCGGGATTGGATGAATATGTCAACTCAGCTGAAGCCGCACTCAGATCTTAATAATGCAGGAAACTCAAGCATGAGTCGAGTCTCTCCAACTTTTACTCCACAACAATCAACTCAAAATATTATCACATCCCAATCACAGAGAACCGAAATAAACCGGGAAAAACATATCACTAAACATTCAAAATTGCTCTAACTGCACATTTAATTTTTAATAAAATTTCGGAAAATTGTCTAATTTTGAATCGTTTTATTTTCTCGCAATCGAAGTGAAAAGTAGAGTGTCATTATAACCCGGTCTTGTCATCCTGTATAACAACCTCGTATATAATGGGATGGTTTAGTCCCTTGTAAAACAATCTACTATTATATTAAATAATTGAGTTATCAAGTATTGTACATTATACATATTTCATTTAGTTTTACTGCATTAAAAAAAAGGTTTATGTAAAATTATTTAAAATATTTTGGTCGAGAACCAATACATAAAAACAGATATTGACCATCTTCAGATTGAATCCCATCAATGTCAGCTTGTTTAGTATAAATTCATTAAGTACTAATAAACAACGTAACTATATAGGATTACAACGATAACTAATTAATAAACACAAGTTTTAATAAAAATAAATAATACTGGTCAATTCACACAGCATTATCTAGCCCCTAGTTAAAAAGTGCTTGTGTTATGGGTACTAGATAACTGATATACATAATATAATGTATAACCTGGATAGATATTTTTTCTTAAACATAGAAAGCGACCAGAACAGCCAGAACAAATATTTGCAAATCGTACAAACATTTGTCCCGAGGCAGGAATCGAAACCGCAACCTCCTGCGTCGTAGACGGACCTTCGCCCACCACATCACAGAGGTCGTCATAATAAAAGAAAATAAGGAGAAAAAAGCTAAATAAGGCATAATAAAATAAAAAAATAATCTAACTAAATCATAGCTTAGCATAAAATTTCAAGTGACTTTCCAATCAGATATAATGGTGATCTTAAACTAGGGAAAACTGGAATTTTCGGAGAACTGGTAAAATCTCCAATCCAAAAATAGAACTATTTCAATATCTGTATCTGACAACTCCACTAATTGGACGGCAACAGGCGCACTTACCCTACTCTATATGCCTCTCAAACATTGAAGCTATACAAATCACAGGAATGTGTACACATTTTATAAAATTGCATATTTGAAAATGCAGTGTATAAAATATCTTACCATCTGTTATAGGATAGCAATATTCCAGTTTAGGTTGATTTTCCATTTCTGGTTCTTTAGTGAGGTTTTCAATAAACTCTTGGTAGACAGGATCACTTTCAATTGTGCTGCACTTCGGATCCTTCTTTTTTTTCTTCTTAGGAATGCGTTGAAAGGGTGCATACTCTACTATACCTATAAATTCAACACCTGAAAGAGATTTTATAGCTTTTTTACTACTGGACTTGAAATATTTCTGATATGTAAGTAAATATTAGTAGAAAAAGAGAAAGCAAAATATGATTCCATGACAATGTAGGTTACTTGCCTCTCTCATCTAAGAATACATAACCATCAAACTTGTCTCGGAACAAATAAATATCGTCGACGTTGACAAAGTTTATGTAAGCCCTTGTATACAGGTTATTTCCAAGCGATGGGTCTGCTTTGGCAAAGTAGAAATGGTCATGTTCAGGTACAGGTGACACCTGCTCTAAAAATGATTCTTCCGTCATTGTAGGCGGTAGACGTCTCATTATAATCTGAAAGGACTAAAACAATTAGGTAAACGTCTTTGAGGAAGTAGTTCTGGGTGTTTACGTAGAAAATTTATCACTTTGGTCAGAGGTCTCTGTGTCTTCAACTTTTTATATTTATTGTTGTTGACAAATATTTTGCTGCCAGTGTCGGGCTGAGTTTCTTTCGCATCTTGATCTTCGGTCATTTTCACAATTTAGAGAATTTATTTATAGATAACGAGTAAATATGCTAGCATTATGTATTTTACTTGTTTCATTCATGCGTGATGGTAGAGGTGGTGGTGTTTTTTGACAATTTGACAATTTTGACATTACTGACTGACATACTATACATGACATTACAGGCATCTTTTTGAAATTTGTAATTCAAAATAGTTTTTGACACTAGACAACTACATTGACAATCAAGAATATAGGATTTGGGATGTCATCCCGCCATTGGAAACAAAAAAAGAAAGAAGAATTTGACCAGGTGTGTTAGGAGCGTTTTAGAGAGAAAATTCAAATTTATTGCTTTCAGAGCTTTCAGAATTCACCAATTTTGATTTAAATGTGTGTCGTGTTGTCCTTCTAAGGTATTGGTAGGTAGATAACGTAGTTTCTGCAATTTTATCTACTTCATCATAGTCTTTAGGCCTCTTGCCTCGCGGCTCTCGTACGGGTTGGACGTGTTGCTCTGTTTTAATATTTATTAAATAAATTTGAGGCTGTGCCCCCGGGTACTCTGCTGCCTCGCGCTTTGAAGCTGGTGCTGCGCCCCGCTGTCTCTTGGAGTCTCCAGTATTCGCGCTCGGTGGTCTTGCCGTGAGTTGGAATTAAATTTTCTACGACGGCAGAGTTGCACAAAGTCGACGCCTGTGGAGACTTGAACTCGGGACCAATGCTCGGGACCCTCTGCACCGCGGGCGCGTGCAACCACTGCACCAAGAACAAGCTGGCGGTCTACGGGAAATTTACCAACCCTTACGTGACGACGTACTAGCGTCTAGAAGCTATCTATTAGCAACCATACATACTCGATTGCTAATATAAAATATATATATATATATATATTCCGCCTTCCAAAGCTGGCAAAGGCGAAAAGGG
This sequence comes from Eupithecia insigniata, assembly GCA_947859395.1. NCBI lineage: Eukaryota > Metazoa > Arthropoda > Insecta > Lepidoptera > Geometridae > Eupithecia > Eupithecia insigniata. The sequence continues at coordinate 6,941,999 of OX401995.1, read as the reverse complement.
CCAGTCTGCTCCTAGTAGGTCTGAAACGGAGCAGGAATCAGATACAGGCAAAGTCACACGTCGCTCGAGGAGAAGACGAAGTCCCGAAAAAGATCTGGATGCAGTGCTAACTTTCAAACTAACATCATTCAAGCACGATATCACCGAACATATAACTAATCTTTTCACCGGGTTTCAAGAGAAGCAAGACATCAAACTTTCAACCCTGCTGACTGATATGGGTGAACTTAAAAAGGAAGTAATGGAACTAAAAAAAAATAATTCTGAAATTGAGCAAAGCAAAGGGTCTCTACACTCTCCGCAAACTGTGAGATGAGTTTACAAATAAATAGCGAGTTTACCAAACATCTGGAGACGTTGGAAAAACAGCATTTGAAAGATGGGGAACTCATTACGCTTTTGGAGGATAGGCTAGAGGATCTACAGAGAAGCAGCCGCAAAACATCAATAGAAATTAAGAATGTACCGAAGCAATATGGTGAAGATAAAGGACTTATGAAAATGGTACTACAATTAGGTAAATCTATTGACTGTAGTATAAATTCGACGTACATAAGGGACATATATAGAGCACGGGAAACGAAGAATGGACAGAAGAACACCCCGATAATAGTTGAATTTTGCTCTACGGTTGCTAACGCTGAAATCCTTAAAAAATCTAAAACATATAACATCCGAAACAAAGAAAAACTGCGTGCTAAAAACCTAGGATTTACAAAGAATGAAGAGACATCAATATTTGTATCGGAGCATTTGACCGTAAAAGCATCCCGTCTCTTTTTCCTGGCCAGAGATCTAGCCAAATCAAAAGGTTATAAGTTCTGTTGGACATCCTATGGCCGCATCTACGTGAGACATGATGAAAATTCACCGATAATAATGATTAGATCAGAAATTCAGGTCAACAATCTTCTTCAGTTAGCATGACTACTTAATATAATAGCTATAATTCACTTGTATGTGCATGTTTTTAATCTCAACTTGTTCTATGCTTCATATGCAAAATGTATGAATTGTTGTTATTTCTTGTTATTCTTCATGTTATTGTGCAAAGCTCAACTATTATATACATACCCACGATATACTTACATACACGAAACAAAACAAAGTTACTTTCTCCATCCATACCCAAATAAATGGATTAATAAAGCGTATTACATTAAATTACCTTTTTTAGTTATAAATACCGACAAAAATAAACCATTTCTTCCTGTATATTCATGGCATATATCTATTAAAATATACATGCAACACTTCCTAGCAGCACTTGTAATTCTCCTGTACACTAATAGTAATGGATAAGTCCCTGGCGGTAAATGAAATAGACGATATAGAAGTCTTCGAGTGCTCGTTACAAGATCTACATAGAACTATCGATATAAAACCCACCGATCTAACATTTTGTTACAAATTTGTGTCTGTTGTTATTAACTTTTATCAGAATGAAGGTCTTAGCACCAAATATGTACAGATGGTTGATGCATGGCTTTCTGCCCACCCATTTCTCAAATGGTGTGATTCCTCCAATGCTTTGATTGATAGCCCTATTAGAGAGGTAGTTGGCAGTTTGAATTGCTTCGCCCCACAAACTTAATGGAGCTTTTGATTCTAGCAGCATAGCTCGGGCTTTTTCGATTAATGTTCGATTTTTCCTTTCTGCTACACCGTTTTGGTAAGGAGTGTAGGGAGCTGATAGACGGCGTTGTATTCCATTTTGTTTGAGGTAGTTTGTAAAGTCTATATTTACATATTCTGTGCCGTTGTCTGATTGTAAGTGTTAAATCTTATTACCAGTGTACGTTTCAGATAGATGCTTGAACTCTTTAAACTTGCTTAGTACCTCGCTCTTCTTCTTCATCATGTATACTCGGCAGTATTTGCTGAAGTCGTCGATGAAGGTTACAAAATACCGGTTCTGGCCAAGTGTGGGCGCTTGAATGGGTCCGTACACGTCGCTGTGAACAATTTGTAAGCGTTCTGTTGTTCTTTGAGTTGTTGTATCTGAGGCAGGTACTCGATGCATTTTTGCTTGAATGCAAATTTCACACTCAAGTAGAGTTTCGTTGGCATCGAAGTTCAAGCCAATTAAGCTGCCGTTCTTAAGGGCGAGTATCATGTCTTTGGCTTTCATGTGGCCAAGCTTTTTGTGCCATTCTTCCACGGAAGTATTGGTTTTCATTACTGTAGATTCAGTATTGACTAGGTTGATACTATGATTTTTATTTTTTTCTTCTGATCTGACGTAGTACAGTCCGTCCGATTCTTTTTTAGCTGTTATTGTTGTACCCAAATTGGGGATGTTTACAATAGCTCTATTTTTGTTAAAAATAACGGAGCACCCAGCATCCGTCATTTTTCCAACAGACAGAAGGTTGGTTGTCAAACTAGGTACGTATAGTGTATCCATTAGGTTTGTGGTTGTTGTAAGTGTAGGTACCACTTTTCGTGATTATTGGTACAACTCCTGTGCCTTTTACATTAGCTGTAATTTCGTCCGTTGCAAAACTCAGTTTCTTTGATGTACTCTTCAAGGTTTCAAAGAATTTATCTTGGTATGTCATGTGAGAAGTACATCCACTATCTAATACCAATGCCTTATTTTCAGTTTTGGCAGCTGTCAAAAAACATGGCTGTACAAAGTTATTTTTATGAGTTCTGTATGGTTGTTAGCTTTTGTTGGGCTTTCTTTCTTTGAGGCATTTTTGTTCCAGCAACTGGTACATATTTTGTGTGCTCTGTTTTTGAAAATATTTCCCTTTTGCTTTACAGGTTCTACTTACATAAAACGCTTCTTCGTTGGATGTACTAGATAATTGATTGAAGTCTGCGTTTCGGCTACGCGCATCGCTTTCTTCAATTATTTTTATTTTAAGTTTCTCCGGATTAGGCAGATTATCTTGTGTCTCTATCGCAATACGAAAGTTTTCGTAATCTTCAGATAGACTGTAAAGCATTATTATAGACAATAGATCGTCGTTGATTTCAACTCTTAGATCGTTTAACTTATCTACGTTGTCCATAAACGACTTTAAGTGTTCTTTAACGTCACCGTTTGTTCCGAGTTTCGCCAGGATGATCTTTTTTAAAAGGGTTGCTTTTCGAGCAGGTCCTTTGCTAGCATAGATGGATTCTAGTGTAACCCAGACATCTTTTGCCGTTATGCAATTCTTGACCTGTCTTAGCTCAGTTGGCGATATGAGCAATAGTAGTTCCGATTTCGCTATCTCATCGTAATCTACTTCTTCCTGAGACGAGGTGGAAGTGACTTGTGGCTTGCTAATATATTTCCATAGCTTGTTTTTTATCAAGTAGGCTTTGGCATGAATAGCCCAAGTATCATAATTATCCTTACCGAGTGGGTTAATTTAAAGTGACATTTTCGCTCTGCTACCATGTTAAGCTTTAGAGAGTCGTGCCTTCTGAAGACTCCCGTGGAAACCCTGGGTTAAGGAAACAACATGCTAGAATGTTATACCAATCTTATATTTTTAACACTTCTTTTTCTGCAGTACTTCATATTGTCTATAATATTCCGTTACCTAGCAACCGCCATAGAGTATCTACTAAGACCTCTAATGTATGTACTAGGTATATACTTCACAGCGATGCTCACTAAACACAAAAACGAATCGTCCTATGCTCAAATAGTTTCAACGCACACTAAACATTCTTCGAGCAACCTTTTACGTGTAGACGCAGGGTCGAGCATGTTTATAGATAGCCATGCTCTGATGAAACATGCTCATTGAGAATGTACCTACGTACGTGTGTACCTTCCTGATACACCGTCGGCCAAATCGTCACTTTCCATTAGGTGAGATTGTGGTCAAAGAAAGCCTATCAACGTGATAAGACTTATAATTGTATATAATGTTGTGTTGTATATAATGTTGTGTTGTATATAATGTTGTGTTGTATGTGTGTGTCAACTGTAAGACTCAGAATAAAATTTTGCAAAATATATAAAAAAGGACAATAAATAAGATAACATCTTACAATATTATTATATCGCTAAATGCGCGCGGCTTTGCCCGCATTGATTTAACGTTGCATTTTGAATGATGTATACATATATATATACCTACTGTTAATTTTAAGTATACTGTTCGTGCCTTAGTAAACGAAAACCCTACGAAAAATTTATCTTATGACTAAAATCAAATTACGTAACTTTTGAAACGAAACCTTCCGAAAAAACCACGTGGAAATAATTGCAGGTTATTTAAGTTAATATCTTGTATTATTTCTTTTTTCCTCGTATTTTGAGCTGTTAAATCCAACGGAAACGATAATGATAAACCAATACTACATGCACGAGAAGTGTGTGAAAGACAGTACTTTTCAGAAAGAAATCTCGAAATGGGACGAATCAGGAATGAAATCAGCAATCAATTTTATTTTCATGTTTTGGCCCAGTTTCGGCCGAAACCAGTAGGACGAATGCGGAATAACCCGAAAACTAAATTTGATGGTAAGCACATCACTAGCACAGACGCTAAATTTATCTCTGCTAATTATTCATGGTTTTGGACATTTTTTGTATCCTAGACTCACAGGAACACACGAACTAGATTGTTAAAATGTTATTACTACAGATTTCTAGTAATAAACATAATTACTTAAACATTTATACTGAGCGAAAAACTTACGCATGTAATGACAAATCCGAGAATTTTACTCCACCTTTTGTCCTTCTTGCACTACATAGCGCAACACGACATATTTTCACATTTTCAACAAAGTTATAAGTAAAACGCAGTAATTTCTTAGAATTTCAATAAAGTTCATCAGTCTGACAACTTTTCGATCGAGTTAGAATAGCTATGGTGCATAGCTATTCTAACTCGATCGAAAAGTTTCCGTGTCTCGAAATCTTGCACAAATCCGCGCGAAATTCAAATAATCCGCGCGATATTCAAATATTTTAGCGGTTTTTAATATTTTCTGCGTTCTACAAGCAATATCAATAGCAGAAAAGTAGTTTACCCGTAAATCGTAAAACATTTTCTATGAACCCATGTTTTAACTAATTTCGATTCGACTCGACTTTTGGTGAAATTAATAATTTATGAAATGTATTACTAAAAATCAACATCATTACCAAAAGCCTCATTAATTGTACTTCATTGGAACATGGATTCGTTGTCAGCGATTTATGAAAAACTACTTTTTAGGTAGTTTTATACCTTGTAGAACGCAGAAAATATTAAAAACCGCTAAAATATTTGAATATCGCGCGGATTATTTGAATTTCGCGCGAATTTGTGTCAGATTTCGAGTTACGGAAACTTTTCGATCGAGTTAGAATAGCCGTGCACAACTTTAGAGCAAACTACTGTGTCAGCACCTGACACGATTCACACTGACAGTGCAGCATAGCTATACGTACATCAGCTATCTCTTATACACATTGCTTGCTCCGAGGGATAGACAAAGATACTTGACAACTATGGTGATACATAGATATAAAACCGGAAATGACTTGGCTCCCTCTTCCCTACTCTATGATACTAACTCTATGACATATTGACATTCACTTACAATTGACGTTGTATTCTCTTTGAATTGACGTTCGCCATTAGAAATTACCTAAATTGCCATATAAACTTTTGGCTACCTATTCCTGCTTGCGACCGACTGATTACCTATTCTTTGTGAGCATTTATTTGCTTTATTTCGCCGATAAAACAGTTTCTTTATTTTTGATTAAGATATCTATTTATATAACAGTACTACGTTTATGGTGGGTACATAGGTACCTACTTAGAGAGATAATTACTGGTGGATTTAGATTCGGCTGTGATTCAATATGGTTAGTTCGTCTTTATGTGTGTATGTAATTATGTGAAAATATAATAATAAATCATACCATTTATCTGTAGGTACCTATTTATATCCAACTTACATCCAATTTCAGGTTTACGATTACTTTGATAAATATACATTCATATGCGAGATGTACGATGAACACATAGACGAAATTATCATGTTGGTGATGAACTTCTACCCATTCGACAACTCTATCCAAGTTGTAAACACAGCTAAAGGGAAAACTCTGTTAAAACGTGTTCACCTGCCGACACTTCGTTTGGAGGCTTTAAAAATAGGCAACATTGTCAACGTGTATTCAAAACTGTTACTCATAAGAGATTATGCCCCGGCAACACAACGTTGTCTCTTCGATAAAACTGAAAGGTAAAATATGCAAATACTAGAAAATAATCGGTAAGCGCAGCTAGTATCATATTTGTCTGTGGTAGGTATAGGTACCTACCTAGTTTTTAGGGTTCCTCATCCGCATATCAGCATCGTATCTGTGGTAGGTACCTAGTCTTTAGAGTTCCTCACGTGATTTGCGGAAAATTCGCCGAGAAAAATTCGTCGAGAACAATTCGCCGAAAACACAATTTGCCGAGAAATAGTCATAAAGATTTTCAAGTATAGCGGGAAATACCCAGTTTTGTCCTACATCTGAAAAATTATGTTTTCGGTGAATTGTTCTCGACGAATTTTTCTCGGCGAATTTTCCGCAGACGTCCTCACGCAACCCTTTGCGACGACGACTTTTTGTAGCGGAAATGCGCGAAGGCGGCATCGCGACTGTAGCGTAGCGATGCAAGCGCGCGACCGTTTCAGAAAACCCTACTATACTAAGCCTCCGGCGGCGCAGGGCGGGGCGGCGGCGGGGCGCAGCGGCGCGGCATCGGGGGGCGCGGGGGCGGTCTGTCTTTCTGGCCTTCAGCGGACTGTACTTATCTCATGAACCGTAAAAGGTAGACGAGTGAAATTATCACAAAATGTGTTGCCGATTGCCGCGCATAACAAAACAAATAGTTAAAAAGAGTACATTTAATACATATTTATGGGGTTCAGCGTCCATATTAAGCTGAGTCCCTACCGATCATCGAAATTTAACAACGTAGGTACTTGGATGGGTCACCAGTCACCACCTAATGTTGGCTTTGTGTTTTTTTCGATTTAAATAAAAACCGTTTTAAGGGTTATTTTTGCGAAATCCTTTAGTACGATAGGACGGAACCCTGTGGAGTGTGGCTGTATGTGTTGGCCGGTTCTAATTTATGAGATTAAGAGCGCGCACCTACGACGACTTTTTGTAGCGGAAATTGCGCGAAGGCGGCATCGCGACTGTAGCGTAGCGATGCAAGCGCGCGACCGTTTCAGATGACATCGGGGATAACAAAGAGTGGAAAGGGGTCCTCCTCGCGCACCCCTCGCACCGCTCGTTTCTCCGCTTGCATCGCCTACAATATCGATGCCGTCGCGCGTTTGCAGCGCTACAAAAAGTCGCCGTAGGCGCACACTCTAAGTCGTAAATAATCAATTCTCATTTTTAGAACATTTGCCTTGATAAAACCTCAGCCACCGAAATGGCATGGAAAAATTATAACATTCATATTGCAGAAAGGATTCCGCATAGTGCAAGTTAAAAGTGCTAAACTAGGAAAAGATATTGCAATAAGCATGTATGAAAATTTATCGGGAAATAGTTTGCTACCGTAAGTTTATTTATTTATCTCTGCGTGGTAGGTAAGCTTTTTTAGAGACACGTTGATGATTTAATAGACCGATTTTTTATGATCTGAGACATGGGTAGGTAATTTAATTAGGTACCTAGGTACTTATACACGTTGGCCCTCGATAATCTGCGATCTTCATTTGAATTTATAAGCAGTACGATTATAAACGATACGTGCTTGCAGAATCATTGTAGAATATTTAACTACGGGAGAAGTAATTGGCTTGGAGCTGGAAGCACCGGATGCTGTGAAAAAATGGCGGGCAGCCCTGGGTGCCACAGACCCGAAAGACGCAGAGCCCGGTACGCTTCGTAACCTATACGGTGAAAGTATGTTGCGAAACACGGCACACGGGGCTAATACCTTGGAAGAGGCAAAGAAAGTAGGTATATAAACATTACTAGCAGCGAAACCCGGCGTTGCTCGGGTCAAAATACATCGCACACTTCGCCGTCCCCGGAGAATATAATGGTAACTGCAAAAACACAACTTTTCAGGAAAAATAACAAATATGTTTTTATTGATTACTTCTTAAATACTGGACGTAGACTGTTGAATGTCAGCTTTACGAAAAGCTTATTTTTTATGTATTTGGAATGTTATAATAGAACACGCGTAAGATATGCCAAAAACGAGATATTTCAAATATAAGAAGTTACTGAAAATCAATCGCCATGCAAGATGTATAATGTCGATTACCATTTTATTCATAGTATTTCCTAGCCAAAATCAATTATTGCACCAGTGACTTACCATTTTATTCCACGTTTTTTACAGTGAAAGTGATGATCGTAATGCTTGAATATCATAATTTTCTCGTCAATATAGTTTAACTTTTTTCTGTTAATGACTTTATTTGGTTTTCCAATAAAACTAATGGTAATCAAACTTTTTCTTTATATGAATAATTGCTTTAAATTGACCAAATTACCTCAAAATCTTCATAAATCACGAAAGCTAGGCCCTCAGACTTAACATAACACAGTCATGATCATCATCATCAGGCTACACTAGTCCACTGCTGGACATAGCCTAATGAGCACCATAGCGCCCTGTCTTCAGCTTGCCGCATCTAGCATCTGCCTGCAGTCTTTGCGGATCGTCATCCCACCTGGTCGGAGGGCGTCCTCCACTACGTTTGCCGAGTAACACAGTAAACATCAGTATCTTAATTATTATAATGCATCTCTCAAATAAAACTACGAAAAAAAAGAAATAGTATTTTTTGTAATGTACCCTAATAGTCTTACTAATATTTCGGTATTAATTTAAATCTATACCTAATTCTGTATTGTGCACAAACAACTTATAGCAGAGGGTATGAACACAGGAGCTTAACCCTATAGATAGATAGTTATATCAGCAAACCTTATAAATCAGAGAAAAGCGATTGCAAGGGACCGGTAGAGAAAGGATACATACTTAGGTACTCCAAAACAAAACGGGCTTAGATGTAATATGATTTTAATCAGTCAAATTAGGAACATGATTACTTAATAATTAGTTAGGTTCTAAAAATACAGTAGCGAGATCTCAATCATCATCAGTGTCGACATCATTGTTTTCAGAGCCAGTACTAGCATACGTCAGGAACTCATAAAAAGCATGATAGTAGCTTAGAATATCTACTGCTTTACAGAGGAGATCGTCATATATGTAGAGCGTTGCTTATTGGAAGTGGCTCAGTGTATAACACTTGCAATTCGGGTACATATCGGGGACTTGGGCTTGTTACCTGTCTGGTACCCCGCTTGCTTCTTGTCTTTTTAACAGGTTCTGTATTTAATTGGGAATATTCAGCATCGAAGTCGTATTTGTATTTTAGTATTGATGGCTGTGAATGGGAGACTGCGACTGAGGTTTTTTGCTGCACTAAACGCTGTATAGCATAATCGGTAACGTGTCTGCGTAACAGGTCGATGCTCAGGGTTCAGCCTGATACGCGACTTACTTTATTTCTTTTAATTAACTGTTTTTAAATAAAAAACAACAACAAAAAACAGCTGCTTTCTAATATTGAGAATATGGTTTAAGCAAAATCAGTTTAGCAAATACCTGAATTATAATTTCAGATCATTTATTTAAACATAAAAAATAATTCAAAAATTGATTCAATAGATGTAAGTGTAGGTTACTATTTATAAATATCATGATTATTAGTCATTATTAGTCACATTATAATTTTAACAGTAGTTAATATAAATAAAAACAATTTAATATTTAAGAATGTTTTTCTTGATTGAATTTGATTTTAAAAACGGTTAATTAAAATAAATAAAGTCGCGTATCAGGGTCGAACCCTGAGCATCGACATGTTACGCAGACACGTTACCGATGATGCTATACAGCATTTAGTGCAGCAAAAAACCTGCTGCGTCTAAAATTTTAAACTTTTTTTCCAAAAATACAGGCCATTCGGCGCTTTTACTTTAAGGGTTGAACACCCTAATAGAGTACTATTATTTCATAGAATCTTGTCCCGAAATGAATTTCCCAGACCGTGCCCTCCCCTTGTGAGTAGAAATTGCCTGAAGCGCAAGCACGGGTTTGAACGAGAATATAATGATAACTGCCTACATATACCATTATTTAGTTGAATAATTTTCACGAGAACATAATTGTATTATTGTTTATCATACTTAAATGTGAGAATGCAATATGATAATATTACAGTACAACTTTATTCTTGTAATTTCAGGCATGGATAGAATCGTCGAATAGTATTGTAATTTTTTATAACTCCGCGAATAATGGTTATAGAGTTACGAAAAAAATTTAGCAGATGTATTAGCACCCACAGATCTCAAAAATGACAAAACACTAAAACTAAGGTAATGGCGATTACCATTTTATTCTCCGGGGACGGCGACTTGTGTGATGTCGCTTTCGATGGTTATAAAATCAGTTTCTCTATCTTAGGTATATGTGTACTTAAATCTTTGTCTGCTCTCAAATGTACCTACGTTGTATTTAGTGTACGGATTTGACTGATTTATATTCGACTATCCTATATCATTTTTAAATTTTGATATTATTTGTGACTTTTTAGATCGTTTTTAGATATTTAAGAATATTCTAGAACATTTAAGAGCTTTCAGGACGATGATAAAAACGATCTTATATCATTTTAAATATTATATAGATTATGTTCGAAATATCGAGAACGTTCAGGAATATTGAATAACATTCTAGAACGTTTGAAAGCATTCTAGACGTGAATATCTTCATCTTAGATCATTTTTAAATTTTGAAATTATTTTTAGAAGTGGTATTACTAAAAATCACGAAATTGCACGGATTCGTTGCTTGAAATAACAGTTACTTGTTAATAATAGCTTGTTTTCCTTACTAGAATAATAGCACATCAAATTTTAGATTATTTATTTATTTAGTAATAACCATTCTCCCGATGCATGTTTAGGCAAAAACTCTCGGAGACCTATTTTAGATGCTCTAATTTGTAGATTCGATTGAATATAGACCACAAAAACTTTTTTTTTCCATATCACTTATATCCTATACTTGAATAATAATATAACACATTTTCGATTTATGCCTTTTATGTTTAGAAAATAAAAACAGAACTGAACTCAATTTCAACTGAAAAAGCTTCGAAACAAACCCCAATATCTCCATAGTTATACATACATCATTTTGACATAATATTTGTACGAAAATAAACTTCAACATTTGCTTAAACTACAATATTAATTTTACTTTTTAAATCGTTACTATTTTTTTTTTATGATTTATTTAAAAATACTATATATTTCATAGCGCCGGCGATCTGATCTCAGTACCGCGCGAGCGCTTGTTGAGGTCGGACCTGCGTCAGTTAATTTCGCGCCCTTCGTCGTGTAGAACATTGGAAACTAGGACCGCAATTTTTCGTTGTATTTATATTCGTACAGTATACTAACTAACTCACTGACATAATTGGTCTCCACGGTGGATGATGAGGTATGATTTGCTATGCAGAATCAGACAGGGGTGTTCAATCGACCCTGGGGAAAAATCACATTTTTCCAGATCCCCCCCCCCCATTCCCCCTCATAAGGGGATAAACGCGAACAGCGATGTATCACGGGGTAAGTGGTAGCTGGATTGAAATTTTTTGCGGGGAGGGGAAGCAGGCCTGCTCGCAAAGCGAGCCGTCCTGTTACCCCCCTCTCTCCAGGCTGCCCGCTGCCACAGAATATGTAAATTTACTTCGTAACATACACAGTAGTCGTTTTCACCAATCAATTTTGAGCCTTAGGTATACAGGTAGAAATCTTGTTCAGATAGCATATCAGCATATGACACCTTTAAATAATACGAATAGTACGGACTATAATTTTCTCCTTCAAAATATCTCACAAACCTAGTAACCTACTAGGTACTTTTATATTGATCGATTTTTATTTTTTATTTTTCGATTTCTACGAGTATTGAGCAAGATTTTCAGACCACTATGACATGTTGGCTAGGAATCGATTACTGCGTAAGAATAATAAAAATATATCAAAACAAATTATAATTAACATAAAGACTACACAAAAAAAAAACATCCACTGAACTCCTTTCTAAGAAACTAATATTACGGTGGATCAAGATCATTTAGTCGCCATGCTCGCAAATCATGGTGCGAGCGAGACTATAGATATGAAAGACAGTAACGCTCGCGTAGCTCGCCGTCCGCTCGGTGCGTAAAATTCGAATTTTTACGAAACGTAAGAGCGCTCTTAACATAACCTATCGTTATGGAACATTGTAGAACGTTTAAGAGCTTTCAGGAAGACGACAGACTCTATCCTACATCTTTTTTAAACATTTAAGAACATTCTAGAACCTTTAAGAGCTTTCAAGACGACGATAAACGATCCAACATCACTTAAAATATTATTGATTATTTTTGAAATTATTCATTCATTCAGTCATCAAACATTCTAGAACGTTTGAAAGCATTTGAGACTATTAATTATCATCCTACGTTATTTTAAAGTTCTAAGTATATTTCCGATTATTCTCGAACATTAAAGCACATTCTAGAACATTTAAGAGCTTTTAGGAAGACAACAGATTAACCTACATATTTTTTTAATTCTGAGATTATTTTCGTCTTTTCTAGATCGTTTTTAAACATATAAGAACATTCTAGAACATTTAAGAGCTTTCAGGACGACGATAAACGATCCTACATCATTATAAAAATTATAGATTATTTTGGAAATTTTTAGTACGTTCTGGAACATTAAAGAACATTCTAGAACGTTTGACAACTACCTACTAACTATTATTATTTTATTTTAGATGATAGAATGGTTCTTTGGCTTTGAAAAAGGAAAACCCAAAATTCCTTATCTTGCCTCCTGTAAGGATTGCACATGCTGTATTGTCAAACCTCATGCTATGCGTGACCACTTTGGCGATATTCTGGAATGTATAAATTCTACGGAAAAATTCGTTATTACAGCCATGGCATTATTTGATCTAAGCTTACAAAATACTAAGGAATTTTATGAAATTTACAAAGGAGTTTTGGTGGAATATGAGGTAAAGTAGTAATTTTTCAAGCTTTTGCTTTATAGTAAGTACCTATGAACCGGCTATTTACATCCATCGAAGGTTGGTCGCGGATGTCCGACACCCATTAGTGGACTGGGCACCCTACCCATCCACGGTGGCGGGGGAGGCGGCCACGGGGCGGCGGCTGGGCGGCGCGCCGATATATTATATGAATTGAATAGTATATCATATAATAAAATACTATCACAGATAATAAATACTATACTAGTACCTACCTACTTAAACGAAATAAAAACTTCATAAGAATAGAATTCTACTCTTTCATCATTGGTGTCATGTGCGTGTCCTTTTCTATTAGGTAGATAATCCAAGGAATTTATATACTAATAACGTAACTGGAAAGTTCACTCGACATTTTGTGCAAAAAGAATTTTGAACCTTATCACAACTAGAAAAGATTATTTTTTTAATTCAATTTAGATTTAAGGAAAAACGGTCTCGAGAGAGACTCACTTTTCAGTCGCTGTGTCCCTTTCACACATTCGCTAGCATGATACACAGATGAAACTAAAAAGGGAAGATTGGGCACTAACTCTTTGAAAGTGGAAGGCTAGAACTAGATTACAACTAGGTTCACCCACCTCGGTCACGATCGCATCAGCATCGATATACACTTGCGAGCTATAAACTGGAATCACTTCATCGCTGGTTTTTGCAGACCATAATTTACAGTTTCCATGCAATAAACTGTAGGTTGTGGTATATTATTTTAAAGATAATTTTATAAGCTTTCAAACATTTATCATACACTCTCGATATCATAGCGAAAAAGATGTTCATCATATGTCATGGAACGTGAAAACAAAAGACATACATTTTTGGAACGAAACATCAATTTTTTCAAACTCCTGAATCTCTATAAAAACTGGGAATTTATGCAATTTTGTCATCAGTCCAATATATCACGTCACTCAAAATACTGGAATTACAAGAAAATGGAAACCACACCAATAGAAGTCGCTCAAATCGTCACCCTAATCCAGCAAGGGTTCTCTCAGCGTACTATCGCTCGACAGCTTCATCTGAGCCAGTCCTGTGTCTCCAAAGTATACAAGAGGTTTAGAGAGACTGGAAACTTAGTCCGAAGACCAGGATCTGGACGACAGCGATGCACTTCGGCGAGAGATGACCGATTTATTGTCAGCACTTCTCTCCGAAATCGACATCTAACCGGCGTTGACGTCCAGCGGGAGCTCGGAGATGTTCGAGGGAGAACTGTCAGCGAGTGGACAGTGAGGCGAAGACTCAAAGAAGCTAACTTGACCCCAAAAAGGCCAGCAACGGGACCCAAATTGTCTACAGCCCACCGACAAGCCCGACTTCAGTTTGCTCGTGATCACTTAGATTGGGATATACAGCAATGGAGACGAGTTTTGTTCGCGGACGAGACTAGGATGTGCCTGCAAAGCAGCGACCGTCGACGGAGAGTCTACAGGAGACCGGGAGAGCGATACGCACAATGCTGTATAGCGGAAACAGTGGCATATGGGGTGGGTCTTGTATGATGTGGGCGGGGATTTCAATTGAAGCTAAAACGGAGCTGGTATTCGTACCCGGTGGAGGTCGGGGAGGAGGACTAACCGCAGAAAGGTATATCAACGACATTCTGCTGGGCCATGTACTCTCTTCCGCCGGGTTTATTGGCGAAAATTTCCTGCTAATGCACGACAATGCCCGCTGCCATACCGCTCGTGCGACTAGACAGTACCTGGAAGAAGTCGGGATTCCCACAATAGACTGGCCAGCCCTCAGCCCTGACGTGAACCCTATCGAACACCTGTGGGACGAGCTGAAAAGGCGGGTACGAGGAAGATCTCCAGCTCCGGCGTCAATAGAAGACCTAAAAACTGCTCTTATTGAAGAGTGGCAGGAAATTCCACAGGATTCCATCAGGAAACTCATTAGGTCAATGAAAAACCGTTTACAAGCAGTCATTAGGGCCAGGGGGGGCAATACAAAATATTAAGCGGGATATAACAAAGATTTTAAATAAAAATTTGATATTTTCATATTACTTCTTATTAATTTAAACATCCACAACTTCGACCTATTGTAATAATTCACTAAATGAAGGTAGGAAACTTAATTAAATTTAAATAATTTTTATACCATTCGAAAGCTAACAAAATTTATTTTCAAATGGTATACACCAATCTGCAGTTTATTCCATAGAAACTGTAAAATATGGTCTGCAGAAACCAGCGATGAAGTGATTCCAGTTTATAGCTCGCAAGTGTATATGTACTACGCACTAGATTTCGCGATGCGAACACTCATTTTCTTCGACTAAACTGTACTGCAATCCATACACCTTACTTTAGTGTGGCTTTGCCGTTCACGCAGCGTGGACGCGTATGGAGCTACCCTATTAATACGAAAATCCTATGTTAAGTGTGAATCTGAAGGTAAATAACGAGAAATAACAATTCATTAGTCGAGTAGGTAAAATTAGTTGTTGTATTATGTAAATAAATAGGTAATTAAATCGTAATACCACAACAGATAGAAATAATTCTTCATAAATATACACGCCATTATAATTGTAGACTAAAAAATTCAGATGTTCCATTTTAATACAAGCGCATTCTTAATTCTTGAAAGTATGTACTTGTACGCAATAATTAAATTATTGTATTCAAGATACGAATTTATTTGACTTCTTATTTTAGTTGATTTTTAACTATTGTTAACTTGTCTATGTATAACTAAACGCATAACAATTCATTTTGAAATTGAAATCAAAAAATTTTGAAATAGTTATTGAATTCTTACGAAGTTTTGTACGTAAAAAAGCTGTGTCACCTCTGCGCGGTGTAAAATCTATGTTTGAATTGAACAAAGCACGTCAAGGTCAAACACGCTACTCAATTAGTGATGTACTCAAGTCGAATGGTGATTTTATCTATTGATATCGATATAAAAAAATAAATAGTTTTTAATTTTAAATTAACTATTCGTTTAGTATTTACTGTATAAGTCACTAACTAGACATCATTAGGTCCTCTAACCTTCATTGTCATTACTTGTAGGTTTCCCAAAGATGCAAACGTCAAAGAGAAATATAAAGATGCAACGGGTAGAGTTAATGGGATGCCAACCAAATCAGGCAAAATACTCTCTGAACATTTTTTAGAAGTCGATTTATTAAAATCTAAAATAATATTTCGGTGTACGAAACCTTCTGCGGGAATTTCCTGCGTCCAATCACGTCACTGATTTGATGAAGGCAATCGTTGAAAAATATGTAAAGGTTCTCATATCCATAATAAAATTAAAACAATATTCCAAACGCCAGTTTCATAACAAATACGTTTTATTTCAGGGGCAATAAATAAAATTTTATTTTACCTTTCTTCCTGTGTCTGATGATTTAAAATGTTCAACTGTTTATCTACTAAATACATAAATAAACTTCCAACAAGTATTATTATTGCAAGAAAATTATCGGGTAGGTATCTATCGATATCGATAATGTAATTCAACGTACTACCTCTGGTGCAGCCTTGGTTGATTAGCAGTAGAATATCGACTTATCGCGCGAATATCAATCATATACCTTATGAAATTAAGTTTATAATTGCGATCACGAGAATACCGCCATCTATGATCGAGTAGCGGAATTAGCTCGTCAATCGAATGTTGATGTGACTATAGACCGTAAATACGTTTTGATGCTAAAGTAAAATAAATCTTATATATCAAGGTTTATTTCCAAATTTGTGACTTTGGCTAGTTTTGACTAAACTTAAATCTACAAATCAAACGAATTGTTTCTTTGTGTGCATTATATAATTATCGGTTTATTTGTGTGTCGCTGTCAAGGTCATCGAGCAAGTTGCGGGAAGTTTTTGGTTTGGAAGAACGTCTCTATATACACTCAGCGGCACGGAATCTTGGCCATGCTCGAAACTTGCGATAACAAACAATTGAAGTGTTTCTGATGAATGTTACTATGAAGGTAGGTAAAAAATGTACGAGTTAACGTTCAAGAGTCAGGTCATTCATTAAACTTGAGTTGAATTTGAAACCACTTTTTGAGATTTAGTCGAAAAAGGTCATTTCAGCTTGTAAGACGATTTTTCATTTTGTGTGTTTAAAATCTTTAGCTAAAAGTTATCAGTTTTTTTGGATTTTGTGGTTGTTATTGGGTATCTTAACAACTTGTATAACAAAAAAAATGCCATTAACAGCAGAACAGATCGCGCAAGCCGTCGCATTGATCGACCAAGGACTGACACAGCGTGAAGTGGCTATTGTGTTAAACGTACCACGTTCCTCCATGCAGTATGCCCTGAAACGATATCAGGCGACAGGGAACTACACCCGGCGACCAGGTAGTGGTCGTAGAAGATGCACATCAGCTCGGTCGGGACGACAGGTTTATTGTCTTGGAAATTTTGAGAAACCGCTTCCTTACAGCCGTTGAGATACGACAGCGGCTCCAAAACGTCAGTTGCATTAATGTGAGCGAGCGTACGGTGAGAAGACGAATGGAGGAAGTAAATTTAAAAGCTCGTAGACCAGCGCGTGGCCCGATCTCCTCAGACAGCACCGAGTAGCTCGTCTTCGTTTTGCCCAAGAACATGCGAACTGGACACACGGTCAATGGGCCAGAGTTTTCTTCATAGATGAGTGCCGTATTGCTTTAAGATCTCCAGACGGTCGTGAAAGGGTGTGAAGAAGAAGAGGAGAAAGGTACCTACCCGAAGCGTATACCTACATCGAAGAAATTCTACAGGACCATGTTCTACCCTATTCGGGGTTCATTGGATACGACGATTTTTTGTTGATGCACGATAATGCACGCCTCCACGTCGCTCGGTTCGTCGAGGAGTACCTTCAAGAGGTTGGGATCCGGAAGTTACAGTGGCGAGCTCGTAGCCCGGACTTGAACCCGATAGAACACATCTGGGACATGCTAAAAAGAAAGATCAAGTCTGGTTTCAATCCACCACAGTCACTAAATGAGCTCCGCGTTGCAGCGCTCGTCGCTTGGGAAGCGATACCGCAAGAAGAGATCAAAATCTTTATTCAGAGCATGCCTGATCGGATGCAGGCAGTCATCAGGGCTAGAGGAGGAAACACCCACTATTAAATCGCAGAAAGACAACTCAAAAAACTTGTGTTTCCTTATTAAATATTTTGTTAAAATCCCCTAATTTTTGTTTGAATGTTCGTGGTATTGATACGGCATGCTTTATTTGATTTCTGAAGACATTAAACACTTCAGAAGGCAATGAAGAATACCGTAAAATCATTTTCAACCTCTGACCATTATACGATACAAAAAAAAAATAATTATCTCGATGCGCATCAGCGTTTGTGTTGCGCGTGCTTGCTACGACGTACTTTTGTGTGATTTATTGACTAAAAGACTAAGCAAAACGTGTGCGTTCACTTTGTGTCCAAAATAAAAAACAAAGCCCAAGGCATCACTTTTCACACGTAGATACACCAAAACTTTAAATTTTGTCATTATTCTACTGTGTTTTACATTACTGCGTTTACCTAAAATTGTCCTTATCATTTTCTTTTGATACTTGGGTAGTCGGAGGCCTTTATTCCTACTTGTACCCTAGGTATATGGGTGGTGGTGGGTGCCTCCAACTACATAAGTATAAAAAAATTATAAGGACAATAGGTAAACGCTTATTTAAGACTTTTATATAGTCGGATATTAGTTTTTTATTTAAATATATTTTTTTAACACCTTATTAATGATAGCTTGAGAATCGTTAACTTAACAAAAGTTATAAAAACGGTTTCGGAAAGTACAAACAAAGACTTTTGCAACGATACCACACACGAGCATATTTACTAACATTGGGATTTTCGACCCTTACCCAGCTATCTCGTAAGACCCCCATTTTATCTTACGTCACATAGCCTATAACCAACGGGCTATTAAGACGAATCATACAACACTTCATTTGTTGAAATTGGACCAGTAGTTTCAGCGCTAAGTGGGAACATAAAAATCGGTTACATACATACATAGGGTGTCAAACTCATAACCTTCGTCCTTCGGTAGTCGGGTAAAAATTATCGGACCTTGTGCAACATTACGCCACAAATTGCACAAGGCTATATTGCTTAGTCTTGTATGATTGCATGAATGCATCAGCATTGCCATATGAATCAGTTGAGCTAGATAACTCTAGATTGTTTCCAACAGTCTGCAGGTAGGTAGCTCAATTGTTTCAATTGTAAATTATACTAGTTCTATTTTGTTTCTACACCTACTATGATTGTAATTAACTGAATAAATAGTAATATGATTGATTGCTTATAAAAAAAATGGTTTTGCTATGTGTTGTTTGAATTGCCACTTCAGTATTTTTAGTCGCAAATAAACGCAATTTCAAAAAGCATGGCAGTGGAGTGTGAGCCTTGTGTGTTCTGCCGGTTGCCCCGCCGAACATTTTCTGTCATATCAAAAAAAGTTTCATATCTCAGAGCTATTTTCTCATACAAAAAAACGGCCTATTTACGTCACACTTGATCGTTCCAATATGGCCACGTTTTTAATTGATTCTGACTAAACGAATTTTCAATATCTAACTTTATAATAAAAAAGGCAGGTATGATATTTTAAAAAAACTTGTTTAAAAGGATACTTAAAAAGAATGAATAAAAGCAATAAAAAATAATCATGATTATTCCCTGTCTTGTCCTGTTTCATTCATAAATTATGGTCGTCCTTATAGAAAGAGACAAACTTCCTTAGTATTCAGTTTCTTTCAGACCGCGGTTTTTGTATCAGTGAGCCTTCCAGTTACGTTAGTATAAAAATTCCTTGAGATAATCTCCATCTCTTTGGCCTTTGTCTATTACACACGACGTTTTTAGTGTGCCTCGTAGATTGAGGATTTTTGCTTACCGGTGTGCCTAAGATAATGCCTGTGCTGTGTGTAGTTGGGCTTCCACATTAATCCTTGTATAGTTATACTTTTTGCATAAAATATTTTCAATTTCAGGCAATGTCTTTAGAATTAGCAACAGGAAAATTTGTTATTTTGGAAGTGAAATCCACAGAATCAAAAATAAATCCTGTTTGCGAATTTAGAAAGCTGTGTGGACCAAGAGATCCGGTAACTATTCTTTCAGCGTTATTAAAGTAGCTTCTTAAGTAGGGCTAGGCTAGTGGTAGGTCTGCCTAGTCTTCCATCCTAGATCCTCATCTAGATCCTCTTATCTCTCGGCTTTCGTACTGTACGGACGTGTGTGTCGACTGGGAGCAAACGAATCTTGGACTTTGATGACTTCGCCCTGTCATACTGAGCCTCCGACTTAGTGCTGTGGACTGTGTCCTGTGGAGCCCCCGTACTTCGCGTCGTGTGGTATTTGGTGAGTACCTACAGCTGATACCGGACCATAGTACCTCACGGGCTCGAACCGAGACGACACGACATCAACGACCTACGTGCGCCTTTAGCGGGGCTTGTACCAATTATGCAATTGAGCTACAAGAGCATTGAGCGGCACCGCGGCGCCGCACTATGGGTCAGGAGCGTAATTTTCGTGCCAAAAATCAATTTGTCAAAAGTTAGATTTCTAAATTTTTCTCAGTGAATATATAAAGTAGGATAATTGAACTATTATATACCACAAAAAATATGCTATAATAACATATTTTAATAGCGATAGCTTGAACTTGAATGTAAGGAAGTAGATTGATTGATGTAGGAAAATTTGTGATATGACACTTTCAGATCGTTTTTTTACGAACATTTGTTGATAAACTATAACTTATTATACATCATTAAAAGCGTGGTACTTAACACTTTCCAAGTAATTCAAGCATATTTTTATATGGCTAAGAAAGTTAGCTTTTACAGACCATTTTTGAAAGCCCTCCTATTTTTTGAGTTATAAAAATTCAAATTTTTTCAGAGTTTTCGTGTTTACCGCTGTCTCCCGACAAGGAGATATGACTAGTATAACGTTCCTTGATCTGTATACTCACAGAATTGAAAATAAAATTTTGCCCCAATTTGACTTAGAGGCAAAAAAGTGTACTGTGGGAAAAAGGGGAAAAATCACGAAAGTAGATTTTTTGGACAATTTGGTTTAAATGGTAGCAAATATCCTAGGTTTTATTCACTTGACGACCTTAACTTTAGTATTGATTGTTTTATTTTAATAAAACTTAATTATTTTTGAAGTAGAAAACATGGTTAACTGAATTTATGAAGGTACCTATTTTATAATTATTTTAGCTGTAAATAGAGAATAACCGCAATATTTGATAATAGCTATCACCTTATCAAAGAAAAAAACGAAATATTGCGGTTGCCGAACCGGAAACCGCAAAGAAATAAATAAGTTATCAATTTCCAATGGAATATATTTCGAGGAACGTGTGCAAGAAACCGCAATGAAAATCTGTACTGTCGTGTGCAAATATGTTATCAATTACTGTCACTATAAAAAGGGATTCAGGTTCCAACTACAAACATTTAAACTGTTTTGCTAGTTTCGTGGAAACAAGTGTATTAAAAAAACTAAAATGTGTGAATTCATTGTATCAAAACGCGAATTATGTTCTTTTTTATTCGAGAACGATGCCACTTCGGAAAATCTTCTTAAGTATTTGGAAGAAAACTATAACTTAACACCAACTAAACGCCAAAAAGTTGTCGAAAACATACAACAAAATATCTTACAAAAATTCCGTGATCGTTGGTCGAAAGCTAAAAGAACCAAATCTCGATTTTTGGAACAAAACGCTTCGTGGTTAGATAGCGAGTTCAAAATTGTGTTCGATGATGAAGAATCGTGTCCCACACCATGAACATCTACGGGTCGTGGTCGACCATCAAAAACATATGAAGACCTGTCAGACAGAAGCAAGAAACGAAAGAACATGGAATTAGTGCAAGAATATGGACTCGAATTTATACAGAACGCGTATGTACAGGGACTTCGATCACAAGGAGAATCAGAAGAAGCTTCCCTCGTAGCTATGCTAAGGCCATTAAGCAGAGATGAGAAGAAAACGATAAGAAGGCAAATACTCCATGAAACACCAACCGTAAGTGCGTATTCTATCCATGAAGCCTTAAGTTTATACATTGATTTAAATTTAACTAAGTCGCAATACGCATATTTAAGATCTGTTCTTGCTGAAAAGAATTGCTCTGTTTTTCCATCATACAATCTGTTGAAGAATGCAAAACTATCTTGCCACCCACCTGTAGGTAGTATTGAGATAACTGATATCGGTGCCAAAGTAAAATTACAGGATTTATTAGATCATACTGTGGCTCGTATTTTGAAGATTGAATCTACGTATAAACCTGGATTACAAAGTATAAAACTATATACTAAATGGGGATGTGACGGCTCTTTGGGACAGAGCGAATATAAACAATGATTAGAAGAAGTGAATTAATATCGGACGCTAACTTATTCATAGCTTCGTTAGTTCCAATAAAACTAATTAACTTGAGCTCTAATGAAATTATATGGGAAAATAAAACATGCTCATCTCCGAGGTATTGTCTCGATAAAGAGGTCAGCCGACGAATCCAACTCGGATGGGCAGCGTTCGGGAAACTTCGCAATATCTTCTCGTCACAGATACCGCAGAGCTCAAGACGAAAGTCTTTAACCAATATGTGCTACCAGTGATGACTTACGGATCCGAGACGTGGTCGCTCACTATAGGCCTTGTGCATAGGCTCAAAGTCACCCAGCGAGCTATGGAGAGAGCTATGCTCGGAGTTTCTCTACGCGATAGGGTCCGGAATACGGAAATTCGTAGAAGAACCAAAGTTACCGATATAGCTCTCAGAATCAGCAGGCTGAAATGGCGATGGGCAGGCCATATAGCTCGTAGAACCGATAACCGCTGGGGAGTAAAGGTTCTCGAGTGGCGACCGCGATTCAATACGAAACGGAGTGTGGGAAGACCTCCCACTCGATGGACCGACGACATCGTAGCGGTCGCAGGGAGTCGTTGGATGGAGGCGGCTCAGGACCGCTATTCGTGGCGTAGTTTGGGGGAGGCCTATGTTCAGCAGTGGACGTGTACGGGCTGATGATGATGATGATGATTGATGGAAAAGTAGCTCAAGTATTAACTGATACTAGTTCTGGAGTAGTGTGTACTATATGTGGCGCTAGACCAACAGAAATGAACGATTTAAGTAAGGTTGCATCCAAGCCTGAAAATCAAGATACCTATCAGTATGGCTTGTCAACACTGCATGCGTGGATTCGATGCATGGAATTAATATTACACATATCTTACAATCTGCCAATTCATTATATATTGGCAGATATATATATATTTCAAAAATGGTCGGCCACAACACCGGAAAACAAAAGATTCAAAGAAGAGAAAAAAAGATATGTACAAGGGCAGTTTAGGAATCAAATGGGTTTACACGTAGATAAACCACGACAAGGATCAGGCAATAGTAATGATGGGAATACGGCTCATCGATTTTTTCAGAACTACCACTGTAGTTCTGAAATTACGGGAGTTGATGAGGAGATAATCAAAAGATTATACGTCATCTTGCAGACCTTAGCATCTGGACATGAAATTAACCCTCAAAAATTTGGTGAATACACTTAGAGTACTGCACAATTATACGTTAATAAATATAGGTGGTATTACATGCCCTCTTCTGTACACAAGATCTTAATCCACGGAGAGAATATAATCAAACATTTTGCTGTTTTACCAATTGGACAATTGTCTGATGCGCGACAATTCTCTGATGCTGCTGATTGTCAAGATGCTCAAGAGTCCCGAAATAAGGAAAAAAAAATCGATTGGAGCATTCCAGAAAATGCTCTAGGTCAGCAAATGAGGACGTTTTTCATTCATTGCTATATACATCTGATCCATATATCTCTAGCCTAAGGAGACCAAGCGAAACTGTTCCGAAAGAACTGTGGCAGGAAGCTATAAATCTTTTAGATTTTTAACCAACCAAAACTTTCATTTAGTTTTTTACGATTATTAGTTTTTATTTATATAAATATATAAAATTACTTCTATTATAGTAATTATTTTATTAGTTTCCAATTTATCTTTTGTAATGTTTGTAATAGGTTTTTTATTACTTGTTACACAAAATATGTAAGTTTTAATTTAACGTAAAAAAAAAATTTCCTAAAAAATTTTGTTTTATGTTTAAGTATTATTTTATATTATGTCAATGTAGAATTTTATTTAAATTATGTCCATTGGATTAGTTAAAATCCGCGAGAACCTAACAAAAATATTTTGTTAAGTTTAGTGGCAATTTTTTTATACTAATAAAGAATTTTTGTTTATTTATTTTTATTTAATTTGTAGTCCATATATCTAAAATTATAATTGCGAAAGATTCATAAAGATATTTAAAAACTGAAAAGTTACAGATTTTTGACACGATAATTACGCTCCTGACCCATAGTGCGCCGCGCTGCCTCGAAAATAAAGTAACATACTGCTACGCTCTGACCCGTGCACTGCTACAAGCTGCGTGCTCAGCGCTACGAGGCCCGCTACGAGCTTAGTGCTACAAAACGGCTACGAATTCACTTGCAGCCTTCTTGCATCGGCTACGTGACTTGCTTTACTTTCTGCTTACGCTTTTATTCTTTTCTACTGATAATCCTCCAAATAATAGTCTAATACTGCTTATCCGTCTGGTTCCTGCCTCATTGTGAGTGATGCATCCAATACGTACGCCACCGAAACACGAATCGCCGCGCCGCGCCGGCGCCGACTGCTTTCAAATCACCGTTGCAGCACTACCCATCTGATCCTAACATCACGATTTCAACTCCAGATAACTCGAAATTAGCGACTAATACCCTGTCGCTCAGAAATATCTCGGGGGGATTAAAGCGAAAGCGTGATGATGAAATTCTAGAATTGTTCATACGGTGGAAGAAAGGACAGGACACCAGTAGGCCTACTCGGAAAAGGAAAATCGAAGTTTCTGATTCGTTTTCGTGCAAAACCAACTCTTATGTCGCTTGCATAAGATTACCGTTTGCTTGAAAACGAATCCGAAACTTCGAGTTCCGTTTTCCGAGTAGGCCCTCAAGTCAGGACACTAAATTGGATGCAGTTTTGTACTCACGAAGTTAAGACATCCCTTGATCAATTAAATCAAAAACACGATCAGGCCTTACAAAGGCTTGAGTTCTTGGAACAGGATAGGACACTGAGCAGTACCTATTAAGGTCCAGCAACTTGAATCCAAGATAGAATTTTTGGAACGTCAAACTAGGGGCACGAGTGTAGAGATTCGTAACATCCCACAGCGTGGAAAAGAAACAAAAGAGGACCTGCTTGAACTGGTACTGAAAACAGCGCTAGTACTTAATAATAATATAAGCTTCGAAGATTAAAGACGTGTACAGAATTAACACAAAGGCTAATATCAAGCCCACCACGCGAATTTTTGTAGCGAGATGCAAACGCGCAACTGGTAAACGCGCTACAGCATGGCGACTGTATTGCGACTGTATCGATGCAAACGCGCGACCGTCTCAGACGACATCGGGGGAAGGAGCGGTGTGAGTGCGCGAGCACCACTCTTTACTCTTCGACGACGTTACAACGGTATTCTTAACCGGTACGACGGTTTTCTTAAGGTACAAGTCCTAGATGGGCTGCAGACTGCAACCGCAGGCGCAATTGCGGCTAGCGGCTGCTGATAACCGTAGTGCTGGCTGCGGTCGCGGTAGCTTCTATTTCCAAACACAGCGGCATGCCGCGGCTGCACAATGCATAGAACGATGCCTCTCCATTCCATGACTATGAAAGTTCCATGACACTGGCAGAAAAGTGACAAACCAGACACATATTGCCAATAACAAAGAAGTCAAGTCAGTCACTCCAATACCTTTGTGCGCGACAGAACAGAATGTCGGATAACACTACCGATAGTTTACTATGTGTCTTGTTAGATAGAAGAGAGAGGAAGCTGTTACTTTATGTCTGACAACTTGTTGTTACTTTATGTCAGAAAAAATGTGCTATGCTTGGTAGAAAACCATACCGGGTACAAGCCCGCGCTACACCGACCGCCACTGTAGGTATCGCCAAACTTAACTTCTGGATTATACAACACTCTCCCCAACTGAACCAGAGAATAGAAATAATATTCACCTACTAGCGATTGATTTTCGACCAAAACATATTTATTTGGCGATATACCAACTAGGTACTTTTACAGTCTACCGATTTTTACAGGATTTGTGTCGTCAGTTGTATCCCAACACAATAAGAGCCATGTATGGAAAGAGTATTATACAAAATGCTGTTCACTGTACTGATCTGCCTGAAGATGGTGTACTAGAAGTTGAGTACTTTTTCAAGCTCGTAACCAGTCCGTACCCTTAATATTATTTAAAGGTGTTATTTTAAATAATTCTACCTACTTTAAAGGTTCATTACTTTAACCAACCTTATTTATTTAGGTACTTTCTATAATGTGTGTAGTACCTATTTATGTGAATCTTACCTCTACCTATTTACCTAGCTAAGGTATTGTTACTATTGGTTTTCGATTTATAAAAACAGTCGTTATTAGAGTATACTTAGCTGGCTGGCAGTAGGTACCTTGTCTTTGTCTTTGATAATTAGTAGGAATCGCAATTCTGATCCGGCCGTATATTGATTAAATCGAACATGAACACTAGTAGGTACCTAGGTAGGTACTTGGTCGTCATTGACAATGAGCGTTTTTAAAAGTAAGTGTACCACCCTTTTCGGTTGTCCCTCGTGTTTGAAAACTGTACTTCTAACAGTAAATATGATATCTGGTGAATATTTTAATAACGGTAAAGTATTCACCACACTTTAATTAAACCTATAAATTAATTAACACAAATAAGAAAAATTTGAGAATAGATAAAATAATCGTCAATTTTAAACAGCAAGATGTGTGTTTTTGTCGTGTGGCAAAAGATGTTCAAGAAAAAAAAAAATAGGTTTTATTGTTTTACGACGAGATAATTCTTAGATTTTTAATATTTTTTTAATTAAGTGGGTATAAATAAATCATTGAATTTCAATAATTACAATAGTAAAATATGTTTCGAAAGCAATGTAGTTTCCAAAACATTACTTATATCGAAAAAGTAACGGTTACATACTAACATCATGCGTTAGCATCCCTAGTACATCTGTGCTAACATCAGTTGTGACAAAACCGAATTTAAAACAAGCATAATTCACATTTTATAAAAAAAAAACAATTTTATCGTAATATTTTTTTTTATTATTATCGACTTTAGAATTAAATAAATATGTGTTTCTTCAAGTTTTACGATATTTAGCTTTTAAGAGAAGGCAAAGCTGACATTTTTTTCCACGAAGCATACTTAATTTTATGATTTCTCGTAAAATAAATTACTCTTCAGAGTAATTTTTTTTTCGTAAATTACAATACATCTTCAGAATACTTATCAAAAAACCATCGAAAATGTCACATTTATAATTTGATAGTAAATTCGGGCATGGTGAGTACACATAATTTTGAAGACGCTCGAATATCAAACGATACACTAAAGTAGGTAGGTAGTGATGGAAATTGTGTTTGTGGTTGAATGAATTTCCTCCCGAAAGTTCCCCCAAAGAACTTTTCCACCCGAATCTCCTACACTCGCGATCTAGCGATCGAATTCCCCCATCTGACAACACTGAGAATATTATATTCTAGCAAAAATATCTTAAGAGTATCTAGAAAATATATAATATCGAAAAATCTTAACAGGGGGCTACGATACGACGACGACGTACCTAATATGAGGCATAGAATAAACCGACTAGAAGGGAATCTTCTTTGATAGAGACCCAAACGCCGCCAATTTTATACCTACTTCCCCTTTCACGTCGTAACGCCCCTCTGTCGTCCAGGCGTGTTGCCAGGGTTACTTACTGTTAGTTATTGCTTACGTCTAAAGATAATATCGCTAAAATATAAGTTTTTCTTTACTTTGAAATCATTATTTTAATGTAGTTTTATAAAATATGAAATTTATAAATACTTACCTACATCATTTATGTTACGTACCTACGTATAAATAATAAGTTATTTTAAGTACCTATGGTATGTACAATACCAAATGAAGCCATTTGACGACCGCTATGGCCAGGGCGGCGGGCGAAGGTCCACCTGCGACAGGTCGCGGGTTCGATTCCTGCGTTGGGTTAAATATTAGAACGATCTGCAAATATTTGTCTCGGGCGTTCTGGATATTTTTCAGGTAAGTAGCTCCTTACGTAGGTATCTGCTTAGACTTACGATTCTAATTTTAATAGATAATACATAATATTGTTTGTTTTGTACCTATTAACCTATCTAAGTACCTTACCTACCTACAATTATTTTAGATAGGTTTGTATACTTACCTTAATGTTATTTAGTAAGAAGGTAAGGTAGAACCGTACCTACCGTAACTTCTACCGTAACGTATGTACCTACTCGTACCTATACCTATGTATCTATGAAATAAAACTAGGTTCCGACCTAAACATTTGTTTCTTTTTATTCTAGCGAGAAGATTATACCTATTCATCATAATCTTGTACTTTAACAGTTAATGGTTTGGGATTTGTATTTGGTGTCTATAAAATTCGCTTCATGGTTGCGGTTGGCGCGAGATTAGATTTTTTTGTAGTTTTATTTTATCTAGCTATCACTAGTTTTATTCCTTGAAAGAAATTCAAGGAATAAAACTAGTGAAAAAGTAATTTGGCGCTAATCGTTCAGCCATTTTCTATCAACTTATGAGAAAAATAATTTGCGCTCATTGGTAATTTTGGAGCATTTGGGAAAATAAATGTTTTTGGGCTAAACAACAACATTTTACAAAATTGTCCCTAAATACATGAACTAAATCGAATTTGGTTGAATGGGCTCATAGAAAATAGTTTGATTTGAGCCAAATTACTTTTCCGTTAGATTTATTCCTTGTAAAACGCAGAAAAAAAAATTTAAAAACAAAAAAAAACTCGCGCCAACCTGTGCGATAGGCCTTATGAAGGTAATAAAGCCAAAATCGGAGAACCGTGTATCGGGGGATTCGAGAAGGACGTCAATTTCGTAGAATAATCTTCTTGGACCTAATTATGGCAACGCGGTGGCGGCGGCGCTGGCGCGGAGTACCAAGGCAAGTACAAAGCAGGGTTGTTGCTGATGCCGTTTTTTGACACATCAGCGGATGCTGATGCTGATTTTTGGTCTTGACATCAGCGGATGCTGATGCTGATGCTGATTTTGGCCAAGTGCGTGTCGGACTCCCAAACTGAGTAGTCTGCCTGCACTAATTGAATATAGAAATAGATGATTCTACCAATCGAAATCGAGTTTTGCAAAACTATGTACTTTTTACCCGACTACCAACGAGGAGGGTTATGAGTTTGGCACCCTATCTATGTATGTTTTTATGTGCCCGATTTCTATATCCTAGCGCTGAAACTACTTGTCAGATTTCAACAAATGAGGTATCAAATGATTGGTCTCAAACTCTAAATACCCAATGGCTATATGACATCAGGCGATATTGGGGGTCTAACGAGTTAAGTAAGGGGTGAAAATCCTAACGTTAGTAAATATGCTGGTGTGGGGTGTGTGGTATCGTTGCAAATGTCTTTGTTTGTACTTTCCGAAACATTTTTTCAAACTTTTGTGAGGTTAACGATTCTCAATCTTAATAGACACCTTTTTGCATTTGCAAAAAGGTAAAAATATATAGTTAAAAACTAAAACCAGACTACGTAAAAAGTTTTAAACAAGCTTTTACCGATTGTCCTTATTATTTTCTTTTGATACTTATGTCGTCGGAGGCCATCAGATACCAATGCTAAAGCAGGAACAAAGGCCTCCGACGACCTAAGTATTAAAATAAAAATATAAGGACAATCGGTGAATGCTTGTTTAAGACTTTTTAGGTAGTCTGGTTTTAGTTTTAACTATTTTTTTTAGGGTAAAGTACCCAAAGTGTACCAATGGGACCCTTGTACTAAGCTTCCGCTGTCTGTCTGTCTGACCCTCTGCCAGGGCTTTATTGTATCTCATGATTCGTAAAAGGTACACTTGCGGTTTTCAGCGCTGCTATAACAACATTTATAAAAATAAATATTAAAATTTAAGGAGGCTCAATAAAAGATATGGTTTTGGTAATTTTTGGCTCGACGTTAACAATTGCTGTATCTGTTGAACCGTAAAAGGTAGACAGTTGAAATTTGTACACAATGTGTACAGCCTAAAATAAAAAGAAGAAGCGAGTCGACTCATACTTGGCCGGTTTTATTTCATTACATTGAATAACAAATTATCGAAATTTTCGTATGGTTTCCTTTTCGTGCTGCGACACTTTGTTCTTGTCGTACCTTAGATTTCGTTTTCCTTTTTCAGGTTTTCATGAACGATCATAAATGGACTAATTTATAACCCCTTTATTGCGTGAAAAATGTTATAATTCAGGTTAGGTTAGGCTTATAGTTCGTTCCACATAATTCACTGATTACTTCGGCTTGCAAAATATGTAGATACAAAAACTATAATTATTTTTCATATAATCTTTCGTATTTTGATTGCGTTCACGCAGAGCTTAGGAGTTAACGATGAGCAAAAAATGCAGGTTTTATAACGGCAGTTGCCCAAAATAACAAAGAAACTAAAGCAATAGAAAGTGGAGCGAAGCCAAAATTTTTAGAGACATTGATATTCAGCAAAAGAGCAAAGACAGCTTTTTTGAGGTAGTTGACGTCTGGGACCTTATGTTTTATTTAGTTTTTAATGTGGATGTCTCTTTTTTATGGAATACCGGGCTGCAGCCCAGCCCCAATCGCCTTCCCTGAATCAAGTTCTCCAATAAATAGACTTTAGAATGTAATTTTAAATTATGTCTCAGTATTGCTTAAAAATATAAACCTAATGATCTCGATCATCTGAAAACAAAAACCTAGTTATCTCGGCAACTTGCAACGTCATCAAATTGAAATTATAAATAATATATATATTCCCAAGGGAGAGTGACAGGAATATTCGAATATAGGAAAATCAAAATATCAGGAATATTTTGGAATTGCTTCAAATTTATTTATTTATTTTAAAATTAAAAATTTAACACACAGGTAGAAAACGTCCTGTAATAGGTTATAGTATACTTTTATCTGAGTTCAAAAAAGAGGAGGTTCTCAATTCTTAACAAGTTAGAAAAATCTCAACGAAAAACTACTGAACGGGAAAAAAGGCCTTCACATTTCTAGGGGGAAAAAAGGCTTATCCCTCTAGAAATGTGGAATTCGAATTTAACGCGGGTGAAATCGCGAGGAAAAGCTAGTATTAAAATAAACATTGTTCATGTAGGGGAAAATATAGCAATAGGCAGCGATCATAGTATAAGAAAAGAAGGTTCTTCCAAGACACGATGGACACGTGAGTGTCTCTTGCTTACGTCATCATCACCATCGGCAATTGAGAAGACATATGTTTCCTGGTGATAACAGTAGCGTAAAACCGTAACTCCCTAAACTCCTTTTATTACCTGCATAAATCTGATAAAACTATGTGGTTTTGTATTAACCAATTACTTATCATATAGACTCTGAGAACGGTGTTTTGACTGATCTGACAAACATAATTTACGATTGTCATTTTTTATTTACTATTGATCCTTATCATTTGTTTCCCAACTTCTACGTTTTGTTGAAATAAAGTGGCAACTGGGCGGCGACGTAAGCAAGAGACACTTCCGGAGGAGCAGACCTTGTTTTCTTGGACCATAGTAGCGATAAATACCCGGTAAATAATATGTTATAAACATTGTTGAATCTAAAATACTTTGCACCCCACTACTAATACAAGATACGTACTTACAACAATAAATACGAATACAAAAGAGCAATGAAACCTGTAGGTATTTCACCTACCACGCTATCTGTTATATTATAAGTGTGATGAAAACAGGTTTGTGTTTGCTTAGGTTCAAATTTGTACAAAAATGCGCTTTAAGCCTCACTCCGAGGGTCATGTCTCGACTCAAACATCAGCATCAAAAATCAGCATCGATCAATGCGGATGCTGATGCTGATGCTGATATTCGCAACAACCCTGGTACAAAGGTCTCATCTCATTCATCAACATCTACCTACTTTTAAGTCTTAGACTAAAACGCATAACAAGTTAAATAAAAAACGAACGAGTTATACCTACACGTAGGCTGCTTGCTCGATAGAAATAAACTTGGATTTAATAAGTTTGTTAAATGTTTACGAGATGATCCGTTGAGGTAAGATGATCCTTTTTTAAACTAACTTAATAGAATAGAATAGAATAGAATAGAATAGAATATTTATTTATTTTATAGGGTATACATGTGTTTGTAAATGTTGCACCATTAAACCACACTAGGTTTGTGTTGGTGCTCACACTCGTCTTATACATAAATTTTAATATAATTAAATAGTACAATGCATTTGGATCGCTTCTTATAATCTAACAGACAAAAGATCGAAACCCGATATTCCACAATCCTACCTACCTATCCTTACCTACGCTACTAACATGTTTTACACCACCTTGTAGGTAGGTACTTGCCAGAATCAACGTGTTATCATGGTTTGCGTAATAGTTAACGAGTTTGTTTTGCTACAGAATGAATGAAGGGGCAGCCTACTGCCTCCTATTCACTCTGCAGCCTCTCGTGATAATAATTTTGAAGGATAAATTTGTAGTTTTTATCTTTAGCTTTTTTTCTGACTTTATATTGCAAATCATTCATGAGTTTAGGTATCATACATTCCATGGTTCTACGTCCACCATCCCATTATATACGAGGAGGATGACAATACCGAGTTATAATGGGTGGTTTTGGCCCGAGTAAAACACTCTACTTTTCACTTCGATTGCGAGAAAATAAAACAATTCAAAATGAGACTATTTTCAGAAATTTTATTAAAAATTAAATGCCGCAAAGAATCAGTTCGCATTCTACCGTGAAGGGAAGAATCAACCTTCATAAAACATCATCAAGATTGGTTCTATTTTCAAAAAAAAGATTGACGTAGCACCAAGAAGTCGAGTTTTTATGTAAGAGAACGAATGCTTTGTACGGGCTGATGATTTTAGACAAAAATTAAAAAGAAAAAATACTTTTTAGCCCGAGGTATTAAACTCGAGTTTTAGGCCTGCTAAGCTACACTATTATGATACACTTTTTGAGCAAGGGAAGTGAAAAAGAATTTTGTATGGTATTTTGCATTTCAAAATATAGAATTTAGCAAGTACGGCCCGCAGTTTATTACAAACTGTATCAATGTAGAAGTTCCATCGGAATCTGTTATCTACAACGAGACCCAGGTAAGTGTGGTGAGTCACTTGTTCAATTGAGTCGCATGAACAGGAATAGGGCGTGAACACACTGTGCAGACAATTATGGCTATGAGCTAATAATATTAAAGGTACTTTGTTGTTTGATATAGCTCGAGTGAACATGTATTATCTTGGTCTTGCTTGAGTTTAAAACTAGACCAGCGTCGTGCGACCATTTACATATTTGGGTAAAATCTTTTTGCATGTGTTTAAAATAAAAGTCACTAGTGTTTAAAACAGTATTTTATATAAAATATA
This sequence comes from Eupithecia insigniata, assembly GCA_947859395.1. Taxonomy (NCBI): domain Eukaryota; kingdom Metazoa; phylum Arthropoda; class Insecta; order Lepidoptera; family Geometridae; genus Eupithecia; species Eupithecia insigniata. The sequence continues at coordinate 6,908,296 of OX401995.1, read as the reverse complement.
AATATCTTTTATTTTCCGACACAATTTAATCTTCCTCACTAATAGAGTTTTCATTAAATTTAATCAATACTACATTTACGAGAAGTGTGTGAAAGACAGTACTTTTCTGTAAGAAATCTTGAAATGGGACGAATCAGGAATAAAATTAGCAATCAATTTTATTTTACTGATTCGGGCTAGTTTCAGCCGAAACCAGAGGGACGAATGCGGAATAATCTGAAAACTAAATTTGATGGTACGCTCATCACTAGCACAGATGCTAAATTTATGTCTGGTAATTATTCATGGTTTTGGACATTATTTGTATCCTAGACTCATAGGAACACATGAACTAGATTGTTAAAATTTTGTTACTACAGATTTCTAGTATTAAACATCATTACTTTAGTATTTATACTGTATGAAAAACTTACGCATGTAATGAAAATTCCGAGACTTTTACTCCACTTTTTGTGCTTGGTGAAGGACAGAACACAGCAGAACGCAACATATTTTCACTTTTTCAACAAAGTTTTAGGTAAGTTCATCATTCTTACCATAACTTTGAACTAACTAGTCAGTCACAAGCTGACACGATTGACACTGACAGTGCAGCATAGCTATACGTACACCAGCTATCTATCTTTTACTGATAGCTTGGCTACGAGGGAGAGACAAAGATACATGACAATTATAGTGATACATAGATACAAGACCGGAAATGAAACGCTACCTCTACCTACTTTGTACTCTATGAGCATAGCTATACGTACACCAGCTATCTCTTTTACTCATAGCAGGGCTCCTACGGATAGACAAAGATACATGACAACTATGGTGATACATTGATAATGCATTGATATAAGACCGGAAATTACTAATGCTACATACCTCTTATTTTTAAGCTATGGGTCTTTGATTCTCTCATCATTTATCATTTCTTTGATTTTATTATTATTTTAAGCAGCGACATTTAGGGAATTTTTAGGTTAAGAAATTATGATCCCCAGTCTTCTAGGGTTGGGCAAATGAAAAAAAGTATCGATATATATTGTATCGATATTTATTATTAGTATCGATATAATTATGTATGGTAAAAAATATCGATATTTCGATACTTTGGCTCATCAAAATGAGAGCTTATCAATGCTACCTTTAAAAAAATAAGTGGTTGCCATAGACTAAGATGATGGCGCTGTATGAAACTCAGTGTCAAAAATCTGAAAAATGTATCAAAATGTGTAAAATGGCGTAAAAAAATCCTCAATCTACGGTGAAGTAGCACCTGTTTCGTTGTTTATTTTATGGCAATTGACATTTTCTCTTGACTTTTGTGCAGCGCCATCTAGCGTGAAACTAAAAAGCGTGTTTGTTTTTTTTAAGATTGCATTGAAAAACCCTCGTTGTGCAGGCAAGCAGCGGAGCGGGCGAAATAAATATCGAAACTCGATATATCGCTTTTAAATATATCGAGTAATTACATCGATGAATTTTTGATAAAATATCGATATTTTGATATATCGATATTTTTTGCCCATCCCTACAGTCTTCCACAGTATTCCACTCCACATCAGTGGTCTCGAACCTACCGATTTTTCGGTATTTCTACCGATATGGGCCCTGTTCTACCGAAATACCGAAATGCACGATTTTCCTACCGACTTTTCAGATCTTGGTTGGCAACCCTTTTCATTTATGTTTAACGTTACGGGGAATCCCTTATGATGGATTCCCGCTGGGGAATTTACTTGTCTTGTCTATATAAAGAAAAATACGGATTTCACTTTTTCATTAATTTTCATTATTTCGAAGACAAAGTATCTTTAGTTTTATTGTTGCAAAGTACCTCCAAAAATATTATGTCGTCTGACAAGGAACCGATCACAAGCGCCAGTGAAAAAGAAAAAAATATCTACAATATTATAGAAACCTACTCAATAACTTAGCTGTTAATTTCCCAAACATTATTAAAATAAAATAATAAATAAGAATGGGAAGAAGAATTTTCAGACTGGCTGCAAGATAGTCGTAAAGACTTAAGTTAGGCCTATTGTAAGTGTTGTAATAGGGATATTAACATTACATCAGGAAAAGACGCTAAAAAGAAACATAGTTCTTCACAAGTACACTTGGTGTCATCAAAGAATATAAAATCGTCATTTATCGTGACAAAAACTCAATAAACTGATGCACTAATTATGCGCAGCGGGCGAGGGTTCACCTGCGACGCAAGAGGTTACGGGTTCGACTCCCGCCTCGGGACAAAGTGCAAATGCAAAATGACTTTTTAATGTCGTTAAGTATTATATGCCTTACAAATAAATTTAAACATGACCGCGGCTATGGCCAAAGAATATTGGTATACCTAGTGAAAAAAAAATTATTATGTTTAAATGTGTTTATTATTGTGTAGTCTGGTTTTTTGATAAATAAACGAATTTAATATTACTTATTTTAATACGGTATTGATTTTTTTGTCATATATACCGATTTTTCTTAGAAATATACCGATTTTAGTGGGCAACTCTACCGATTTCGTACTTTGACGTTCGAGACCACTGCTCCACATCCACAGACACAAAAACTGGAAAATTTGTGAAAATCACAAATTATAAACAATCAGACATATTAAATATAACTATTTCAACAAGAAATCTGGGCTGTAACCTTTATTTATAAAGTCTTCGGTTTTTAATACAATGTTCCCGTTGAAATTAGCTATTGGAAGCAGGTCAGCTATTATAATAGACTTGCCTAAAACACTGACATGCATGCAAGGCATAGTATCACGCAGTTTATCCACGGGTACAGAAACCTCAGGATCCGGTAATATTTCAACATCAGAATCTTCAAAAACTGGGGGCTTTGCAAAAGCTTTCGAGAAACAATCACACATTACAGATACACAACAAGCAACAGAACCTAAAACCTTTGCATCATTACTACGGCACTCAAAGCTGATGGATGTAAGTACAGCAAATTTTTTTCATGAGCAGGCACTCTGTCTTCGTAGATAGTAAAGCATACAGAGCCTTTAGTCTAATTTCTGTTTCCCAGCAGTTGTGTACATAAGTCTATAATAAATTTCTTTTTCAGCTTGGCGATCCAACAAACAAAGTAGTAATTGGAAAAATATTTCACGTAGTTGAGGACGACCTGTACATCGATTTTGGATGGAAGTTTCATTGCGTATGCACCAGACCAACAACTAGAAGTGATGAGTATGTAAGAGGTTCCCGTGTGAAGATACAAATCAAAGATCTAGAGCTATCTTCAAGATTCCTGGGTTCCAGTACTGACCTCACTCTACTTGAAGCAGATTGTAAGTTACTTGGCCTTGTTTCTACTCCAATAAGACCAGAAGTTAGTGGAAAGTAAAATGTAGTAAGAGTACCTATTTATTAGTCAGAATAAAGTATAGATGTTCTAAAAATTCTATTTTAACTTAGTCCTAAGGCGCCTCTGTTACTGAAAGGGTATGTATATACATACATATATCATTCATTATATATATAAAAATGTCGTGTCACAGTGTTTGTTAAACTCCTCCCGAAACGGCTTGACCGAATTTTATGAAATTTTTGCTGTATATTCGGTAAGTCTGAGAATAGGTTTACTATTTTAGCACGTAGCCCACCCCAAAAATTTTATTTTAATTCTTTTGCACAAAATGATAGTTAGTTTTTTTTTTTTGCTTTTAAAAATACATATAAGCCAAAATTCTCATCTTTCTAACACCAACCCCCATTTTTAATAGAGATATTACTTAGTACTGTAATAATCTTCAACCCTCAGTGGTCGATAGCAAAACTACGTTTGCCAGGTCAGCTAGTATATTATATTATCATAACCCTCGCCCTTCGGTAGTCGGGTAAAATCTCGTGTGTATCACAGTGTTTGTAACCCTACTCCTCCGAAACGGCTTGACCGATTTTTATGAACTTTTGTGTGTGTAATAACTTTAGGGCTCCTCGGGACTTGAGATATAATAAAAACTGAGTTGCATATCCAAGATCATATTTATTGGTTTTAGCGGGAATCACAACTGACAACTAACTTGTCATAACAATATTAGGTTAGGAATTTATATCTATTTATCAATCATCAACATCATACATTACAGTGTGTATATTTGGTAGGTCTGAGAATAGGATGTTATCTTTTTTTTATACCCCTAAGTGGGGTAATACAAACACCATCCTACAGGTTGTAGGCAGCAAGTTTCCTTCGCCCATCATGCAGTCTTTCAACAGGGTCCTAACTCTTTAGACTCGTTGGGTTGGGATTTTGTTCAATGGCTGCAGAACTCTTAATAATTACATTATTCTAATTTTAAATTTGATTAAATTAATTTTAATTCCATTTTTTTCATAATTTTATAACTGTTGGGTGCAATGGTACCTACTTAATAATGAACAACACGTCTGAATAAACAAACGTTTAATTTTTATTTATTTAAGTGCAAGGAAGGCCCTCGCCAAGAATTTTTTTTGTTTTTACAAATTTTTAATTTTTTTATGAGTTGCCAATAAAAAATAGGTATACCCTATAGAGTATCGTAGAACCCTCAGTTTTCACCTTTCTAATACCAACCCCCATTTTTTAAAACCCTCAGTGGTCGATGGCAAAACAATGTTTGCCGGGTCAGCTAGTTAGTATATATTTTTAACTACCCAAATTTAAACAAATATAACACAAAAAAAATAATATTTTATATTAGCGAACTAGACTTTTTAAAATAAAAAACATACAGTAATAATAAATATAAAAACCTCTGCATTCAGCCTCTGTATTCATGAATTTTAAATAAAGTCAAAATCGTAACATAGGCATACCAAAAAATAATTTTCATTTTAAGTTTTGCGAGATAAATACTAATTCCCTGGGGTTAAAAATTTATGGGACCCCCTCGGGATCATTTCCTATACACTAGTGAAAAAATTTTCAAAATCGGTCCATAATTGGCGGAGATATCGCGTAACATACATAAAAAAACATACAGACGAATTGAGAACCTTCTTCTTTTGAAGTCGGTTAAAAATAGGAAATCCCAATACCTGTTTTTGTGTCTTGTACAAATTTGCTAATATTATTTCCATCATCGTCATGTGTGATATTTGCGATTTTTCTAGGCATGCTTCATGTCCAATGGAAACCTTAACTGTTGAATGCGCTCTCTTTTGTAACAGTTTCAGGGTGCCGATTGTGAAACTATGGGGGCCAGGGCAGATACCTTGATTGATGCTAGAATCACATAAATATAACAGGACTTTTCAATGACTGGTTTGTTTTGAGTTTCTCTGTGCCATAAAATAATAAAAAAATTGGTACATCAGGCACGTTGTCATGTCCTAATGTACTTATGTAGGTCTTTCTAATCCTTGTCTGTCCAGGAGGTGCTTCAAAAATCTTTTATTTGTCGCCAATTGACCACTAACCTACTTACAACCTTTTTTTGAATTAAGTGAAATCAGTGGGCGATCAAATAGTAATTAAAACATTAATTTGCAACAACATTTAATTGACCGTTTATACTGATCTACATTAAACAAATAAATTAACATAAACTTACATACAATTTGAAATATCTATTTATTGTCTTTTAACAATTATAATGTGTACATCTACTATAATAATATCTTATAGGTACAGTCAGGTTATCATTTAATAAAAGAAATACACAATTTTATATGTGGGCTAGTTTTGAAATGAAAACAATACTATTGGCACAATGGAAATTAATGGAATGTAGAAAGGTTGTTTGTGTGAAGTGGAAAAAAATGGATATATAATTAAGGAAAAATCCGCAGTTCGATTTAAGTACTTAATAGACTTCGGTACAAATTGGTTTGTTCAGAAAATAAAACTGCAATCACACTACTTACCCACTTGTTTTGATTTTTTTGATTGTATTTTTGTCATTAACTTAATTTCTCATTTCTCCTAGTACAATTAGGCTGGGACCATACAAGCGTAATTTTTTTGTTGTGTATCGTGTAAAATGAGCCTCTCATAAAAGTCCTGGGGGCTTTTGTATGAAGTGACTCATTTTACAATATGTACTTCAATTCTTCTAAACAATCGCTTTTCTATAACGCAAAACTATCGCTACAGAGTGATACATTTTGGCGTTCGACGCGCGTCAAAAGAATCGAGGTTATAAGCATTCTATGAATCTCTATGTGCAAATGGCATCGTACACACTAGTTTTTTTATTCGACCTTGCATTGTCATAATAAAGCGATTGGTAAGCAGAATTGGGCCCCTGAGCCACACGGTGACGCAAACTAAATAATCATTTCCGTTAAAAGTGCGATGCTTTGAAGTGAAATATAACGAAGAACTATCAAAAATGTACAAAACAAAATAAGGAGTGCCACAAGGCAGCATCCTAGGTCCGGTCCTATACTTCATATTCACAGCGGACCTGTCGACCTCAGACAACACAACCACAACGACGACTTACGCAGACGATACCGCCCTGCTCTCAGTCCACGACGATCCAAAAGTTACATCACACAACCGAAGACACGCCTGACCATGGTATAAGAAAACAAGGTATGGTCTTCTGAGACACGATGGTAACGTGGGTGTCTCTTGCTTACGTCATCATCGCCATCGGCGAATGAGAAGACGAATCTGTAGCATAAAATCGCAACTCCCCGAACTCCTTTTACTACCTCCATAAATCTGATAAAACTATGTGTATCACAAATAATTATTATTTATCACATTGACTCGTATTTAATTAACGTTGTTTGGACTGATCTAACAAACATAATTGATGATTCACATTTTTTTATCGATTTTTCAATTGACTCTTATCTCATTTGTTTACCAACGTATCATTTTTTTTAAATAAAGCGGCAAATGGACAGTCACTTAAGCAAGAGACTCCCGAAGGAGCAGATCTTGTTGTCTCGGATCATGTACCTATCTGACAATGATTGCGGAATGGCTTAACAAGTGTTGCATAAAGGCCAACACAGATAAAGTCTGTGCAGGTCACATATACGCTTAGACGAGAAACCTGTCCACCTGTTACACTCTACAGTAACCCAGTTCCACAATCCGACAACTCCAAATACCTGGGGAATTGGGGATACACCTGGGCCGACGACTAAAATGGCAAAAGCACATTTGGATCAAACGTAAGCAACTGGACCACAAAATCCGAAGCATTTCAGTACATGCTTCGGATTTTGTGGTCCAGTGAGGTGAGACAACCAGTGTTGATTGGACGCAAATCCCAACTTTCTGACACCAGTAAATTAACAGTCCAGAAAGCAGACCTATGGACCTAAGGAAGACCTATGGGATTCAACTTTAGGGTTCTGCTAGCAATAGCAACGTCGAGATTCTTGAGAGATTTAAAAGCAAGATCATCCGAAATAATGCTCAACATTCGCCCACACGTGAGCAACAAGCATATGTATATGGACATCAAAATGCCTACAGTCAAGCAAGAGATAGAGAACTATAGCAAAGAATATCAACTAAGACTCGATGGACATAGAAACCACCTCGCAGTCACCCTCCAAAGATCTGGCAGAATCAAATTATCCAGGCCGAAAAGATAAAGCATCCCTGACCTGGCGACGATGGCAACTGGACTGTGACGTAAGCAAGAGACTCAGATAAAGATCGAAAGCTGACTCACTGGACTAAATGTCACAAAACAGATGGAATCGGCCAGCAATCTGGATTATTAATTAGAAAATGAGACCAAGCAGCAGAATACAAAATGGGGAAAAAATAAGAATATAATTGTGATGTGACTGAAATGTGACAGTAAATTGTGCAAATCAATGTGATAAACGAGATCTTTGTAAATCAACCCAGTTCAATGATTCCGATTCACTGTACTTTGTCGCCGTTTCTTGTGACAATCTCCTGGATGCTAGGGTCCTTAACAGCATCGTTAGCATCGGGTTTCACTTGTAGAATATCATCTACATTGGACGTTTTTTCTATAAGTTTTTCTTGTACGGGGTGGGATATTTCCCACTCTTTGAGGTAATTGACAACTGCGGTGTGTCCGAATGTTTCTGCCTCGTTGAGTGGGCGGCTGCCCCAGCGGTCTCTTGGGTCGTGGGGAACCCCGCATTGCGCCAGTAAGAAATCCACGCAGGAAAGATGTCCCTCTGCCGCAGCTAGATGCAAAGCTGTGCGGCCGTCGTAGTCCGAGAGAGTCATGTCCATTCCGGAAAGGTGGTGCCTGAAAATTTTGATTTCGTTTATTTTAACCAACCTAGTAGGTACTCAGAAGTGAAATAACTCGCAGCAAATATAATCAGCATTGTACCATTGATGAAACGAAGTTAATTCTACTTCTACACCCCCTAACCTGTTAGTACCTATCTAAATACATCTATGTCCGTAAAGGGCCAATTGAATACTAGTGCACTTTGACAGTAACAGCACAATAAAGCGACTACTGGTGTATTTATTGACTCATGTCTTGTGTCGCTATTAGCTGAAGCTTCAAGCGCGTAGTCGTATTATACTAGCTACCCGGCAAACTTGTAATCCCTGGCATTCACCGGCATTGGAAGGTTCGTGTCTGTATAGGCACGCATTCTGACAAACAATAAAACTTTCATAAACATGCATAAAATATAACTTAACAGCACTTGCGTACTTGATTTTGGGTAGTAACTACCTTCTAAGAGCACTGAGATCGCCGCTTGCAGCTGAGAACAAGAGGTTGACAATGTTGAGTCCGGTGGATTCGAATTTGTAGCGGCGAGGATCTTTCTTGTGACTTGCGTAGCGGATGTTGTCGTATTTGTGAAAGTTGAAACGCTCGATCAGTTCCTGCATCAGAAAAAATATAAGTACATACGTGGTGTTTGTTTGGCCGTAGACCACAAGTCTAAGGAACCGAGACAGGAGCGTTCAGTAAAACTTACCTCGCAAAATTGTAGTCCTCTGCAGCTATTTCCGAGAGGATCGAGTGGAGGTGACCAGGTGCAAATGCCCATTACATTGGGCACTACAATCAGCATAGCTCCCGAGACCCCGGACTTCGCTGGCAGACCCACTTTGAATGCAAACTGTCCGGAGTAGTCGTACATTCCACAGCTGTGCATCAACGAGAGGACGTTGCGCACTGAATCTGGACGAAGTACTTTTTCATCAGTAATAGGACAAATGCCTCCATTGGCTAGTGTTGCCGCCATTATTGACATGATGTCGCAGTTTGCTTCCATGGAGCAGCACTGAAAATAGAAAATGTCATTAGCCCTGCTTAATGCTGAACAAGAGTAGATAATTTGGCTGCAGTTTTGTTGTCCTACCTGAAAATAGAAATCCATGCACTCACGAAGGTTGGTTTTTTCGGGGTAGCATTTGTATTCTCGCATGTAGAAACCAAGTGCATAGTTTCTGTCAGCAGCCTCTCTTTCGGACAGGAATACGGCGTTGTTGAAACCCAACGCCTCGTTGCCTGCTAATCGGCTGAAGAATGACATTACATAGTCGAACTTTTCAGCGAGTGTCATTTCTGGCCTGTCCAAGGTCTTGAGTAGAGAGCAGATCAGTATAGCTCCGGCATTGATCATGGGATTGTGTGGTTTCACTGTTAAGTAAAAAATAACCTAGAGCAAATATTTCATCATATAAATTAATTTGGACGAACTCTGTGGTGCAGCGGGTGACGGTCCGCCTGCGACGCAGGAGTTTGCGGGTTCGATTCCCGCCTCGGAACAAATAATATGTACGCAGAACAAATATATATCTGCACATATTCCAGGTTTCAGGCTGTTCTGGGTGCTAACTGTGTATAATAAAAAATATCTATCTATATACATAGTATGACGTACATCAGCATCATTATATCAGCCCATAAACGTCAACTGCTGGACATAGGCCTCCCCCATACGACGCCACAAATAGCGGTCCTACTAATAAACCTATGACGTACGTATTAAGCATATTAGTTATGTAATACCCCTATCACAATCATCTCTGCTTAGCGGTAGATAGGTAAGGCTAAATGATGTTGCGTTATAATTGTCGCAGTATAATTGAGCTCGCACTGGCGCCAAATTGGATCTTGTTCTGTAATAGCTCCCTTACTATCCTTGTGTAACAATCTACTATTACCTAGCATATTTATTTACGTATGTTGTCTTATAAGGTCTATCTGAGTTAACATTATCCCTTACCTAAATGAAACTCAAATACATAATCGGCATCATTTACTTTCAGACAAAGGCACTTAGCACCTACTTATGATGAGACATAGACTCGTAAACATCTAGAAGGTAGGTTATTACTAGAGGATATTTACTAGAGCCAAACTGCTGTAGGTACGACTTGGTTTATCCAATTGTTCAGCTGGATTCAATAAATAAAACACTGGACAATCCACATAGCGTTATCTAGCCCCAAATTACGTGGGGCTGTGCTCCAGCAGTGCTGCAAGCGGAGCTTGTTGTTATGGGTTAAAAAGATAGTTTTTAGATATTCTAAGAGAGATATTCTGAGAGAACTTACCTTTCTGTTTTTAACCTGGAATGTCGCTTTTAAAAGAGCATGTACAGAAATTTTAATTATGAAACTGCTGTCGTACATACTGTTATAGTCCAGAACGAGTTCATTGAAGTTGCGTCCGCTGGGCTCCGTGCCAACATATTTGTGCACCCGCTCAGGGGTGAGCGTCTCGAGTGCCATCGCGTAAGTCAGCGGCTTGCTGCACGACTGTAGAGTGAATGGGACCGACACGTCACCTGGTGGTTAACGTGAGATACATACCTAAATATATATATATACTAGCTGACCCGACAGAGGTTGTCCTGTCATTCAAGTCAAACAATTGACAGTTATTTCAAATGTGCTTAGCAAAGAGGGCGCTGGGGCTAATGTTACATTAAAAAGTTTATATAAAGTAGTCGTTAAGTCTTTCTACGAAGTGTTAGAAAACATTTAAAAAAGGGATGAAGGAAATCGGTAAAGCCGTTCTCATGTTATAGCCGGACAAATTTGGTAAATGAATGAATGACGAAGGTAAGTCAATCTCTTACCAATATTGAATCGCTGTCCATCAATTGTACAAACGCTTACTCCCCAATTGTCAGGACTTGCCCTAGCAAGCTGAGGAATATAACTAGCCACTTTGCCGTCACTGTTGCTCTTAGCACTCCAGTACATTTCCTCGATGTCTTTGATGAAATCCTGGAAGTCTGGAATGACGAACTGGCTTCGGAATGCGCGTGTGATCAGGACAATATTTGGTGCGATCACTTCTTTGAACGTGTCTCGGTCTAGTTTCAGTGTTTCTGGTGAACCTCCCTCGAAGTTTGATTCCTTGTGAACTTTGTACAAATTGTGCATGACTTCTTTAACTCGCGAGTCGTTCTTTCTAATTCCGGTTGTTCTCAGGGCCTGTAAATATAATCAGAATGTCAGCATAACAGATTTTTAATATTCTGCTACTGCACTCAAAACTTATGTGATAAAACAAAACTAGCAAAGCATTTTGCATAATTCAGAATTCTGTAAATCAAAAATGTATACAGAATATAAATTCATAATCTCATAATAATTTTCTTTAATAACTTACTGCCAAAAACTTTCCGACGGGCAGAAGACCTGTTTCTTCATTTTTGAACATATCAAACAGAACATCATCCGCATTTTTGTGTGGTCCTGCGCGCACCCTGTCAAGAAATTAACTTATAATTATATAGAAAGTTAACAAGCGTAAATTAGGTATGTTATGACAAAGCAAACCATGCATAATCGTGGCTACCACATATTATGAGCGACAAGTTAGGTATTGCACAAGTCGCTAACGGAAATTCATCAAATATGTAGTTTGTCACGGAGAAACCGATGATCTAAATATATAAAATTAGCGTAGGCAGTTGTTGACGTGTTGGTGCGGGTGTGTCTGTTACGTCGAACAACGATTGTTTACAGAACAGGCACATGGCGTTGCCAATAAGCACTATCTATCTACATATCTACATAGAAGATACTATAAAAAACTACAAATTTTTACAAAACATCATCTATGCAGCGAGTACAGTATCAGTATAGTTACCAGATATCTCATGTAAGCGGTGATTGAGAAGCTGTCTCAGTCGTCGACTAATGCTATACCTAACCTATGTATCTACTTACTTTAGAAAACAAAACAGGCTTTACGCTATGCGCCAAAAGATGTATTGCGATTATAGAAATCGCCGAATAAGGTTGATTTCTTGGTCTCGAACAAATATTATAAACTACCTAAACCCAATATCTAGTTGTAACGTAAAAGCCAAACCGAATAAAACATTGATTCACCCAAATTATTTAAACAAAGCTCAAAGTAAACCTCTAATGTCAATTCAACAATAACTTACTCGTAATTTCGGGCTCTAGCTTTATTAGGTTACCTACCTAACCTCTTCTCTAAGCAGTAGCCAAAACATACGACGTTAGAGGAACTAGAGGTTTACCTTTTAAACGCAAAAGGAACACTACTAGTTAGGTAATTTCGAATCATGCAACAACAAATGAGCGAGTGTCCCTTTTACTCACGATTTAGGGTCGACGTTATGCGCGAATGAAAATTTTCGGCTGCACCATGTGGAAATGATAAAATTTTGATTAATCTTATCAATGAATAAACAAAAGTCACATTTTATGCAATAGTATGTCACTGTCTGCTAGAGATTACAAGGAATATCTCGGTCTGAAACTGCACACCCCGAGTGTGCAGTTTCTGACCAAGGTTCTTTGGAATTTAGATCGATTACTATCATATTCTTACTAGATGTCTACAGAAATTAGTAGCTTTTAAGTTGTGCTTAAAGTAATATAATCTATACGTTTAGACACGTATGTATGTATGTAGAAAATGTATTAAATGATGATGTGATGTCAGAAACAAAATATCGGCTTGTTGAATTAAAGTAGCTCTCGACAGGCGCCGGCCGTCCCGTGTTTATTGTAGATCAATAAACGTCTACTTCAGTTCATTAACGACAATTTGCTCTCAATAAATTAGGAGCAATTGTGCATTGATTCTGATGATGCATAGTAGGTACCTACCTCATGTCCAGCGACTGGACGGCGTAGAAGTGGGGAGCCGAGTTGCGCCATTTCTGGAACCAAAACCGATGTTAATAAGGTCAATGCCAAAACTAAGCTGTTGGTTTCCCTGATCCCGTTACACAAAAGGACACTCACATCAGCTTTTTCTAATACATAGACGGGTCTCACTTGACTATAGTGCCGTATACAGACGTATAGGGGCTTGAGGCATTGGGTAGGGCTCGCTAGCCGGTGGAGCTGACGGGCATTCATGTCGAGCGCTTGACGGTAGACGTGCCTCCCTCGCGATCGGCACTTATTCTGCGATGGAGCGCCGGCGTTATAACATACTGCTGAATCGCGCAGGCGTCAACTGACTCCTTCCTCATGCCCCTATCGCTTATCTTCGTTCGAGTCGTTTGTACACGGTGTTGACTCGGCCGTGACGTGATGTTTGCGGGAAATTCTAAACTAACGTGTCACGACGCGGCGACGACGATTCGATGGACTCGCAACTACTCGTAACATTTACCGCGGTAAATAAGGTTTTTTCGATGAATGTTTGCTAGCGGAGGAGCTAGCGGAGCGGAGGAAACCATGTCAGGTTTGTTTGTTCAATCGGGTAGGTACCTACTTACAGATATTTTATCATGTTATGATTGTAGTAGGTTTAAAGGCAGATTCCATTCATTCATCCTATCAGACTTAATTAGGTAATAGGTACCTGTCAATGACATGAATGACGTACGTATGTTGGAAACGAAATGACACTACTCATTTATTTCTTTTCATTCTAAACCAAGTTAAGAAGTATGAAAGGTATTATCTAGTTCATGAAACGCCCCCTTATTCATAATGGTCTGCTAACTTAAAACAGCTGCTAAGCAGTATTATTTCTCACTCTGACTTATGTCAATAGAAGAAGACAGACTGAGAATTAGCAATGTTCTAAGTTAGTAGACTATTATGAATAAGGGGGTAAGTGACGAAGCAAACAGTTTGACCAATATTCATCTATGTTAAAGACTGTGATACTGAAATGTGCCATAAGTATGAATATGAAAGCATACCTACCCTGCCTGGCGCACGCTATAAACATGCGTGTCGTGTCTGCCATGCTTTTCCCTTAGATTAACGCGAGTATTCGAGGCTTTTCTGTAAGATCTACAAGGCATTTATTCTGCGCCCGCCTTAACCCGTAAAGATGAAGAAAACTATTAAAGTTGTTGCCCACGTGCTTGTATCCCACCTGTAGCACAACTTTACCTACTTTGGTGCACTGCTGGGTATAAGGTAATTTTGACCGTCGCTATGATGTAACTAAAGTTTCACTAAAGCGCGAGACACTTTTCATGTTAAGAAAGAGTGGTAATCTGCTCCGATTAACATGAGCAAAGTGAATAGGACAAAGCCGATATACACCCTAGATAAAGTTTTTCTAAGGGCCGCCATACACGGACTCCTCGGGCAGTTAGCTATTGATTAACATACACGGACCGCTCTTACAGTCATCTCCAACAGCTTGAAGCTGCCATTGCTCGAGCAGTTGATACCAACAGCTCGCGGGCGGGAAACGCGTGAGAGGTAGAATGAACAGCGCGGGTGGAGGTAACTCCGCGAGAGCAGTCAAAAGCTCGAGCAGTCAGTGTATGCCTGGCGATTGCTTGACTTGCCGAGCGGTTCCGTGTATGTGTATACGCACAAGAAAGTAGTTTACTGTGCAGTCGCAGCTTGTAGCAGTCGATAATGAATAACTGATCTAAGCAATCCGTGTATAGCGGCCCTAAGCAGGAAGAGAGAAAACTGGCATGCATATTAAAAATGCAAATATGGATATTTCACACAGTATCATTAGATTGGTGAGATGTGCGAAGGCCATGAAAGGGCTTTCATATGTCAATTACTATAAAATGGGTGGTTTTTGCGTAATAAATAGCAGCATACATTTCAAAGCTAGAACAATTAAAGCTAGGATGGCTTCCGCTTATAGAACAAAATGAATAACATTATAGCAACAAAGAAAGTGCCTAATTTAAGAAATAATAACAAACAAAAGCACAAAATTTCAAAAAAAACCTAGTAAGAAAAATACAGAATATAAAATTTGCCTGTCGTCAGTAATCAATCAAGTACATAGATGGGAGTAGCTATAGAAAGGGGACCAGGATACATAAATACATAACATAATGGTTACATAATTTAATATTAAACCCTTATTTAAAGAAGTTAGTGTTAATTAGTGTTTTAAAAGCAAGTTATGCCTGATGTTGAACAAATCAATATTTTTATTAGAGTTGCTTTTATTAAAATCTGATATTGTTTATATCAGATTTTAGATACCTACATCCAAACCAAATATACATGCACATCATACAATTGTTTACCCCGTGGCGGGAATCGAATCCGCAACTTGTGTAGCAGGCATCTTTTTCCAATGCGTTAGTAAAGTCGTCAACTCCATAACATAAAAAAAAAATAAAGCACAGCCCGATCTCTCTTGCCAACACCATAGCCAAGGTACTGAACAATATACTTGATTCTTGCCTACAGAATAGCTGGTCGCACAGTTCAGGTTCCGACCCAGACTATCAAGAGCAAGCGCAATTTTGAAGACTCAAGTATACTGTTCAGTATTATACGGTACGTAAAAAGCCGGTGTACGCCTGTTTCCTGGACCTTTAAGGTCTTTGATCTTGTATAATAATAATAATACTACCTAATCTGCCCTACTCTGGAGAAAGTTGAGAGATACTGGTGGCATAAGAAAAATAACTAAACCAAAAAGTCATTGAGACCCTACGTGACCAGTATAAACATACTTTTAGAGTAGGTACTGCTGAGACTCACCCGTTTTTGTAACGCCTCAGAGATGTTTGGTCACGCCATGATTCGGAAGATAACAGCATCTATGACGAGCAGGACGAAGGCTAGTCACAACAGCAGCCTAAAAACCGTGGCGGAGCATTGTCTGTATCCCACGTGGACATAGTCCTTGCAAAATATGTGGCACCAGACTGTTTATGATGCCTGATTGGATGTTAGCTGTACCACTGGCTGTACGTATGTGATTCAATTTATTCTAATAATTTACAGTAACGTTTGTTATTTATCTAATCTTATCAATAATATAATTGACTGTGTATTTTGAAATAATTTAATTTGGCGTATAAGAATGTGTGACATGGATTATTTAATTATCTAAAGAAAATTAATACAATGCAACGGTTAAAATTTGAAACACCAACCTCAAAACCATTCTCGCATTCCATAATGAAGTTCTCGAATCCGCTGGATAAAGTTCGCACTTTCCAAAAAGCAGGCAGGTACAGGAAGGCACCGCGTCGCGAGGCTCGCAAGTAACGCAAACTGAAGTTCCGCGGATTCCGCGAATGAAACGCGTCTCGCATCGCACTGAGTTATACCACTTCTGTAGACGACTATAAATACTTATTGGAACCAGTGCCAAAAGCGATTAGCCGGGATTCTTTGTATGCTACTATTCTATTTATAGCTCATTTACGTTTGAGACTTAGGCAACGGGAATGAAGGCTTTTACTGTAATGTATATTTAAGACTACCCTCTGTAAGTTTTTGTAAGTGATACGTGCTTTTTATTATTAAAAAGAATTTTAAAATCGGACTAGTAGTTTCGAAGATGCGCCGCTACTTATAAACAAAGCAAACAAGAAAATTGATTATCTCTACAATATTAGTGAATATACACATGTATGCAAACTTCGCGCGATAAAAATCACAAAACTCCTAATATCACGTGAAAGTTCATTTACGATTAAGTTGCGGATTTCACCAATGCGTAGATAAGTGGGTGAATCAACTTTTAAGGCACTTCTTTTGCGTCCCTGTCATGGAAAAACTTTAAAATCTGTATTTCAGTTTAATATATGTGGCGCCTAAAAGCAAAGGCGCCACTACCATGTTAGCAGATAATCTAAATTTACGTTAATATTAAAACAATCATACTTATATTAAACTGAAATACAGATTTTACCTTTTTTCCATGACAGGGACACAAAAGAGTGCCTTAAATATTGATTCACCCAAGTATCACGCTTGAATGAATGAATGAATGAACACTTTTACATATTAAAATTACATAAAAACTATTATATCTAAAATTAAAATAAATACTATAGGAAAATCAAAAGGCGACCTTATTTTTGAGAGCGATTTCTCCCAGATAACCTTGACCCGATTTCTTCTTGAAGATCTTAATTCCCTACATCTCCCATTAACCACCGTAACTTCAGGATAAGGATAAAATATTTTTTCGTAGAGTTTCGTAGAGCATCCTCGTTCATCGTAGCACCCTCTACGAAGCAATACGTAGCACTGCCAGGGCGCTACGCTAGACCCGCCGCCGCGCAAGGGTACCAAAGATTTCAACGCGCACCCATTTTCATTTGAATTTTTAAAGTCATATTTTAATATTATAAATTCGAAAGTTACTGTGTCTGTTATCTTTTCACAACTGAATGGGGCTAACCACTCACAACTGAGACTGATATTTGTATTCTGGCAACTAAATTGGCTAGTTTTATCCAGGGAAAACCTAGTGTTCAGAATATCAGGTTAATTTTAATTATAATTTTATTGAGTAATCCAACAGCGGTATACATCCCACTATATATTTTATTTATATATACTAATATTATAAATGTCAAGTTTGTATGGATGGTATGGATATTTGTTACTCTTTCACGCAACAACTACTGAACCGATTAGGCTGAAATTTGGTATGGGTATAGTTTGGGACCTGGAATGACATAATAGGCTATTTTTTATCCCGATAAAACGCGAGCGAAGGCGCGGGCAGCAGCTAGTTTTACTTAAAACAGTATAAAACTTATGCTAAAATAAGGCCAAATACAGAGAATGTATAAATATTTAACAGAAAATTGAGTGATTCTAATAAAAGAAAAAAAAATGCATATTGCTATGAAATTAAATAGATCGTACAATATAAACAGTAAAGTTAGTAATTCATTTCAGGAGCTTTGCGAAGTGTGTTTCAGTGTAGTTTGCGAAGTGTGTTTGTTTGGGGTGGGGGTGGGTGTCGTGTTTGTGCTCCTGAGGCACCATTCTCATACGATTCTGGGCAACAGGAGACACCCGGTGTGGGGAGGCGAAGGTGATGTATGGTCGAATGCGCAAGGAATAAAGGAACTAAGAAGCTCTTGAGGGACCAGTCTCATATGAGTCTGGGCAAAAGGATACACCCGGTGTGGGGAGGGGATAGTGATGAATGTACGAATACGGAAGGTATGAAAGGAACTGAGATGCTCAGGCACTAATCTCGTAAGAGTCTGGGCAACAGGATACACCCGGTGTGGGGAGGGGATAGATTTTTGTATGGAGGGTGGCCCTTCCTTCTTTTTTTCAAACATGGCGCACATGCCACGGCACAATTATTGTTATGTATTTGGACAGAGGACTTAAAGAAATATAACATAATGTCAAGCGCCAGGTTTCCAAGATATTCACTGATGAAAATAACCATTTCTACAATAACCCATGACCCCCCAACTCCCCAAATAATTATGTCGGTTCCAATATTCTGTATAATTACCTAGAATTGCGCAATTTTCACGTAAAAGTTAGTTTTTCGTTCCTTCATTGTCCTTAGTTTTCACTAAGCCTATCCTCCGTCACAAACAACTTAATTATAAAGGTCCCTAAGAGCTAATTACTGCAAATAAATTTTACAATAATATAGATGTCGGATTTTTCCATACTCAGTTAATCAAAGACTGAATCAATAACGAGCTATAAAAATAACAGAAAAATTTATTAGGACTGAAAGTAATTTTTTACGTCTTCCTTATTCCTCACTTCATCAGATAGGTTTCTTACTTTCTTAAATTCAAAGCATCTGATAGACGTCTTCTTGCCGTCGTAATGGTATTGATAACCTCGCTCGCACCGACTGCTAGCAAATTATCAAAGACGTGCTGTTTTTTAAAGTTTGAGGATTGTTCCATTTCTTTGAGATAACTGACAACTGCGGTGTGTCCCGATATTTCTGCCTCGTTAAGTGGGCTCCTGCCCCAGCGGTCTCTTGGGTCGTGGGGCACTCCGCATTGTGCCAGTAAGAAGTCCACGCAGGAAAGATGCCCTTCTGCCGCGGCTAAGTGCAAAGCTGTGCGACCGTCGTAATCAGGGAGTGACATGTCCATTCCGGAAATGTAGCGCCTGAAAATACACCACATGTTTCTTTTAGCTCAGAATTAGTCATTATAAAATTACTTGGAGCGCTCAAATTTAACCTTTTACTCACCGATGATGTAGTAACTCATGCAAATAATGCTGTTACCTTATTAGAGCACCAAGGTCACCGCTTGCAGCTGTGTACAAGAGACTGACAATATCGCAAAGAGGATCCTTCTTATGTCTCATGTGCTCACAATTGTCGTACTTATGAAAATTAAAACGCTTGATGAATTCCTACAACAAAACCATAAAAAAAATATGTCTATACGTCTACGTCCTTAGGACTACGTAAGTGCTCGTAAAATTACAGTTGAATCAGTAACTTTGGAGAACGTAGGTACCTCGCAAAATTGTACCCCTCTGCAACTGTTCCCAAAAGAATCAAGTGGAGGTGACCAGGTGCATATGCCCATAACATCAGGTACCACGATAAGCATGGCCCCCGAGACCCCGGACTTCGCCGGCAGATCCACTTTAAATGCAAACTCTCCAGAGTAGTCGCACATACCACAGTTGTGCATCAATGAGAGCACGTTACGCACAGAATTTGTTTGTAGTACTTTTTCACCAGTGGTAGGACAAATGCCCCCATTTGCAAGTGTGGCCGCTATTATTGACAATGTATCACAGTTCGTTTCCAAGGAGCAGCACTAAAAAAAAGGTTTAATTAGTTATACATATTTATTTGCTTATTGATAAAAAGGTTAAGTGACTGAGTATTCGTTGTCCTACCTTAAAGTAGAAATCCATGCACTCGGGTAGGTTTGTATTTTTGGGAAAACAATTAAATCCTTGCATGTAGTAGCCAATCGCAAAGTTTATCTCAGAAGCCCGTTTTTCAGACAAATATACGGCGTTGTTGAAACTCAACTGCTTTCTGCCTGCCATCCGACTGAAGAATGCCTTTACGCCATCAAAATGTTTAGAAAGTGTCAATTCTGGCTTATTTAAAGTCCTCAGTAAAGAGCAGATCAGAATAGCTCCAGCGTTGATCATAGGATTGTGTGGTTTCACTGGAAAATATTTGCAATACCTTTAAAAAGTCTTGTCTAAAATTATAAAAATGATTTTGTTAGACGGTAGTAAAGATACCGACAAATTGTGAGGTCAACATTTCAAAAGACCTATAAGGTCAAATGGTGTATAATAAAAGGTATAATTTCAAAAAACTTTAGTTCATCATAGGTTTTCTTACTTGAGGTTTCATACTTTATGAAAAAAATCTAAAAATTTACCATCCCTCTATCTCCGAAGTTTTCAGAGCTATAGAAGTGTTTGTAGCGTTTTTAGCTATGCATCTTTATTTTAAAGGAAAAATATTATGAAGTCTGTAAGTAAAACAGTTTTTGAAAAATGGTCAAAAAAGGGGGGATAGTCTATAAAAAAAGGGGCTAGTGCCTTGAGTGAGGCATCAAATGAACGGTATCGGTTTTTACATTTCGAAACGGTATTTAAAATTTTCTTGTTTTACACTTTTTGAAATAGATTGAAAAGAGTACTCTGAAATGCATGTTATGTACAGTGGACGTCACAAATAAGTACTCCCCCTCTACGACCCTTATCTGAATGTTTTGTAGATAAAGGGGA
Organism: Eupithecia insigniata; assembly: GCA_947859395.1. Taxonomy (NCBI): domain Eukaryota; kingdom Metazoa; phylum Arthropoda; class Insecta; order Lepidoptera; family Geometridae; genus Eupithecia; species Eupithecia insigniata. The sequence continues at coordinate 6,887,476 of OX401995.1, read as the reverse complement.
TACTTAATTCTGACGCGTACTGTACATACACTACATACATATGTATGCATAGTCAGCGTCAAATTGATATGAGCGTCTAGAGTAGTCAAAATGATCTGACAAACAAAAGCAATTTGATATACGCGTTCGAATCATCATATTGTTGTAAGCACACTGTGTATGTACACTACAAACATACATAGTTTTTAGATCTTCATCAGATAGCGAAGTCTCTTACTAGTACATATAGTACCTATTTGTTTCATTGACCAAAACTCGAAAACCTCGGCGCACAAGACGCACTCGCACTTGACGGATCTTGTCAAATTTAACCTTGGTACTTACTGTTAACGTCCAGGACGAGGTCATTGCAGTTACGCCCGCTGGGCTCTGTGCCAACATATTTATGCACCTCCGTAGGACCAAGTGCCTCGAGCGCCATGCCGTAAATCAGTGGCCTGCTGCAGGATTGCATAGTAAACGGGGAAGTCACATCACCTGTTGAGCAATATTGTTTGTTGGCATTTTGATTCGAGTCGGAAAGATGAACAAACACTGTAGCATAAATCTATACAGGGGGTGTAAGTGTAAACAGTCCTATCCTGGAAACCAGAGGTTTAGTAGTATCATGTTCGTATGAGTGAAAACGGATTTAAAAAAATACTACTGCTTTTTATTTGTGGGGAGATTAATGTCTTGCGCAGATTCTACGCCACTCGGTTTTACAATAACAGACAATTAAAAAGTCGTAGACATAAGGCGTTCAGGGAGGTGAGAAATTAACAATTTTTGTGCTTTATCGAGTGCGTAATAATCTAAGACGTGCGGAGGCTTGCGTGGCTGTAAGTGTAAGTGAGAGTAATCAAACTGTAAATTTAACTTTTTTTTTGACTGGCAAATGTGTAAGAGTACCAATTTCTGCCTGTCCTAAACCAGGAACAGTTCATTCACAAGTTTATGTACATAAGATTCGAGTTGTTTGGATACCTATGACCGCGCCTGTGTCCATTGTCCATGACATCACGTACGATAGCGCAGAAATGAATTATGAAAATCCATCGAAACTAATTGTTCGATAATATTTTTTTCATACGTTTTGGTCTCTCCTCATGATACTAAACCTCCCAAGAATTTGGTTCCAAGAATAAGATTGTTTACACACCCTGTATTAATGAGTCCTGATAACATTCTTTAGATTTGTTATAGAATAGCAAAAGAAAGAGTTCTAATCTAAGCTCTTACCGAAACTAGATCGTTGTCCATCAACCGTACAGATACTGACCCCCCAACTGTCAGCACTCGCCTTAGCAAGCTGTGGAATGTAGCTGGCCACTACGCCGCTAATGTTTCTCTTTGTATTCATGTACACTTCTTCAATTTCTTTATTGAAACCCTGGAAATCTGGAATGACAAATTGGCTGCGGAATACGCGTGAGGCAAATACAACATTTGGTGCGATGCATTGCTTGAACGTATCTCTGTCTAGATTTATTGTTTCTAGTGCTCCACCTTGGACAGTTGATTCTTCGTAGACTCTATTCAAGTTGCTTATGATTTCCTTGATTCGCAAATCTTTTACACTTATTCCGCTTGTTCTCAAGGCCTGTGAATTTAAGCAGCAACGTTAGCTATTTAGTAAATATCCAAATACAAAATTGCGAGCTTCTATTTTGTATTTGGCGATAATGTAGAAATAGAAACTTTCATAATGCTCATTAGGGAAATTGCAAAGGCGTGCCGCAATAGGGGAACTGAAAAGGTGCGCCGCAAGACTATCAGGCATCCGATGCTGCACGCTCAAACTACACGCATGTGCGTCTTGCCATTTAGGTATGTGTTTTATTGAAGGTATTATCTGTACATGTTGTTAACCACTTACGTCCAGAAACTTCCCGGCAGGAAGATGGCCTGTGTCTACATTTTTCAGCTTATCAAACAGAACATCGTTGGCATTTTGTCCTGAGCGCACACTGTCAAATAACAAAAATAATTTAGGTGACAGTAAACCCCTTCTCCCATTACGAAACACGGAGGATACTATACTCAATTCGCATACTAGATGAATACTTGTTTGCAACTCGATCTTCGCACATTACGAAACACGGAGGATACTATACTCAAGTCGCATACTAGATGAATACTTGTTTGCAACTCGATCTTCGCACATTACGAAACACGGAGGATACTATACTCAAGTCGCATACTAGATGAATACTTGTTTGCAACTCGATCTTCGCACATTACGAAACACGGAGGATACTATACTCAATTCGCATACTAGATGAATACTTGTTTGCAACTCGATCTTCGCACATTACGAAACACGGAGGATACTATACTCAAGTCGCATACTAGATGAATACTTGTTTGCAACTCGATCTTCGCACATTACGAAACACGGAGGATACTATACTCAAGTCGCATACTAGATGAATACTTGTTTGCAACTCGATCTTCGCACATTACGAAACACGGAGGATACTATACTCAATTCGCATACTAGATGAATACTTGTTTGCAACTCGATCTTCGCACATTACGAAACACGGAGGATACTATACTCAATTCGCATACTAGATGAATACTTGTTTGCAACTCGATCTTCGCACATTACGAAACACGGAGGATACTATACTCAAGTCGCATACTAGATGAATACTTGTTTGCAACTCGATCTTCGCACATTACGAAACACGGAGGATACTATACTCAATTCGCATACTAGATGAATACTTGTTTGCAACTCGATCTTCGCACATTACGAAACACGGAGGATACTATACTCAATTCGCATACTAGATGAATACTTGTTTGCAACTCGATCTTCGCACATTACGCTACTGAATAATATAGTGTGTTTTAAAAAACGATAAACCGACTTCAAATTCCCTTACTTTTACACTTATTTTAAGTTTTGGGGAATAAATACTAATTCTCTGGGGATACAAGTTTTATGGGACCCCCTCGGTTTTCTATACAATAATGGAAGAATTTTCAAAATCGGTCCATAATTGGCGGAGATATCGCGTAACATACTACAAAAAAAATAACATACGAATTGAGAACCTCCTTCTTTTGAAGTCGGTTAAAAATAATAAAACGCATCATAGTCCAGTAACCTTATCGCCTAAAAGTACCTGCGTGGTACTTTGCATCAAATCCGGTAGTTCTGATTCCTTGCAGACTTATTTATGATGTTGGCCCAATGAATAATCCAAGTTTGTGACCTAGAGCGCCGAACGCCACTTTGTCAAAAATCTAGAAAACCGCGGAAGTTACTTACGACATCATTGTTTACAACGAAGAAATCCTGTGAAGTGATAGCCTAGTCAATAAATTGCATCCACTCCAGACTTCGATAAGCTCCATATTTTTTAATTAAAAAATAAATTCATTGGTTTATTCCATGAGTTCATTGGATTGCCATTACATTTTTTTTCGCATTCATTGGAATGGAAAACGCTAAAACATTCTCCAGAATAATAATAACAAAAATGAGATATGCAAAGAGAAAAAGTAAAAAACTTCATCGGAGAGTAGGTATAACCTCGTTCGATCAGGGAAAAGGGTGATTTCATTCGTCCGTGTTAACCACAAATACGGAACGTAGGCTACTATAAAATCATAGCCACAAACGGACTCTTTATTAGGTCTATGTAGTCTTAGGTCTTTGGCTACAAATAGAGCACCGCGCGGGCACAGCATTAACAGGAACGATTTAACGGAACCGACACTACTGGAGGTAATATTCCACACAGTGGCGGCGTAGCGTGAGCTGGTAACAAGGGCGGATTTCTACCACACCCAAAAAAATGGAAACAAAAATGCTGAACCGCCTTCGGGGTTGGTACCGTACCGACCCTCCACTCCTAACAATAAATTAGTACCTACCTAAGACATCGGCAATCGGAGCGAGCCGCAGTAATTTTGGAGTTTGATGAGGTGGAGTTAGCAACAAAGACATTTATGACATTTATTAAGTAAGCTTAGACGACAACGAGCGGAGCCGTAACATAATTCAGATTTTTCGGCGATTTACAAAAAAACATAAGCATTACAAATAAGGTAATGCTTATGTACCTATATAATGTGTGGTACCTATATAACGCCGGCGAGCGAAATTTTTATAAATGGCTGTGCGTGTGCGTTTTCGTTGTCACCCCTTCGGGTTTGGGTTCGGGGTGCCAGGGCCCCCAAGAGGTGCGAAGATGGCACCCTTCGGAGCTTGGTACCCGGGGCGACGCCGCTAGTGAATCCACAGACATGATTACCTAATATTCGCAACCCAGCATTTCTCGCACACATAGTTTCGAACCGATATAAAACGGATCAGTCATAGAGTAAAAACTCGCCGATGGGATCTGTATACACCTAACATTTTTTACAAAACTTTTTTTAATGCCATCTGTTGGTTAAGTATGGAACCTGTTTAATGTATCGACCTCCTAATTTAAAAACCCTCTAGTTTGGTAGCAATTCGTCTGAAGAAATACCTAATTTCGGTGGAAATTTCGTCTAACAGTTTTTATGGAACTATGCAGGAGTAGTGTACCTACCTAATAAGATTTTGAATGTTTTGGTCGATTTGTCTAAAGAACCATAGGCCCAACTCACTGCTGAGCCAAGTCTTTAAGTAGTTTCGAGAGTTATCCCCAAAGTCTCTCTCTCTCTCGTCTCTCTCGAAGGTTTCACGACTTCCAGCCCTCTTGTAGTTGAAATGTTTGGACGATACGCCATCAAATAACGGACCTGTAAAACGGATGATGACCGCTGCGTAAGAATATCGACCCCACCAACTCAGCCCGTGGATGTCGCATAAGTCGACTAAGGGAACACCAGAGGAAGGGCAGCAGCTTCCTACTGTGTACTACCCACCACCTTTACTTCGATCACTCACCAATCCGGCTGCTAAAGCTTGGTGATTATGGCAACCCCCCCCCCCCCCCCAATATAATGGGAACAAATAGAAAACGTCCACGCTAGCTCCGCTTTCCTGGGCACGGTAGCGGCCAGTTACGGTGCGTTATTTCTCCGTAACTATTCACCTCTGCATTGGAGAATATTTTTAAGCTTGTGTACTTGGACGGATATGGCATCAATATAAAAGGCGTTTACATCACTCACCTTCGGTTTGCCGACGATATAGTCATTATGGCAGCATCGCTGGAAGACCTTAGCAGGATGCTCAGAGGTGTGTCTAAATGTGAACATGGGTAAGACATATGTATATCATATCTAGTAAGAAAAATTACAAATAATAAACATCGCTTGTTTGCGAAAAGCATTTTCAAAGTTCGGAAAATTATATTTTGCTTATCATAGCTTTTAGAATTAACGTTCTAGGAACAAAATATTACCTAATTCACTCTATACTGAAATGTATACAAAAGCTAGTATCATGTCTGTGCAGCAAATGTTGCATGCTATATGTTCTAGTAATTAATTAGGCAAACTTTTTTGACACAAGGTAGAAGTTGTCGTTCTTCCTGAAAAACTTATTTATGTCCTTTGTATTATCTTAACTTGTGACGTTACAAAAAAACGTTTTTCAAAACAAATCATACCCGAACTAAACGTCATAACACAAGTTTTACCTACATTAATTTCCGCTTTACATGTCAACGGCAGAAAACTTTATATGACTAGAAATAATAATATCAGACTTTTAATTTGATTAGATTAAATTATCTAGAAATAAATAAATACTACCTTTCAGCTTAAACATTAAAAATTGCAATAAGTTAAATATTTGCTTCCGATTTTGTCAAAATTGTGCAAGATAATTAACGTATTAATAAAATAGACATTAGAAGTAGGTAGACATTCAGAGCATTAGAAAAATTTTACAGCTGAATTTTTGTGACCTGCTATTTTTGCTGCAACACCATATTTCTGAAACTTTGTAGCTTTGGTTTGGATTAATCTAAAGTCAACATTCTAACCAACACTTAAAAGCTTCAATTTTTCTAGCATCGATGAGATTCTAACCCTCTTTAAAACCGGATGAAGTCCTACAAATCTGTAAGTGAATAATTCCACACCAATAATATTTAAGAATAAGTCTGTTACTTTCGCCGTTCTCCTATAAGAAATAATGTAGATACGTTCCTACAAAAGGAAAATACTCTGGATAGCTCGAAAAAAAAAGATAAATAAAAAACGAACTCCTTATATTTTTAAAAACCAGTCAACCAGTTGATTGGTTTTTATTTGACTCATGTCGACAAAAGAAAACAAACGAATTAACGCTATTGTGTATAAATAGGAAAGATTTTTTAAAAAGAATATACATGTTTTATATAGAAGATGATACGTTAAATATGTGGCTCATAAATTCAGTATAGGGCAAATAATAAAGTAATTTAAATGTAAATAAAGTAAAAAAAGTTGGTAATACTCACTAAAGATGCTCTCCAAGGCTCAAATCTTATTACGCTTTTATTATCTAAAGATAACATAACCACCTAATTCTCAAGCTGGAACAATGAAAACCCACAACACACAGTGGGTAAAAAAAATATGGTTTGCGGCCACATTGTTACAAAGTAAGTTAATTTAAAAAAATTAGGCTCTTGGTCGACTGATAAGCTTGTTTTTTGGTGAATGTTAATATTTCCTGAGAACACAAACGTCACAAAATGTCTGGAATGAATAAATGGGGTCTTGTTAATGTATTCATTTTACTATAAGAAAAAGTCTCAACAAGAAGACTTATCATAAAGTTTGGAAAATAAATGAAAAAAAATACAGTAAAAGTGACATAATTGGACATAGCTTTTATTAGAAACTAGCTGACCCGTGCCCACTTCGTTGGCTGGTAATTTTTTTTAGTTGTTAATATATATAGCCTATAACACTCGCAAATAACGTGGTTTTCAATAGGTGAAAGAATTTTCAAAATTGGCTCAGTAGATTCAGAGATTACTCCCTACAACCTCACAAAACTTACTTTGTAGTATAGTATAGATTTACATATACCTAGATTTTGTTGACTGGACGTCACACAGCTCCACATTTACCTAGGTATATTATGCGTTTCAAAAGCTTCTGATAGTACCTACTGGAGAATAGGGCACTACACATCTATTGTCCAGTTCTAAAACTGGAAGGAAGAATCACCAGTCGTCCTAAATCTTCACAATTTCTATCTTGGTTCATGACGTCTCGCAGATCTACATAATTCTCAGCGCGCTGTCTTCTCTCATTTGTTCTGTTTTGATGTATGTATACCAAACACACCGTTTTAATTTTGGCGTAAGTGTTCACCAGAAAACGGTTGAACAAACCTCGAAACCTTTGCAGGTGAGCAATGCGACCTTCTCTTATTGGTAAAATGTATCTAGGCGTAGAATTGCATTGCGGAAACTTTTTTAGTATCCAGTCTCGTCAGTTTTCGGATTCACATGTCGAAGATCAAAGTTGTATCCGTCTTCGTAACAACAGTAGGTATATAAGCGAGTAGAGACTGAAGAGCATCAAATGCCTGGTGCGTTTCGCTAATGCATTGCAAGCGGTCATCCCGGGTACGCAGCACAATGTCCCGCCTGTCACAGTGCTGATCTAACAGGACGACGGCAACATCATTGGTAGCGAGAGCTTTGTACCAACCGGATGCTGTCCAGTAGGTCGTTTATCGGCACTAATAACAATTTTGTAATCATTTTTTTGGCTTTGAGGTATGGACTCGTATTTTATGTCCTTCCTTTTAGTATGAACTCAAATCATGCTAAGTATCTTTCGAATCCATTTAGCAGTTTTTGCGCTATTTTAGGCCAATTTAGGCCGAGAAATGTCACTTCCATCCCCACTCCTAAGGGAACCCTAACGAATTCCAGGATAAAAAGTATAACATGACCTTCCTCGTAGGATGAACTTAAATCATGCCAAGTTTCATTTGAATACATTCTGTAGTTTCAGCGCTATGTGCAGCCAAGAAATTTTACCCTACTGCGGGGGGGCAACTACGGTGGGCTACTGGGGTCCCGGGGCAACTGCGGGGGCAAACTGCCGGTGCCCTCCACTGTGGGGGCTTACTGCGGCGCAATGTGGGGGCCCCACTGCGGAGAGTGCTGCGGGGCGTTACTGGAGGTCCCACTGCGGGGAAATGTGGGGGGGGCCCACTGCCGAAAGCCTCACTGCCGGTGCCCCTGAGTGGGCTAATGAGTAGGTACCACTGCGGGGAAATGTGAGGGGCCCACTTCGGGGGGCCATCTGCCGGCGGCCCCCACTGCCGGTGCCCCCCATTGTGGAGGCTACTGAGGTCCCACTGCGGGGCAATGTGGGGCCCCACTGCCGGGGGTGCTGCGGGGGGCTAATGGAGGTCCCACTGCGGGGAAATGTGGGGGAGGGCACTGCCGAGAGCCCCACTGCCGGCGCCCCCACTGTGGGGGCTAATTTGTGGGTACCAATGCGGGGCAATGTGGGGGGCCCACTTCGGGAGGCCATCTGCCGGTGGCCCCTACTGCCGGTGGCCCCCACTGCCGGTGCCCCCATTGTAGAGGCTACTGAGGTACCACTGCGGGGCAATGTAGGGCCCCACTGCCGGGGGCTACTGGGAGGGTCCGGTTACGTGAGGGGCCCCACTGCTGGGGCCCCCACTGCCTGGGGCCCTACTGCCAGTGCCCCCCAGTGAGGGCTATCGCTCTCTACCGCCCTTGCCCCGCGCGCCATCCTGCAACGCGCAAAATTTCACTTCCATCCTCATTCCCAAGGGAACCCTTCTGAGTTCCGGGATAAAAAGTATTTAATGCCTTTTCTTGTAATATGAACTTAAATCATGCTAAGTTCATTTGAATACCTTCAGTAGTTTCGGGGCTATGCGCAACCAAGAAATCTTACTTTCATTACCTCTCCCAAGGGACCCTATTGAAATCCGGAATAAAAAGTATCTTATATCCTTCCTGATACTATGTACTCAAATCCTGCCAAGTTTCATTTGAATACATTTAGTAGTTTCGGCGCTATGCGCAGCCAAGCAATTTTACCTTCATCGCCTCTCCCAAGGGAACCCTATTGAAATCCGAGATAAAAAGTATCCTATGTCCTTCCTCGTAGTATGAACTCAAATCCTATCAAGTTTCATTTCAATACGTTCAGTACTTTCGGAGCTATGCGCGGCCAAGATATAGACAGACAGACATTATGGAAAAAAAAATCATTTTTGGCATCTGTATCGACAATAGAGTGCCCTCCAAAAAAAAATTTTTCAAATTTTTTTAATTTTTGAAAAATCTATTAAAATATCTTCAGTCTACAGAATTGGACCTGTTACAGTTTTATTATAAGTATAGATCAGTGTTTTGAGTTTAGCTTACTCTCATTGTTAACATATTTATAATAATGGTTGCTTACTACTTTTTCCTACAATAACGACATAAAATAAAATACATACACGACGAAAGACAGAACACTAAGGATGGGAGTTATTGGATATTTTGGCTACCGGTTATTAGTTGGGTATTTTGTTTCAATACCGCTAGTACCAACTGGTACCCAATAACGTTACAATACTCTATACCTGTTCTGATTTCTACCCAATATATTTCTAACCGATTTGGTTAGAAATACCATCGAACCGATTTGGTTAGAAATACCATCTAACCGATTTGGTTAGAAATACCATCTAACCGATTTGGTTAGAAATACCATCTAACCGATTTGGTTAGAAATACCAAATACTTGTTGCAGCTACATAACTTTACGGGTGAACGGTCCGCTAGTACCTATGCGTAGATGATAGTTAGGTAAGTATAGGTATTGAAGCGTTGGGTAGTTATGGCTCACGGTCGGTTAAGCGCGATGCTCGCTTTGCACAGTTATTCCCTAGCGGTATGCGGATTTTACAATAGCGTTAGATATTTTAGGACCATTCTAACAGGTACTGAGTTAGTTATTGAATACCGGACTCATCTCTACAGAACACAGAACTTTTGTGAAATAACGACACATTTGGTATTAAAATGCTATTTTCCAACAAAACTTCATAAAATCTACGTAACATTTTCAAATAAAACGTACATAGCTTGAAATATCACGGTTTTGTTGAAAGCATACGCGTCCTTTCGTGAGCTAATTGTCCTATGAATATGAGTAGTGACATTGTTGTAACGAAAAATCAGCAAGAAAGGATTAATGATACAACGTCACATGTTCTGTCTCTTCTTGCTACTTTCAGGATTTGACGATCCTGAAATAATAGAATTTTTTTGGAACTTAGCTGTATACTCAACTCGAAAATCATGTTTTTTGATTTATGACAACCTTGTCGCAAATGAGCGAAATATATACTGGTACATTAATGAAGATTTCCCATCCCAGACATTAGAAGTTAGAAAATCTATTCAGGAGCAATTAAATAAAAAAATTAACGAAGGGCGGATCGTCTTCCTTCGATACGATAAAATCAACCCAATCAAACGAGATGTCAACTCTAAAAAGAGAGAACTTGAAATATCCCCCCACATCTACAGAAATCATTTGAAAAGAACTCAGACCTGCTGGTTCAGTATCAAAAGGCGAAGAAGAACAAAATATCAAAGGAGAGCCAGAGCTCTATAGGACCTTTTGTCCAAAAATGAATAGAACCACAACATCTGGTTGCTTATCTTCAACCATCACTGCTAAAGAAACTAGCCATTAGCAATTAAATTGGATATTTTAGGAGTAAGCCAAGTTCGGCGAAACCTACACGAAATCGAAAATAGAAAAGAATACACAGACATGGCAGAGCTGAAAGAATATCGTCTCTACATGTTCGGACAAACTAAAGGAAAAAATTATATTGGGTTCCTCATAAAAGAATAAAAACGTCAAGTGCGAGTTGGACTCGCGCGCCGAGCGTTCCGTAATTACAAGACCTTGTTTCTTGCCAAATTTCATGGTCATTTCTAGGTGAACGGGATGTGCATACTACATAGGTTCCCTAAAGGTTCTGGTCGCTTGCAAAAACAAAAAAAAAACAGAATAGACTACGTATATACGGTTTTCGGATTTTTCCCTTTACTTGTGCTACTTCTGCGTTGCTTCTTGCCGAATTTCATGATTCTAGGTCAACGGAAAGTAACATTTAGGTTTTGTGTGCAAAAAAGGCTGTAACTTTTGATTGTGTTGACGTAGAAATTAAGACGTATGATATACCACGGCTCCATGAGGTTACGGACCTGAGTATTTTTAATTTCAACTCGATAGCTCCAAGCGTTTCTGAGAAAAGAGGATTGACAGACGGACAGACAGACAGACGGACAACAAAGTGATCTTATAAGGGTTCCGTTTTTACTTTTTAGCTACGGTACCCTATAAATCTAAACTATATAGCCGTAGAAGATTTTAACGTACTTTCAAAGAAAGTTGCGCTAATTAGCGTCACAATATATGATCAAAGGTTCACACTATTGCGCAAGTATAAGCACCTACGTCGATTTCAACGGAACAAGAAATAGATAACTTCTACGAATCTTTCGGACGATTAATGAAAGCAAGTACGCCCAACTTCATATTAGGAGACTTGAACGCCCAAACCGGATATCCAAGAGACGGAAAAAGTCATATACTTAATGGGAAAATATGGATATGGTAAACGAAATAATAGAGGAGAAATGTTTATTTTCTTCATGGTTGTAAGTATATAAGCTATGATCTGGTAAATTTTAAGTTGAGGGGAAATCACTGAATTTTAATATTTTTTTCATGTTTGAGCGACCAGCTGACATACAGACAATACACCATGCTACAGTCATTGTTTTTTTTTTTCAAGATATTTGGTAAGCTACAATCACAGGCTATAATATATCAAGTTTTCAGTTGGGAGGAAATGACAATTTTTTTTCCGTAGGTACATCCATCCATACAAACTTTGACATTTATAATATTAGTAGGATCGGATAGGATAGTAGAATTACGCACTGAATAAACAAATACAAATTGGTAATAACTCTCCTTGAACGCCTTAAGAATACCTACGACTTTTTAATTGTCTTGTTTTGCGAAACCAAGTGGCGTAGAATCAGCGCAAGACATTAGAAGGTTTGCTCGTTGCAGTAGGCAAGTGAAAATCACGCTATTAAAAGTTTACTGCCAATCATTCTATACGGGCAGACTTTGGGCTAGCTTTACTAAAAGGTCGCTCAGCGCTCTACGAGTACAATATACTGGCGCCTTCAGGATGTTGTTGGGACTGCCTCGCTTCTGCAGCGCAACCCTCATGTTTGCGGAGGCCCATGTTGATGGCTTTCACGCCATCATCCGCAAAAAAACCGCCTCGCTGCTGCGCAGAACCTGGGGCAGTACCAACACCATCCTACAGGTTGTAGGCAGCAAGTTTGCTTCGCCCATTATGCATTCTTTTAACAGGGTCCTACCTAACTCTTTAGGCTCCTTGGGTTGGGATTTTGTTGAATGGCTGCATACCTCTATATAGTGTGACATGAAGTAATTTAATTTTATCCTAATTTTTATTCTATTTCTTGTAGTGTTTGGTGTATGTGCCTACTCATAATGTCTGAATAAATAAACTTTTTTTTTATTAGGTAATCTCCCTACAAGTAAAACTCCAAGGGCGTGAGGTGAGGTCACGAAGTAACATCTGGTGAACGAGTTGGCCTCGCGACTGGTCCTCTACGACCTATCCATCATCGCCGAGGAAACGTCTTCACTTCTACAAGTACTGGAATTAACAATTAACGCGCCAATCGGAATTAGCTTTGAACGCAAGTGAGACGTTCTTCTCAACGCCAACAATTATCAATCAGCTACCACAAAACTTCATTAACAATATAACAAGCCCATACACGTCCACTGCTGGACATAGGCCTCCCCCATGTGTCCTTAAGGCTGGGTTACCCGGATTTAGGGATTTTTAACTGTCCGTACCTCAATAACTAGAAGGCCTATAGTTTTGAAATTCAAACATATTATAGTTGAGGATATTTTCTAATGTATCACTAGAAAACAGGATTGGTGACATTTCACCAGATCAAAAAAAAATGACAAACTTACCTCTAAATGATACTTTAAATGATCACTGTGAATAGAACAATGAATAAAATGACACAAATTGTATACCAAACATTGCAAACGTTATTATGCAGTACGTCACTAGAAAATATTTTTATATGTCATACAAATATTTTTCAAAGCACCTAAATAACTACAAAATCGTGCTCGGCTGTCTGCGCACCGTCTTGCTTCTTGCTTGCGTCTTGCAAGTGCTGGGCTCACCTCGCCTTAATAGTTACTAAAAATTATAAACTACCTCCTGGCTAAATTTCATTAATTTCCGCTCAGCCGTTTTGGGCGTGAAAGGACAACAAAGCGAGAGAGATGTAATATTGTAAGTTTAATACAATAAGAACTTCGCTTTGTATCTGCCATAACATAACTCATAATTAAGTATAGAAATGCCTGTCTCACGTAGTTAGGTATCAATTTAGGTATACCTAAATTGATACCTAAGACATCTTTATACTTATTCATAGGTAAGTGTCAATCTAGGTTAATTAAATTAAGGTATTAGCATGGTATTAGTTTACATTTACAACTTATTTCAATGCTGTCCACGAGAGCTACTGCCGGCAAACTGTTGCACAGTTTGGCAGGAAAGATTTACTGCAAGTAAAAATAAACAATTACAAAATTACGTGCTCACTATCATGTAGGCGCGCTTTGACTGATGGATGGGCCGGACAGGGCGGGCGCGGGCGCGGTCGGTTAACTTCGGTGATGCGGGCGGGCATACCGCCCGGTATCAAATAGCCGCGGCACTTTGGTTGATATGATACAGATAGAGAGTACTCGTAGAGCCGCCGGTGCACGTGTACGTGTAACGTACTTGGTGTACCTACTCGTAGGGTCCAACGCGTTTATGATATAAGGTTTTTTTTTTCAAAATAATTAAAAAAGAACAGATTTTTTTTCACCCGTTTTAGACTCTACTCCTGATACTAAACCGCTGGTTTGAAGGACAAGACTGTTTACACTAACACCCTACTAAGGTACCTTACTTATTTCTATGTTTAAAAAAATCCTGCAAGGCTTGAAACATTTATAATTATGTATGTTTTTTTTATTTTAAAAAGTTTTTTAAATTTTGATTGACATAATATAGCATGTGTACCAGAATGAAAAATTTGAAGTTTAGAATTAGCGGCTAATAATTATAATGGCGAAGAGTATTCTGGAAAAAAATTAAATTTTTTCCTGACAAATATGCATATTTCCAATATATAAATACGAGTGCGTGTTAGGATATTTTCATGAATAAAATAGTGTTAGCAGCTTTCCATTGTATATAAGTTCATAATTATTCTAATACATCGTTTTAGGAGAATAAAGAGTTTTTGCGCGTCAGTCCTATTTCCCCATAGAATTATGCCATACTGAAGCCATGCGTGGGCATAAGCGTAATAAGCACTTGTTCCTGTCTTTGCGTCTGTCGATTTTTTTATTCATAGAGGGCTTAAGTCAATCTGGAAAGTTAAGTTACATACATAGGTACTATTTTATTGATATGCGTTTTCCAATTTAGGTTTGTGACTATGTTTATTCCTAGAAGCGGATATGTATTTATAGGCTCTATGTATGTGTTATGAAAAGAGTAATTAATTGTAAGGGGACTTTTTTTGGTAAGGGTGGAATTTAAAATATTGACATGTATCTAAATTGCATTAAATTTATATTTAGATAGGCAAAATAAACATGTATTAGACACATAAGTGATATTATAATGTGCTAGTGGTTTCTTTTTCACTTCTTCCACTAGTGGACAAAAAATTTAAGTGAAGAGAATATCAATAACACCTTATTTCTTATTTGATAATAATAACTATGTTTATAGTATACAACTTGACTTGTCTAAGTGCTTATTTTGTAAGCCTAAAGAAATAAAGTTATTGATTCTGATTCTGATTTTATACGTTGCCATGCTACACACAAAATGTTTTGATTACGTGATAGTAAACTAAGTACCTAGCCCTGGTTTGTCGAGTACAATTAAACTGTGGTGCGGTGTGTACGATAACTTTATTTTTGACTAAACGTTTAGTAGAATATTGCTAATATGTAGGTGCCTAGGTAAAAGTCTAGATTAAATAACTTAGATACCACCTCCAAGAACGAGTATATCGTCGGCGAATGCCACTTAAGTGATAAGGAGACGGGGATTCAGTGGAACAGCCAGAAAAATCGTAGGTAAGGTCAAATAAATATACTAAATTAATTTAATATTCGCATTTCTGATCACAAGTAGAACAACCCTTGCAAAGATCACTCACAACCTGTCTCGTATCTAAACTTTTATCCACGTTGTTCCTGTTCTCTCTGACTGAACGCGTGGATCCCAATTCTTTGAGGAACTTTACTACATTCGTGTGTCCAAATGTTTCCGCCTCATTTATTGGGCTTTTGCCCCAGCGGTCTTTTACGTCAGTGGGGACCTTGCATTTGTTCACTAAAAACTCCACGCAGGAAAGATGCCCCTCTGCCGCAGCTAAATGCAAAGCTGTGCGGCCGTCGTAATCAGTGATATCCATGCGTATTCCGGAAATATAGAATCTGAAAATATATTGTTATTTTAGCTTGCCTATTGCTAGATGATTGTAAAGTCGATCGGACAATTGGATACAGTTATTCAAAGTGAGTCCAAGGGCCAAATTCCATTTTTGTTTTTTTTGGCATGCCCTTGTAATTAACAAGGGCATAACTCAGCCATAGAAAATACACTTTTGCAGCAGCTCCTCTCTTAAGAACGGTGCGGATATCCTTAGCCCCCATACAAACGAACTTCCCGCTTCATTTGGAAAGTATGTCCCCGATCTTATTGAAAATTTCCGGAAGTATCCAATTTACACACACAAATAATGATGAACGGCATGTGAGGATTTTTTAAGAACATGGGGCTCAAGCTTCGACTTAGTGTTATAGAAATCCGGCAAATTACCTACGCATCCCAGGCCTTCACTGGCATCGGAATTTTGACAAACTATGAAACATTCATATAAAGCATTGTACCTAGGTACCTTCTAAGGTTGTTGACATCGCCGCTTGCAGCGGAGAACAATAGGCTGACAACGTTATTGCTTATAGCGTCGAATTTCTGTTGGCGAGGATCCTTCTTTTTTTCCGGGTTGTTTACATTGTCATATTTGTGAAAATTAAAGACCTTGACGAGTTCCTGAAACAAAACAATGGACATTTCTATTCTAGGTACGTAAGTTTAGGAAAAGTGCACGTGCGTAAACTGTAGAATCTCAACATTCTCAGTCATCTAAGCTGTTTGAAATAAGTAGTTAGCATCTGTAGGAATCGCGGCTAGCTCTTCCCGGGGTGCTGATATAAAAGTCGAGTAAAAACAATAGCTATATTGTATAAAACTAATTACTAATATGATGTTAATGAGTGCGGTTTGAATGGTTGCTGCTTATGCACTGACCTCCGTAGGTGCCCGGTCCGCGCTCGCGACACGAGTAACCTACTTAGGTCAAACTGCTGATGCTGCTAATTTCCCTATGTTAATGAGTGCGGTTTGAATGGTTGCTGCTTATGCACTGACCTCCGTAGGTGCCCGGTCCGCGCTCGCGACACGAGTAACCTACTTAGGTCAAACAGCTGATGCTGCTAATTTCCCGACGTGATCGATGTATCGAACAGCATCTAACAATATCTTCGTGAGTGTTTTAGTTTCAAGTGAGTCTAGTCTACCCTAGACCAGAGCAGTCAAGTCCACTTCAGAACAAAAGAAAACAAATAGGAACATTAGGGACTTAGCCACAGATTAGTAACATCTTCGACGCAGTTTAATGAGCTACAAAGTGAAGGAGCGTGTAAGCATTTCGTTCAGTTATTTCTTTTTCGTATTATCTTCAAAACTACCGCCTTTTCTATAAATAGACGGTACTAAAATAAAAGTCAACTTGAAAAGAAAAAAAAAACATTTATTTAGCCCATACATTTTCAATAGGTTACCTTGGGTCCTTCTTTAGGTTTTGTTTAAGTACAAAAGGGTTACAAAACCAAAGGATGGAGTTTGTTTTGGTGAAAAATATTTAACAACATTTGTATCTTTGAAGCAAAGGACAAAAGCTCGAAACAATTTTTAGTTTTGAAAGCGAATTAATTTTTTTTTTCTGAACATTTGAGATTATCCGTTGTTAAAAATGTGTTTTAGTTTTTAGTGATAACTTTGCTGTTACTTGTTAGGTTTTCATTCATAAATGTCTTTGTTGACATAAAATACCTTGGATTCCAAATCGGAGTATACCTACTACTGTCTACTACACCCATCTGAAATGGATAACACATGCGCCAAAACTTTAATCGAAGTTATGCAAAATAAACAACTGATTTGTGATTGAATAATGAACATGTTGCGTTTATTTCTTCGTTGGCGTTGTTTATTCTTTTGGTGATTGACTGTTCTCGAAAGCATAGAAATCGCACACCCCCTACATTTTAATTTTGACCGTTGTTTTTTTTTAATTAAAGTTCGGTGGCAAATTTAAATTAAATTAAATTAAAGTACACACCGTTAGCTTCCTAAAAACCTATAATGTCTAGCTTTGACCATGGAAATCATAACAGTGGCAAGTTAACAATAGAATGGTCTAAATTAGTCTAAATTAGTCTCAAGTGGTTGCACTACTCGAAGCTGGACAGAACCAAAGTCAAGAGGCTCGTCAATTTAATTTGAGCAGATATGCTGTTCGACGCGTCAGCAAACTGGTGGCTATACCAGGCGACCAGGAACAGGCCGAAAACGGGCGACAACACAGCGCGATGACCGTTTTCTTGTGAATACATCACTACGAAATCGCCGGCTGAATGCAGTTCAACTCGGACAGCAGCTCCAGGAATGGAGAAGTGGAAGTCAGTCGGTGGACGGTTAGAAGAAGACTAGCCGAAGGAGGCTTGACAGCGCACAGACCAGCAACTGGCCCAAAATTGACCCCAGCGCACCGACAAGCACGCCTTCAGTTTGCTCTTCTCTGACGAGTGCAGGATGTGTCTCCATGGTAACGACGGACAGGGTAGAGTCTACCGAAGATCCAGTGAGCGTTTTGCTCAATGCTGCATCTCCGAACGGGTCGCATACGGCGGTGGTTCGTGTATGTTCTGGGGAGGCATTTCACTGGAAGCGAAAACCGAACTTGTCTTCATCACAGGGCCCGATACCGACCGTCGATCGGGTGGATTGACTTCCCAACGTTACATCGAGGAGATCCTGGAAGAACATGTTGTGCCC
Source organism: Eupithecia insigniata (assembly GCA_947859395.1). Taxonomy (NCBI): domain Eukaryota; kingdom Metazoa; phylum Arthropoda; class Insecta; order Lepidoptera; family Geometridae; genus Eupithecia; species Eupithecia insigniata. The sequence goes on along the minus strand of OX401995.1, from coordinate 6,869,265 downwards.
TTTTCGGGATTTATCGGCGAAAATTTCGCTTTTATGCAGGATACCGCTAGACCACACACCGCTGCTATAGTACGCCAGTACTTGGAGGATGTTGAAGTACCCGTTATGGCGTGGTCTGCTCGAAGCCCAGATCTCAATCCCATTGAGCACTTATGGGACGGACTAAAGAAACGAGTAAGAGCCAGAAACGCAGCGCCTACGAGTCTCAGAGAGCTCCAAACCGCGATCAAGGAAGAATGGGAAGAACAGCATACCTCAAGATTTCGTTAAAAAAATGATTACCTCTATTTAACATCGAATGGAAGCTGTTATTCGGGCTAGGGGAGGCAATACCTCGTATTAATAAATCGTTACATTCACAAAGTTATTGTTTTATTAACCTTTTATACCTGCTCAACGTCTCTCTAATGGCGTTACCTGAAACAAGCTAATTTAGGTCATTCTATTGTTAAGTTGGCACTGTTATGATTTCCAAGGTCAAAGCTAGACATTATATGTTTTTAGGAAGCTAAAAGTGTGTACTTTAATTTAATTTGAGTTAAATTTGCCACCGAACTTTAATTTTAAAAAAATTAAGAGTCAAGATGAAAATGTAGCTGGTGTGCGATTTCTATGCTCTCGAGTGTAGTTATCGTTGACTGAAAAGTCCATTTGTATACTTTATTGAAAGAATGTAATCTGAATTCATAGTTAAATAATTAAAATTTGTTATAGGGTGAAAATAATAAATGGTTCTATTATAATTTTGCTTCTATTTAAATTCCCGCTTAAGTGACCCACATTACCAACATCTCCCCTAATCTTTCCACCTGGATACGCCGATATGGTGTCAGAAGTTCTTCGCTTGGGTGGGGGAGGGGGGAGCTTTATTGATCCATGTGATAGAACTTATTCTCCTTATGTCTTATTGTTAGAAACCCAACAACGAACAACGTGGGTCTGCCTGTAGTGTTTAGCAGTTATGACGACGGGTTGAAATTCCCTTGGAGCCAAATTGTAGAGTTATTCCTGCTGATCATGAAGACATCCCATACGGTAGGTCTTTCTCCCTTAGATTTGGAGATATTGTGAGAGGGGATTATTTTCTGGCTTATCATATAGTTTTTTCAAGGGGGAGGGTATGGTGTCCTAAACCTGGAAAAGTATGAAGGGAAGTATTTTCAACACCTTCACAATAAACTCGTTTTTTGTATGTATTATCTAAAAAAAACTATGCATATTCACTATTGCTGATTGTGAAGTAGGTAGAGCCACAAGAAAAACATCTTTTCGGGTTCCGTACCTCAAAATGAAAAACGGAACCCTTAAAGGATCACTTTGTTGTCCGTCTGTCTGTCCGTCCGTTCGTCCGTCTGTCAATCCTCTTTTATCAGGAACGCGTGGAGCTATCGAGTTGAAATAAACATCAAATACTCAAGTCCGTAACCGCTTGGAGTCGTGATATAAATCAAACTTCTAAGTCAGCGCAATCTAAAGTTACAGCCGTATATGCCCAATTTTTTTGCCCTTGGGAATCACATGCACAGTGCACACAGAACCTATAGAATCATGAAATTTGGCGAGGAAAATGGTCTTACAGCTCCGTAGCTGTAAGACCACCCTCGGTGCACGAGTCCAACTCGCACTTGACGTTTTTATTTAATATTGTAAGCCTATTTGAAAAAATCCAGAATTTAAACATACCGTTAATTGTCTAAAAGTTAAAACTTTGTCAAAAATTGGCTTGCTAATAAATTATTTTGGTGCAGCGAGAACCGAATTGAATTTTATGAGAAGTAAGGTAGAGTGAGGCAATGGTTTAACCCTGACAAAACTTCCTCATTATAATGTGTTTAAATATTAAGTAGGTACTCTATATACGTGAAGCGATAAGCATGAAATTTTGCTGTCGTAAAATCTATCGCTATCATGAAAGTGATCGTGAGCTATCGTGAAATCTATAGCTAACATGAAACCTTTCGTAAAATTTTGCTACCGTGAAGTTTTTCAAATTTGTTTTTCTGCAACTTGTATATGAATAAAAATATTATACTAAAATTTACATACTCATTTTTTTATTTTACGTCTATACTACCTACCTAGAATCCTATAGCTTACTAATTTGAGCTCTATCCGTATTACGTAGGCATTTGAGTGCACAACATCCGGCTGATATGATAATGATGATGTAAGAGTCATGATTGAGACAGCGTCATAATTGAAACAATTACTTTTGTATGGGAACAAATATCTGTATTTATTAACTCAATGTATGGTTCCTTTTAACTCAAATATGAAAAACTATCTTATCTGAGCCAAATGCTAATGATTGGTTTAGGTAGGAATCACCAAAGATACATAATAAAGAAATTCTTATGCCCATAATTTTTTTAAAAAAATATACAAAATGAAATTTTCCTTTTTTCCTACCCAAATATGTTTCAGCGTAATCAAGTAATGGAAGGAGAAGAGATTGTGCAAGAAAAATCTTAGTGGCGATAGGGAGAAAGTTCCGTAGTCTTCGAAGGAAACCAGCTGAGGCAAACATCCTACGGCTGATTTCAGAGAGCTGCGGTCTCCACGACAGATTCCTGTCAATGAGGACACCTAAATTTTTCACCGTTTCGCTTTGCCCCACGGTAGTCCCATCAAAGACCACAGTTGGAAGACTACTCCAGTTTACCCGGGCTATCATCCGCGAGCTTCCTACAGTGATCACCTGCGTTTTTGCAGGATTGACTTTGAGACCAAAGCTTTTGCTCCAGTCAAGGATGCGATCTAGGTCTTCGTTGATTGCGGAGATAGCATTATAGATTATTTCTGGAGAGGAATGTGCTGAGTTGTTGATGGACAAGTCGTTCAAGGACTTTGGACAGGAAAGGAAGAATGGATATAGGACGGAAATCGGAAAAAGAAGCAGGCTTTGTTTTTTTTTGGGAGAGGAGTAACCAGGGCTACCTTCCAAGCAGTTGGAAATAAGCCAGTAGACAGAGAGTAGTTTAGTATGTGTTGGATTACAGCAGCTATTTGAACAAGGATGGGGAGTATCATATTCCGACTAATGCGATCATCGCCAATAGCCTTAGAGGATATAGATGTCACCGCTCTCTTTACGTCACAGACAGTAAATTGACTAAAATGAAGTGGTGAGTAGTTGGGAATCGGCGTAGAAGAAAGATGAGACAAAGTTTTCTATTTTAGTTGTATATCGAGATCGGAGATGGAAGTGAAGTGTTTATTGAGAGAGGAGGACTTATTCTTAAATTTCACTAGGTACTCCTAGTGAAATTTAAGAATAGGAATAACAGCTGGAAATAAATATTCTTATTCATATTTCACGTATCTTATCTGCATACTTATCAAATTTCAGGCAAAAGAAAATATTCGGTTGGACGGACAGTTATTCTCGAATTGATTATTTCACCATACAGCCTAATCATCCAAGCTGCCACTGAGATCTTTGTTCGCATCACTCAATCCGATCAAATATTTAATTCTACAAAAAAGTTATGGATTTCTTCTCCTAAACCTAAATGAACGTAACTTCAAATCAATCCGTGCAAGTACCTAGCCGGTAGGTAGGTAGGTAGGTAGGCAGGTGGCAGATAGACCTTTAATAAAACATCTAAAAATATGCAGATTAAAAAGTAAAAGTTACTTCCCTAAAACAGACCTCGCAAAATTGTAGTCCTCTACAGCTATTTCCAAATATATCGAGTGGTGGCGAGTAGGTGCTAATGCCCATAACTTCGGGCACTACAATCAACATAGCCCCCGAGACCCCGGACTTCGCCGGCAGACCCACTTTGAATGCAAACTGGCCGGAGTAGTCGTACATTCCACAGCTGTGCATCATCGATAGTACATTGCGCACTGCATTCGGATGAAGTACTTGTTCTCCAGTAGTCGGACAAATGCCCCCATTGGCAAGTGTAGCTGCTATTACTGACATAGATTCGGTAGTCGCCTCCATGGAGCAGCACTGAAAATATAAATATAATTAGTTTAACTACCATTGAACGGTTAACAGTTTTTGGTTTTCGACTGCGTCTTTGTTGTCCTACCTGAAAATAGAAATCCATGCACTCAAGAAAGTTTGTTTTTTCGGGAAAGCAATTAAATCCTCGCATGTAATATCCGATTGCATAGTTTCTGTCAGCAGCCTCCCTTTCGGACAAGTATACGGCGTTGTTAAAACCCAACTGCTCTCCACCTGCTATTCGAGTAAAATATGCCATCACGTAGTCAAACTGTTCAGCGAGTGTCATTTCTGGCTTATCTAGCGTTCTCAGTAGAGAGCAGATCAGGATAGCTCCGGCGTTGATCATAGGATTGTGAGGCTTCACTGGAAAATATAAATGCGAGCTACCGAAATCTTTACAGGATTCCGCTATCTTGGCCAAATGTAGGTATTATCGCTACTGTAGTAACAGAATCAGCACTAGCACCTAGTTGAGCTAACTACATAGCAATCAATCAAGAAGTTCGAAGCGCACCCAATACGCAGGCTGTATTGCCCCGCGATGTGGCAATGCTGATGCGCTGCGCCAAATACTTAACAGCTCTCGGGTCACGCATCGCTTCCACCAGACGTCTGATAAAATGAAAATTAGAGATCCTCGACGGCACCCCACGGATCTAGGGTCTCGACTCCAAGGGGTGCAAGCACGTAGGATAGACCTAGGTGCATATTTGCGCCCCTCTAGATTCTCTGACGAATCTGCAGCCGCACCAGCACTCACAGTTGTCCTCATAAGATAGGAAGGCCCAAGTATGTCGAAACACGATGGTAGCGTCCCACACAATGGCCCTTTCTAGCTCCCAAGGAAATAGTGTCATACCGTTGGGCCCATTACCATCGTAACGTAACAGACCGTTCGGTTCAAGAATAGCTGGACATTCATGGCGATCAATACCCGCCTAATGATGTCGCTAAGGGTGTTACCAAACCTGGTTGGTTGTAAAGATGCGCGACTGCGAATTATCTGACTAGTCAAATGATCTACAACTACTAATTTACTCATTCGTCTTGAATATTAGTAATATACTAATCTTACAAGTCGAATGACCACTACTAATAAGTTATTACTAATGCCTCTACCAATGGATCATTCATGGCTCCGATGCGACTTTGTTTTATTGTAAATATTATAGTGTGGTGGACAGCTGGTTAGTCTATTAGGTTATATTTGGTAATGTACCTATTACTATTAGAATAACCAGCTATCTATCACATGAGTTCAATAATACCTTTTATTTATGTTATTTTGTTCAATTTATGATTGTTGCAATATTATATAAAACATTCTTTTGATTTTTAATTAAACTTCATAATATTACCATCCACTTTTTAATGTTAAAACTGCTCATTTACTAAACTTTTACCTGTGAAGCGTTGTGTGGCGGTAACGAACGAACGCGGAGTCGAATTAAATATAGGTTTAATACTATCTCTCTCTAATTAAGCCCGCTCTCGCTCGATTTGACTATCCACGTCGAATAATGAAGTCGAACGAACGATTCGCGATTACTAACCAAATTAGTTACTAATTTGCTCTAGTCATTCGAATCGTTCGAACTATTTGTCAAGTCGAATAATTCGAATGAAATCATTCACAGTCGATCTTTAGGGCTACTATATACATATACATATACTTAGGGTCCAATATACATACGAGTATGTATGTATGTACTTTTATGCCCGATAAATGGCATTTACTCAATACGCCCTGTAAATGCCCGCCATAAACCATCTCTAATCAATATTTATTAATTCATATTCAAAAAAGTAACCATGAATAACAATAGAATTAACATAGTAACTGATTTAGACATTGTGTTTCTAATAATAAGTGTTGCCACATGCATGCTTGATATGATAACTATGTTACTTTAAGATCTATGTAAAAATAAAGAGTATTGATTTAATGGGTTGAAAAACGAAAATCTATGAAATGAAAACGATTACTTCGTTTGGACGTGCATCAACGTCGATCGATGCCATCTATCTATTGGTGTGGTAATACCCTAAGGCTGGCTTATCGAGATAACCGACTGGTAGCCCTATTACAGGATAATCAGTGTTGAGCAAGTTTTATATCAAGGAAGCAAATGCAACTTATATCATCCTGACCCAATTAGAAACGGTCAGGAGACGGGCAGAGCTGGCGCACGTTTGTAACAGACAATTCCATAAAAGTAATTTGAGTGGAGCAGCAGTTAATTTGTCGTACATACTATTAGGGTCCAGGACGAGTTCATTGAAGTTGCGCCCGCTGGGCTCCGTGCCAACATATTTGTGCACCTCCGCAGGACCAAGCGCCTCGAGGGCCATGCCGTAAGTCAGTGCCTTACTGCACGACTGCATAGTAAATGGTGTGGTCACATCACCTGATGAATAATATTTATGTCCAGCATACGTTTCAAACTTCTTGGCAATTAAGCAATTGGAAAATTTGTAATCTTTTTTTACCGATACTGGATCGTTGACCGTCAATCGTGCAGACGCTGATCCCCCAACTGTCAGCGCTGGCCTTAGCGAGCTGTGGAATGTAGGTAGCCACCGCGCCGCTCTTGTTGCTCTTGACACTCAAATACAATTTCTCTATTTCTTTATTGAAATCCTGGAAGTCTGGAATGATGAATTGGCTTTTAAATGCGCGAGCGACCAGAACAAGATTTGGCGCGATTGCTTCTTTAAAAGTGGCTCTGTCTATTTTCATTGCTTCTGGTGTTCCACCGTCGTGTTTCATTCGCTTGTGAATTTTATAAAAATTATTCATGATTCCCTTGATTCGCAAGTCATTCTTTCTTATTCCGGATTGTTTTAAGGCCTGTGGATGTATGAAGCATATAATATAAGGAATTATATAAGAAACCTTTTAGTTTTTGCCCACAGCACCAGGCCAAGAAATATACTCGTATTAGAATTCGGACAAAGAATTACCTTATGAAATACGTCTTTCATGAAAAGTACTATGTATGAGGAGCGGAAGTGGTAATACGTGGGAACTATGCCTGATACGTTAGAGCAATGTTCGGTTTGAAACAGACTCACACGTGCAAAGGTGTTTTCAAACAGTGGCAAATCCAAACTCTACCTTTCCTGTATGTATACGAGGTTGCAATTTTCGCAAAAACCAATCGTGATCGGTTTGATCCGTACCCACTTGGCAGTCGCCGAGAGGTACACTACGCCATGCAAAACCGCCTTACTCAGGAATAGTGTGTTCTGCATGGCCCCGATTATCTACGACTAAGTCCCTTTGTCAATACGATCCTTGAGTAATTTGAACGCATTTAAAAATAAAGTACAGAACCTATTAGAGAAAAACGTTTATTAAAATAGAATTCCTGAATGACAAATAATGACTCCATTTACCACTACCCTATATTCCTTAAGTCAGCGGATGGCGTCGATTACCGATTTTTTTTGAGGTTATGTCAAAATCCTGACGTGATGGGATCAATCTAACCTTGGATTCTGATTCAGCAACCCCGAAAACATAGGAAACGTAAACGTAGTCGCGCCCCTGGGCCAAAAATATTTTTTGTGTGGCTGTGTTATTTATTACTATTTCCGTTCATATAGTATTTTTAATCCTTTTTTATCGTGTAAGAGATCATTTGGTAAAAAATAATAATAATAATAATAACGTAATACCTAAGTTATCGCGCCACACGACATGAATGTATTCAATTAGGTACTTACTTCTAGAAACTTTCCGACTAGTAGAAGATCTTTTTGTGCCCATATGTCAAACAGCATATCGCTGATATCCGGTTGAGTCGATCGCGCCCTGTTAAGAAATAAGTTATAAATGAGTTGAGGTGGTCACTCACCACCTCACCATGAAAACCTTCCTGCTTATTTAAATTAGTTATTAAGCAGGAAGGTTTTCTTCTTGCAAGCTGTCAGGTCCGATTCGAATTGTCTTGCTTACAATCAGCTAACTTGTTATTGTAAAATCGGGTAGTTTTTGAGGAACCGGGAATCCCAGGAAATTCCGATGACGGGCACGGAAATTCTCTGTTTCTCCGAACTCTCTGTGACAACAGACAGACATAATTTTTTAGGGTCGTATAAAGTTAAGCTCGAAAATTTACTAAGATCTAAAAAAAACATGTAAGGTCGGCAATTTTTTAGTTCAAGTCTTACTGAAAACACAGGTTGACTGACTGCCACGGTTCCTAACACCAGCACGGGTGCGTCTTTTCCAAATTCCTCGAAGCTTTATGATTTCATACACTGAATTAATTCACTCTTTTAATATATTTTTCGTCTTATTTCTGCATGTTTATTAATTTCAAAACATTGTTCAAGGGATCCCTTACACTTAAAAACACAATCTCAGAACTAAACTAAGTCGTTGTAAGTACATACAGTTCAACTACTTAGTTACGAATAATATGGCGTGTTTTTATTTAAAATAAATAAATAAAATAAATAATGTTGAACAATTCACACAGCATTATCTAGCCCCAAGCTAAGCAGAGCTTGTGTTATGGGGGATTAGATGATAAAACTATTTTATGTTTTAAAAACGATAAACCGACTTCAAATTCCCTAACTTTTACACTTATTTTAAGTTTTGCGGGATAAATACTAAATCCTCTGGGGATAAAAATATGGGACCTCTTCCGGATCATTTTCTATACAATAGTGAAAGAATTTTCAAAATCGGTCCATAATTGGCGGAGATATCGTGTAACATACATACAAAAAAAACATACAGACGAATTGATAACCTCCTTTTTTTGAAGTCGGTTAAAAGCAAATGATGCCTGAAACAGGTACTTATATTTTTTTTACTAGTTAAGTATAAAATCTTTCGATGTTTGACGAATTCATTATGTATATAAGCGATGATTCATTATGTTTAACTACGAACTTAGTTTGTGTTGGAAGAACACCAACGTTTCATCCCATAGGTCGCATGATCCAAGAAAATAGGTCTGCTCTTCCTGGAGGTGCGTCACTATCCAGTTATCACTTTATTTCAACAAAATGTAGAGTTGGGTTATAAACGAGTTTTTTTTAAATTGGAAAATCAATAATAATATTACAATTGTCAATTATGTTTGTTCAATCAGTCTAAACAGAGTTAATTAAACACGAGTCAATGTGATAAATAAAATTGGTAAATACAAAACCACATAGTTTTATCAGATTCATACAGGAGTTCGGGGAGTTACGATTTTACGCTACTGGTAACACCAGGGGGTGCAGTCTCGACATCGACATAGTTAGTGATCGTAAAGTACCGATCGCTAACTGTTCATGAAAACATTAACTTGAAATACCGATGTTTTTAATAAATGCAAATCTTTTACAAAGAATAAGTGCAAAATCCTAACTTGAGACGTCGCAAAACTCGCAAACTTATCAAAAAACCACAATCATAGAGCGGATAAATGAAGTTCGAACGCATTATTATTGTTAACTACCTGCAATTTAAGTAAAATTGATAATAATTACCGACCGATCGCTACATACTTATCGGGCTGTCTAATTTGCTTGCAATCACATTCGCTAAATCGTAAAGTTGCCAGTTGTTTTCGGTACGGTTGCGACAAAAAACGATAGTTCCGGAGGTAGTCCTATTTTTATTTAAGGAATTTGTTCTTTTCTTAGTACATCTATTGTATTTACGGAAATAAATAGTTTTCTATTCGTTTCAAACTTGATTCTTGTGGAGACATTCAAAAATCCTTAAAATGTGACCGGTAAGACTGCGACCGATGTCGGTCGCCTTGCGATCGCTATCTTTGTCGAGACTGCATCCCCAGGGGAAGCAGTCTCGACATAGATCTTTGATTGCGGTTTTTTGATAAGTTTACGACGTCTCAAGTAACGATTTCGCACTTTTTCTTGGTAGAAGATTTGCATTTAGCGAAAACATCGGTATATCAAGCAAATGTTTTCGTGAATAGTAATCGATCGGTACTTTATCGATGTCGAGACTGCACCTCCAGGAAACAGATTCATCTTCTCATTTGCCGATGGTGTCGATGACGTAGCCTGGAGACACCCACGTGACCATCGTATCTTGGAAGACCCTGTTTTCTTATACCATGATAGGTCGTTCCATAGGTACTTATTCTCTCGTTATCCGTAGAGTACAACGACTTTGTAATAAAATTCTCTGAGATCTCTCTTCAGCCGAGCGAGAGAATACATACCTAAGTACGAGTATTTCAGGGACCATTTTCCCGAACGGGTCGCGGGTCACGGGACGCGTCACATAATGTGAATTATATAACTATTAGGAACTTAGTAGGACTAGGTATCTAATTATTGTAGGTACTTACGACATTGCTGATTACGACGGAAACAACTTTGATCTTAACTGCTAAACTGCAACCATTCTTGGGTTTGGTGGGGGAGCACCATATTTTTTTTAAATTCATACAAACACAAAATTTTAAATGTGATTTGTTACATTTTTGAATGGCTGAAACAGTTTTGTTACATTTTGAATATTATAATTATTTGCTGTTCATTCTCAAGTAATTTACTACAAAGCCGGTGGTTGACCACCGTCTGTCAAGCTGTGCTGTCAAGGTACATAAATACTCGTGGTTTTATCTTTGATGTAAGCATAAATTCTCGGTCTACATCTTTAGTTAGTTAGTTTCTTGGTTAATGGCTCTGCGTCTGACCGACAGAATTCTGTCAGTGTCCGTAATGCTAAGTGAGGTATGCAAAAATCCTCCGTCTACGCATAAACAAACCTGGCAGTGTTATTGCCATTATTGAATGGCAGCAACACTTGCTAATGAGGGCATATGCATGCGACATTATGTCAATACATGATGTCGTAGTTTGCTTCCATAGAGCAGCACTGAAAATGGTATATACTAATATCGCTTCTCGGCTTTTTGGCTAACAATAAGATCAAAGTATGTGTAAACAAGAGCAGTTGGGATTGATGCCTGTGTTGACCTTACGTGAAACTACAAATTCATGCAGTCACGAAGAAGGTTTTTTTCGGGGAAGCATTTGTAACATCGCATATAGAAGCCAAATCCATAGTTTCTGTCAGCAGCCTTTCTTTCAGATACGGCGTTGTTGAAACCGATAGACTCGTTGCCTCCTATTCGGCTTAAAAATAACATTACGTCGTCGAACTTATCAGCGAGTGTCATTTCTGGCTTATCCAAAGTTTTGAGGGGCACGCGGACCAGTATAGCTCCGGCATCAATCATATGATTGTGTTTATGTGGCTTTCCTAAAAATTTAAGTAGGTAAGTACCAACTTTTGTTTATCTTCAAATTAAATAACAACTTCTAGCCCGTCACGATTAATTCGGAATACAAATCACACATTTTAACAACGAAGTTCCGTGGTTTTATATCGTTTTACAGAAAAGGCAAAAGCGAAAGGAGGCCCATACCCAGCTGGCCCAAAGCTAAAGTTTATCTCATTTTCAGCGAATTATAATATTATGGAACGAGGAATAATCATCTACTTCTATAGTTAATCAGTTTTCAATTATAAATAAAACAGGCTAGAATGATAATTTATTTATTTAAAAACTCTCGATATAGGTACCTACACCTGATGTACCTTATCCTGTCGTGCATACTGTTATATAGTGGGCTATGTGGGGGGCCCTGTGGGGGAGTGGCCATCTTTGGAGAAAGGGCGTTTTTGATAATGTTAGTATCCTGAAGTGTAGTAGCGCCCGCCCTGTAGCTATTAAGGCCATGGCGAGCGGGCGCTCCATTGTTGTATTCTCTCTTTACATGCCTACTGACTCACTGAACAATTTACCAATTTTCTCTGAAGTGGTGGGTGAAATTAGTGCAATAGTGAAGAGTGCAAAAACTGAAAGTATATATTTGTGTTAGGCGCTTTCAACGCTCATCCGCATGAATTGTTTTTTAAGGAATTATTGAACTTCTGTCTTGATCAGTCAAGAATCTGTGCTGATCTAGAAAAGTTAAGTCTACAGTCAGACACGTACACTTTTGTTATTGTAGCCCATGGGTGTAGGCGATGGCTAGATCACTGTGTAGTGTCACTGTCGGTCGGGCAAACGGTTGTTGAGGTGGGCGTTATTGAAAATGTATTCGTTTCGGATCACCTACCCCTTACAGTGAAATGAATCATAGAAATAGTAAGAACTAAACTGATGACCCGCGACCCACCTCGCAAGTCGTATGGGGAGAAAGAAATAAGTCACAGATTAGTATGTACCTTGAATTGTGTCATACAGGATTACGTGACATTGTTTTTCCTTCAGAATTTATAGGGTGCGGTCGTGGGTCGTGTGGTTTGGTTGAACGCTTACTTTTGTTGGACCAAATGTACGACCAACTTGTACAGATTTTGAGTAACACCGCTGTAAGCACAAATGGTAAGCTAAATAAGAAAACTAGAAGGACCAGACTCATATGTGGATGGAATAAGTACGTCCACGAAGCGCACCGTCAGGCCAAGCTTAATTTTGAAATGTGGGTACATTGTAGCCGACCTACTTCTGGAACCATTTATGAAAAAATGTATGAGTCAGGTAAAATTTTTAAAGTCGATTCATATGATGACGATGTAACCATGAACAACTAAAGATAGATATTCTGGCCAAACACCGATCGGCGAAATATTTCAGTAAATTTTTGAAAGCTACGGATAAACAGGACGTTAGGTCTGGTCTCCCGGTTAGTGGTGCTGTGGAAGTTTCCAATATATTCCAAGAGCATTTTAAAGTGAGGTCTCCGCTTGGCTCTTCCACTATGCCCATCGGTACTGAGCCGGTAAGTGGTGCAGATGGCTTCTCTCCCGTAGGAGAGAAGCCATTGCAGTGGTAAGTCTCCTGGTCATGACGAGTTCAGTGTTGAGCATTTAAGGTACGCAGGAGTGCACCTTCCAAATGTCCTTGGTATGTTTTTTACAATATGCATGAGCCACTCTCATCTACCTCTGGATTTAATGAAAACCATCGTCGTACCCATTGTGAAGGATAGAACCAGGGATGTTTCGAACTTATGTAACTACAGACCTGTTTCTCTGGGAACCATTATTGCTAAAATACTGGATGGTCTTCTTGATTCCTTTATAGATAAGTATATAAAACTCCATGATGCTCAGTTCGGGTTCCAACCCGGACCGTCTACAGAAAGCGCAATCATAAGTCTCAAGAATAGCATTCAGTATTATACAGATCGCAGGACGCCGGTATTCGCCTGTTTCCTCGACCTCTCCAAAGCCTTTGACCTTGTGTCATACGATGTGCTTTGGAGAAAGCTGAGGGACAGGGGCTTACCGGTTGAAGTCCTTAGAATGTTTAAGTACTGGTACGACAGCTAAATTAATCACAGTAAATGGTCCAGTTCTCTATCGAAAGCATACAGGTTGGAGAGCGGGGTGAGACAGGGGGGATTATGTCTCCGATGCTCTTCAATTTGTATGTTAATGACCTCAATAATCGATGGGTTCAGCAGCATGCGTACCGGATGCCGCATGAACGGTGTAAGCATTAACAACATAAGTTATGCCGATGATATGGTCCTGCTGAGCCCGACGGTGGGGATATTAGAGAACTACTGAGAGTTTGTGAGACTTACGCTGATGAGCATGGGCTCAAATATAATGTTAAAAAGACAGAATACATGATCTTTAAGGCCGTCGGTAAATGTCCTGAAAACAAGCTAAATATAACCCTGAACGGTTTGAACATAAATCGAGTATCGAAGTTTAAATATCTGGGGCATTTACTTGTCGACGACCTTAAGGACGATGAAGATGTCAAAAGGGAGCTCTATCGGTTCGAGGTAACATGCTGGCTCGCAGATTTTCCCGTTGTACTGACCAAGTTAAAATAACGCTTTTTAAAACGTATTGTCAATGTTTTTACACGGGTAGGAATAAACGTTTTTTTGTCTAATTTCAGAGTTTCTGCAGACCTACCTTCAAGATTTAATCTTTTATGAACCTTGCATAGTTTGTGCATGATTCCCTTGATTCATGAGGCAGTATTTCTTATTTCTGTTATTTTCAAGGCCTACGGATAACATAGTAGCTAACAAGAAAGCAATACTTAGCTAACAAGATATTTTAAATTACCTACATAATCTTTGTGATTCGTATGATTGGATATCTTAGGTGCAAAAACACCCCAACGGGTAGAAGATCTGTGTCTTTATTTTTATACTTATCAAACAAATCATCGTTGACTATGTGGCCCCGAAGGACCTCTGTCGAACACATAATGCTAGCTAGATAGTTAAATTAGCTTTGGATACGTACGCAAGTAATTGCTAAATATAAGGACAGGGATAAATAAAACAGGTTATAAAATAAGAACCAAAACGATTTCAAAGGTGAAGCTCAATAAATTCAATAGGTACCTAAGTAAGACCTTACCTATTTCGAGAAAAGTAAATGAGTCAGTTAACAAATATTACGAATGGGTATTAAACTGAACAAGCGACGGCTTAGCATTGGGCTCATAATTACTTTCATGTAAATCTATATTATGTTGTACATATGTGCAAACTGTCTTGCCCGAAATTAATACAAATTGCCTAAAAACAGGTAACTAGAAGGTTCTACGTGGTCATGCCTTTCAAATAATTGTTCAGGCGAGGTTCATTCGTCAGTAACTATGGACTTAATAAGTACCTACAACGGAGGCAGGGGGTGCAGTTTCGAAAAACCCATATGTCGGATCGACTTGAGTACACGACATTATAGGTATTTAACCTCCTGAGCACAAATCGATCCGGCATGTGGGCTTTTCGGAACTTTATCCGAAGCTGATTGTAAGTTTATGTTTTCAAGTTGGTACTTCCATCGACAACCATGACCCTGAGACTAGAGGATAGAGTTAGTCTCAACTAAAAGATCCTTTCTTTCTACTTTCCTACCTCGATGCTTAAGTTCCCTGATTTTTGATTAGGTAATATTTTACTGTTGTAATGTAAATAAAAAGTTGAACACCACGATGTACATATGTATTGCACAACTTCTGTTTTATTTAAAACCATAAACCTCTCCCAGTAAGTATTATACTTAGGTGTACTTGCGTGAAAGGAGTATATTAACGAATATAATCAAAAGATAAAATTTCTTTCTACGTTTATATAAATTTTTCGTACCCTAGGTAGGTACCTCAAGTGAATGAAAGGAAAAAGGTAAGAAAGGGATCTGTAGAAAATATAGTCTACTAGTACTTCATTGCTGTTACTCAATCATTATTCATTTCATCTTTTAATGAATGACACGGATAAGGGTTTTGTATTCCTTAAGATTAAATCTGCTGTTAATTCTATATCTTCTGGTCGAGTCACTGGCATTAGTTTGTAATTCCTGAGCATCTCTGAAATGGTTAGCTTTATCTCCATCATGGCGAATTTTTGACCTGTAACAAAAATACAGCTTATAATCGTCTAAGGAAAGATGTATAATACACTAGCCAAACCCAATGTAGAATGTTTGTAAACAAAGCACGACACAAATAACTAAAACTCACTTGCTGGGCTTCTAATTGAGAATTGGTTTCAGATATACTCGTAATCAATATTTATGGAAGTAAATTAACGCAAATTGCGTATAATAGACCCAGAATGTATGGGCGGTTTGTTTACAAACATTCTGCATCGAGTTTGACTAGTGTATGTACAATAGATAGGTAGGTAGGTACTAACGACATTCAACCATTGAAGGGCCTTCCTTTATTCTTGTTGATTTTCAGGAAACAATTGGGTGAGGGAACCCTTTTCGGATTCATCCTACTGAGGATAGAAGGATGAATCTGAATTTATGTAGGAACTTATAAATGTCAAAGTTTGTATGGATGGATGTATGGATATTTGTTACTCTGTCACGCAAAAACTACTGAACTGATTAGGCTGGATATGGGTATAGTTTGGGACCTGGAATAACATATAGGCTATTTTGTATCCCGATAAAACGCGGGCGAAGGCGCGGGCAGCAGCTAGTAAACCATAATTATTATTTAGATCGGAAGTCGTTATTAGTTCAATATTTTTCATTGCCTAGCTACCTTTAGTTAGATCAATAGGTCAATATACTAAAATTAATGCAGAGTAATGAGTAGATGGTACCATTACAGCCTAATCTCTGAGGTTTGCAGAGCTCTCCATTTGAAATGTACATATGTATGTATGTTATGTGTTACCGGCAATCTGTAGAATCCGGTATTTTATTCAGTACCTAAAACGTGTAGGTAATGTTAGAAATATTATTTATTTTATATTTAGCCTAGGTATTCTATACAATACCGAATGCGGAGCCGCTATGGTGCAAATTTCATTTGGCGAGCAGGCAGTTTTTCTAATCTAGCAACGACACTCCTCACAGGTGCGACCATTGCGACTCTGCAATCTACGGGAACTGGTCAAGGATTTATTAAATATACCTTGTTGCAAAAAATACTGTGATACTCCTAGATATTCATATGTTATTCCAAGTCCCAAACTAAACCCATACCAAATTTCAGCACAATCAGTTTAGTAGATTTTGCGTGAAAGAGGAACAAACATCCATACTCACAAACTTTGACATTTATAATCTTATTGTTAGTAGGAAAAGACTAACCTATGCAGTTCCTGGGGCCAGCACTGAACGGAATGTAGGCGTAAGGGTGCCTGCCCACGCTGTTTTCAGGCAGGAACCGCTCTGGCTTGAAGACCAGGGGATCCTCGTATAGTTCGGGGCTTCGATGCAAATCCAGGATGTTGATGTGGCAAAACGTACCGGCCGGGACCGCGTAGCCACCTGAAAATTTAAAGGGGGGTATTTCCCATTAGTGGAATTAGTCATGAAAAGACAAAAAAAATCAAGAAAACATAATATCTTTATTAGTCAATAAAAGTTTTTTTTGCCATTTATAGACTTAATAGCCATAATATAGCCACACAATAAAAGTTGGTTGTGCGACGAATCGGACTAAATTTTCCGACGTATTTTGAGCTGGTGAATCGATATTCGAAGTCAAAATTAAGATTCTGTGTAATAAAAATTGTACGTAAACGAAGTGTTTGAAACATGTTGGCGTCATAATAATGAGGGCAAAATACGTTTTTTTGTGCAGTATTCTACAATCGATAAATATCTCTAAATATACAAGTTCCGCTGGCCATGGATCCGTTTTTTTTGTTCTTACGGTGTTATCACTACTAACCTTACGTGAAAATGTGAATATCTATTAAAGTCTAATAAGTCTATAGTTTATGTAGGTTAGCTTGCAACATATACCCGTCTATTTTGTTATATAAATTACACAGTCACACAAAAAAAAAGTTACTTGTGCGACGAATCAGACTTTACTTTTCTGACGTATTTTAAGCTGCTTTATCGATATTCGAAGTCAAAATTAAATGAATGTGGTACACATTATGTTAATTTTGACTTCGGTTTTTTATAATAAAAAAAATGTTAATACATAAACGCTCTACTAGGTCGCTTTGGGAGGGTCCGGTGGCTTTATTATAGTCAGACTATAATAAAGCCACCGGACCCTTCTGACGGACTTCTGACTTTGTTTTTATAATGAATATGAATTATATTAGAGAACTAACCTATACTTGATATGATAAACTACTTGGAGTAGTAAAAATCTCCTATCATTCTATCCTCTTCAAAATAGCGATTGTATTATAATTTCACCAAATTCACCATATCAGCCCATACACCACTGCTGGACATATGTAGGCTTCCCCCAAAAGACGCCACAAATAGCGGTCCTGAGCCGCCTCCATCCATCGACTCCCTGCGACCGCTACGATGTCGTCGGTCCTTCAAGTGGATGGTCTCCCATGTAGTATTTGGGGATTTGCCATAATCACCACGCTTGGCAGGCGGATTGGTGATCGCAGTGTTGGTGTTGAAAAATACTCAGAAGGAAGCTGCTGCCCTTCCTCTGGTAGGTACCCTTAGTCGGCTCTAATGACATCCACGGGTTGTGTTGGAGGGGTCGATATTCGTATTATAATTTAAAAATAATAAATTCTTGATTTCCGGACACAATATCCAATTGTGTAGGTACAATACAATTTTTCTTAAAATAATTAAAACTTACTAAACCCTAATACCTTTTCTTAACTAAACAAACGGAGGTAGAGTTCGGTAGCCGTAGTTTGCCTTTGCCGTCTCCCGGGATAACTACCTAGTTATCCCGGGAAACGGCAAAGGCAAACTTTAGTCGGGAAAAGCACGCACAAAGCTTTGTGCAGAAACGTTATAGTTTTAATTTTTTGTAGTGTAGTGTATATACATATATGTATAGTTAACCTAATATACCTATATAGTTTATTTAAGTTTTTTGTGTTAGTGAATCTGTGCCCGATACGACTGAGGATCCACATTGGAATTTCATAATTCTGAATAAGCTGTTCATTATTAAATGTTCTGAAATATTTGTTAATACAGTCTCTAATTTGTAAAATCTAATTTGTAAATGTCATTAGTTACAACCAGTTATACACATGTAGGTGGTCCCTCAGACATGGCTTGGTTATCGATCTGATCAAAGCTCATGGATTCCATAAATTACAACGTTTAGTAAATCACTTTTTTAATTCCAAAAAATCCAGCCTATTCTTCTATCTATTATGAACTAATCTGTAAACATTTTTACTGGTATATTCTGAACGTCCGATATCATAAGGTTCTCCTCCGGTTCCTGTCTAAAATTTATATATTGTGTAAAAATTACAACTTACTGGTGAGTATCTGGCGCAGCGCATTAGCTTTGCCATACGGCGGCGGGGCAATGCAGCCATCGTCTTGGGGACGCTTCCGACTGGTATTGATATGGACCAGTTGAGCTATCTGTAGATTGTTTGCAACAGAATGCAGTTAGCTCAATTGTTTTAATTGTAAATACTAGTTTACTTTAATTAGTTTATATTATTTTATAGTTATTTTCTTTGTCAATAAAGCCTTTTCCAGAACATATAGTAATGAATAGCGTATTCAGCATTATGAAATTCCAATGTGAACCCTCAGTTGTAACGGACACAGTGAAACTTACTCAAAGTAACTGGTTCATCCACTTTCCGGCTTATAAAGTGCACTGGAGGGTACAAACGTAGTGACTCTTTTATGCATAGCTCTAGGTAGCGCATTTTCGTCAAATCTTCCGGGGTGGCTAGCCTTGTAGAGTCTCCGTAAATTTCTTTCAATTCTTCGTATATTTTATCCTAAAAAAAGTGAAATAAAACTGGTATAATGGAAGCTGATAAAAAACGAAATAATACAAATACAAAACATATCAATCAAACTTAATTAGTGATACGTCGTCGATCGATTCAGTAATCTAGTGACGATGATAATGATAAGGAACAGACAGCAGCTGCGGTTCATAGGGCAATAAACATAAAACGGATGTAGGTATCCGGGAGCGATAATATGAATTTAAATTAAAAAAAAATGCTTTATCATCATCGTCATCAGCCCGTACACATCCACTGCTGAACCTGGGCCTCCCCCAAACGACGCCACCAATAGCGGTCCTGAGCCGCCTCCATCCAACGACTCCCTGCGACCGCTACGATTTCGTCGGTCCATCGAGTGGGAGGTCTTCCCACACTCCGTTTCGCATTGCATCGCGGTCGCCACTCGAGAACCTTTACTCCCCAACGGTTATTGGTTCTACGAGCTATATGGCCTGCCCATCGCCACTTCAGCCTGCTGATTCTGAGAGCTATGTCGGTAACTTTAGTTCTTCTACGAATTTCCGTATTCCGAACCCTATCGCGTAGAGAAACTCCGAGCATAGCTCTCTCCATAGCTCGCTGGGTGACTTTGAGCTTATACACAAGGCCTATAGTGAGCGACCACGTCTCGGATCCGTAAGTCATCACATTGGTTAAAGACTTTCGTCTTGAGGCTCTGCGGTATCTGTGACGAGAAGATATTGCGAAGTTTCCCGTACGCTGCCCATCCGAGTTGGATTCGTCGGCTGACCTCTTTATCGAAGTTGGATTTACCTACTTGGAACATTTGGCCTAGGTAGACATAATGATCAACAACTTCGATAACATCGTTCCACACATAGACCGATAAGGGTGCGGCATGGGCATTAGACATGATATTTGTCTTACCCATGTTCATTTTAAGACCCACTTGGCGGGAGACCTCAACACCGTTGTTGAGGTCTCTGAGCATCCTGCTAAGGTCTTCCAGTGATTCTGCCATAATGACTATATCGTCGGCAAACCGAAGGTGAGTGATGTAATCGCCGTTGATATTGATGCCATATCTGTCCCAGTCCACAAGCTTAAAAATATCCTCCAATGCAGAGGTGAACATTTTCGGAGAAATGACGTCTCCCTGTTTCACCCCTTTTTGCAGTGGGATCGGATTTGTGCTTTGGTCCTGGAGACGAATTGAGATAGTGGCCTTGCTGTACAAACACTTCAACACTTGGATATACCGGTAGTCGATTTGGCACCGCTGGAGACACTGCCGGACTGCCCAGGTTTCGACTGAATCAAAGGCTTTCTCGTAGTCCACAAACGCTAGACATAACGGCCGGTTATACTCTTCTGTTTTCTGTATAATCTGCCGGAGCATATGTATGTGGTCTATGGTACTAAAGCCTTTTTGGAACCCGGCTTGTTCGGGCGGCTGGAAGTCGTCAAACCTTTGAGCGAGACGGTTGATGATTACCTACTCTCGAAAACAGCTTATAGACGTGGCTCAGCAGTGAGATGGGCCTATAGTTCTTTAGAAGGGCTTTGTCACCCTTCTTATGGAACAGTACCACCACACTTCTGTTCCACGCCTATGGCGTTTGTCCCTCGAGAATGACGGAGTTGAATAGCCTCTGAAGGACTTTAAGTACTGGTGATCCACCCGCTTTCAGAAGCTCTGTCGTTATTCCGTCATCCCCTGGTGACTTGTTGTTTTTAAGCTGTTTGAGAGCCGTCCTTATCTCGTAAAGGCTGAGGTCCGGGATATCTTCGGTATAGTGTCGGGTTAAACGGGCTCTTGCATCGCCTGCCGAGCTATTTGCAGGGCATAGCGATGAGGTGTAGAGCTGTCCATAAAACTTTTCAAGCTCTCTCAAGATCTCAGACTTGGAGGATATGATGCTGCCGCTATCGGTCTTCAGCTTCGTCAACTGGCTCTGCCCAAGCGATAGATCTCTTGCGAACACTTTGGAGCCCTTGTTCCGCTCTATTGCGCTCACAATACAATTGGTATTGTATGAGCGCAACTCGTGTCGCATAGACTTCGAGATCTGTTTGTTGAGCGCTCCGTATGTCGACATGTCTGCCGAAGACTGCAGCCTCATTTCACTCCTCTCTGCCATTAACTGCAGAGTGTGACCCTAGAGTCTCTGTGTTTTATTTCTGCGGGGGGTCCTAAAGAAGTCCGACCCGACCGCACGGATAGTTTCCACCAGCCCATTATTTAGTTCCTCCACTGTTGCGCATTCCGCGAGGCGGTTCTGTAGCTCCAACTGAAAGCTCTCGGGATTTTGTATCTGGACAGGGTTTGGGCGTAGAGTAGACCTTATCAGACGATACCTTTCTAGCTTTACATTTATATTCAATGACGCTCTTACCATACGGTGATTGCTGCCGGTTTTAACCCTGTTGATCACAGAGACGTCATTGAATATGGGCCTGTGGGTCGTCATGATAAAGTCTATCTCATGCTTATAGCCGCCGGGGTGCAGCCAGGTCCATTTTCTGGACGGCCGCTTCTCGAAAAAGGAGTTCATCGCAAAGAGTCCCTCCTTTTCCATGAAGTCGGCCAGTCGCTGACCCCTTTGGTTTCGCTGTCCAAATTCAAACTGGCCCACTCTCAGTTCGTTTCCGCTCTTTGTGCCTAACCGCGCGCTGAAATCCCCCATCACAACAGTGTAGTGTGTTTTCGAGGCATGCATGACCTTGGAGATGTCGTCATACATGATCGTTGCCATAATCACCACGCTTGGCAGGCGGATTGGTGATCGCAGGATGTAAGTAATACACAGTAGGAAGCTGCTGCCATTCCTCTGGTAGGTTCCCTTCTTACGACATCCACGGGTTGAGCTGGAGGGGTCGATATTCTATGCCGCGGCCCCACGGCCAAAAAAATACATCCGGTACTAATTATAGTAATATTCGTCATTTCAACCCATAAACGTCCACTTCTGGGCATAAACCCCACAAACAGTCTGACGGGCCCCCCTCCATCGATCCTTCTTCACATAAATCCACTTAAAAATATCATGTTACACGCAGTAACTTGGTAGGTAGCTATTTTACCTGAATATCTTTGTTGTTCGCCAATTCCACCAGACAAAAGTTCAGGCCAGATGCTGTGGTGTCGTGACCCTGGAAGGATTTGCCATAATTACCTATAGTTTTACAATAGGTACTGAATTTTGTAAATATGTAGAAGTAGGTAAATCTTTTTTCTAATATGCATATACCCATAACACAAGCTCTGCTTAGCTAGATGATGCTGTGTGGATTGGTCAGCATTATTTCTTTTTCGTACTCCTTTTCAATTTTCAATTCCAAAAGATCGAGAGGCAAAGCCTATGTCCAGCTGTGGACTGTTAAATACTGTTGATCAAGGGATAGAGATCAACCTATGTTGTGAACCATTATCGTATCGACCAGGGTTGTTGCGAATATCAGCATCAGCATCAGCATCCGCTGATCATCAGCATAATTTTGAAGATCAGCATCAGCATCAGCATCCGCATTGATCGATGCAGATTTTTGATGCTGATGTTTGAGTCGAGACATGACCAGAGGGAGTGAGGCTAAAAGCGCATTTTTGTACAAATTTGAACCTAAACAAACACAAACCTCCTGTTTTCATCACACTTATAATATAACAGCGTGGTAGGTGAAATACCTACAGGTTTCATTACTCGTTTGTATTCGTATTTATTTTTGTAAGTACATATCTTGTATTTGTAGTGGGGTGCGAAGTATTTTAGATTCAACAATGTTTATAACATATTATTTACCGGGTATTTATTATTGCGGGCCTCCCCCGTACGACGCCACAAATAGTGGTCCTGAGCCGCCTCTATCCATCGACTCCCGGCGACCGCTACGATGTCGTCTGTCCATCGAGTGGATGGTCTCCCATGTAGGGGGGATTTGCCATAATCACTACGCTTGGCAGGCGGATTGGTGATCGCAGTGTTGGTGTTTAAAAATACTCAGAAGGAAACTGCTGCCCTTCCTCTGGTAGGGTATTTTAAGTTATTTTAAGCAATAATGAGGTATAATTTAAAATTACATTCTAAAGTCTATTTATTGGAGAACTTGATTCAAGGAAGGCGATTGGGGTTGGGCTGCAGCCCGGTATTCCACAAAAGAGAGACCTCCACATTAAAAACTAAATAAAACATAAGGTCCCAGACGTCAACTACTTCAAAAAAGCTATCTTTGCTCTTTTGCTGAATATAAATGTCTCTAAAAATTTTGGGTTCGCTCCATTTTCCGTTGCCTTAGCTTCTTTGTTATTTTGAGGAACTGCCATTATAAAACCTGAAATTTGTTGCTCATCGTTAACTCCTAAGCTCTGCGTGAATGCAACCAAAATACGAAAAATTATATGAAACATAATTATAGTTTTTGTATCTACATATTTTGCAAGCCGAAGTAATCAGTGAATTATGTGGAACGAACAATAAGCCTAGGACCTGAATTATAAAATTTTTCATGCAATAAAGTGGTTATGACTAAGTCCATTTATGATCGTTCATGAAAACCTGAAAAAAGAAATCAAAATCTAAGGTACAAGAAGAAAGAATCGCAGCACGAAAAGGAAACCATACGAAATTTCGATAATTTATTATACAATGTAATGAAATAAAATCGGCCAAGTATGAGTCGACTCGCACCCGAAGGATTACTTTTAATTTTTGGTTTTACACATTGTGTACAAATTTCAACTGTCTACCTTTTACAGTTCAACAGATACAGCAAATGTTAATTTCAAGCCAAAAATGACCAAAACATATCTTTTGTTGAGCCCCCTTAAATTTTAATATTTATTTTTATAAATGTTGTTATAGCGGCGCTGACAATCGCAAGTGTACCTTTTACGAATCATGAGATACAATAAAACCCTGATAAAGGGTCAGACAAACAGACAGCGGAGGCTTAGTACAAGGGTCCCGTTGGTACACTTTGGGTACTTTACCCAAAGTGTAAAAATATAATAAATATATAATAAATAGTTAAAACTAAAACAAGACTACCTAAAAAGTCTTAAACAAGCGTTCACCGATTGTCCTTATATTTTTATTTTGATACTTAGGTAGCCGGAGGCCTTTGTTCCTGCTATAAGCCTTGGTATCTGATGGCCTCCGACTACCTTAGTATCAAAAGAAAATAATAAGGACAATCGGTAAACGCTTGTTTAAAAGTTTTTACGTAGTCGGGTTTTCGTTTTTAACTATATTTTTTTAAACCTTTCTGCTAATAGCTTGAGAATCGTTAACCTCACAAAAGTTTGAAAAAAGGTTTCGGAAAGTACAAACAAAGACATTTGCAACGATACCACATACCCCACCAACATATTTATTAACATTAGGATTTTCACCCCTTACTTAGACCCCGCTAACTCGTTAGACCCCCAATATCACCTGATGTCATAGAGCCATTGGGATATTGAGATGAATCATTTGATACCTCATTTGTTGAAATCGGACACGTAGTGTCAGTGTTAGGACATAGAAATCGGCTACATACAAACATACCCAACCGAGGAGGGTTATGAGTTTGGCACCCTACGTTACGTACGGCACGTTGGTAGTCGGGTAAAAAGTGCATAGTTCGATTGGTAGAATCATTTATATTCAATTAGTGCCAAATACTCCGTTTGGGAGTCCGACACGCACTTGGCCAAAATCAGCATCAGCATCAGTTTCCGCTGATGTGCCAAAAAACGTCATCAGCAACAACCCTGGTATCGACTTCACTAATTTTTGCCTCATTTGCCTCATTTTTAAGTTGTCGCAAGCAGTTCACTACCCATAATCATGAGCATCATTCACCAGTTGATACGATACAGATATACAAAAAAGACAAAAAAACAATAGGTACAACCTCATGCATCCCCAAAAAAAAATGAATACTGCTAAGCAGAAAAGAGTATTCTGCTTTACAACCCAAGGACCGAGGGGTCGTCACCCCTCGAGTTGAAGCCGGGGCAAAGAGGCAAAGCCTCGAGGCCTCCCTCCCCGCGCCCCCAGCCGGGGCCAGAAAGAAGACTGCTCCTGCATCAGTCACTTACAATTTTACCAATATAAGTTTTGATGATACCTACAATAAATACTACATATATCTACATACTAACCCCAAGTTAAGCAGAGTTTTGAGATATTCTCATACTCATTTATTCGCCGTAGGAGCACAGGGCACACTTGGATACGCCAATTTACAAAAATATAGTTTATAATAAACGGTACTTAAATTTTAATTCAAAGCCATAAAACAGACATGACAGGGAATCAATCAAGAATTTAGGTTTTTTAAAATGATAAATTAATAAATAGATCAGCTGTAAATAGGCATCATATTACGGGTCTTTAGTCAACTGAGGCCGCTCGAACTCATCCCGCGGGATCAGTTGACCTACTATTTGAATCGGGCAACTGATCCCATCGATACATTTTATGATTTGTATAGACACGTAATAAAGTGTTTGGTTATATACATCACAGTAGACTTTGAAGTTGCAGGTAAACCCGGTTTCACTGTTTAGAAGATTATTTAGCGATTCGTCAGAATTGAGAATCTTCAGTTTCGTCCTGTTGGACGAAACGCGATTTGGACGAATCACAAAATAAGCGGTTCATCAAGAATCCAAATGTAGTTCGTCCAATTCTTACTAAGTACCTACGTACTTTAGAATTATCCAAAATAGGTTACATTATCTATCTTTCTATCAGAAACCTACCTCAAACATGAACGTATCAACCTCTTCCTGGATGCCGACTTCATCAATCAAACCATCTTTCTCTGCCAACAACAGTAAGTCCAACATAGCAGTCCTCTTCTTTTGCTTATAAACAACGTCATCATCGTTTTCTTCAATATCGGCAGCTTTTATGCCATACTTATTAACATAGTCCCTTCTATCTCTTATTACACGTCGAGTGAACCCGTGTACTATAGATAGGTAGTGTTTCATTGTTCTTCCTACAGATGTAGTGTAAAAGAGGAGATCAGGGTACAGGTGAATCCGGAGGAATCTGTATAAGAGCAACTGGCCCAGACCGTGGATGGCTTGTTTGTAAGACCGGCTTGCTCCCATCGCATCGTCGTTTAGATAGGTTCCCATTGCAGTCTCTGTAAGAATAATATTTAGGTATTTTTTGTAGGAAAAGGAATCGCGCACTAGAAGCATCTTGTACTAGTCTGATCAAGCCAAGCCAGGGCTCTGGTCCTAAAAATACTTTTCTGTGTTGTAAATTGACTTCACCGCCGAGGTTTTTCCCAATGACTTTAGTATGGACGTGTAACGTCTCTGATGTTACAGGCGTCCATATGCTGTAATCCCTTACCATCAGCTTGCTTGTCTGCCAACTTCGTAGGTATAAAAAACACAGGACCCTAAACTAAAATTACATTTCAAGCTAGATTATGCTGTGTGCATTGTCCAAAATTATATACTATTTATTTATTACTAGCTGCTGCCCGTGCCTTCACCCGCGTTTTATCGAGATAAAAAGTCGATGTTATTCCAGGTCCCAAACTATACCCATACCAAACAGCATAATCGGTTCAGTAGTTTTTGCGTGAAAGAGTAACAAATATCCATACAAACTTTGATATATGTATATAATACTAGCTGCTGCTCGCACCTTCGCTCGCGTTTTATCGGGATTTAAAATATGCTATATGTTATTCCAGGTCCCAAACTATGTATACCCATACCAAATTTCAGCCTTATCGGTTCCGTAGTTTTGGCGTGAAAGAGTAACAAATATCCATACATCCATCCATACAAACTTTCACATTTAAATATTATAGTAGGATTGGTAGGATAGGATTATGATCTTACCACAAATAGAGTGTAGAGTAAATTCTGAAAGCATCGGTACAACGTTGACCTTTTCGCCGTCTGTAGTAGCCAGCGCCTTGACCATTCGCTGCGTGTTCTCCTCTAGAACGACGAAGAATTTCCGAAGTATGTTGAAATGGAAAGCTGGGGTTAGAAGTTTTCGACGACGCTGCCATTTTTCACCTTATAGATAAGAGAAGTATTTATGTAAGTTATCATATTTTAATTCAATTTTTTTATCTTGTTTATGATTGTAATAATTCCGTGAGGATTTGTGTTACAAGATGCAATGATCACGGACTGAACAGTATCAAGTAAGTACCTAACTAACCTACTTTATTATCAGCAAGGCGTAGTAGGCTTACGTAAGTACCTAAGTATAGGTACCTACTAGTCTTGGGTTATACTAGGCAAAATCGGATAGCTGTGACTTACTTTACTGTGATTTCAAAATATCTGTGACAAAATACTAGCTAGTATTTCTACTACCAATCACATACAAATTCATTGTTTTACTGGTTGAAATTATTCAACCAGTAAAGCAATGAATTTGTATGTGTAAATATATTAATATTTATTGCAGCAGTAGGTAGCAGCAGTAGTACGCTACGTAACGAAAATTCCTCTTGAGTTGTAGATAATGTAGGTATGTGTATACCTCAATGTAATAACTTTGTTACATTGCGGTATACATTTCAAACCAAGTATAAAATACTAGGAGTGTCTCATTCTGACTTAGTGACATAATCAAAGAGAGAATATAGAAGCGATACTATCTAGCTGAAGCGATTTATGGCGTAGGTACCTAATAAAATAACAACGATATAATATCATGCACTCATGCATGACGCTGACACTGCCTATGTGACAGTCACAGATATATTTAGTTTCTGTCACTGTGACATATCGCCAATTTTCTATATGTTCTGTGACTTTTATCAGTGACGATAAATACGCCTCAAGCCTATGACCACTAGATAATTGTTTCTATTATGTATTTAATTGTAATTTTCTTTGTGAATAAAGCTTTCATTATATTGGTGTTTGGAATGAAAAAAGGTAATACTGCCAAGTTCTCAAATTCGAATGTTATCATATCGTTTAAGGAGGTCTTCATATCGTTTAAGGATATATATATAACCATACACGTTCACTGCTGGACATAAATAGACAACATAACATTTATAACGCCATTGTTTATCTACACGACTACCTAGTGTCTTTGTATCATCATATGAGCCCATACACGTCCACTGCTGGACCTCACCCATATGACGCCACAAATAGCGGTCCTGAGCCGCCTCCATCCATGGACTCCCTGCGACCGCTACGATGTCGTCGGTCCATCGAGTGGATGGTCTCCCATGTAGGGGGAGATATGCCATAATCAGTGTCTTTGTATATAATTTAGATTTTTCTAAATTCTAAAACCCCTGCTGAAATTTTAAATTCGCCTTATAGTAAAACATCTCCACCTATTTACATTAAACATAGCCACAAATTATACATAGCTAATATAAAATGCCCCGAAATAACAACCTGACATTCAAAGAAACTCTTATCCATTTGGGCGTTAAAGAACTGAAACATAAAAATATCGACGTCGTAATTTTACCACAGATTAGATAATGTTACTTTATCTATACTTATACGAGTATTTTAAAGGAAAGATTTTGTTTGATTGTTTGCATTGAATAGGCTCCGAAACTACTGAACCGATTTGAAAAATTCTTTCACTGTTAGGAAACTATACTATCCCCGGGTGACATAGGCTACAAATATATTTAAAAAAAAAATTGGGATCTTGATATATTTATTGAATACTAGGGTTTGGACCCGGGAATTCCCGAAAATTTTGGACGATTTAAGAACCGGGAAATCGAAACTCATTAGCCGGGAAACTTCGGGACTTTCTGGAAAAATATTTTCGCTTTTAGACCACTACCGAAATGACTTAATCTACTTTATCCCACTTCCTTTTATAGTATTTTGCATGTAGCAGGTACCTACGCGGTATGAGGTATATTAGTGAGAGCTTTATCTCATTTGACCTATTAAAATTCATATCAAATTCTTAAGTCTATGTCTTTTGTCCCCTCGTTCGTTAATAAGCCTGAAGGCTTTTCATTTTATAAAGTCGTGGCTGAATCCAGCTTCACATACTCGATTGCTGCCATGTTGCTCAGTAGAGTATCAGTACATTACTAAGCAACATGAAAGCAATACTCCATACCAGACTTGAGCTTGAAAAAGAGAAAGAAAGCTGTCACAGTGCGAAATATCGCCTGACCTCGTTTAGTATGGGACACTTCGTGGTCGTTTTTTCAGCTTTCGATCCGATAAAAGTACCAAAATTCAGAGTTGGTAGAAGAGCGACACTAAGGAGCTCCAGTTGGATTTCTAGGCATCTAATTTAACCAAATTTCTTTCGTCAAATAATCCGAACGTAGACTGCTATATCAGAGTAAAATGTAAGTTTTGCAGCATATCTTCTGTATGCTTGGATTTCATTCAGACCGGCTCTGGCTTCTGGACCTGTTCACCACAATGATGTTGCCTGCTTCGGTATAATTAGGTAAACATACAGCGTATCAATATCTGATCGGTTCAAATGTATTCGTTTACTACCGAATACATCTGAATTGACTATTTACGGGCGTCAGGAACAAACAGGCAGTGGGGAGAGGCCCCTGGAGTACACCAAAGTTGACCTCCAATTGTTCAGAAGAGTCATCAATGACGACACGAATAAAAGTCATCAGATAGTTATAGAATATACCCAGAAGCCCATAAACTGAAAATTGTCCAATAAGGGTTTTGTGCCAAACCAAGTCTATGCCTTCGAGATGTCAATTCACAACACAATGGCTTCACTGTGCTTCGATAGCTTGGCTCCAGATTTGAGGATGGGACGAAATGATTGATTATGGGATGCTATGGCCAACTCAAACCTGGAAGTCTTGCAACGCTTTCAACCAAAAATTCTTTGGCTAATATCAAACGCTCCATGGTTCGTGACAAATGCATCATGATCTTCAAACACTGACAGTGAGGAAAGATATCGCCACCAAACTAGAGATACCTACTATGCCCAATGATTAGAAATCCACCCAAATGAGTTGGCTAATGACTTCATGAAGAAAAAACCACATCCAGACTATTAAAGCAGGTGACTCAACTGCCTCATATCAGATGTTAAGCTATTTGACGTGTAAATTTATTATTTACCAATAAAATCTTGAATCTTGGATCTTTAAAGAGAATCAAGACCCCCATCAAAACTTAGTTTGATATTACCAAAGAAATGGATATGCCGATGGGCATATACAATACATGACATGGCGGGAAGCAAGAAGCATACAAAACTCTTAGCTCAATGCCTAAATGGGCAGATAGCAAGAAAAGGACAGATTTTAAAAATCTCAAATAATATATCATCATCGATCATAATTCATAATAGAATACAATAAAATAAGATGAGAAATAACCATTCTTAATTCAAATAGTAAAGCTATCGAATAAATGAATAATAAAACGCTCGAATGAAAAATAGTAAAATTATCAAAAAAGCATAATGAATATGGTATTCATGTGGTGGGAAGATATAGAATTAATTGTGACGTTTATTTAAAGTCAAAAATCTCTAGTGATTTTAATCTTTGTTAATGACGACATAATATAGATTTTTAAATTGAAATAATTAGATTCTGCAGAGAATTGACGTCAGGATTAAGAGAAAAATATTTTTTATAGAATTTATAGGTGAATTCATTGGAATTATTATTATGCTTGCATCATTTCGTGGTGATAACCCTTAAAATAAGCTGATTACTTTTGTATACAAACATTC
Source organism: Eupithecia insigniata (assembly GCA_947859395.1). NCBI lineage: Eukaryota > Metazoa > Arthropoda > Insecta > Lepidoptera > Geometridae > Eupithecia > Eupithecia insigniata. The sequence continues at coordinate 6,838,434 of OX401995.1, read as the reverse complement.
TTCATTCTGGATGGATACAGTATACATAAGCTTCAAAATCTCTGCTTACGCTTCATTTTCGGTCTGCGAAAGTATGACCACATTAATGAGTACCGGAAAAAGCTAAAATGGCATCCGTCTTCGGCGGGACGCACACCTATATCTCTCACTCCTATATTCTATCGTTTTAATCCCAAATACACCCCATTACCTCAAGGAACGATTTAAACTCCTTCACCAAACCCATAGCCGCTCCCTCCGCTAAACACATACTCTTCAACTGAAAACTCTCCGCCTCTTCCATTCTTATAGCTCTTTCTTTACCGTACATGCCATAAAGCTGTCAAATGCTATACCCACTTCTGTTTGACAAGCCAAGTCTCTCTCTATATCACTTTCTTTTTCTTCTTCTTCGTCTATGAACACTTCCTTACATCAAAACAAATAAAAAAAAAACTCAAGTGCGAGTTGGACTCGCGCACCGAGGGTTCCGTAATTACAAGACCTTGTTTCTTGCCAAATTTCATGTCAACGGGATGTAGGTAGGTAGCCTATAGGTTTTGGTCTCTTGCAAAAACCAAAAATATTTTTTTTTGTGAATAGACTCCGTTTTTACGGTTTTCGTATTTTTCTTTTTACCCTCTTCTTGTGTGCTAAAAGGCTTTGCTTCTTGCCGAATTTCATGATTCTAGGTCAACAGGAAGTACCATATAGGTTTTGTGTGCATTTGATTCTCATACTTTCAGAAAAATTGGGGATAAACGACTGTAACTTTTGATTGCTTTGACTTAGATGTTTTATATCACGGCTACAAGAGGTTACGAACCTGAGCATTTGATGTTAATTCGAACTCTCACGGTTTCAGATTTGGCCATCCACTCCGATCTCAAAAAGTCACCCTATTGGTATTCATCTACTGGTAGCGAATGGTTAGTGCAAGTGCAAGATTTTCAGAGTAACATTCTTTGTTACTTCTTTGGCGATCCGCCCCGGGTACTAAGCTCCGAGGAGTGACAGTGACAAGTCATACGCGCACAGTCAGAGCATAACAATTTTCGCGACTCGCTTCGCTCGCCATTGATTCTATAGTTTTGGTTTCTTTACATTGTTCTCAGCCGCAGCAAACTCTCCAAAACTTTCAGAGCTCACTCCGCTCGTTGTTTTGTGATTACGAGAAAGTTTCACAAATTTTGACGGCTCGCTCCGCTCGGCCTTACGTCTTTTTCGATATCTTTTTATATGCCTACTTTTTTTGCCGAAAAAATCGCAATATTGCTGCGGCTATCTCCGCTCGCCGTCTTTATATAAAAACGCAGCCTTAAAAATTTTACTACTTATCCCCTAAGCTATACAAAATGCCTAGCTAGAACATCCAGAACAAATATTTGTAAGCATTAATTACAGTAAAGATCTAAAATAGACAAGCAAGTTCCGTATAAAATTACATGGTAACGTGAAGGCAACGTGAATTTTAAGTATATGGGTATTTTTTACAAACATTTCACATCGAATTTGGCTGGAGTTATACTATTCAATGTACTTATTTCGCAATCTTAGGGTTTGCAAGGTCTTAAATTTTTTTTTATTTTAACAACTAGCGACCAGACCCGGCTTCGCACGGGTGCAATGCTGATACTAAATTATACATATAAATCTTCACTCTATCAATTAAAAACACATCACAGCGGGAAGCGACTTTGTTTATACTATATAGTGATAACCGTGTTAAGGCCCTTTACGGATACGGATAAGATACCAGATTTCTCACTGGAAAATCCTAATATTTATAAAAATATCGTGATATTTTAGAAGGAGACAAAAAATTTGTTGATTTAGTAAAGGGTGATTGATTTAGTTACGCAAGATACGGCGGAGCCCTACAAAGAATCTTACCATTGCTGACAAGGAGACCATCACGGAGCCAGGGGTGGAGGAACCCGTACACGAGACTTTTATCGTTATACCTGGTGCTCGATATCATAACCTGAAAACAGATTAGTACATTAAGAGGGACAACCAGCAACCGTCTTTTTCGCTTCTTACATTGATTGCGTTCGTATTTCATATAGGAGGTCTGTATCTATACCGACTGATCAAACATTTTTATTATTTATTATTATTATATTTGTCCCGCGGCGGGAGTCGAACCAGCAGCGCCAGCTTTTCGTAAGACGTTGGCAATAGGTGCATCGTGCGTGAGACGTTGGGAATAGACAATCTAATGATGTCTTCAAAAAAAAAACGACTTACCTCAATGTCATTTGGATTGAAAATATTCACAGCGCCAAAGGGAAAACTCCAAAATCTATAAATCCCTGACCATCTAGCGCTGTATTCTCTTCCCAGTTTCATCAACTCCACTAAAATAAAGTTAAAAAATAATATGTAATTAATAATTAGGACCGAAGCAAACCGTCTATGAGAACGAGGCAAGAAATGGCAATGTGTCTTGTTAAATATAAATTATAAAAAAATACAAAAAACTTGAATTTAGGCATTATTACTTCTTATCGAGAAACTTTAATTTTTCTTTAAGCCCTGTCATTAAAATCGACCCAAAATACAATTTCTGCTGCTATTAAATTTTTAGATTTTACAAACATGAAAGGAGAACCCGCTGTAATAAGTTATTCAACATGTACCTATAAAAATAAAAACGGAAAAAGTAGGTAGGTACCTTGGTTCCAGAAGGTAGAGGCTTAAAAATATATTTTTATAAACCAAATTCAAATATACCTGGAGTAACCATAATTTCTCGTGCATTTCCGATTATAAATGAATCCTTCGGTCCTGGAATTTTTCTAATCAGTCGGGCTTTTTCATTATAATTAAACGCCAGATGGAGGAAAATCAGGAAAACCACTAGGATGGATAGGTAAATGAACATCGTGCCGCGTCCTTCTTCAAACAAACGCAACAACCTACTGCCACTGGATACTCCAGTCTCGTGAAATAATTATTATCAAATAATTATAATCACAAAAACGAACTTATCAGTCCAATGCCAAATGTAGGTGAAGTGCTTTGAACATTAAAGTCAGGAACTTCTACTCTATGAAGCCAAATAAATAATCTTCTTATTAAGATAATGTTCGCGCCCTCGGATGCACCTACATCTCTTGGTTCATCATTTCACATTAATTATACCTACCTACCTAATATTGTGACTCGTTAGATGCCCCCTGTAGGCTAAAAAATATTTATAGTTTAATAATAATTTGCCGTTTAAAATTTGACTTGCCTATGATCCTATTTTGTAAACAGAAATAAATAAATGTTATTGATATCCATTTCTCTGCCTAACTTAAAACATTTACATATGTCAGTAAAGTTTCGTACTATTCAAATTTGTATTTCATATAGCGTAGATACATGTTGTTTTGATAAAGGTTGGAGTTTCAATACCGCTCTGATTTGTTACCAATTTTTTTTGAAGCGAATAAATGTTTGATGTTTCGCACTAATTGCTTAATGATTGCTTTAATTTCACGAAAAACGCTAGCTTGAAATGTTTGCGTGCAATTTTACATTTAAATGTGATAAATGAAACGAAAAAAATTGTAAAAATTCATTTAAAATTTTTAGCAATTCGCACGAGGCTTGCTCCGCGCGCCACTATAAAAAACGACAGCGTGTTTTGGTCGCTGGTCGACAAAAAAGCTTAGCGAAAGCCAAAACAATAGTTATCAGAGTAAGCTGCACGCATCAGATACTTTTTTGGGGGTGAGAGGGGGCGCCATTTCAGGTTTCAGCCCCTCCTCTGAAAAATGGTACCTAGATCCCACGCTGTGCACTATAATAATGCCTGTGTGCCTGGATAGTCTTTGTTGAGACGGGCTTTCGTGACCATCTTTCGGCTAGGAGGGCATCATCGCATCACTAAGTAAATTGTACCTTCCTACTTTTTTCCCACTTTTATTTGAATTTATTGTTCTATGATATTAATATGTCACAGCACTTTGTCATTTTCATGTAGTGATTGCATGAGTTGCAAACCTACTTTTTAAACACTTGGGTACTCGTATATGTAATACTTTTTAACCGTTAAACCGTTAATATTGTAGAATCTGGTTTTTAATAAGTACCTGTAAAAAAATGAAAGAATAATATAAAGTACTTAACTTTTTAATGAATAAGAACATCACCAAACTATATCTCATGATCTCTATACCTCATGTCTCTGTTCATCATGTTTATCACTTCCTAGCTGCCGAAGTTCATAATTCACACCGGTAACTGTTGAATATATTTCTATTATTTTTTTATCGAATGTATGAATGATATTTATCTTTTTAAACAAATACTTTGTTGATAGAACATATTAAATTTCATCTTATCTATCAGTAAACATAATGTACGTTTAGGTACTGCTGTTTTTTTTCGTTTAGTATGATTCATTTTTATGATTATTATGAACAATACAAAATTACAAAACTTACCTCCTATTCGGATGTTCTAATATTGAACGAATTTCCACTCTAAACTACTTCCTGGTTTCTAAGATATTAATAAATGGTGTCCAAGTTTTGGTATCTATTATATATTTTATCAAAGGAAATTGGAACATTTAAATAGACAGTTTTAATTGGTAGATTGGAATCCACCGGAATCCACCAAACTAAAACTTTAAATGTCCTTTTGTAAAAATAGATACCACAATCTAGACACCACAATCACAACCTGTGTTACATTACTGTACCACAAAACAAAAACAGATAAATACACCTACAACAGCAAAAAGCTTGAACTTTTTGTGGTGCCAAAATGATCGTCAATTAGGTATATAAAACTGTTAACGAATAGTATTAATTACTGAAATCCTCTGTGCCTCTTCTTTAATCAAGGAAACACCTAAATTAATATACCTACATCATGTATCTTTTTGTATTAGCTTGTTATAATAATGCACACAGATTTCAAGTGTTCAATCCAACGATCCTATCCATGAAAAGTTTTCTGGTAGAGTTCGCTCATGAGCGATACGACCTCCAACTGTCACATTTTTTATGAAATTGTTTGTAAATGGTTTTCTAAAGTGAGCAATAATGCATTTTCTATCTAGTATCTATCTATCTATATCCATATCACATTATACCATACATCAACCCAAGCGTGAGGAATGTTCAAAGAAATCTTTTTGTAAATATGGTCCGCGCTGGCTCGTTAGTGCAATTGGTGACCGATCACATTTGTTAATCAGTAACTTCATAAAAAGTAATAGGTAACAGCTGAATATAGAATGTCGATAGATAGATAATAGTACATTGTACACCTAGGTGAGAACGTGCCTAATTCCTATCGAGTGTGTCACTTGAGGCCCGAGGCGCAGCCGTGGGCCTTAAAACACACTAGGTAGGAATTGCACTTTCTGCCGAGTGATACATAGTGCTTTATACTACACCTTCGAGGAAAATAAAAATTGCTTACACCAAATTCAAAATTAGAAGAACTCCCGCGCCAGCCTTCAACACTTGGGTTCTTTTTTCAAAATATTGTTCGGAAATCGGAAGAGGCAAGCAGACTTGGAGTAAATACTTTTTGTCGTTTGACCTATTATGAAAATAGCCATAGCTACCGGCTGATGTTTTAGGAAATTAAAAAAAAATAACACGTTAGAAATGGATTTCCATACAGTTTTCCCTCCCGCTAAAACGCGTGAGAAATGAAATTCCATAGAGTTTTTCCTCCTGGATTCCTATACTTTCGCCTGCAGTGACTTACTTTCTATCTTATATTTGGAAAAGGAATAGGCAACTTTCCGAGCAGGTGTAGTACAAATATTTTTATTTACTTCTGCATCAAACACACAGGTTTAAATAAAAACATTTGACTAAACAATAAAACAGATAACATAAAAAAGATGAAAAATGTATGTTTTTAAATTCGTTTTTTTTATGATGTAAGACCGGACATGCCTGCTATGGACCGATTTAGGTGTTTCGTCTGCTATTGTATAGAAAAAGATTACGAAACGGAGTCATAAAAAAAATATACCCGAATATGGATTAGTTTTTGTCCCGCAAAACGTTCCAAAAAAAGGGTTAATATTATGGAATTTGATCTTATAATTTTCTTATAATATAAAGGATTCTTGTAAAATCATCCAAGGGAATAGAAACGCAGTTTCAAAAACAGTTTTAAAAAGAATACGAAACATATTATTATCCTGGGACAATAAGAATATTTTTTTTTTAACTTTACCCGTAATCTAGCAGAACCTCCTTGCTTAGATCACAGATGTAGGTTATGTAGGTAACTGTATGTATATAACATTTAAGACAATATCGCAACAGCAAAAAACGTGAATTATGTAAGTTATCTCTCATAAGCAAAAAGCTTTGTAAAAATCATTACTTTTTGCTCTCGTGCTAATATCGGATAAAATTATTTTGAATATAATAAGAGATATTATTCTACACATGAAGGCCATAACAAATTAAATGCCAAGTGCGAGTTCCGTATGAAATGAATCAATGCTAAATTTTATGATTCTAGTCTCACCGGGAAGTACCCCCAGTAGTTTTGGTCCAGGACGATATGAAAATATATTTTTTGTGAATAACTAGAAATTTACGGTTTTCGGATTTTTTCCTTTACTTGTGCTGTAGTGTACATCTTGCGAAATTTTATGATTTTAGGTCAACCCTCTAGTTTTGTGTGCATGATTCCTTGGAAATTTCAAAAAAGTTGGGCATATACGGCTGTAACTTTTGATGTCGTTGACTAAAAAGTTTGATTTATATTACAGCTCCAAGAGGTTACGGACCTGAGTGTCTGATGATAATTTCCACATGATACCTCAACGCGTTCCTGAGAAAAGAGAGTTGACAGACGGAGAGACGGACAGACGGATAACAAAGTGATCCTATAAGGGTTCCACTTTTCCTTCTGAGGTACGGAACCCTACAAGATGTTGAATCTGAATATTATATTTCCATTATGACCATTATTTAGGCCTTTTTTATGGACAAAAGACCTTCGTTTGACCACAATCTCACCTGATGGAAAGTGATGATGTGGCCGACGGTGTATCACGAAGGTCTAGAAGATTTATAAATATTCACTCTTGCGCTCCTAAAATTGTCAAAACATGAACCTTCCTTTTATCGCTCAGGTACCTAAGAAATTCGTAAGTTGTTTTTAGGGTTCCGTACTCGAAGGGTGAAAATGGGCCCTTTGCGGGCCCCATTTTCACCCTTCGAGGCCCCTTTGCGGGACCCTAGCACTAAATCCTCCGCTGTCTGTCCGTCTATCCGCCCTTCATTGAGCTTGTATCTCATGAACCGTAAAAGGTAAACAGTATCAATTTTCACAGAATGTGTATTTTTCTTGTCGCTACAACAAAAATAATTAATATAAAAACCTTAATACCTATATTGAATACCAAAATTAAAGGCTGCTCCCATACAAAGCATTTGTTTCTTTTTAACTATTTTTGCTCCACTTTTGTCAAGGCTGTATTTCTGGAATCGTACGTTAAGACAATGATTGATAACTGATAAGTACTACCCATAAAACAAGCTCTGTTTAGCTTGGTGCAAGATAATGCTATGTGAATTGACCAGCATTATTCATTTTAATTATTTACTATCCCAATTTCTTTAACTTTTATCGATCTAAAAAGGTCGAATGGCTATAGGACAATGTCTTAAGAATTTAGGTCACCGCTTCTGAACGCCACTGTACTTAAATAATTAGATTAATTAGGCACCCAGCTCGTAAAAATATAACAAGCTTGAGGTTTATGAAGCGTTTAAAGTTTTGTCGTAATTATATTGAGGTCAAGAATTCTGTTTAAACACAAAAGTATAATCTTTAGTTTAATCCTAATACTAAACAAGTATTTTTAGGGTTCCTTATGGAGCCCTCAAGTTTTGTCAAATCCCTTGTCAAAGTTTATTTTTTCGTGCGGTGTAATTGTATAGATATTTTAAAATGAAATATTGCTTTTTAAAACAAAGTCAAATTATAAATAAATATAAATAAATATTGCTTTATAAGATAAGATAAAGTTTATTTATTTTCGTTTCACGAAAGGTTTTTTAGTTTAACCTAAACATATTATCTAGTCACTAGATTCTAGTGTAGTGTAATAGTCTATTGAAAACCTGTATTATGAGAGGCTGGAGGCTGCTATAGGTTTTTGAAAAACCTGTTATAACTGTAAGTCTCCAGTGCTCCCACTCCAAGGATTACCTACATCCAATAAAACAATAATAACATCTAGGTAGAGAGATAGAGAAAACAAAGTCGATACAGGTTCGATACAGGGTTATTTCACTGGATACTTCGTAGACTGTAGGGGGGCAATTCTGAGTATCACGTAATACTTTATCGAGTGATATTCATTATCACGAGATAAAAATATCATGTGACAAATATCGAGTACCGTCAAAAACTGCGTTCTCGTGTGACTTATAGCGCAACTCATCAAAGAAAAACCCTCGATAAATGTCGTATTGCAGATTTTCCAGAATACGCTTGTTTATCACGCGATATTCTGACAGTTCTTGCCATATTTATCTAGTAGATATATTGCCAGAATTGCCCTCCAGGTTCTACCCATCATCACGAATGCGTTTGTTATATATCGTTTGGTAGTAGGTACCCCCCTCCATTCAATAATACTCACTTTTACCTCTTACACACATCTATTGTTGTAACATAATATAATAATAATATAATATAATATAATATAATATAATATAATATAATATAATATAATATAATATAATATAATATAATATAATATAATATAATATAATATAATATAATATAATATAATATAATATAATATAATATAATATAATATAATAAACAATATTTTTATAAATTTACTAGCTGTCCGTGGTCCGTGGTAGCTAGCCGTGGGGCCGCGGCGTACGAATATCGACCCCTCCAACTCAACCCGCGGATGTCGGAAGAGCCGACTAAGGGAACCTACCAGAGGAAGGGCAGCAGCTTACTTCTGAGTATTTTTCAACAACAACACTACGATCACCAATCCGCTGCCAAGCGTGGTGATTATGGCAAATCCCCCCTACATGGGAGACCATCCACTCGATGGACCGACGACATCGTCGCAGGGAGTCGATGGTTGGAGGTGGCTCAGGACTGCTATTTGTGGCATCGTATGGGGGAGGCCTATGTCCAGCAGTGGACGTGTATGGGCTGATATGATGATAATATGATGACTAGCTGTCTTGGCAACCGTTATTCATCCATAATAAAACCAATTAATCAGTTACCGACCACTGAGGGTTGAAGATTATTACAGTACTAACTAATATCGCAATAAAAAAACGGGGGTTGGTGTTACAAAGGTGAAAATTGAGTGATAAACATATGTATTTTTATGCCAGATAAAAAAAAAAAAAAAAATATTTAAAAATATTTTTTTGGGGTGGGCCACCCTTGTCACTTAGGGGTATAAAAAATTGTTTACGACCAACCATAAAATATATCGATATTTGAAAAAAAATTAAATGAAAAAATGAAAAATAATTTATTTGTGCATTGAGACTTACAACAATTTAAATAAATTCAATTAAATAAACAATTTAATTAAATAATATTTAAAAACATTCATAAAAATTCGTCAGACAGATATTAGACCTACTGAATATACAGATAAACTTTCATAAAAATCAGTCAAGCCGTTTGGGATGAGTTTGGTTTTGTAACCAACCTGGGGAGGTTGGTTACAAAACTGGGGGCGAAACGGCTGTGACACGAGATTTTTATATATTTAAAGAATTTACAGCCGGTTTTCTCTAAATCTGATAGTTGACCAATGTATCGATAAGAAAAAATATTACAGGCCATATTTACGAACCAATTAATCATGCAGGAACCATGAGTTATATTATAACTGATATATAATATTTAAATAAGTCGCACCGGCGGCGGCGGCGGCAGCTTCGGCATTGAATAACTAATGACTATCAAAAAGGTTGTAAAAATCGTAAGTTCTTTTGAGTCAAATAAAATAGTACAGTCGCAGAAAGATTAAAAATCTTTCGGTAGGTACTTACAAAGGGCCCGCCCGGATAATTTCACACATACACCATTCGTTATTTCAAACATACCTACATACGTAGACCGAGGTAAGTACATAAAGAAACTTTTATAAAAAAATATTCTGTGATAATAGCGCTAGCTAGATAGTTCATAGTCCTATGACCTTGACAACATTTTCATGGATTGCTTTTTGCCTAGTCGGTAAAGATTATATCAGGTATATATTTATCGCGTTTATGAGTAGGTAACTCTAATACTTCTTTGCGTTTATTGCTTTTTGCCTGCCTCCATTTATGAGATTGGCTGAATAGGGTGCTTAAACTTCGAATGTATGACTATAAAAACCTGCACATCCTTGAAAATTAAAAATCGTATATACGTACCATAAATTAATTAATCAGTACCTACAGATAGAGCAAAACTTGACCAAGTTAGATATACAGGGTGTGCGGCAGACCGTTTGATATATGGTAACTGGGAGTGGTATCAAGGTACATTATAAAAAAATATAAGTAATGTCTTTTCGTACAAAAATGTTAAGCAATAAATAATTTATTTACCATTTTTTTTTAAATTCGTTACCATAGACGACAGGCTTTTCAGGGTTAAAAAAGCCGCCAAGCACTTGGTTCCACCTATCTCCAATTACCGTACATATAGCATACGGTCTGCCGAACACTCCTTAAATGTATAACCACAGATTAGGTAATGCTATTACGGTATAACTAAAGCATTTTCCTTTCAAGTACAAAATACATCAACGCGCGTGTCTACGGCGCCTACGAGGTCTACGGGCTACGAACAATGAGAGATAACCTAAACCTACAATAAAACTTTAAATAAAACAGCCACAAAAAATTGGTTGTGCGACGTTATTTAATTTTGACTTCGAATATCAATTCAGCAGCTCAAAATACGTGAAAAAGTATAGTCCGATTCGTCACACAACCAAAATTTTTTTTGTGTGGCTTTGTTATATTTTCAGTTCCGTCAATATTTATTTAGACACCGTTTTATTCTTCTTCTTCTTTTTTTCTTCTTCAACATATTATTTTGAAGTTTATGACACTCCATACTGACACTGGCAGAGTCGTAGCGAAAAGCAAGCGGCACCATTAAAAAAAAAGGGCGTTGCGGTGTAAATATGACACAAATAATGTCACCAATTGACAAAAGTTGCGAGCGCTGTCAAAGCGATTATCTTCAATATCAACAAACCATGAAAAAACCCAAAACAAAATGATTTTATGATGACTATTATTCTTTTACCCTAAAAACCATGCACCCAAAATATCTTGGGGACCATGTACCAGTTCCCATCCCTGAAAGTACATCCACGCCCCCTTCACATAGTAATGAAACCTTATAAGAGAACTCACAAAACGTTTATGTTAGAGGTATTTAAGAGTTACGTGTTCATACTATGAGCCTAATTAAAGGCCGTCCTTTCATTTTTTCCGACCCTTGATGCCATGGGACAGTCTGGAATCATCAAACTTTACTTAATGTGTCGATGAAAGATGTAGCAGTTCTGTGATTCTAAGAATTAAGTATACCCGTTAGAAATTTATATCTGCGGACGTGTCTGCCTAGAGCGCGCTTATATTCTAGTTCCACATATTTGTATTATTTCCCTTAGAAAGTATATCATCATCATTTTCATATCCTTTTCTCATCCCAAAAATAACAGGTCAGGCGACTTTGCCCTAAGTAACTGTGGGTAAACACTATAATAAAAACAAATAGTTCTGTGGTTTCATTTCCAGCTACGTTCAGCGTCAAGATTCGGCCGAGCAAAGGTCTTAATCCGTGAATTTGCCGGAGATGTCTACGCGTTATGGCGATATGGAGCTCCCTTTCCAACGTTCCTGAAATTAATCGCCACCATAGTTCTATGCATGATTGTGATCCTCCCACTGGCGTATCCATTCTTCGTTGCTTTAGCAACGTATTACACGTTTGAAGGTTTGTTCTTGAGGTAAGGGTATATCCGAAATGTATAATCGTAAGCGCCTACGTTACTGTTTAAGCAACACGGAAATGGTTAAGCTCTATTATCTAGACTAAACTGTACACTTTTAAGTGGGCTCCGTGAAAAAATTCTGAATTCTTTCCTTACTTACAGTATTAATGATTTCTCTAAAACTAATCTAATATAAGTAGGTAATGAAACTCACAAAATATTATATATCCAATATCTGATCTAGGTACACGATAAAATAGTGAAGTTTTATGATAATTCACTGTAGAAAATACAAAAAAAAACTGTGCGAGGTTTTAACCCCCACGGGAAACAGAAATCACCAAATGAATACCTAAAAATATGAGAAATGAGCAAAAATTTCGCAGTTGCTTGGCCCCCAAAATGTATGCACACATTGCAGACCTCTTGGGATTGCGCAAACTCGGCTTAGGTGTAGACGCATTTAGGACCAAACTAAATGATTTCCAGATTGCTGGGAATTAATTCTTCAAAATAATCTAATTTGATTGGCCTACTGGCCATTTACTATGCAATAGTAGATGGTAATAATCTAATTTTATTTTCTCATTTATTAAGAATTAGTTTGCACTATTACACGTGATTTTATAAAATTTATTGACAGGAAATATTAAAAGGTCATTAAAAAGGTTGTATTTTGTTATATCTTTTGTTCTTGGGGTGGTTTTACTACATATTATATAACAAAATCCTCCAACGCGTCTGTCGGTCTGTCTGTTCCCGATAAACTCAAAAACTACTGATGCGGTTTTCACCAATCAAGATTGATTCATGCGAAAGGTTAAGTATATAATTTGTCAAGGTTTTGTGTAAATTGGTTTAAACATAACGATAATTGTTGTATGTTTCGGAAAACGTCAAGCTGCATGGGAGATTTCATCGAAAACGCTGCCCAACCCCTTTGAGATATAACAAAACATATCAAGGTGGGATATGCCTCTTTGACATACATACATATATCTATATTTTAAGATTTTAAGGATAGCTAAGTAGGTCTCCCCTATATCCATTTTCTTACCATCAAATAAAACCATCTACGAAAACAATGGTCGCGTACAATGCGGTAATTGGAAAGCTATATTTAGACGGATACAGTTAATCCTTATCAACTTAAATACGTTAGTTAGCATTTCATGAACATTATTATAATCTGTTACACCATTATAATTTAAATGAATATCTTAGTGTGAATTATCGCAAAAATTTTGCATTTCTCACATTAATGACGGAGCTCCACATATTCGACACATCAAGCTGAAGCAATCAAACGACAGGCATAGTACTCGTATGCTCTATTACCCGTAGCTGGGGGAACTTATTTACATTTTGCAGGGCGCTTTAATGTAGATTTATAATTTAGATTGAGGTTGCACTTAATTTTCCTTTTAAAATCTCAATGTGTTTAGCGGCTTGGAGGCTATAAGGTCTAGGTAGGTTGTTATAAATGTGAATATTTTGTGACGAATTTACACAGTTCCTTCAACTGAAATCTACGTAATATCTTTAGTTTTTAAATTAAGGCTTACATATTCTGTCCATCCTATTAATGTTAATCAAGATGCATATAAGTACTATGGGTACATTTCTTTTGTAGAATAAACAAGTCTTCCGTGTGTTGTGTGCGCTTTTCAATTTCAACCTTTTTGGTCATGTTTGATTATAAATAAAAAATAATAAAAATATTTTATTTCATATAACATTTTAGATTAAGGGCCTACAATACCTCACCATTGTGTGAAAAGGATAGGCTTAGGATTTCGCGTTCATATGAGCGGGACAGAGTAGAAAGTCATAACCGCAAAAATAATGTTTTTATTTTTTTACTGTAAAAATAATAGTAATTTTGAAAATCTAAAACATACACCGTCTGCTTTATACTCTGATTGTTTACTGTACAAAGTATCAAGGCTTATTTTAACGTATCTATTGAATAGCGACGGTTTAAAGTACAGTTTAGAGTGAACTTTGGTTTTTTTTTCTATCGAGAAATTTTCATGTAATCGTGTTTTCGAAACACTAGTGGTCTAGCATCAATCCTGAACTACAACATATTAAAAGCTCAAAGTACATGCTTCAGAATTGTGGAAGATATGATCGTTGAAAATAACTAATTTCAGATAGTATCAACTCTTAAGATATTCGTCATATTTTGTATTTTTTCTTATACTACAATAATATTAGATTCGTTTTAGATAAATATTTTAAACGGTACGGGACGTGGTAATTTTTAAATGAGCCCCCTTAAGAGTTGAGAAAATTTGGGTACTTCAGCACTAGGTACTTAGGTGTCATTTTAATTCAGTTTGCTCTAACAAACTGCATTTCCCAGAAGGTTGCATGGTGCATGGTGCAAAACTTCTTTGATTGAGAAAGTTTTAGGTAGAGTTACTTATGAAACCGCTCGATACAAAGCTCCACGTTGATAATGTTAACCACAAACCTTACAAAAAGCCTGGTATTAATTTTTTTGTCTTTCTACACAATACTAACCTCTGTGATGCCATCATAACAACGCAAAACTACAGAAGGTGTAGTTGAAACTATAACGTAAGTAGTACCGCTAAAGAGGCTATCTATACTATCTGCGTATTTACGTAACTACTGTAGTAATGTCAGGCGATCTAACTGTGATAGATAACTCATGGTAGACACACTGCTCGCGACTTCACTCACGCGGAAGTTACCCGTAAAAAACGTGGTCCTTTCTAATATTTTTATTACAAATGGGATACGTAGGAATACTCACACGCAAATCAGATTTAAGCGTCTCAAGGCGCTATTTTTGTCTGTTTTCAATGAAAATCTGACAAATAAGCTGTCATTCCATGTCCCGCTCAAATCTTCTATGTTTTTGTGTGTTCGGGTAAGTTTGTTGCAGTTTTATTAATAGGCCTGTATTGATGTGTATTAATATACCTGTTCCTGTTACAGCTGGTGGCTAAATGATTCTCGCCGGTTTCTCCCGCTGCCGATCCTGCGCCGCGCCATGACCGTCATTTTCCGACCGATACGGCGCCCTGACATGTGGAAAGTACGCGAGGTGTTCACCAAGGGCATTCTCCTGGCTCACTCGCTGGCCACCAGTGTGGACTACCTCTGTGTCATGCAGGGTTTACTGGACGAGTCTAGTTAGGTTTGTGTATTTAAATGGTTTCTAATCGTGAAGGGGGGAGGGCCGCCGTGGGGCCGCGGCGTCGAATATCGACCCCTCCAACTCAACTCGTGGATGTCGTAAGAGCCGACTAAGGGAACATACCAGAGAAAGGGCAGCAGCTTCCTACTGAGTATTTTTTTCAAACACCAACACTGCGATCACCAATCCGCCTGCCAAGCGTGGTGAGACCATCCACTCGATGGACCGACGACATCGTAGGGGTCGCAGGGAGTCGATGGATGGAGGCGGCTCAGGACCGCTATTTGTGGCGTCGTACGGGGGAGGCCTATGTCCAGCAGTGGACGCGAGCAGTGGTGGTTTATGGGCTGATGATGAACCCGCCTTGACGGTTAGAAACCATCTTGACGTTTAGGTCTTGAGAAATTAGTGATGAGGCTTCTAAGAGTCACGGCCCTTGTGCAGGTTCTTATTGATGATGTATGAGATAAATATTCTATCTGTTGTGGCAGGTTAACACTAAAATGGAGCGAAGCTGATAAGTATTTGTAACAATAACCAAATATAGCATATTGCTTACTTGTTTAATAGCCTGCTTCTTTTGTTTTCGACTGTTGATAAAGGTGTCACGTTTTGTACTTACTTATTCTCGTTTTATGAGTCTTTAGCATGAGTTGTGAACAGTTTTGCGAAAACGATAAAAGTTTTTGCTCCCCACATTTAGCGCCTTGCAGCGCCCCGGATAGAGAAGAGTACTTTTCATAATTTGACAGTCATTGTCAGTAGTTTCATATGAGCTCGACATAGTTTTTGAATGGTTCTGAGAAATTTGATACCTAGAGGCTATATTCACCAAATATAGTCTCATTCTTTTTTGTAGATACGTGTAAGTGAGTTAAAAATTATAATTATAACTACTATCGAGCTCACGAAAACGTGTATCGTATTCGTATTTTGCATACTCATACTAAGCATACCTACAAGTCGCTCAACTCCTCTTTCTCTCCATGGAAACACGTTGAGACCGGGAAATAAATGCGTTAAAAAATCGTGAGGTCTATAACATAAGATACGTAGCCACGTAGCCAGGAATCTATAAACATTTTTACCCCGAATCATAATCATTATCATCAGTCCTTGTCGAACCAATATTGTTGTGGATAGACCTTCTATATAATGTTTATGCCGTTTCACTTTGGTCTACGCTTCTGGAATAGGGATCTACAAATCAATGAAATTTAGTTTTGATGCGCAGATGAAGCCCACGGCCTGAATGTCGTCTTCGTATCATGAATAGAAAATTTTATCAGTAGTTAAGTACTACTTATTGATAAAATTTGGTGTAGGATAAAACCTGTAGGGTGCGTAGTGTACCTCTACAATCCTGTAAGTTGTTGCTAGCGTTTGTAAGTTAAAAGAGTTTGTTAAGTTTCACGATATAATCGTACGTAATTTTAAAGTTATGTTAATGGTCCCGAGTGTATGCAGTGACGTGTTATCCTAAGGACAGTTGTTTGCGACTGCTCTAATTAACCGTAGAAACACGTCGTAACGTAAAATGCTGCGGGAACATTATGTGCGCTGCATGAATACAAACCGTGCACTACCTAACAATTATTTTCGAAAAAATACAAACACCGCGTTACACTGAGCATACTGCAAAGATGCCCAGCAGAAACCGCGTCAAATCGATGTCAGTGTCAGTCAACCCAATCACTTGACTGCCACTATCACTCGGGCTTGCACCCATCCTCTGATGATACCGTTGTTCAGTTAAAACCTCCGCTGTTACTTGCAGTAGGGCTCGGGAGATCAACGGAGCCGCACGGTATTATGGCGCAATACGCTATTATCGGAGCGCTTGCGTTATGCCATACGTGAGTAACATTTGTTTACAATCACAAACCAAAACAGTTTGCCTATTTGAATCGTTTTAATCGATACAGCTTGTAAAATTAGTCAAAATGTCTATGCAATTTTGTCAGTATGGATTGAACGTGATTTGAATGCTTATAAAGTGGGGGACTTAGGTTAGAGCTGCTTGAATTGAATTTATCCTGATTGTTGTTTCGTTTTAACTTTTTAAATTTTCCTGCCTACAAAGGCCTTGTCTTGGTACCTATGACTAGATTACAATCAATAATCAAACAGTTATAAGTACAATTTAACAGGTATTAGTAGGTACTCCAGTCATCCCGTGACCACGACAGTGCGTAAACGTCTAGAAACTAATGAATTGTGCTTATAACTATGTGTTCAGATTGCGTAAGTTTGTAAATAATAAAATAAGTATTTCTAACAAGCTGCTGCCCGCGCCTTCGTCCGCGACTTATCGGGATAAAAAATAGCCTATATGTTATATGTATATACCAGGTCCCAAACTATACCCATACCAAATTTCAGCCTAATCGGTTCAGTAGTTTTTGCATGAAAGAGTAACAACTATCCATACATCCATCCATACAAACTTTGACATTTATAATATTAGTAGGAAGTAGGATGTCGAACTATATTGTGGACTCTATTCTCATATCCTTTTTATTTACAAATGTATTTGTTAATTCTAGGTCCTTGGCTTACAACAAATTTCCTGAAACGTTCACCTTTGGGGTGGCTACAGCAGCCCATCAAATAGAAGGCGCTTGGAACGTTAGTGGTAAGAATCCTACTAACATTATAAAGTCGAAAGTTTGTAAGTTTGTGAGTGGTAGTTATGTGAACAGACATGTCTGTTTCCTAAGATTTTTATTTTGACTACCGAGGGTCGAGGGTTATGAGTTTGACACCCTATTTAAACTACTGAATAGATCAAGCATGAATGAAATTAAATTTAGCGTACACATAAGAACACAATTAAATTTTAAAACCGTTTGTTTTTATCACGAAATAGGGCGTGTGAAACCGCGGATAGAAGTTAGTCCACAAATACCAAGTCAGAACCAAATTCATGATAAAACGTAGATAACTCTTTATTATTATTTAGAACAGGGTATTTCATTTCGGTCGCAGGGAGTCGTTGGATGGAGGCGGCTCAGGACCGCTATTCGTGGCGTCGTCGTTTGGGGGAGGCCTATGTTCAGCAGTGGACGCGAGCAGTGGTGGTTTATGGGCTGATGATGATGATCATCATGATTTCATTTTTAGACGATGAATCAAAAAGGCCCTTGTTTCATTTGCAAATTGACAAAATCGTGACAGAAACCAAGTCTAGGTAACTTTTAAACCTTACATGGATCCAATCGATACAAATCGGAACCTAGAACACCCCAATTTGCTATACCCTCTAATAAGGGAACACTCTGTAAAGTTACTAGGTGATCAATATTACAAATAATAGGTTCTTATTAAATCAGGTGGACCGCACGCTTGACTGCTTGCTACCTTTGTGGTATAAAAAAAACTTATGCGTCATTATTAGACCAATTGAAAAAACGTCCCAATTACATAACTACGAGTCATTGTGCGAATTAGATAAGCAGGTATCTATGAGCAAATATATAGCCAAAACTTATAATAGTAGATGAGGGCTTAACTGATCTCGGGTGATCTCAGTTTTACGATCATTGTTTACTCGACCATACTTACACAATAATATTATCTGTTACCACAGCATAACTATACATATAGTAACTAATGTACTGGGCCCTAATTCCACTGTGACCACAGAATAACTATATAGTACTAATGTACTGGGCCCTAATTCCACTGTTACCACAGAATAAATACATAGTACTAATGTACCTACTGGGTCCTAATTCCACTGAAAATTATTCACCATAACATTATTGGTATCATCTCAGAATGACACATATTAGCATTTTAACTTTGATGGAAATAATAGATATAGGGACATAATATCCCTATATCTAATCTACATCTATTTGTCAAAAGTTTCAAGGTTGAAACCATACTATCAAATAGCACACACTGTTTATGTAGAGTTTCATTCATCTATGGACGATTTGCGATGCCATTGTCATAGTAAAACGATTGGTTTGCAGAATTTGGCCTTGTTACTTAGTTTCTTCTTGCAATTTCAATGTTAGCATGAGAAACCATGAAACATTTTCCCTATTTTCATTTGAGTTGAGTCCAAAGTCGTTTTTAACCCAAACCCAAAGATGATCGATTACTTCCGGGACTGCTCCAACATATGTATTTTGTATTTATTTATTTCCACCGTAGGTACACATGTTACACTTGATGTCGTTAATTCTATCTTATAATATTCACACAAACTTTTCACATAGGAAACACCATAGCCTTGCCATAAGCTTCAAAGAGTTCGGCGATAAAATCTAATCCTGGATAACCTTCAACGAGCCCTACGATATCTGCAAAGACGCTTACGGCGATGAGAAAAAAGCACCAGCCATTGACAGTCACGGCGTTGGCAACTACCTTTGTAGTGATACGCTTCTGAAGGCCCACGCTGAAACGTTCCATCTCTACAATGAAATGTACAGGTCTATGCAGAATGGTTGGATAAATAAAATTAAGGAAGTTCCTAATACATAATTACTTTATGTTTTTAGTAAATCTGCACCACCTTATTGTCAATTTTTATTGTAACATTGCCTGCAACTAGCCCACAAAAGAGACCAACGAAAGGACGAAAGGGAGATTATTGCCTTGCAATAGGACACAACAGGCGTATTATAATAGAATTAAATAAAAATCACAAATTACGGCAAAAGAAGAGTTCGTTGTTTGTGGATTCGTAGAGTTTGCTACGATGTTACGCAAGATCTGCGTAGATTAAAAAATAATTCAACGCGCACCCACTTTATTTTAAAATATCAGATTATCTAGCTAGACTTTTTAAAGGACATAAACGCTTGGGACTAGTTTTGCTCCAGCTCGAATAATAGCAACTACTCGTAACAGGCTAAAGGTTTCTTCGTCGCTTCTTTACTTTAATCTACATATTGAAGCGACAGAAATAAAAAATATAATTTTATTTCCACGACAATGTTTAATTTTGAGGATTTGACTTTTCTAAGTGTAAATTTTACTTACATATCGAAATAGTATCTAGACATCTTTATTATTTATAAATAACTCGCTAATATTGAAGATAATATTATTTGTCAAGTAGGTACCTAACGTTACCTAAGTACCTGTTACCTACTTGTTTTATCCGTATACATATAGAGATCTTTATTATTTATAAATAACTCGCTAATATTGAAGATATTATTTGTCATGTAGTTACCTAACGTTACCTAAGTACCTGTTACCTACTTGTTTTATCCGTATACATATAGAGATCTGTTTAATTATAAATAACTCGCTAATATTTGAGATATTATTTGTCTTGTAGGTACCTAACGTTACCTAAGTACCTGTTACCTACTTGTTTTATCCGTATACATATAGAGATCTGTTTAATTATAAATAACTCGCTAATATTTGAGATATTATTTGTCTTGTAGGTACCTAACGTTACCTAAGTACCTGTTACCTATTTGTTTTATCCATATCATTCATGTCAGTAAGTATTAAAGATCTTCGTTGCTGTCTCGCTTATCGTTATCAGTTACCTATGATAAGCGAGTGACTTAAACTTGTCGATGGTCGAGTGAGGTGGTCCACTTGAAGATTGTTGAGGCTTGATCTCTTGAGTAGATAAAGCTGACGGATGATGGCGGAAAAAACATGTGCCGACCCCACGTGGATAATGTAGTCTTGACATGAGACATTTATGTACGAACGAAGGATCCTAAAAATCGATCTGCCATTGTGTACTCATTAAGACTTTCATGTGCGTCCCGCAGGTACACGCCGCCGCCGCCGCCGCGCCGTGCCTGGGTTAGGTTGGGCAGTGAATGCGTTAACGCCCTGTTTTTTAAATACTTTAGGTGCCTACGACGCCCGTGCCGAAGTAAAGTTGGGTGTGGGAGTTGCGGCGCGGCGACGCGCCCTTTGGGGTTACACAGTGAATGCCTTACACATTTTTTTTATTCTAGATTTAATTGATTGGTTTAACTCTTCTGGGTTCAAATTCTACTAACCAGCCTGTTAAAAAGCGGGTGCGCGTTGAAATCTTTTGTATCCTTCTATGCTAGCCATGTCTTGCGTAGCATCGGGCGTAGCGGCGTAGCAAACACATTCTACGAGACTTCGACAAAATAAATAATAATAATGGCAATGGTATAGAAAATAAGAAAACTCACAATGGCAACGGTTACGCGTTGAATTTTTTTGCCACGAACCTAGGTCTCGTCTCGCATATCAAGAAACGGTGTGTCAAAATTACGGACTTAGCCCAAAATTTTATGGAGATAATCGAGAGAGGAGTGAATCATGTTACCGGACATTGACCACGCTTGTTTTATGCCAATTTGTATATGTAGATGTCAATAGACTTTCTGGGATCAGTGCCCTAGCAACCTGCTAAAATACTGAATAGTACCAGGGCAGTATTTTGTCAGGTCATATTTATACACAGTTAAAAATAAATATATAATCCTGGACAAACCACACAGCATGCAGGTCATAATATATAGTTATTAAATTAATTTATACGTAGGTACTACTAGGCTTAAATACAGATAAAACTGAACTGTACGATATTCATAATTTCCTCCATTCCTATTGATTGTTTTTTGAATGTTAGCTACATGAGATGATAGCTTTTTTGAGTGTAGCCGGTGAGAAAAATTGGGTTGAACCAGGGGGGGGGGACGCTGATCGTCTTGTATAACCTGAAACCTGGATCAGATATTCTTTCTGATGCAAATTGTTTCAACAAATTGGATAAGCGTCTACGCACAAAATCCAATGAGAGGACTGTCTTTTGTCTTGTCACTGATCCTGGTCCGGTCACTTCGCTTGGCGGTCTGAATTGATCCCATGTTGAACCAGTAGTTTAAATATATTATTATTGCATGGTTTCTAAGTTAATTTTTTTTAGAATATTAATAAATATATGACTAATTATAGTAATTATAAAGTATGTTAGGTATAATCCTCTTTTTATCGTTTGTTGTCCGTGTCCACACACACCGAAGCTCCTTCCTGAAAACCAGCGTTGCTCTACTTTTGTGGAGCAACATTAAGCTGAGGTGGTGCTGAAAACCATTGTATTGAAGTGTTTGCCTTTGTGTATCAATAAATTAATCTCATTTGTTTGTTTCTTTCCTATCATTTGACTTTTCAATGTTATGCAGTCTCTCAAACAATAAAATTTCATGTCTTAATTCCAGGTAAAACTGAAAACGTATGGGACCACCTATCACACACCCGACCGTGGATGATAGCCGATCTAACGAACGGTGACATCGCGTGTGACTCCTACAACCGCTACAGAGAAGATGTCGAGGCGCTGGCGTATCTAGGCGTGGACTTCTACCGGTTCTCCCTGTCCTGGGCTAGGATCCTCCCCACGGGACGGACTGACTTCGTGAACCCAGATGGAATACGCTATTACAATGACCTGTTGGACGCGCTGGCGGAGAAAAATATCGAACCACTAGTGAGAAACTTTTTAAAAATATTCTGTACCCGCCGCTTTGCTCTCGTGTACTTGAAAACGTAGTTATTATATTTTTTGGGGGACCAGAAGTTCTGGGGAGTACCTACTTAGAAATTATTTATACAAAATGCTGCACCTGAAAACTTCCAGTATTTATTGTTTTCAAAAACATTATCTATTTAAAAATCATTGTAGCTTCTAAGAATTGAAGAAACAAATCTGTCTCGGAGTAAGTATCATTCTACTGTCCTAAGCAATATAACAAAAAAGAAGGTCAGTTTATCCTATTCATATTCCTATGAATAGAACATTAGAAAGTAGAGATGAGTCCGGTATTCAATAACTAACTCAGTACCTATTAGCATGGCCCTAAAATATCTAACGCTATTGTTAAATCCGCATACCGCTAGGGAATAACTGTGCAAAGCGAGCATCGCGCCTAACCGACCGTGAGCCATAACTACCCAACGCTTCAATACCTATACTTACCTAACTATCATCTACGCATAGGTACTAGCGGACCGTTCACCCGTAAAGTTATGTAGCTGCAACAAGTATTTGGTATTTCTAACCAAAACGGTTAGATGGTATTTCTAACCAAATCGGTTAGATGGTATTTCTAACCAAATCGGTTAGAAATATATTGGGTAGAAATCAGAACAGGTATAGAGTATTGTAACGTTATTGGGTACCAGTTGGTACTAGCGGTATTGAAACAAAATACCCAACTAATAACCGGTAGCCAAAATATCCAATAACTCCCATCCAGCTTATTTAGCTAAATGATTAGCTTCATAGAGGTATACCTATCGATAGCTCTATAGTCTTGACCACAGGCACCTAAGGCAATCTTTGTCTTAGTGGCTATTTCCAGTAGTAGAGTCACTAACTATAAGTATTGATTTAAATGCACTTCTGATGTATATGCTTACCTACTTTTTACCGGCAATAGAACGGAGACTGTCTACGCGTTGAGGGTGGGACGTTGTTCTAAAAAAAATTGCATCCGCAGGTAACCCTGTTCCACTGGGACCTACCCCAATCCCTTCAAGATCTTGGCGGCTGGGCCAACCCAAAGATGATCGATTACTTCCGCGACTACTCCAACGTATGCTTCAAAGAATTCGGCGATAAAATAAAATCCTGGATAACCTTCAACGAGCCCTACGAAATCTGCGAAGACGCTTACGGCGACGAGAAAAAAGCACCAGCCATTGACAGTCACGGCGTTGGGAACTACCTTTGCAGTGATACGCTTCTGAAGGCCCACGCTGAAACGTTCCATCTCTACAATGAGACATACAGGTCGATGCAGAATGGTCGGATCATGATCTCTATCAACTCCATCTGGTACGAACCGAGCGATCCGGATCATCCAGAGCAAGTTGCTTTGGCTGAGGTCGCTAACCAGTTTAAAGTAAGTTAGGCATTCTTAGTTAATTTCCTTCTTTAGTAGATACATGTTGGCTCGGCTCGTTGATATAATTTACAAATAAAATAAGCATATTTTGCTTTATGCCATATTCAACTTAATTGGGAAGAGTTTCGAGGGAAACAAGTGAGGCCAGTCCCTCAGAGGTAGGAAGCTTATTTTTTTTACACTTACTAAAAGTTTGTATCGCTTTCCAGTTTGGTTGGTTTGCCCATCCCATCTTCACAACAGAAGGCGGCTACCCAGCAGTGATGGTCGAAAACGTGAGGCTACAGTCCGAGGCCGAAGGTCTTTCAAAGCCTCGTCTAGAACAGTTCGACGCATATTGGACGGAAAGGATCAGGGGCACTTCGGACTTCCTCGGAATCAATCACTACACCACACATTTGGTGGTGAGATCGGGCGTGGATCCGACAGCAAAGTCGCCTTCCTGGCTGAAAGATATTGGCGCTGTTACGTCTATGGATGTCGGTGGGAACTCTGCTTCTGAATGGTTGAGGGTAAGATGCAATCTCAAAACATACATGTCAAAACTACCCAAGTTCGTTCAGATAATGACATCACCGATAAAAGAGCTGAGATCATATACAAAGGTGCAAGTTTCATAGCAGTTCCTTATTTTAATTTGTTACGTTCTTTCATTAGATTAAGTATAGTGTCGGGTTAATCCTGAGCCATATTGAACTTGGCCCTGGCTGATCTTGCTCTTATCGCTCTAACTCCAGACAGACTGAAGTAGAGATGAGGAGGATCTTGAAGGATAGGTTTTTTCATTACCTACTTTCTTTCAATTAGACAGAAAGAAAGTACTTTAAACTTATTTTGTTTTCACTTTAGGTAGTGCCGACTGGGTTCGCAAATCTGCTGCGTTGGTGCAAGTCTACTTATAACAATCCGCCCATCTATATAACTGAGAATGGCTTCTCCGACCGCGGCGAAATTATGGACTACGGGCGTATCAAGTATTTCAATGTAAGTGAAGTCTTCGACCTTGTTTTGTTTCGTTTGAAGACTTGGACCTTCTTAAAGCCCACCTCCACGGATGAGTTTCGATTTAGGTAGGTAGGTACTTACCGCTATAATAACTGTGAGCAAGTCTTCGCCACATAAATAAATAAATAAATAATGCTGGACAATTCACACAGCATTACCTAGCCCCAAGCTAAGCAGAGCTTGTGTTATGGGTCCTAGATAACTGATATACATAATACAATATATTACATAGATAAATATTTTTTATTATACATAGAAAAACGACCACAACATCGACATGCCGCGAGATAATCGACCGCCTGATACGCAGGTGGTTGCGGGTTCAATTCCCGCCTCGGGATAAATGCTTGTATGATCTGCAGATAAAATCTTTGTTAACTTAGTTAACTTTTATCACTTTCCTTTAGTTTCCAAGATTTGCTACTTTGTTATAAACCCAAGTGTATAAAATAAAGTTTTTTGTGTATGGTATTAAGTACATCATTTATTAAAACACAGCTCTGCTTTGTTTGGGGCTAGATAATGCTGTGTGAATTGTCCAGCATAATTTATTTATTCAAGGTACCTTTAGGTCCTGTGTTGCTTAGAAGGTCCTAAACGCCTTAAGGCCTTTTTTCACCAGCTTCACAGAAGTTTCCATATTCCCTAGGGAGTTTCCAGGAAATAAATTAAAACTTGCAAAGTATTAGAACCTTAAATGATTTTGAAATGCCAATTGGTATAACCAACTCGTAGGTACAATTTGAAGAAGGCTAATGGCTCATTCATATCTACCTCATCATCAGCCTACTCCACTTCTGGAAATAGGCCACCCATAATTAACGCCATAGCGCCCTGTCTACAGTCTTTAGCAGGTTATCACATATCTTCTATTTACCCTATACCAGTGGAATCATTCGTATACCAGTAGTTCAAAACCAGACTGCAATTAGTCCGCTTCCCATCAGGTGGACCGCACGCTTTTCGAAGCGCCAACCTTTGTGGTTGGTATAAAAAAAATAAAAATAAGTGTATAATTTTATAAATCTACTGTTGCAGGATTACCTGAGTGTGATCCTGGATGTTATTTACGAGGACGGAGTGAATGTGCTGGGATACACCGCCTGGACTCTCATGGACAACTTCGAGTGGAGGGCCGGATTCTCGTAAGTTATACTGTGTGATAGCGTTTTAACCGGAGGTTAATAAAGAAAGCTGACCCGACCACCATGAGATAACTAGCTGGGAAGAGAAAGAGAGAGAGTTCTTGCACAGTCAATAGACCTTTTTTTTAACTACTATGGAAAATGAAAGTATATTAGTTTCGAGGGTTCCTATTTAAGTCTAGCAAAGAACCCCAGTATCCAATTGAGAATTCTCAAAAAGACAATGTTTTTGAGAAATACCTAATATAATATAATAATAAATAATATATCAAATAACGTAAAACAACAATTTAATGATGATGAATTGGGTCTCTTTGAGCATTGTAAAGTATTGCCCGTCCATACTCAATTTAAATATATGATACTTCGATATTATTTCTTTGATGAAACCATTCGACATGTTGTTTGTTAGTCATCCTATACATTCATACTCGAACTGTTACTCGAAACCTGAAGGCCTACTCGGAAAACGGAAATCGAAGTTTCTGTTTCGTTTTCAAGCAAACGGCAAGCGACTTTTTTTGAATGTATAGGTATATGGTCTGTAAAGAAGGTATGGTAAATAAAATAATATATTCAGGCGTTACTTTGCGGAAATCCATTGCAATATATTTTCATAAAAAAAAGAATTCCGTCCATTTTTGTTGGATCTTATCAAAGGTTCTGGTAAGGTAAGGTATGCGGAATTACGGACTTACTAGTAAATATTTTTTATCCTAATATTTTGGGTATGGTAATATGTTTTTAACCATGTTCCAGCGAACGTTTCGGCTTCTACCACGTTGACATCACAGACCCTGACCGGCCGCGGTCTCCGAAGCTCTCCGTTGAATATTTCAAGGAGCTGACCTCTACGAGGGCGCTTCCTGAAGACCCACGCTTCTTCCAGCCCTCTGTAAGTTCTCTACGATTAACGATTGCACTAAATGGAAAATACGTAATTGATAAATAAATTGGCAGGGTAATTATTGCTGTTTATATGCTTAGCCATATTTAGAAGTTAGCTTCGAACGATAGATTGTACGTAGATAGTTTGGCATGCTTGCTTACTAAATACCAACCTACCGGTTGATTTATAGTTTTTTTTTTTTGCTCACGGTCTGAGTAGGTAAATATAATATTATCTACTCAGACCGTGAGCACCCATTACTGGGAATAGGCCTCCCCATTACGCTATTCTATCCGGTCCTGTGCGACCCTAATCCATTATTATTCTTAAATAAATAAATAATATCCTACTAATATTAAAAATGACAATTAAAAGTTTATATGGATATTTGTTACCCTTTCACGCAAAAAATACTGAACTGATTAGGCTGAAATTTGGTATGGGTATAGTTTGGGACCTGGAATAACATATAGGCTTTTTTATCCCGATAAAACGTGGGCGAAGGCGCGGGCAGCAGCTAGTAACAAATAATGTTGGACAATCCACAAAGAGCATCATTTAGGCCCAAGTTAAGCAGAGCTTGTGTTATGGGTAGGTACTTGATGACTGATATACTTATTACAATATATTACATAGATAGGTATTTTTTACTATAGAAAATACCCAAGACATCCGAGACAAATATTTTTATATCGTAAAAACATTCGTCAGAAGGCGGGAATCGAAACTGCAACATCGTGCGTCGCAGACGGACCTTCGCACGCAGCGCCATATCGGTCGTCTCTACTTAATGTTTTTTTTATTAGTTAACTAGCGACTTGCCCCGGCTTCGCACGTTTGCAAATTATACATATAAACCTCCCTCTTGAATAAAAAAACCGCATCAAAATCCGTTAATCTAAGCATACATAGGGACAGACTGACAGACAGCGGGAAGCGACTTTGTTTTATACTATGTGGTATTTGTTTTATACATATTTTTGTGTTCCTTACTTACCTACATAAGAAATATCATATACTTTGAAATATTTTGCTTCCCATAATGAGCCAAATGGAAAGTGGAAAGTTCGGTTTTGTACAGGGATTACTAGATAGATACCTACCTTCTTCTGTAGTTTTAGAATTCTTTAACCCCAAAAAGGTAATTATTGAAAGAATTGCATGGCTTTATCTAACTCACGCTTTCTTTACAGGCAAGGAACTGATGGGGACGGTGGCTTTCTAAGTCAGTACAGTACATTCAATTACCAAAGCAAACTTAAAATCACACTAAATATACGATAATTTATTTAACAATTACTCGTTTTGTTTGTTCTACAGATCCCCAGAAACGAATTGTAGAAGCTGATTTGCAAGGTGTTAAAATAGAAACCATGATAGGTATTAAAACAAATATTTATTTAATCCATAGTATAAGAATATCTAATTATTTACAATGAAATTAAAGTTTAAATTAATAATAACTTTGACACGTAATTTCATTGTTATAACATTGATACACGTTACAGTACACTACATAGAAAACTTGCATCTGCTATCAGACTGAAAAGATATGTTTGTAAAATAAAGACTTATAATCTTACGAAATAAATGATTCACAGACTCCATTCAATTGTTCGGGGTATTATTACATCAGAATTCATAATGGGAAGGCCGAAGCGCCGAATTCTGAGGCCAATGTGATCACAATGTAATCTTTATTGTATTTTCAGTGAGTTGATTGATAGATATTACTTGTATTTTGCTGTTCATACTGCAACAGCAGTGATTAGGAAGACATGGAATGTTTCTCTGAATGAAGCAAGAATATAGGAATTAATAAGACTTAGATCTTAAATCGTTGGCGCAGCCAACTCTTAATATCCGGTCGGCTGCGCCATCAGCAACAAAAAAAGTTGGGAGAAAAGCAAAATAATGACCCGAACAATACAAAGAGCAATGTTGCTTACAGCTTACAATAATTAATACACAAAAAATATAAAATATATGCAGTACAGTATACAAAATGGATCCACAGAATACAAATTATGATGTATTATAAACCCAGCACCTTTACGTCTAGTTACACAGATGCAAATTATTGCTATTAACCAAAAACAGATTATAATAAAGTCTTATAGAATAGTACAATTACTAATATGGCAAAGTTTTCAATGTAGCATTTGATAAAAGACCTAATTTTCAATACAGTAAGCCAGCCGATCATTCACTCATGCAAGTATTTAGACTAGGTGGGCTACACAATTTTGAGTTGAACACTTAATATTTTATAAATGTTACAAAATAGTTTAGTTTTCATTGATCCACTCTTATAAGTACTATCTAAATCAGCCATCAAAGTGTAAATTTATACTATAGTTAGATTATACAATAACAGTAGAAAATAAAGGCTTATTGCTTTAGGTAATAAGGCACAAGTGGCGACACCATTTGGAGCGCAGAACACACCTACATAATATTACATATAGAACTTACCTAGTTATTTATCTAGCTGCACCCAATTCATTATTGCATGTAAAGTTCATTTTCATCTAGCAACTGTCTTATTCTGATGTGCAAGGCCTATCTCACGGCCTTAGATCGCGCTCCAGGACGAATACGCCAAGTCAAGTTGAAACTAATCCTAACGTAGTAAAGCTCATTATTTTTTGACAGTTGTCTAGCTAGACAGTCAGAATAAAATTTATGGGCTAGATGAACCCGACACAGTCTTGGTCCGTGCGATAGGCCTTCATAGTTGCCAATTTTACAACCTAACTCGATTAACTATAAAAAAACTTAACATCTATTTATAATCTCGAAAAATACCAAGGACGGTGTAAGTAGACACTCTCCTACTTACTATATAAGTAGATTTATTGTCAAATTTCATTTCATCTCAATAGTTCAACCAATAGGTTAATAATAATTGTAGAAATATTTCAAAATTATCTAAAATACAAACAATAAATATATTTTTATAAAGAGTAAAAGCACAATAAGGCACTGTTACGTCGAGATGTTATCACAATCTTAATTATACGATAAAATACACAAGATTTCCGATATTCTGATAAAAGATTATGGAAACTATAGGCCCAAGTTCACCGTTCAAGTTCATGGCCAACAATTAACCGGACAGGCTCTCTCTCCGATCTCTGACAGATGATATTTAACTGTAACAGTTAATCGCTCACGAACTTAAAGCTGCACCTTCGCAAAGCAACACCTTTCTGTTACGAAAGCTGGCTTGCGACCCTCTCATTATCTCATTATATATCATCACGTAAAACTAAAGTCTAAAGCTCTGCACACGTTAATGCAAGGGCATACATTTAATGCACATTTTTGTACTGCGATAACACGCAGCACAAAAATGTGCATTCAAATAAGGGCTTTAACTCGTTTTCTTTAGATTCATATACAACAACAAAATGGCTTCCCACAACCTTCAAACATGTGGGCCGCGAGAGGTCTGTCACCTGATGCCGTCAATATGAAATGCATCTAAATGTTACGAGTTAAAGCCCATATTTTAATGCACATTTTGGTGCTGTGTGGCAGCTGTATGCCTCTGATCTGCAACAACCTTAATGCGACTAAGTCGTGCTCTGTTTTAAACCAGTAACTTTAAAGTCGAAACCACACTCCACCCACCCGCACTTTTAACCATGGCAATTCCCTATGATTTCTTTCCTTATGTTTCCCATTCAAATATGTCACAGATAAACTGGTTATTGGGAAAGATTCATAACCAATCATAAAAGGCAATATACGAAGAGAATCAAAACTTAAAATTTTTTCATGTGCATTCTATGCCGGCAGATTTAATTAGATTCTAACTTACCTTACAATAACATGATGTCTGGTTACTCGAACACTAATATAAAGTAACACTGTAATTCGATTTTGTTTACCTTTAAATCAGTGTTCGAGTTATAAGCGATTTTCAACCTTACAAGTAATCAATTAACGCTCAATTTCAGTCGGAATACACAACTGCTGTCACTCTCAGAACCGGAGATTACTTACAACACAACGACAATACAATTAGATTAGTACACAACAATTCAAACATACAAATCTCGTACCTACATAATGAAGAACGCTTAACTGCAGAGTTGCATACGTATGTCCGTCTCATTCGGATAAATGCAGAGACCGAGATAAACATCATTCTGCTATAAGCGAACACATTACGAGCAGAAGGAACGACGTAAGCAAATATTAATCTTATTCCCATCGATTTACACCTTGCTTTTCATCGTAATGATGATATTATGTTAATCGCATCCGCTTCGCAATATTCAAACAAATGCCCAATCAACGATATGTTATATCCTACATTAATTCGATTTGAATCTTAGCACCTAACATGCCCTGTAGACATCACCCTACATCGTTCCCGCCGCCCCTTGGAAGCCAACACAAATCTACTGCCTACACTGACACTGTCATAGTCATTATGAAATATACACCATTACCGTTTACCGCCGGTAAGTACGTATCTACAGCCAAGTTAACACGTTGTCGGGTTTGTTACTCGTCGGGTTTATGAGGGACTGCACGTCTTCTAGCAGTATGTCGCTTGAGAACTCGTTTAGCTGAAAATAAAAATAAAAAATTTAACTGGGTTGTATGAAAGGACAGCCCTGAGCCCTTAGTCATAGATCTATGCTTGAGTAACATTGTATGCCATGGTATAATAATATAAGGTATGGTTTTCCGAGACCCGATGGTCACGTGGGTATCACTTGCTCACGTGATCATCGCTATCGGCGAATGAGAAGACGAATCTGTTTCCTGGTGTTAACAGTAGCATACAATCGTAACTCCCCGAGCTCCTCGTGTTACCTGTATGCATCTGATAAAAGTATGTGGTTTTGTATTTACCAATTATTTATTGACTCGTATTTAACTAACGCTGTTTTTACTGATCTAAAAAATATAATTGACGATTGACATTATTTTACTGATTTGACCCTCATATTTGTTTCTCAACTTCTAGGTTTTGTTGAAATAAACTGGCAACTGGACAGTGACGTGAGCAAGTGACACTCCCGGAGGAGCAGACCTTGTTTTCTTGGATTATGGTTTATGCCATAGAAAAGCGTTACTCAAGCGTAGATCGATGACTGAGGAAGCTTTTATAATACGGGCCTAATAGGTAGACCATCCGTCCGATCCTTCGAATCTAAAATGAATTTGTTGATCCGAGGTTTGCAAAAAGGTAAATATCAGATTATCTAGATAGAGAATACTTAAGGGTTGGGACAAGTTTTGTTCCAGCTCGAAAAATAACAACTAACAGGCTAAGGTTAGCTAAAATTTCATCGTCATTTCTTTACTTTTGTCTACACATCGAGAGGCTTTTCAGTGTTCAAAAAGTCGCCAAGCACTTGATTCCTACGCCGAGTTTACATAAGACAAACGTTGTGCCAAACATCCTGTACAATTATTATGAGTATACATAGAAAACACCCAGATCCATAAAAAGAGAACACCCAGACCCGCACATATATTTGCAGATCTTACAAACATTTGTCTGCGGAAAGCGAGCCTTCAGCGTCGCAAACGAACCTTCGCCCAGGAAAAGAGTATAAAAGACTAAAGAATATTCACCTGTAAAGAGGGCACCAAATCCTCAGTATCCCCCAGCGACATTTCATTCGAGTCCATAGCCCCAGCTTCACTAGTGCAGTCCATGCGATCGTCCATAGACGCTAGAAAGTCTTCCGGCGTATGAGGCATAGAGTAGGATTGCGGTGCCATCCCTAACCCGCTATCAGCTGACTCTTGTCTCTGGTGGTCTGTCAGACCGGATAGGAACGGGTCTAGTGGCAGGTCTGTACTAGCGACCGCGGTGCTGTTTGCAAGGGAGGAGACGATTGAGGACGCTTGCCGGGCCATTATCTCTTGCTGGAATTGAGAATTTTTTGATTAGATTTATAGGTTTGACGGCTTTGAAGATCGGTTATAAAAAAACACAAAGAATAGATTGGAAAGCCAAGGTTTTATTTGCTAATAACCAAAAGGTTTTCTGTAGAACCAAAACTTTTTTTGTTTCTGGTTAACTTTTGGCCACTATCTCACTTAAGTACGTGAACGTGATTTAAGTTTAATGAAGTGTTACACTTACATTGCTTTAGGTGCTCTCTCTCAAGCTGCTGAGAATGCAGCCGCAGTTTCTGGCACACCTGGAGCGGCGAGTTGGCCCACGCGTTAGCCTTGACTATGTGCACATTACACACCTGGCGTCTGATTTCCTGCTGGCGTTGCTTCAGGCTCTCTCTCTCGAGCTGTAGAGACTACAGACGCAGTTTCTGGCACGCCTGGAGCGACGAGTTGCCCCACACGTTAGCCATGACTATATGCACATTACACACCTGGCGTCTGATTTCCTGCTGGCGTTGCTTCAGGCGCTCTCTCTCGAGCTGTAGAGACTGCAGCCGCAGTTTCTGGCACGCCTGGAGCGGCGAGTTGGCCCACACGTTGTTGCCTGGTGCTCCGCCTGCCGGGGTCCGTTGAAGGTCTTGTGCTGGAAAGAAAATGAGAGAATGTCATTGAAGAGTCTTTATCCGCTGTGATGTATCTATGGCTCAATCTAACTTAGAGTGTGGATGGATATAACCTGTTTTGTTTCATAACATATAATTTAAAATGGATCAGCTTAAGCCATGCTTACCAGAGTTACCAGCATTCAATACCCGGTCTGCCTGGTCCCGCCTCCTGTCCAATAAGCTAGTAGGTGTGTAGATAGGACTTACGTATTCTGGGATCGAACCAGGAGGTGGTCCTGGCTGCGTGGTTGATGAAGTACACCTCACCCTCGGCTGTGGTCGCCTGCTCCCAACCGTCCGGCAGCGCCCCCCGCCCCTCCGGCGTCGCGTTACTACTTGTACTCTTCGCTGCTGAAACCAATCAGAGGTACCGTAACTAACCAATCAATAACCATTACCCAAAGTAACCGTGATCCTCTCAACAGCGATTAGTTAGTAGTAGGATTAAAAACTAAGACGTACGCGCACGTGATTGAACGTCGGAAGGTCATCGAGAGCTCGTTCGGATCGCGCGGGCGCCAGACGCGCGCCTGCGCCTTCGGCGGCGGCGCTGCGCTGGCGCAACGCTCACAGATATGAATCACCGCGCGCGCTGTCGCCGCACCGACGCATCGCCCTCGTGCTCACTCACGCTCCCAACACAAATATAGTGCAACAAACTATCATTCATAAACAACACGCTGCGCTAATTACACGCCGATATCATCGACATCATCGTCCAACATAACACGCGCCAGGTATTTCTATCGGATCTCGCCACGACGCCATCGATGACTTTTGAATGGATGAGCCTTGTTCCAGTTGCTCATACATATGTAACAACAACCAACCAGCTCATCGTTTATATGGATTCCATAAATTTTATTAGCATTAGAATGTAAATTATAGTTTTGGGCGGTAAGGCAACTTGGAGAGTAATATCTACCTATTTGTGTAGGTATTTGGAGCTGTTTCTGGTGTCGATTGGAATAAACAAGGCTGGTATCAAGATAGCCTCCTTAGCGAGCGGAGTGCAGCGAGTGTGTAATTCTAATTACCCATTATTTACAATGATCATTACTCAACAGTCGACGGCACGGCGACTAACCGCGGGGTTACGTCAGCTAGGCTCGAACTACACTAACATCTGTTTAATAGTTCTCTAAATTGACAATTGTGTGAAGTGTCTAGTGTTTAAACAACAGAATACTTTGGACACTATAACAAAGAAGAAATAACCTAATCGATAATAGAACTTATGATTTTATAGCAGGAACCTACTGCCTACCTTCCTTTGCCGCTGCAAGGTATCTTCAACTAATGGTGCTGAAATAGGAGGTATCTTGTTCTCGAAGACACTATCCCTTCTATTCTAGCAAGAGCTCAATATTCATGCTACAAGGCAAAACGGCAATGTAGAGAAATTGAAGTCTAACATGTGACATGTTAATTGATAGGACATGTTAATTGATAGGAGTTCAAGTAAATTTTACATAAATGCAATTTTAACCCCTGCCAATTTCAAACTATAATACAGAAAAGAAGCATTATCTGTTATTACACTTATATCAAAGTTTGTAGGGATGCTTGTTACTTCTTCTCGCCAAAACTTCTCAACAGATCGAGCTGAAAATTGGCACAGGTTTAGTTCTTGATCTGGAATAAAACATAGGCTACTTTTTAAACCATAAAATAAAAAATGTGGGAAATAAAATAAATAACTTTTATACGGTTCCTTAGAAACAACGCGTACGAAGCCGCAGGCACAAACTAGTTACACATAAAACAACTGCACCGTTTTTTATCAGACAACCAAATACAATATCGATCTATTTTTCTTTCAAAGAAAAGAAACCTATAAAACTTTTGAAACTATCATGGTTATTTACAACACTAAAGTTAACGGGATATTTACCATGATTTGAGTTTTGAGTTCTCCAATATTTCGGCACAGTTACATGCGCCATGATCACAGTAGTGTTAGGTAATATTCGTAGCAAAAGACAAAGAAAGAGGGTAGATCGATATATCTGCCAATAAAAACTAACTCGCAGTGACTTTAGTTGTTCCGTGATCATGGCGCATGTAACTGTGCCGAAATATTGGAGAACTCAAAACTCAAATCATGGTAAAAAGAAACCTAATCGAAATCGGTTCATCTGTTTGGGACCTAAAATGCACGACGACGGTAAGGACTTCGCATATACCTAGATCCAGCAGCGCTACTGCACGGCATAAAAATAAGCATTCAAATATGAGCTACTAGCTGTTCTCCGAGGTTTCATCTGCGTTAAATTAGAATTTCACGTTTGTAGGGAGATAAAAAGGTATTTTTTCTGGTTAGTCTTCGATGGGAATTTGATGTTTTACCAGGACAAAAGTCTATGTTACTCTCCATCTTTTCAACTAACTCTATGCCAAAAATCATGTCGATTGGTTGCTTAGTTAGGGCGTGAAGGAAGGACAAACAAACAAACACACTTTCGCATTTATAATATTAGTAAAAATAACTCGTAATCTTTAGATACATTTCATGGTGACAAAATGCCTGACCGCAAGCTTCAAGCGAGTGGCCCGCAAGCTGTCTGTTATCTGATGCCGTCAATATAAAATACATCTATGTTTACGAGTTAAAGCCTTCGAATGCACATATTTGTGCTGTGCGGTAATTAAGCGGTCCAGATCTACGTCAACCTTTATGTTTAACTGATGTTTGCTTTGGAGTCAAAAAGTACTACATATTTTGTTTAATCTATCATTGCTTATCGTACTTAGTCTTTTTTGAACTTATTACTGCATAGATTCCCTATTAAAGATACCAGTGAAAGTTACTGTCTACTTCCTCATAGGTAATAACTAATTAGGATGAATCATTACCATAATAATAAATTAATGCTAATCACTCATTCATTATAAGCTTTGCGTCGTAATTATTACATTGCAGGCAGGTTATTTATAATTAAGCCATTAATGATACCCGATTTATATTTTCGTGATAATACTCATATATTTATATCAGTATCGCACTGCTCGTTAGCGCTGACGACATTTATAGCCCGGCTACACGCTCCAACTTTTGTGCATGCATGATCGCACAAACCAGTTTGCGCAAGTAAGATGGAGCGTGTGGCCGGGCTATTAAATTTGAAGCTGACCCGCCAATCATCGCCGATCAATCGGCGTCAAGAAACATACAAAATAACAAGGTGCCCAAGCACTCAAGAGTCCGAAAGGGAAAAACAAATATGTATAAAGCAGGTGATTTGCATTCCTACAGATAAAATGATAAAATTCCTACGAAAGGTGATGTTAGACACCTATAATTCCAATTTAGGTAAGATGCGTCATGATGAAGACATTCAGAGCGTTTGGGAAGGCTGTTATCTGCCATCAGATAAACGAGGAACACGCCGTGAAAACAAAATTTATTTGTATTCGCTTCATCTGGGTAACTACCTATTAACAAGGGAAAGATGTCTTGTGGTATCAGCGAACTAAGGTAAAATAACGACGACTCATGTGACGCGGCGGGCGAAGGTCCGCCTGCGGCGCAGGAGTTCGCGGGTTCGATTCCCGCTAAAAGTCGTAAAGATCGTACAAATGTTTGTACGATCTACAAATGTTTGTTCTAGGGGTTCTGGGTATTTTCTATGTACCTATGTATTGTAGTACCTATGTAGAACAGTCATCTAGCACCCATAACACAAGCTTTGTTCAGCTTGGGGCAAGATGATGCTGTGTGAATTGTCCAACATTATTTATCTACTTATATACTCCTATAAAAAAAACTAATAATAAATACTCCTATATATATAAATTAACCCCTATTTCTCCTGGTCACGCTATAACTTGAGAACAGTTTTACCAATTTAATTCATCTTTTTTTCAAATGTTCCCATAAACTTCGCAAAAGGTTAATTAAGAAAATTGCGCGGAAACTTAGAAAATTTAAGAAAACTTAACGACTACCTTTATTATAAACTTTTTAAATGTACCTACGAGTAAACTTAGCCCCAGCGTTATATACTCTTTGCTAAGTACATTTTAATTAAGTTGATTATGACAGGACAACGTCTGTCAGGTCAGCTAGTTTATTTATAATTGTAACTTTTTCGACTGAAGCTGGATGCTTCTTGGGTTTAGTGAAAAACCGCTTTAGCTGGAAAACTAGTTTTCGATGGAGGCGGCTACACAGCCCACCTATACAATAGTCTCCAAAGGTCATACAATAAACACAGAAACAGTCAGTTTTCCTTACATAAAATTAAATGCTCTCTTCTTCTCTCTTAGTCTTTGTTTTCCCATAGTATCGTACATAGATTGGATAGTGGAGTAAAAGGCATCATCATAAATGTAGAGTATCTGATAAGGATCACCTCCATCTCCTAGGTGTTGTGACAAACACCCTGTTGATACTGTTACTGTACTTCACATAATGTTTACAAAACAAGTGACTTGTTGTTTTTCTCTCTGGTCGTCGGATGAAGTGAAATTGAACGTAGGTAGTTTTCTTCGTAGGGGTTTTCAGATTAAATTAACTTTATGCTCTGGGTCTGGGATCACTCTTCTGGTTAACTCAAAAATATTTTGACTTTTGTTACAACGGACGGATCTTTCAAATACATACAAATTATAATTTGATTGTTTTTAAAGACTATAATTTAGCGTGTTTTAAAAAACGATAAACTGACTCCAAATTCCCTCACTTTTACACTGTTTTTAAGTTTTGCGAGATAAATACTAATCCCCTGGTGATAAAATTACAATGGAGCCACCTCAGGATCATTTTCTATACAAAAATTAAAGGATTTTCAAAATCGGTCCTTAATTGGCGGAGATATCATGTAACAAACATACATACAAAAAAAAACATACTGCCATACAGCCCGAATTGAGAATTCCGTTTTTCAACCTACGACCGAATCTCTTCATTTTACACTGTTTATGTTTTTCGGAATAAATAATAATGCCTCGGAAATATTTTCTCATGAGATCACCTCGAAACTCGAAATCATTCTCTATACAATAGCAAAAAATACTATCAAAATCGGTCCATAATTGACGGAGCAATCGACGAACACACATAAAAAACCATGCATACAGACGAACATAGAACCATTTTTTTCGAATTCGGTAAAATATTATCATAATACCCGAACATAAATAGTGTAATATTTTATTCAGTTCACATCAAGTCACAGTAGACTTTTATACTATTCGATACAATAGTATGGTAACTGTCTTTCTGTGACAATGCGGACTATTTTAGGGCTAGAGTTTTTTCAGGCATGCTAGGGAACTTCCTTACACCACTCACACTTAAATGGTTGTAGGTAGAGAAGTAGAGATAGAGGCTTCGATGTCGGTGCCAGCTTGGCGGCGGCTCGCATTATGCCAGCGTAATTACGTGACTAGGTCACGTTCTAGCAGCGCTATCTTGCAAGGGATACAGGTACCTTTACAGGTAAACACACGTTTTGTGATGTTCCGAACCGAAATAAAAATAAACACTTATTACAAGCTTTTTAACTTGCAATGTATGTTTGTTCGGATGGAATCTTGCAACTCAATTTTGGACCAGTAATTCTCAAGCCATTGAGCTGAAGTTTGACATATCTATGTAAGTTCGGTGAAAATGCAATATCATGGTAGCATCGAACTGGTCTGTTGATGGAAACCGAAGGTGGCCATAGGAACTCCTAAACGAAACGACTTAACCACGTCGAGTTGGGTTCGTTGGATTTGTCTTTCTTTGGTCCTAGATGATTAAAAGATTGTATTGAAAAGTTTTTTTTAAATATTACAAATTTATTTATGGATGTAATAGACGTTCTATTGAATTTAATTAAGAATACTTCTATACTTTCTTGGAAGGCCAGTAAACACTGGCCCGATGACTTGGACTGACACAATAGCGACTGGTACTACATGGTACGGGAGGCGGGACAGAGAGAAATAGGGGAGGCTTTGAGGAGATATGCGCAGGAGTCCTGGGCAAAGGCCTCACACATTTGTTTTGGCATATAGGTAATCTTAAAAAAAATATAATTATATTGAATATTTAGTTTTTTATATTGCTATATTGAATTTGAGCGTAAGCGCAATGCGCTAACGAAACGTACCGCCTCAATTCATTCAAGAAACTTTGATGTTTTTAATATATTTTGGCACCAATAGTACGATTGACCATCAAGTGGGATCATTTCCTCGCAAGAGTTTGAATGAATAAGTGACTGATTCATCGCTCTAAAATACGACTTCATTCAATAAGTACATATTCAAGTAGGTAGTAAAGAATACATTTTCCTGTTTAATAATAAAACACTTACTAAGCATAAAAAGAGAATATATTTATTGTCAGTAGATTATTAATATTGAAACACAATAACTTCCTACATTTGCAAATATTTTTACATCAGGGGAATCACCTACACAACACTCATAATCAGTATGATAAGCATTATTATGTTATGAATATAATAAAAGCGAAAGTACCTTATTATATCTGTCTGTTACGCTTTTCAAGTTTATGCATGGCTGAACGGATCTGAATGAAATTTGGCAGAGAGCTATATGGTAACCCGGGGAAGAACATATGCTACTTTTTAACCCGGAAAAACGCATGAGAAGCCGCGTGCACAAGCTAGTCCTCTATAAAATCATTATCGTTTTAACCATTTAGCTACTGGGCCCATATTCGTGAAAACGAAATCGTATTTTCTTTTTCGTTTTCGTGCAAACGCTAATTTTATGCAAGCGATTTATGAGTTCGTTTTGCACGAACACGAATCAGAAGCTTCCATTTTACTTCTCCGAGTAGGCCCCCAGATAACATAAAACCAACACTGCCAGTTCACTGCAATTAGGATAAGTAGACGCGGTTTAGTGATGACAGACCAGTAGTGGTAAGAGGTAGCACGGATGTGTGGCAACATCGTGCTGAAAGCCGATGGCGCCGCCGTAGTCGCGACAACCGATGTATTTTCCGACCATCTTTCAACCGTTAAATATTAAGTCAGTGCTTTCAACAGTTTCAACGCTCGTCTCGCATCGAACGACGGAAACAACGCGTTAATTCCCGTCATAAAATCACTTTTAGAATTCGGGTTATTTACTTGTTTTTATTTTAGTTCCATGATAATTTTAAACCAGACTCCGTGGCCAATTAGATCACGTGAAATGTAGAGAGGGACAAGAGTTTCTGCTATATAAATTTGTTTTTTTTTTGCTAGGCATGTAATCATGTTTTCAATGGCTTGGTGTCTCAAAACAAACGTCAAACGTTTGAAGAGCTAATACAGTAATGCTTTTCACTATTCTCGATAAATAATTATCTAGGCCAGGGCTCGTCTCTCTTTGATGCTAAGAAGATAATGCTCTACTTCTAAGTAGAAGGATTGCAAGCCCGAAATAACTGCAAGAGTACAAATACTCAGTTAAAAGTGTTAACGTATTCCAGGTATACATTTAAGTACCTATCAGCTATAAATAGAAAATACTTAATCTGGTTATTAAGATAATAATTAACAGATTGTGTAAGTTTTTACATTAACATCTATTGGGAGGTTCCCTACCTAATGTAAAGTACTCACTTCACACCTTATGACATTTCTAGGAAACCCAAAAAGAGTTATTTATGTCCTTTTTTTAAA
The DNA here is from genome assembly GCA_947859395.1 of Eupithecia insigniata. Taxonomy (NCBI): domain Eukaryota; kingdom Metazoa; phylum Arthropoda; class Insecta; order Lepidoptera; family Geometridae; genus Eupithecia; species Eupithecia insigniata. The sequence continues at coordinate 6,797,215 of OX401995.1, read as the reverse complement.
AAAAAACCTATATTACTACTTAACCGCTGAAAAAACCTCTCGAATTGAAACTAGACCCTTTATTTCCCTATGCAGCGTCGGGCGGTTTCACTAAAAAAAACCTTATCTACGTGACGATAGCGTCTGCATTTAAAAAATAAAACACGTAAATACAAAACAGTTGACAAACATAATGCTATCGCTAAGTCTTACCAGGTGCCGGTGTGGCTGCAATGCTGGCCCTCGCTGCTGCCTGCGATAGCAGTGTGTCTGTGCTCTGGTGCTGGACTCCAGCTGTGACTGTCTGTGCGGCCAGCGACTTGCGAGGATCCTCCCATGTCGTCGTCTTTGTTATGTGACTGGAAAGAAGAAAACAATTGGTTAGGAAGAAAAAAACATTTAATGGGCAGAGATCAACACATGGATAAAAGGGACCATATCGAACTGAAACAAGCGTGCTTGAAAATTTACTTTGATAAGGGTTCGGGCAACTTCGCAATATCTTCTCTTCCAGATACCGCGGAGCCTCAAGACGAAAGTCTTTAACCTATGCGTGACTAGCGATGACTACGGATCCGAGATGTGGTCGCTGACTATAGGTCTTGTACATAAGCTCTAATTCACCCAGCGAGCTATGGACAGAGCTATCTCAGAGTTTATCTACGTGATAGACTCTGGAATACGGAAATCCGTAGAAGAACCAAAGTAACCGACATAGCTCTCAGAATTAGCAGGCTGAAGTGGCGATGGGCAGGTCATATAGCTCATAGAACCAATAACCGTTGGGGAGTAAAGGTTCTCGAGTGGCGACCGCGATGCAATGCGAAGCAGAGTGTGCGAAGATCTCCCACTCGATGGACCGACGGCATTGTAGTGGTCTCAGGGAGTCGATGGATGGAGGCAGCTCAGAACCGCTATTCGGGTTGTCGTTTGGGGGAGGCCTATATTCAGCAATGGACGTATACGGGCTGATGATGATGAAGGGTTCATGATTCCATATTGACATCGCGCGTTTTGGGCCAGAAATCTGACGTGATGAGGTATGTAGGTATTTTGATAAGGTCTATTCTGATAGCGAACAAGAAACGATAGCGTGTCACAAAGCCGTCCAGCTCTGCATGAATGTTGGAAGACAGACCTGAGGTGATCATGGAACTCAACGCTGTTAACCAAATTAATAATATGTGCAAGGCGCAACTGAAAATACTTAATTACGTTTACATACAGACAATGAATAACAATGTTTTTGATGTAGTCAACTGACACCACAATGAATGACATATTAGAAGATATTATCACATAACATAATGTATATAGTTTATGACTAAGTATTTTGTCGAAGCACCAACATATACGCCATATATGACATAGGTATACCAACATATATGACAGTAAACCATAATGCATCTAGCTAATATACATAAGTAAGTAGGTATAGTATACCTAGAGTTCTTTATAAACAACTTCCTTCAACCGATCGGTTCAAATGTTGCTTCCGGCATTTCCGGATGATGAAGGGCACCAACTTTTCCAACCAAAGGTCGGTTACTAAGTTTCGACATCAAAATATAATGCAGCTATAATGAAACTCAAATCATTACAATTCAGGAGATGATTACCCCGCAAATAAATCTTAATTGGATGTAAAGGTTAAAGATTGTTGCTATTTTGGAGGCTTCGTTAACCTTTTCAAAAGCAGTAATGTGTCTTAGACTAGGGACTACATTGTTAAAGTTACGATAGAATAGTTTACTCGTCCCTGATTAGGTACGATTGAACGTTTTCATAAATGACAAAGGGGATGATAAAGCGGCACTATTATTAGTCTTCGCCCACGTAAACTGTAGTTTGTGAGTAGTATACGTACGTACAGTCAGTAATGTTATATACGTACTTGTGTATATATGTATACAAATGTAGAAGTTACAAACTTCAACAAACTAACCTAACCTTGGTAGGAAACCTGGGCAGGACATCTTGCACGGAGGTTCCTACTATAGTATAGTATTATAAAATCTATGACGGAGGCAAGAACGCATCTCATAGGTGGAGTAAAGCTCTAACTGAATGGTGTCCAAGAACTGGATTCAGAAGCGTCGGACGTCCAGCGGCGAGATGGGCGAACGATATCACTAACATCGTGGGGCGAACCTGGATGAAATTGACGCAGGACCGTGTGGGGAGTAGCACAAGAGTCTAGAGGCCTATACCCAGCAGTGGGTGAAGTCGGGTTACGGATGATTGATGACATACCTTACCTACCTAGGCGTAATAGCCCAGCTACACGTTCAAACATTTGTACAATCATGCATGCACAAACACTGTTTGCGCAAGCAAGATGGAGCGTGTGACCGCGTTCATCTTGCTTGCGCAAACTGGTTTGTGCAATCATGCATGCACAAATCTTTGAGCGTGTAGCCGGGCTATAACACTGGAAATCTGAAATAACGTATTTTTTGTAAAGATTTTATCCGACTTGACCTACCTACAGTTATTTATAATACCTACAGTTTAGTAATTCCAGAGATCACAAATTATCAACTAACTTACTAACTCTACCTCTTTATAAATAAGTAGGTAAAGTTATTATTTGTTTGAAGTGGTAGCTTTCCTATTAAGTACCAATCCTAAGTTTTTAATTGCTGTCGGCTCTACCGGAGCGACTCTACGTAAAAGTTTTCGCCCGCGTCCACGTCGTTGATTCTTTCCACTTAGCGGTCAATGTGACCAATTTGTAGACAAACCGGATGCACCGTGTGTGACCCAATGAAGCCGCCTTCCATGATGAATTACTCTTTCACCATACTAACTACTTAGTAATCTGCGCTTTTACTTTCTTCACTGAAAGTAGCCAGCCACCGCGGCACTTACAAAATCATTTTATTTCTTCAACGCAACCACACAATTTAAGCACAAGTTATAATCAATAAAGTGTGTTTTTAATATATGTGGCAATACAATGAATCCTCATGACCTAGTAACGTCATTGCCTTATTATTACTATCAGGTATCTATTCAAGGAAAATTAACGAGGGATTTCCGCAATAGGTACCTAAATAACGCTATTTTATCTCACCTCCCCATTGATACATATAATTGATAGCAATGCGATATTATCTCCATTACAGTGATTATGAAGTCTCTCTCTCTATTAATTTATCATAAAGCAACGTTTCAGTACGTTGACACACTGTCGTGGTCAAATAGGTAAATAAACGCGGTTAATACCCGTTAGGTATATTGTACCTATAATTCTGTGTTCAGATCGCGTTCCGTTCCAGCTTGAAAAAGCAAAACGAAGTGTTCTTGGCAATGATTAGGGCACTGTGACAAATCGATGAAAATGTCTTTGAACTTGACCGTAGTTACGTTGTTATCAGCTGTTGCCGATACGGCACCTGCGCCAAATGCACCTGCATAGCTTCATGTTTTTTTTTATGAGCGAATATCAACAGGTCAGTTTTCTCATGTGCAACCCAGCATTTAAACTTGATATTTCTTGATAAAAATATCCTATTTTGAATTAGGTAGGAAGACATCTGAGACCAACTTTTTCAATGATTAAGCAGGAGTTAGCGTTTCGACCTTTAAGAACATAAATACAAAAACATTTATTTCAAAAAAAATGTTTAACAATGTTGTTGGCACACTGTCTCTTGTGGTACCTAGCTGCAATGTAGCACAGCCGAATTAGCGCACAAAAGGGGGGCCGACAGGAAAAAAAAATCAGTAGAAACCGCGTAAAATTGAAGATAGTTAAACGAGTTGTACAGTAAACAATAACCAAATTCAGACACTGGATACTGCAAGCCGGAACTTTGGCCTACAAATGAACAAAGACAAAACATATATCTTGAGCAATAGTTTAAAGAAACCTATACACATACAGGAACATACAATAAAATATGTAGATGATTATGTTTACCTCGGTCAAAACATTTCTTTCGGTAACCAAACATTCACAGAAGTAGAAAGAAGAATTAAATTAGCCTGGAACAAGTATTGGTCACACAAAAAGATATTTAAAGCTAAAATTCCAATGAAAATCAAGAAAACAGCTATGGAAATGTCTGTCCTACCCACTCTACTATATGGCTGTCAGAACTGGGCTCTATCAAAAAAGGTAATCGCTAAAATACAGGTCTTTCAAAGACCAACAGATAGGAGCATGCTAAATGTAAGGCTAAAAGACCGCATCAAATATTCAGACCTGAGGAAGAGAACCCAAATAGCCGACGCAGCAATACTAGCCTGTCAAATGAAATGGAGATGGGCGGGCCACGTGGCACGGATAACTGATGGGAGATGGACAGAGCGCATCCTACATTGGTACCCGCGCGACGCCGACGCCAGTCGCGCGCGCGGGCGCCCCCGCCCCACGACACGCTGCAGACAGGACTCTGTGGAGATGGATGGAGGAGGCCTTCACCCGAAGATGGGTGCCCAATTCAATGGACAATAATAATGCATGACATACCTAGTGAATTTATTAAAATAGATTGTAAAAATATTATTCAAAGATGCATGAGAATACATAGAAAATACATTTCGAACATAAATGTATTATTTAATTTAATGTTACTATTTAATTTATACCACAATTTAATCCATAATAAAATGTTCATTTAAATAAAATTATGATAAATTAGAATACTAAACGGTAAGTTAAATTGTACGTCCATAGAATACCGAAATGTTATTTTTAAGACTGTTTTGGAAATAAATGGCTTAACTTACAGTAAACAAAAATTCACCACCTCTTTTCGAATAAGTAAATCCGAAAATATCGATCCCAGAAAATTTATATTTATAGTATATATTAAATTTAAACTACTTTTGTTAAAACTATGTTTGTGTTAGTGCTGTGTAAAATTGAAAATAAAAGAGTAAATGACTCTGTTATTTTAAAACAAAAAATCACCCTTTAATTCAAGATGGCGGATAACACAACGGATCTTGTACTCCGAGAATCAAAATTTAGACTGTCAGTGACATCCCCCAACGAATTCCGAAGGTAAATTTCTACCGTGTCAAATCCTAATTCGACTAGGCTAATGTAGCTGTGTTATATATAGGCGAACAACTTCTTCCCAAAAGTGTTGACATTTGGTTGACATATTAACAAATGGTCAAAATCGAACTTTAACGAGCGCAAGCGTTGTTCACTTTATCAGCATTGTGCATGCCTCTAGTTCTAATTCGTTAGCATTTCTGCAATTGGCTACATAATGAACATTTGCCGATAAGCTTTGGCCACACAAGATGACATCTGAAACGTTTGAACTCCGGCATACAGGTGTACCTTCATAAATAGTGTGAGTAATATAGGAAGCTTACCATGGCTACATGTACTTAAGTAGGTACATTCGTTATTTTGTACACATCTTGTGCAGATTCAGTGCTGTGAATCATGTTTTCTATTCATGAAACTAAAATACGTGAATACAATATGGAGTTTTATATTTATCTACCTTGCTCAGAGACGTTGTATATTGTAGGTGTGTTAAGGAACCTAAATAGATAAGGTATAGGTATATTCTTCTTAGTCGCTATACTCTTGACACAGTGGTCGTGGTCGTCATATCATGGAGGGAGGGAGGCTGCACAATCCAGCGCCATTCTTTCCGCACCGCTGCTTTCCTGGTGCATTCATATAGGGATCCGTTTAGCGCAGCTTTAATTTGTTCCGTCCGGCGCATAAGGGATCTAGGTACCCTATAAAGTTACCTTTTTTTATACTACCAGTGTGTCAAAAAAGCATACGGCCCGCCCGCCTCATGGAGAGCGGTTACCGCAGCCTATGGACGACGCCAGCAACATCGACGTCGTCTACCTAAATATAAACCATAATCTATCTAGATTCTTAAGGTTCTAATTCTAACCGGTTAAAGGTCCTTCAACTAACATTGATTTTTACTCAAAATAAAACCCTTTCTCAGAAATTCACTATGTAGGTAAGGTACGAATACGCTACCCTTTTATAGGTACTCTACCAAAGTACCGACAAGGACTCTTATCTGCGTGAACGAATCCAACTACATATGACGTAATAATTTCATGACTGGATCATTCCACAATCACGCCACAGAAGTGGGCACTTCACTTAGTAAATCAGCAGTTGGGTGAGGGGGAAGGAGGGGCGAAAACGGAAAGGTATGTAATTACACCGCAGGCTGATGTCTCGGTTTGCATAACACCGACCCGAGTATGAGCCGTAGTATTATGCACCGTTTCGCTTTGGCCCTTAGTTCATAATTTTCCCAGCGCTTGTTTGGTACCCATGAATCGTTCTCGGAAGTCTTACTACGAAATTGGCAACGTTGACAAACACCTGGCCAGAGTTAGTCATCCACGGGTACAGTTTATGAAAGAGTTGCAACATCCTATTACTTATCAAGCTGAATTGATTTATCGATAATGAGTTCCGGAGAAATATCAGATAAGGAAACTCCCAAGTCTTCATCATTCAAGTCATGAAAACTAATAAATAAAGCTGAAAAATGATAGGTTTGTTTGAAATCTAGATCGAACTGAACATGAACACTAATTTATACATCAGATAAGTATTTCACATCTTTGAAGATTTGGCAAGTTTGATAGTCTTCAAACAGGTGTCACAGCTGGTTGTGAGCTTACATTAGTTGAAAAACCTGTTTACAATTAAATTAAAATCCAAATCAATAATCTCATTAGGATGGTATGATTTAAGAATTAAATATACATTGGTTGAATTCAAATGGCACCAGATGACAAGGAGCAAGTCTTGAGAAACCAAACCACACGCCATTTCTCTGCGCAAGGCCTACCACTAAGCATTGCCTAATCATTGCCGACTGTACAGCTGTGTTGATGTATTTCGATAACAACAAAAAGGATAATAAGGCCAACAAGATTTAGAGGATGGTTTAGGTGTTATGCAAGATTATTCTATTTTATTATATATCCAAAGGGATTACAATGATTGCATAATTTAAATACTAGAACTAAGAATAAAGCCGCTGTGCCAACAACTCTTATCAGGAAGGCCTTTTACTCCATAGATGATTACATCAATGATGTTAATGCTTGGCCAGATGTCGCTCCGTTCCACACTGACAATAGTATGTAACAAATTAAAGCTTAGCTTTATATAACTATGACATGTATCTAAATCCCAATAAATCTAGATTTAGATAGGCAAAATAAACATGTATTAGACAAATAAGTGATATATAAATGTACTAGTGGTTTCTTTTTCACTTCTTCCACTAGTGGACAAAAAATTTAAGTGAAGAAAAAACAATTACACTTTGTCTCTTTTTTTGATAATAATAACTACATTTATAACTGTTTATAGTATAAAATTTGACTTGTCTTAGTGCTTATTTTGTAAGCCTAAAGAAATAAAGTTATGGATTCTGATTCTGAACTAGGCTACACAAGATTAATTTATCTTTTATAGGGGCAATGTATACGCTTCTATAACAAAACTCCCAAGTGAGTTGCAAAAATTATCAAAAAATTAATTTAAACAAATTATCAAAGTGTTCACTTAATTTCCTTGTTTTACTTATGTAATTTGAATTTTGTCGCGTGTCCAAGAGTTATGTAAGCACTTGATATTTGATTTTGATTATACATAGGTATAGTAAGGGTCTGTGGTTAGGGTACACGTCGTAGATGGAGTAACGTTGCTACATTTCTACACTGTGTGAATCAAGAATCATTTGAACCAGGTTCCTAAATACCTAATTATACCAGCACATAAGTCATGTGATGAACTAATATTCAACATAATTTATTTTGTTTTCGTTATAATTTCACGATTCAGCAGAAGAAAGACTGAAGAAATAAACGCTACAAACCATCGCAAACAAAGTACGGCTCGTAAACAGAAACGCTAGTACAATGACGAATTCACTGAAACGCCTCGTGTTTCAATTAAACGGAAAATAAAGTTGGCAACGCGTCCATCGACGTAGCATAAACATTAAAATAACCATGATGGTGAATATTGGAGCATTTAGATAAACTCATTCACATTTCTATACGTTTTGGGAAGGAGGAATTGAAAGTAAACGTTGATATGTCACACAATTACAAAATAAAAAGTTCTTAATATTTTAAAGGGATGATTGAGGGAAAATATTCTTCATTGATAAAAATATGTTACAATAAATCGTTAGTCATAGTGTAATTCAGACTGAGATGACTAACAATCTTATCCATTGACAAACTCCATTGAGCCGTGCTTCACTGGCATTACGGCCCAGTGCAAAGGGCTTACAGGATACACATCATGCACACTTGCTCAAGTTAATACCTAACTCGATTAGCTAGTTAAATCGGGCACAATCTGCAGGCGGGTATCGTTCCAAAGATGGCGCTCCTCGCCGGAAACGCATCATGTCGGACGCACATCCTCATCTTGTGCATAATTTTCTCGCTTTTACTCTTAAGTCGCTGAAGATCAATCAGTCCCAAAACTTAGAAAATTATGGTTTCATCAGTTTCCGCACGAGACGTCATATCCTCTTTCTCTCGTCTCCTTTCATCATCATCATCAATGTCGCGTAATTTTCCCGCTTTTACTCTTAAGTCGCTGATCATCAATCAGTCCCAAAACTTAGAAAATTATGGTTTCATCAATTTCCACATGAGAGTTCATATCCTCCTTTCTCTCGTCTCCTTTCATCATCATCAATATCGTCTTTCTTGGAACTGTTTGACTAACTTTGATGTAACTTTGTATGTGATTTTTAAACTTTTGAGGTGGCTATATTCACTATGATATGTACCTGAAATAGTGAATATAGCCACAGGAAACATGTAATATAACATATAACCAAAGAAAAGATGTGATATAGCCATAATATAGTACGTATACATACCAACCTCGAAATAAATCACCTTTATTTACACTTTGATTGATTACGTAACTCGGCTGATTGCGCAGTCAGGGTATCAGTGTTATGCTTTAAGGTGTAATTGTAAGGCAGAAAACAAACAAGGTAGGTAGATAAGATGTATTTAGAACAGCTGCAGGCAATATTTATTGCAAGAGCAATGAGAAAACTAGTTTTTACTTTGGTTGAAACAGAAGCTGTTTTGGAATTAGGTAAATTATCACTCAATATTCCACTTTACAGTATCAAAGGCACTGATGCAAGACTTGCATAGAAATCTCCGCGTGTCGATTTAATATTGACATGCAAATAACTTCTTTGTACGCAATGCAATAGATGTGGCAAACAGTAGACAGATCCCGTTAGCGGAGTGCGTCGTTTTGTCAACAAAGAGCGTCTGCGAGGTAAACAGTAAAGCACACAATAGGATGCGCACGCTCACAGTTGACCAGCATAAGTTATACAAACTTATATGCAGAGCGTTAGGTGGATAAGTACTTGTACATACTCATACGCACTGAGTTGATCAACTTCACTCTGTTTATTTTATTTTTCTCCGTCATATGGATGGACCATCTTTTCTAGAACATGCATAGAAAAGTGATAAAACAAGAAGTTCTACCTATAATAAATTGGATCCTATTCCTCATCATCATCATCATCATCAGCCCATACACGTCCACTGCTGGACATAGGCCTCCCCCGTACGACGCCACAAATAGTGGTCCTGAGCCGCCTCCATCTATCGACTCCCTGCGACCGCTACGATGTCGTCGGTCCATCGAGTGGATGGTCTCCCATGTAGGGGGGGATTTGCCATAATCACCACGCTTGGCAGGAGGATTGGTGATCGCAGTGTTGGTGTTTAAAAATACTCAGAAGGAAGCTGCTGCCCTTCCTCTGGTAGGTTCCCTTAGTCGGCTCTTACGACATCCAAGGGTTGAGTTGGAGAGGTCGATATTCGTACGCCGCGACCCCACGGCTTTCGATCACGATCCTATTCCTACATGGCCTAATTTCCTACATCTCAATATACATATGACTGCAAAACATACACACAATCACTTGTAGGTAAGAATTAGAACCAAACGAATTATCAAGTAATAGGTACATTTGTAATGTAATTTAGGTATTAAAATAAACTCATGAATGAAACAAATAGTCATCTGTGTAATTGAATTGATTAACAAAGGCGTAGATAAGGAAGTTCAAAGAGGTTCTAACGATAGATCATTATCTATATATGTATTTTTTTTATTGTACTAGTACAGAAATTTTATTGACAAAGAAAATAACAATCAAATAATAAAAAACAAATTAAACTAGAATTTATAATTGAAACAATTGAGCTAACTGTAGACTGTTTCAAACAATCTACAGGTAGCTCAAATGGTCCAAATCAATACAGAAATTAGATAGATAGATAGAAAACTCTTTATTGTACCACACAACACAAAATACATAGAGAAGGAAAAGTTGACAACAATGAAGTACAAAGGGCGGCCTTATCGCTTTGAGCGATCTCTTCCAGGCAACCTTGGGATGGACTGGACATAAAAGAACAATAAAGACGGTGGCGTTAAGAGTTACTTATAAGAAATAAAAACAATAATAGTTACACTACGTACTATAATACCTACTTATCATAAACTTACATAAACATAAAAATAAGGTTATTCTAATTGTTACACGGATAATAAATAATGTTGATGAAGCAGTTTTTTACAGATAGGGAGAGATTTTGCACGTCTGATATCCAGGGGAAGAAATTTATTCTAATTACACTAGTTACACAGGTTACATTATAATTTGATTCAAAATGATATGTATTAAAATATGTATTAAAATGTGGTAAGAAGTAAAAAATAGAATTTGTTTTATTCGTAGCTTAATTCATACCAGTATGTGTTAAATTCTAACAGCAACAGTAGGGAGTATTATTGTAGATAACTGAACCAAACCAATTCTGGGCGTGACTCATTCATTCACATGAATTGGAGGTAGGTAGATACTTAGATAGTACCTACCGTACACTTACGTGTTACAAACTAGAAAATGTATTTATTTTGTAAAATATTTCGGTCGAGGTACCTACTTAATATCTTAGATAAGTACCTAAATAGATACCTAATGATTGTTTGCGCATAAACAAACGGGGCAATAGAAACCTATCAGACTACGAAAGTATGATCTCTTACAATTAGCGTGGAATTCTAGTCGGGTATAAAGAGTTTGTCCTTGAAGGGCATTTCTGATGAAAGGTCGTTCAAATTAAATTCAAACCAATAACAAATTTTCAATTTCTTCATTGAGAGTTGAATTGATTTCTTAATTGAATTGATGTAGGTGCTTCACTGAACTTCTGCGGCTTTCTACGAGATAGATCCACGGTTCCACGCGATGGATCCGTAGGTTTTTCATCGAGAGCAACATGGCGGAGACGGCATTCTAAATTTGAATCTCGGACGAGTCGGCGCTCGCGTACGTAAATAAACGCACACACGAATAATCAGTAACACTATACAAGTTTGAGCAACGTGCAACTACTACATACATCACACAAATGAACAGTCTACAACAGTTAGCTTGGCTGTATTTTACGTTTCCAAGATTTATCCTTGTGTTATTTTGCAAAATTATAATCTGTATTCAAGACTTTCAAGATTCTAGCGGTAGCAACATTTTCCCTGGAGCTCATAGAGTACTCTATGAGCTCCAGGGAAAATGTTGCTACTATAATAAACTCACACTAACAGAGAAGTGGACGAAAACGCACTAATGACGCATCGACTTCCGGCCGTTGATTTTATTATAAGATCTACGTTTAGTTCGGAGCTGATATTTATGATGTGTCCGACCTATCTTTTCTCAAACAGACATCGTGAAAAACTTTTTCAGATCTTTAACTGTTTAAGAAGATTTTATAAAATATGTTAGGAAAGAATAGCCATCGACACTGTAAGAGTGCGGGTAGGTACCATTTTTTTTATCTTTGTAGCCTACATACACCATTAGGTAGGTATGTAATAATAACCCGAAACGATTAAAGCACTAAAGTTATTATAGCGTTTAGATGAAGAAACCTTAGTCAAACATGGAAGGACAGAGTAGAAGGATTAACGACGCCTCCGCCATCAATAACACATTTTGGTTGTGAAGCGTACAATCGTAGGCATCGTAGCGTTTCTTGTCGTCGACGACGACGGCAGAAACTGGCTTGGCGCCGTCGTTTGCGCTTTCAACAAGTCAAGTACCTAACCTACTCAAGTATCTAGGTACTTCTTAAGTTCCTCCTTGTAGTTGTTAGTCATTGATTGCTTAGCTTAGATATGCATATTAATTGATTGTCTTGAAAAAAAAAAACTAAAAACCGACTTCCAATCCAAGTCCAATTAAGTTTTGTAGGATATATACTAATCTCTCGAGATTTAAACTTTTAAGAGATCACGGGATCGTTTTCTATACAACAGAGGAAGAATTTTCAGTCGATAATTTGACGGATAAATCGACAAACATACTCGTACATAAATAAAATACATACAGCCAAACAAAGAAGCTCGTTTTTCGAAGTCGGTTAAAGTAAAAACTAAGAACATTATGTAGAAAATAATCATTTCTGTAGCAAACCATGCAATGCTTGAAACGAATCGACTGGGTTGATAAGGTGAACCTTGATGTCATCATTTCAGAAGAGGCCTTTACTTACAGCTCTTTAGTGAACAAAGATATTCTTGTTGTTTTATCGGATTAACATAAGAGAAGGCATTAAACTGTAAGTATTAATAATTGTGACTTATCTGTATAAAAATCAACGCATTAATCAGACTTATTCGTCCATCGTGTCATTAACTTGCCTTTAGAGATCCTTAATATCCATGTTTATGTCTTTTTGTTTAGCTTCTCCTTTAGCAAATATCTATTGTATAGTAGATTAAATAAATTATAGATTTAGAACTGGGACAGATAACATCGCCGTATGATTTCCTCGATAGTAGGTAAACGATGGCCGATTTTAGAAAAAACGTTGCGATACCTGTTTATCTTCGTGCAAGACGGTACTTTAGTTTTGGTGTGACTGTGGTGACTGCTGCTGATTAAAGACATTACGCACCTATCACAACGCAGCAAGCATACAGCAACGCACGCGGCGAGGTGTTGTAGGTGACCAGTTGGCCTTGTCGATCAACGGTCTGCCTCTCGCTGCCAGAGGTTAACAAAGTTTTTTTTATCTATGTTTAGAAAGTAAGTCGATGGTAAGATATATTTGCAACAGCAGCGATTTAATAAGCAATTAGGTACTTAACTGATTCTTTACACAGAATGTTAAGTTAAATCGTACAAAGGTACCTAGAAACGTCCGCAATCTAAGAATTCTTTTTTAAAGAGTAAATTATGATGACAATCTACTAAACAAATGATCAGAGCCAATAAAGAAGCTTCCTGGGTCCTATAAGATGCTACCAACTGGCGATATTGTCTATGACGTAATCTTGACTGTGAAGTCACAAGTCTTGGGATTATTGTGGAGGTGATTACAACACAGAAAACAGACGGAACATTAGGGTTTTACAGGGTATGAATGGATCTATTTCTACTTTAGATTATTTGTAGAACTTCCTTGTTGAACAACAATATCAACATACAAAGGTACCTAGTTAATATAATTAAAAATAAGATAAACATTTTACCTCTGATGCAGCTAGTGTGAGTATTTAAGTCCGACTGACTCACTGAAGTCATGTGGCACTACCAGTCACATAACAGGTACATAAACAAGAATCACGAGTCTATAATTAGGATAGAAGTTAATCAGCGAAAAAGGCCGGGCAAGTAGCATATATCGGGTCCGGCCGGCGCCAAAGGAAACGAATCTGGCACAAGTAAATTCACTGTGCAGTTCCGACCAGCAAGTACATATACTTACTGTACTGTGCGTCGCTCATTCATATCATTATGGCCAGCCAGCCAGGTCGCCAGAAACCGCTCTATGGATGGGCACACAGGAAGCCAGTAGTTTGATCCTCACTCGTTGAATGGCTCGTCGCAACGGAACTAAAACTGGGCAGGAACTAAACAGTTAAATTGTTATCATTTTAGTTACGGAAGTTAATTATGTCATGTCACCTTTACGTGGCTTGGTTTCCTAATATTTTTGTGTCTTCATGCAATTTTCCCTGTTTCTACTATGAAATGAACATAAGCTAAGTCTTTGGAAGTTGCATTCGCTGCTATAAAATTGTGTAAAGCTCCATTAAGAACCTTCCTTCGGATACAAGATTGGTCTCGGGCAGCTCGGTGCACTGCACCGGGCTGCGGCCGTGGACTTCGGACTCGGGAGTGTTTGTATATGCATCTTGCTCTCTCTTAGGCATCACACCAGATTATCTTGCTTCCTCTTGTGTCCCCCGCGCGTAATATTTAGTTTTCTTTGCCCGCACTATCATTGTCATGACTTCATCACATCACTCGATTCGATTGCATGTGATTGAAGTTGCCGGCTTGTCGGTTCTCATAGTATTCTTGGGTAACAAATCAAAACAGGAAAAAAGCTGGTATGATTCACATTTTTGATTCACAGCTTGAAATTAACTTTCTCAGTTTATTGTAGGTACCTACGGTATATTTCTGAGGATAATCATGAGATGAATGATTTTTGTGTGGCTCGCTTGAGTGACTCAAAGTTTAATTAAAAGTTCTGCTACTATAAGGTGAATCTTCTTAATTGTTCACTTTGCTTAAATTTTCAGTTTTATTGCAAAGGATTAAGAGATATATGTATGTTGGTAGAAACAGATAGAAATCATACTGAAAATAAAATTTGATAGGTCGAGTAGGTTACCTACATAATGTAGGCATTATCAGGAAGAGGAAGCAAGCAAACAAGCTCAACCGGTTATAATATAACTGAGCTGACCTGTTATTCTGCAACCACCAACAATCATTGTAAAGTTTATAGAAAAAATTACCGATCTAGTTTATATGAAAGAAAGCTACAATTTACAAAACAAACGGAAGTAGGTAGCCCATTGTAGAAAGGACAATTAGTAAAGGACTGGTAATGCCGATACCTACTTCGTAGTAATTTGCAAATTTTGCCAAGGTTTGGTCGGCATTCGGCACGCACGATCCGAGACACAATAAATGATCATTTCCCACACGCAAACAGCTGGAATAGGTGTAAGGTTTATCGGCAGCCTCGGGCGGGTGGCTTGTATACCTGACTACTAAATGACTTCGCGGTCCTTGAACTCTCCTTGCCGCAGACCACAACTCAACTGCACACGACAAAGTCCTGATACAAGTATACAATACCTACAACAACAGGATAATAGCACATCGCTTTACCTGCGGCAGAAACTCTTTAAAATAATACAAAACTTTAACATTATTCAAAATAACTTGGCACGTTCAATAGGTCACCAAATGCCACAAGTTTTTGAATGTCAAACAACCCACCTGCATAATAATTATGTCGCATTAGTCTTCGGCTGTGAAGATAAGTTGAATGGGGTTTACCTTGTTTTGGAGATGGCACCAACAGTTACTGAAATTAACAAGTTTTACTAGATCAAAGAAATAACTAAAAATCATTATGTAGACCTTGCAGACTAGTGCCAGATTTTTAAGGACATAGTGTTTAAGATACACATGTAAGCCGAGAGCTTAAAAATCTCCCCGGAAGCTGGCTGACTGTGTAGAATCGACCACCCAACTGCCGACTAAATCTTGTATCGTAGTTGTGATTTGTAACTAAATTAAATTATTTAGGACAATCGCAACATTTGCAACACCACCGCCTGCCAAAGGCGCTGCGTTGTGAAATATCAAAGTGGGAAGGGAACCCGTATACTCTGCATCAAGATGCAAAATGTCACTAATAAGAAACATTGAGAAGTGATTTACATAACATTCAATTTCGACCCAGTTACGATTGTTGAGAAATTCAAGGTTGAACAGTGCAGCAGCGAAACAATACATTGACAACCCCCTCGAGGTGCCATGACCTTTCTTTCCCACGATTCTAAAGAGCAATCAAATCGAATCACTTGACAAGGACCTTATACAGCAGGTACCTGCTTGGAAAAAGATTGAGTCACAATAACTAATACGCTATAATAATTTTGTTCCAACTGAAGGCGATTTGTAGGTTTGTAAAGAAAAATTTACTCTGAAATTCAGAAAAAAACTTTCTGAATTTCAGAGTAAATTTTTACTACACTAGTAGACTATTTTTTTTTAATTCTTCTATTTTCACATTACAGCACGAACACTTGACGAAGGTACTACCACACAGACATCGCAACATATATATTTTATACAAGTTTTAATCCTGCCGTTTAAAGCACAAACCAAAAGAGGCTTAATTTAAGATTGTTGAATGATCGGCGCCGGCCGTTTCCACGAATCGCGGCGAAGGACTCAAAGGCAGGGGCGGAACAGAAAAAAAAATCAATTCCTTTGTTACCAGCATCTCAGGTGTATAAGAAAATAAAAAGATTTGAAGCTGGGCAGGAAGTAGAGTGTTCGAGTGTGTCAAATGTGTCCATAAAATTACCGATCTGTTTTACGCAGCTAAAATGTCTTTGTCCAGTCCTTATCGAAATTTGTAATAAGATTCCAGGTTCAGAACTTATAATGTCTACTTCTGTGTATGGCGTTTGTGTAATATAATATTTGAATATATATATGTTAATGTAGGTAAGTCCAGAAAAACTGCACATTTGCGTTACACTTAGAAATCTTAGGATAAGTCAGATATCAAAGTATGAAATAAAAACATTTGATATGATGACTGCATAAAAATCGATACAGCCAGACGATGCTGCAGCCGAGCGAGGCCAGGGAGATTATACGGGTAGGTGAGGGACGAGCGGGGGGAGGAAGGCTCTGGAGCGATTCCGAGAAGTCGAGGCGCACCGCAGCCTCCAAGGCTAACCGCGGTAACATCACAGGACACGGGCTCGTTAACTTCGCCGTGAGGTAAAAACGAACGAACGACCAGCGTGCATCGGCCGCTACTTAAAACCGAACCCAATTAAAATTCAATCCTTTTTTCTCTGCTTTTGATTTGATTTGATTCTTATACTCCACTCGTTCTTCAAACATGCTTGCACCTACTTAACTATTATGTTACACTAGTTTCTGCTCGCGGTTTCGACGGCGTTGTAAGTTTGAACGTTATTTCTCTCCTATGAGAACTGATTTCAGAAATAAAAAGGAACTTATGTTTTTTCCAGGCGTAGAAGGTAGGTACCTATGCAAAATTGCAACCCGATCTGTTCAGTACTTTTGGCATGAAGAGATAACAATCATTCAAACTTTCGGATTTATAATATCAGTTAGTGTGATGGTAAGCTGTGAGGAACATTATCTTAAGAGTCGTTAGAGTTAAGTAAGGTAGATAAAATTACAATGAGTTTTAGACGCTGAATGAATATGTGACTTAATTAATACATATAAGAATCAAAACCTATATATAAGAGACGAGCCCGAGCGAATCAATAAAACATCCTGGTAGAATAGCAAATTTAGTATACAAAGACGGTCCATAAACTGAAAATTGCGGTTTTTGAGCCATCAATGTAGACAATAACAAGACCGGTAACGGAAAGCCGAGTGAGGGAGGATATACAGTGGCGTCGTTGTGCCGCCTTCGGCATGCCGAAATAACCGCACGCGTACCGGAGTGTTCAATGGATAGGGCGCGGGAGTGCGGGGGCGGGCGTCGCGGCGCTCGCGCCAAAATTAGACGTAAACACGACGGGCACGAGGCGCCGCCGACCGATGAGACGCTTAGCTTACACAGTAAACTGCAGCCCTTTATCCTTACCTACCGAACGAACGATAACTTTCAATAATGTTAGTAGCAGATAATTGTGAAATGCAAGAGTAATGAGACTAATAGTCACCCAAAGGACAAAGAAACTGGAATAAGATCGATCAGTGGACCACCAAGAGATTTAATTGCTATCAAAGAAACTTTTATGTATATGAGATATACGCCTCACTGTTTGCTTTACATGGAAAATATGCGGCCTATTCATTCAAAAACCACGGAACGGCATGTGTCAACTTATCAGTATTCAATAAAGGCGCTTACGGTAGCAAACAAATGGCGACCAACGGCCAGTCAGCTAACATCGCCGTGCCTTGCTGTGACATCGCATGAGTAATCGCAGGAGCGCAACAACCCATCAACAAAGGGGAATTGAAGACATTGACATGACTTCCATTTGTTATTTGAACGGACTGTCGCATCATTAATTCATTATGATTTATGTATGGTCAAAATATATGTATAAAGTATCTTAAGATAAATGATACCTATTATGTTTTTCCAATAGATAGGTACTTACAGCTATTGGCCACATACACACTTTTCGAAACGGATCTAGCAAAACGGATTTAAGTGCAAAAAATGATAATACATATCATTAAAAAAAAAATACATAGATAAAAATACCGACGGCCAATTCACACATCAATTATTCTAGCCCCCAAGCTAAGCAGAGCTTGTGTTATTTATGGATACAAGATAACTGATAGAAAATTCATTACATAGATTTTTGATAATTTGAATATTGGAAAACTGCAAGCTCGCGTTTAGCGGGCAAATACATTTAAATATGTATTCAAGAGGTGGGGACACTTTTGGCCTTTTTTCTTAGGCATGACGTCGGCCCTAAGGCGCTTGTCAATGTACACACTTGACCCCTTTTGATCTTACAATTAAGCTGGTGATGGCTGCCCGCTCAATAGTCATCATACCCTGCGTTAGAGAACTGTGTTATAAAATAATCAAGTTTTATTTATATGAAATCACAGAGCGAAACAAAAAAATCTGCAAATGTAATTAAATTTCTGAATGGTAAAAAAATAAAGATCTGAAGGTAATGAAAATCTTCCACTCTGAGGCGTGAAGGTTCGTCTGGGGTGGTCTAACGACCTGAATAACTCTCTCTATGCAGCAACGCCCCAGGCAGTCAGTTTTATTGTCCGTGGCAAGTATTATTGGAAACACATTAATACCGATGACACAAGCGATGAGAGCCAACTGTGTCCACAAGACTTGATAATAGAGCGCTGCATGGACAAAGATCTGCCCTTGAAAGCACCGAGGTGTACACAGGCCGTATGTATGTAGATATAGATCAAACATCGTTTGGATGCACTTGTTTCATTTAAACATGAATTTTACGTAGGTAGTTAAAATGCAAGATTGAGAATATAACAGACTTGAAAAGTAGGGAAAGTTGGCTGGATTACAAAGTGCCGTAGAAAAAGATTTATTTTCCTAAGACTTGATTTTGTATACATAATGCGAAATTTGTGAAAATGATTTTGTGGACTAAGAGAATCCGAATTCCGAATATAAGTAACGAGCACCAACAACCTAAGTTACCGATTTCTTAGCACTCCCCGCTGTTCTCAGTTTCTGATTGGTGCCGATAAAAGACGCTGTCTAGAGCCAACATCCAGTAATCAGAGCGTGGAAACTGAGTAAGTAACTTGCTATTATGCCACACGACACGACACACGAACGGAGTTCCTTATAAGCAGCGGAATAAGGTTGACTTCCCGATAAATAAATACCATGAGCCACCTGTGCCTGTTGAAAATGGTATTTATTATGTACCTATGAACTAGACTTTTAGTAGCCTAAAACCAAGCAGAGTTTGCATTTAATGTAATTTTTTTTTTGTGAAAAATCATTGCGTCATTAAAATAATTGTAAACTCTTATAATTATTTCGTAAGATTCAAAGATATTTATAGCGTCAAACATGGTATAGAGGTGGTATAAGTCTAAATAATACACTCATGTCTCACTATATTCTAGCATGCAATAATTTTAACTAACTAGGTCCCTATCTTGTATTTAAAAATCATTTATATCATGAAAAAATCCTGTCAAGACATTGCATAGTTTACGGAATATATGAAATATTGTAGATATCGTTAAATAGCTTTATTTTAATTACAAAGCAGGAGAAAGTAGATTTATTAACGGCATCATAGTTTGTTCTAAAATTGTACTCTCCTCAGTTGAGTTCCGTTAGGTAGAGCTACCTGTCGCCTTCGTTGGCCGCGACGACCGACTTCTAGGAAGGCGATAGTGACCTGTATTTTAATGTTATCGCAATGAACACTGCGATAAGTCGACTTGTTGTGAATGTGACCACTCCATCACGCTTTTCTTAGTAGTCATCAATGGCCGTTCGGTAATATTTAGTTAGTCATTTCTATTTTTATATAGTTTTTTTTTAAATTAAAGCCTACGGTTCATTCGTGTGGTTATCATTATAATGAATAATATAATAAAAAAATACTATCGACGAAAGAATCGACAGTGAAGAAATAATGATTTAATATTATAATCAGTCCATAAATATCGATATTCAATATTTATAAGTTTTTAAAGAAAACACCCATCGTTACTTTTTCCATAACGTGTTCTCATATTCCGTAAGGTCCTACTTGAATAAACCAATTTGGTTTATTAAAATAAACGAAAGATTTGACGAAGGTAAAAAGTTGAATGACCTCTTCCCCAGGTTCAAGTTTTATATTTCGTATGATGATTTTCCTTTAGTATTCAACGCAAGATGCTTTTCTTATTAAGATTCATAGGATGACACTTAAAAGGAAATATTGTTCGAAGTGGGTTTAGCAGAACCTTTTGTACCAATGCGCATAAAGGCTTACAGTTAGTTAGTCTGAAATGTTTTTGTTTTGTCAATATAAACAAGTAAAACAAGGGACCTTCAACAACACCACATAATGCTAGCGGATTTGGTCATATACGTCACACATTGTTCCATACACATTCAAAAGAATAAACACATATAGAAGACCGATGAACTAACTAAATTATATATTTACAAGATTAAAGTAGAGATTGGTGCAATTCAAATGAACAGAGACATGAGAATGATTGTAATTTAGGATTTTTGGAACAAATAGAAGTCTAAGAAGGTAACGCAGTTTCACGTTGCGTCTGATAGCGCCGCATTGGGCGTCCGCCAAGGCAATTTGCATCGATACCCGTTTCGGAACATCGCCAAGTCTAGCCGAACAAAACCACAGAGAAATTACCCTCCATTCCAATAATAATTAAAGCAAACATTTCGCAGTTGAGACATACGCCGACGGACGTTATGGAGCTTATAAAGCATTGGCCCCAGCATGCAATTAAGAAACGACGAGCACGTCTATTTACCGACACGGAAGAGACGCAACGCTTGCAATGGACCATTGCGGTATGCTTCTGCAGTCGGCGGCGACTCGAGAGAAGAGCCAAGCGGCTGCGCCCGGCTAAATTAATACCTTTGATATTCGAAATATCAATATTTTAAAGGAGCTTATGAAGTGCGTCGTTGCAGATGTAACATGCAGGCCTTCCGCGTTGGCAATCCTGACGAGCGCTAACGAACCGAGTTATATGTTAAACATATAAATCTTTATGAACTGCCTATTTATCAGGCCCGCAACTTTGTTAGTCACTAATAATAGTGACGTCCAAATGTCCTATGTTGTTTTGTTTACGAAATGTAGGTACCTTATCGATCTATTTAGGATCTGATAAGTGATAATAAATCTATTCAATACTTACCACAGTTTACTCTAACATTACTATCTGAGTGTGGGTAAGTTATTAGGTCGTATTTAGACATTTTTGCACATAGATGTCAGACAGAGCACATGTTATAAGAAATAGCCTTTGCGCAAACGTAATACTAATGTTCTGCCGCAGCCATACGTTTCGATTACTTTTACGCAACTCGCATCAACATTGCCAAAAATATCTTCAAATAAATTGATTGTATTTGTATTATACCTGCATGGTTTTACAATTGGATTTACGATAAAACCACTCACAATCTCCAATACACCGTCTATTTGCGCAACTAAAACCATATGCGACAATAATGGCTTTGGCGCCAGTATACTTACGTTACGTACAAATAACTAATAAACTACAATTACCGATTTATCGATACAGTAAATTATTTTGATACCAATCCATCGGCCTGTTTCAAGCGTTGTTGGCGCCAGCGAATGCTCAAACTGTAGACGAGTTCTGAAATGTTAGATCTTACTAAACGTAATCTACCTAGTTATCCAAACACTCTAAGTGGTACCTGCACTGGGCCAACAAAAGAACTTAGTCAATATTTCGTATTTAAAACCCTCGTAATTAAAAACTCGAATTAATACATGTTGTTTGTTGTCTTATAATAGAAAACAGTTCCAAACATGGATCCGGCTAGGGCACTGGAATATTAAGTTTATTAGGTACTTAACTACGATGCTAACAAAAGTGTACCTACCTATACCTAAAGTCAAACGTACTAAAAGCTTAAACCTAATACGATACGTCTTAAAAACAAATTAACAATTCTATATATGTACTATATAATATAGGTACCTATTCTAAGTACCTTACCTACCTAATACCGTGAGCTATCCTTCCCTAATTTGGTCATGGGCAAAAAAGGGGACGCACCTTACCTGACAATAACACTTGCTCAAATGCACCGGATCCGAGGTCCTGTGAATCATTTTCTTTCCCCTTATCATCTTTATCATTGTAAACTGACGGCAGGTACATTACGATAAGATAGCAAATGACGACAATGTTTTCAACATGAACAGAAGAGATAAAGCATAGAGTTTATAAGAAAATAATTCAGAAGCATGGACTCAAACGTCGATCTATGCCTTCTTTGTTTTCTAAGATTTATGAGGATTGGTGGACATTTTGTGAGTCAGTAGGTACCTACTTCAGCAATAAATCCTGTCCGAATTGACTAAAACTACCTATGATAAATGTTGGAGTAGACTGGTTGGTCCAAGAAATGAGAAAGTGATTATTCTCATGGTTATCCCAAAGATGTAAGTCAAAAAGGGATGTTTATAAATGACGTACAAAACCACTAGGTACTTGAGAGATTGACCCCCGAATACTCAAATGCAACTCAGATTTGAGCAAGTCTCAACCTCAAGTGGCGATTTTTAAGAGATTTTCGTCAAAAATCGGGTTGGTCTTTGAATTATACATGCTTTTTGAATAATATTGAAATTTTCGTAACTTTAGTTATCCTCAAATCTGATTTTCGTTAGTGTTCGGGGGTTACCCCGAAGGCGAACATGGTAGGATCCATAGGAATAGTGAAACGATTTAGAGATGAAATTCAGTTTTATATGCCACAGAATTTTCCTGAAATGTTGTAATTGCGGTATATGTAGGTACGATATCAACAAATAACTTTGTTTCAGAGAACACCTGCGGTCGTCCTAGTACCCCCATGTCAGGTGGTCAGGTAGATAAATAAGATACATGTGTTTAGGAAACCTTACTGGTGCAGTAGCCAGCGCTTTCTAGGTTGTTAATCTAGTCGCTAAATGACTCATTATGATTTGCAGGTCGGGTAGGTACATGGGTAATGTGCAGTTGTTTAACATCAATCCTTTGTTTAAGAGTAGGTACCTCACCTACCAGTTATGCACTCCATTGGACATTAACGTCACCTGGTATTGATAACAAGCAAATTATGTTTATCATCATGAGGGTTATTATCTCCCTTCTCGGTTCATTATGTATAATGAGCCGAAAACTTACAATTTAGATTATGTAGGTAGAGTTCCTAATTACATGATTATGTAGATCTTTAATAAGAATCAGTTCCGTTGAGATTATCATAGTAAAGCCTCACGATCCCGAACTACACATAAATTAAAAATAACTTACGTATCTACAGGTAAATAACAAAATCATGCATTATGCCAAATGAGCCTTTTGACCTGTAAGAAATAAACAATAACGCTTGTAGGTATTTTTAAGAGGATGCATTAAAGATAAATACATACTTGAGATAATAAATCTGTCCCTCAGGTGTGCGCGCCTGCTCCCAGCCGGGTGGAAGCGGTCCGAGGTCGTCAGGGACGTGCGGCACGTCGTAGGAGCGCTGCTTGGCGTGCTGGTGGTGCAGTGGTGGCTGCTGCTGGGGCTGCTGGCCCGCGGCCGCGTACGTCTGCTGCAAACTGGCCGGCGACGAGTGCGCGCGCGAGTGCGACACCGTCGACGCACCGGTCGCAGACGAACCGAACGCCGAGTCAGCAGAGTTCTCCCTAGAGTGCGACACAGACGGCGATTTCGAACCGGTCGACGGCGGGTTAAAGAACGACTTCGGAAGCTGTCGCATTCGGAGAGGCACCTGTAGCGGTCGTTTCGAGTCCGGCTTTAGCACTGTGTCGAACAATGACTGGAGAACCGAGTCGGAATCCTGGTCCACGCGGAGGACCAGGTTCGATTTCTGCTCAGCGTCCGAGTTGAGAGCCATTGTTGAGTCGGGACGGCGTTATCTCGAAACCGACCTGGCCCACCGCTGTGACACAACACTTCCACGCGACGGTTTGGCGCGACGCCACCCTACGTTCTTGCAATGTAGCGCTCGGTGCGCGACTGAGGAGAGGAGCGCCCCGCCCGCTCCGCGGCCGCGGTCCCTGCCCACGCGCACTCTCCGCGCGCCGCTGCCGCCGCCGCCCGCGCGCCCGCGCCACTTCACCCGCGCGCCGAGGACCGGTCCGACTCCGACTACCAGCCGTGCCCCGCGCCCCCCGCGCCGTGCCCTGACCCGCTACCTACCTCTGTCATTCCATCATCATCATCTAGCCTGCCATTCAACTAAACGCTGCAAGCTAAAGCCTTGCTTGCAGTCACACTAGCTATATATGTATACAGGATGCTACAAAACATGTGAACTAAGCTATTAGGGGGTGATTCTGGACCCAGAGGGAGTTCTGCGATTTTTTAATTTCGATTTTAATTAACTTTTTTTATAAAAATGATAAATTTTGCTTGATATTAGTATTCTTTAGGTGTATTCTTACATTATATATTAAAAAATTATGTTATATGTTTTCAAAAAATCACAATTTTTTAAACCTGGATTGTGTACTTACCTATTACCCCAGTCCCTCATACTTAAACATGTTCTATAATGTGTAAGTATATAATCATTTGGTTTTAAATAATATATTTAATAGCAAAAAGTGAATAAGGTGTTGGTTTAATCAAAGACTGATTCAAAGCCTAGAATTTAGAATTAGCAAGGAAACAGAAGCCATATTAAAAAGTAGCATCAGCTTGCTTGGTAATCTAAATTAACTTAATTTTTCCAAGCTGGGCCAAATATAATATTTTTTAAGAAATAAAGTAGAACTGTTTTCTTGGTGTGAAAAAGAAGGATGTTAAGTAGGTACTTATGTTTAGTAGCAAACTTGTAAGTAGATAGGTAGATAAAATAGGTAAGCAATAAAACAAACACAAATGGACTTACCATTAAATTCCTGTTCATATGGACCAGACCAACTTATCCAAGGAATAGGGAGTTGGAACGTCAATACAAAAGTTGGAAACAGGTTTCCTACGGAAAAATAATACAAAAATTATTTGTCAGAAAAAGCTGACATACAGCTCCTATGAAAATATGGCTTAAGTATATCATTTCACACATAACAAAAAGTGATAACAATAACAGACAACAGCAAGGTATCATCAACTAAAAACAAAAATCTCAACATTGCTTGTAATGGTCAATGCACAGTGATAAAAATGGATATTCAATTTCGAAAACAGACAAGAGAGGGACTAGGTAATCTTTAAATAAATTATATAAATGTTAAATTTAAATTGTTAAATCCACAAGTTTTGTACTTCCACAATTGCTCCAAACTTATCAGTATCCTTTTGTAACCCCTTTGCTTTGTTGAGATAAAATACCTTGGATTCTAGAACCACGAATAGCGTCGCCCACAGCTTTGCATGCGTTTCTCCAGGTAGGTAGCTATTAGAAATAGCCTAGGTACCTATACTGTCGTACCCTGTGATACCATCACTGGACACCACTCATCTCCTTGGGAATCGTTAGGATCCATACAGCCGTTTAGTCATGAAAAGGTAACATAACCAACCTACCAGACAAATAGAATTAAGTACTTTCACAACAGAGTGACATGCATGAGAAGAGTACCTAATGGTTGGGGTGCCACTGTTGCCAGCTATATATTATTATACTCTTTGGTTGCCAGCCAGCCCACCGCAATGCATTCTTATGGCAGCAGATTAGGTATCTAGGAAATAACTTTAAGTATGTACTACTTACCTGTACGTAACCATCCATACCACAGTACGACTTCAAACTATCACAGAGAACTATCCATAAGAGAACAGTCAAATCAGGCTCAATTAAGCCTATCTACTCAACCTGTTTTGTTCGCCATGCATCGATGACCTACACTTAGTCTTTTTAACCGATTGTTTATGAAATGTTCTTTTTTATCCTACAAATACATCGTTTTGCTAAATTATGTTGATCTATTTCCAACAATACTTACTGGTCTATGATTTCCAACAACATTTTGAATAAATGCGCGTACGATACGAGGTGACACTGTGACACTGACTTTACTGATAATATTGACAGTTGATTGTAGAAAAAGAAAACGGTATGGACGAGGTATTTTTATCAACTAAAAATTCAAAGTCACAAATCAATTTTTGCTAATAATGTCAAAGTCAAATTGTACCTACTTTTAGGGTTGGCGCGAGATTCAAATTATTTTATTATATCTAAATTTTTTGTGCGTTTTATAAAGAATAAATATACAAACCTTCGTAGGTAATGCTATCCAGAATTATTTATTATACTGTTCACAATATGAAAACAAAATGGGCGAATGTGGCACTTATAATTTCGATGTGGAAACGTCATAATAGGGATGACATTTTGTAAACTGTCTGTTCAGTGGTTTTGTGAGGGTTTTGTTTGGTTTGTTGTCAGTCAGACAAAACACAAAAATTTTATGTGAAGTGAAATGAAATATTGTAATATATAAATTATTTATGTTCTGAAAAATCCAAACTCAACCTCCTTAAATTCTTATCTATTGTTCCTAAATGCGCAATTCATACCTAACTGACACTGGCAGAATTGCATAAATCCAGATGCAGAGCCACAGCTAAAAGAAGAAGAAATATTGTAAATCGCGTGTGTACAGTATTGTATTCTCTCTTTGGTATTCTGTTTGAAGGCAGTATTGTATTCTCTTTGTTGAAGGCGGTGAGCGATGAGCGATGTTTATCATTATCAGCCGCTCCTTTTTTAGCTCCGATTTTTAAATTATCTCAGTTTCCTTGTTGGTGTCGTCTGTAGCTGTTGTGTCTGTTCGAAATAAATATTTTGTGATATCAAACGCGAAGCAATGTCTGGTGATGATATGGGAAATAACAGAAAAATGGCACGACAAAACGGAATTGTGCAACCACTTCTCACTGGTTAGTTTATTTAGTTTTACTTTTTTGTCAGTGCGAGTAATCTAAAGTTAGTAAGTTCAGAAGCCAAATTTGAAAACAGTATTAACTTTCTAATTTAATCTTATATCTAATCGTTATATGTAAATTTAGTGGCTAGGCTGAGTCTAAAGTAACTTGGAGGAACCCTTTACGGAAATGCACTGACCATCTATCATTTCAAAGCTAAAATTAGTAAAATCCATTTGGGCTGTTGTTCTGAAAAGGACACTGATTTAAATATTATGCAGCTTTTGCATATGTAAAGAGAGCGTTGAAAAGAGATCACTATAAAATATCAAAACGCAGCAAATATTGTTTTCGATTTTAGGTATATTTTTTTGTTATTGACTCTGGTATCCCTGAGATTAGCGTTACTTGGAACTTATGAAGAGGATATGGCAGATTTTTCATAATTTTTTTATTGTATTATATGTATGTATATATTTAATTAAAACATTTACATAAAGGACATGTACATAGGATTTTAAATCCATTTAATTTTTGGCCCAGAATCCCAATCTCACATGTCTATTTGCATTTGACAATTCATATAAGACAATTTTATAAATTTTCCTTGTAGAAATTTAAAAAAACATTTTTAATAGAATCAAATAAAATGGAGTACATAACCTAACAGGTCATAATATGATGGGCAAGTTTGGACTTTGCTGCAATTCACATTTTTTTTTTAGATCAATATTTTATTTAGATACTTAACATAGAAAAACTTTTTAAAATCAGTTTTTCTTAATTTTTTCAAGTTTTGATGATTTTCCCTAGCTGAATATTTTTTCTTTATTTTCTACTATTTCCAAGATATAAGAAGAGGGATAACCAATTTGGAGTGTCCCTTTTGGACCTCCAATTTTTATCCTCCATTTGGGACACCCTTGAGATTGGATTCAATATGGCGAAATAATAAGAATCAACTAAGTTGTATTAGGTATGTTAGCATAAATAATCATTATTCAGATGTAATTTGCACAGGCATCTTTTTTGTCCATTCAGGTTCTAGTAGCAGCAAAACATTGTCATAGTTTTTCATGTATGAAGGCCTTATAGAAACTAAGGATATGTTTTTCTTGTCATATAGAACCAAATTTTAAAGTAGCAAATAAGTAATATGCCTGCATACAACTATACTCTGACTGTCTTGTTTAATTATATTTAAGTATTTTCTAAATATAATTTCTGCCTCTGATTATAAAATATTCTATTTTTTGCAGATCTTTATCAGATTACAATGGCATATGCTTATTGGAAATCAGGAAAAGTCAATGATGTTGCAGTTTTTGATCTTTTCTTCCGCACAAACCCTTTTCAAGGAGAATTTACTATATTTGCTGGACTTGAAGAATGCTTAAAGTTTTTAGAAAATTTTAATTACTCTGACAGTGGTAAGAAAATAATGCTACTTCTTTGCTAATGGGCTGTTTAAAAGACTCAAACAATCCTAAAAAAAAATATTCCAATAATAATGATTGTTTCTTTCAGATATTGAATATCTCATGCAGACCTTACCTGAAAATATTGAGGCAGAGTTCTTTGCTTACTTAAAAGATTTGACATGCAAGGACATTAAAGTGAGCGCTATTGAAGAAGGTTCAGTTGTGTTCCCCAGGTTTGTTAATATTATATTTACTGGTGTTTTATCAATTTTTCAATATTTCAGTCAAGGTGCTTCCCCGACTCACGCTAGCGCCCCCACCTATCTATTATTATTTTTACGCTAAAGAAAATAATAAATCTATTCAGCAGTTTGTTATATGTCTTCTTTAATGCCTAAATAGTTTTATTTTGTATAATTAGTTTTGATTTAGACAGATAATAAATAATAAATCGCGAGAAAACATGGGCGAAGGCGCCGGCAGTAGCTAATTAATAATAAAGTCCTTTGTTTAACGTAAAAATAAGAATATAATTATGTGGTAGTGCTATTATAAGTCGGGGTAGCGCCTTAAATAAAAGGATAGTTTAATTTAAAACCAAAATTTTCATAATTTATAAAGAATTAGCACTGACTAAAGTTTGAAAATTCCAAAGGAAACCTCCTGTACAGTTTTTTCATTAATTTCAATAGTGGGTTAGTATATTTAAAATTCAGATTTCTAATACATAGTCCAGTAAGTTGGTACATCAGAGCTTGCGTTAAATCCGGTAGTTCTGATAGTTTGCCGACTTGTTTATGATGTTGTTGATTTAGTCTACTTCAAAAACTTGCTGGGAAGGTACTATCAAAAACTAGTCATTTAGGGCAGGGATGAGGTAAAATATCTCGTCCCTGATTTAGGGTTATAATTTACAAAATATAAATTTACACGGTTTTTCCATTTTTGACATAATATGTAGTTGCGTTCGACACTCGAGGGTACAAACTCTGATTATTCATTGCGCCACGTAAACAAGTCTGCAAAAAACCAGAACTACCGGAGTTAAAGCAAAGTACCCTGTAGGTACTTTCAGGCAACAAGGTTACTGGACTATAATTCCTATCCTGTATTTAACCATAATGATGTGTGTAAACAAGCATCCTATACAACAATATCCTATATAACATACAAGGTAGTTAGGAGCATAAATATTGCATATCACCTTTTATAATAAGAGCCACATTACTTGTCCTCTGGCCAACCACGTGACGATGATGTGCAGAACACAATTCTTAGGTCAAATTAGTGGGTGTTTACCTTCTGGACATTAATGTCAATTATTCGCAATGAGTTTTAATATTTTAATGTTTCCAACAATGAAAGAGCGGTACCAATCTCTTACGACTACTGCGTTGTCGGTGGCATGTGAATTATACCTGCGCAAAATTCCTATTCTCGTTCCCCATCACCGGACAACTTGTTTGGCGGCTACTATACCTTTGTTGTATTATCTTTCCTTATGGTGATTATGGCAAATCCCCCCCTACATGGGAGACCATCCACTCGATGGACCGACGACATCGTAGCGGTCGCAGGGAATCGATGGGTGGAGGCGGCTCAGGACCGCTATTTGTGGCGTCGTACGGGGGAGGTCTATGTCCAGCAGTGGATGTGTATCGGCTGATGATGATGATACCTTTGTTTATTTTTTGAGTTTAAAGTTCACTACATTAAACTAGAAAAATAAAAGGTATAGTTTAAAAAACTAAGACCCGCTGAACCTAAATAACAGCAAATAAAGTATTATGATTTAGGATGTTGCTTATGAATCAATTATTTCAGGGTGCCCCTTCTAAGAGTTGAAGGACCTCTTATTATTGCCCAACTATTGGAGACAACACTGCTGACCTTAGTTAATTTTGCGAGGTGAGTTTTGAGTTGTTTATTCAAGGCAGAGCTTTGTCATAACTCTTCAAGAAATAAGCCTGTCATATAGTATTATAAGATCTAAATATTGATGATAACATACCCGAATTTTGGCCACGGAGGCGTTTATTCCCGGCGGAGACTAGCAATGTGTGCAGGACATAATTATATGCACTATGCACTAGTGTGTGCGCAAACACAGGTGCACTATATACCTTATATATACATGCAGCAATAAATTCTGTCAATTATTACGTTAATATATAAAATTATTATTTTTATTTTCTTTTATAATATTAATTACCTTTTTACATTTAATTTGATAAACCTAAAAGTATTATTATTAATGCTAAAGTAACTATGTCTGCCTATAAATTAATTGCCATGAAGAGGCTAGAATGTATGCAGATGGTATCCGGGAGAATGACATTGGTAATAAGCTACTTTTTAGCCCGGAAAAGCGCGTGCAAAACCGCGGTGAGTGAAATAACTCCTTTCAGTTTATCCTGTTAATCCTACTACTATTATAAATTTCAAAGTTTGTATGGATGGATGTATGGATATTTGTTACTCTTTCCCGCAAAGACTACCAAATCGATTAGGCCGAAATTTGGTATGGGTGTAGTTTGGGATCTGGAATAACATATAGGCTATTTTTTATCCCGATAAAACGCGGGCAAAGGCGCGAGCAGCAGCTAGTTTATTTATAATGGATTAAGCTCATTACATGTCATAAAATTTAAGTGTATCTTAAACTATATAAAATATAATTATACTTATTGAGATAATTTGATTTTTAATTATTATTCACTAGCTGCTGCCCGCACCTTTGCCCGCGTTTTATGGAGATAAAAAATAGCCTATATGTTATCCCAGGTCCCAAACTATACCCATACCAAATTTCAGCCTAATCGGTTCAGTAGTTTTTGCGTGAAAGAGTAACAAATATCCATACATCCCGTTTTTATCCCGATAAAACGCGGGCGAAGGCGCCAGCAGCTTGTTAACAATAAATAAAATTGAAGTGTCTGTTGGTAATATCAAAATAACAGCTTTTGACTAAATTCGTACGAAAGTATAGTGTATCTCATTCTGTACTTACAATTTAAATATATTATTTGTTTGTTTCGGCTTATCTCCGAAACGGTTGTACTGTAATTACAAGATTTCAATGGCATATAGCTGTTGTAATATTAAAACGGGTAATAGGCTACTTTTATTTCAGAAAAGAAATCCATGCAAAACCCATAAAATTAAGAATACGCGGGCGAAGCCGCGGGCACAGCTAGTAGTACTGCTAAACAAAATCTCCTTTGACATATATTCTAGGGCCGTAAATACCCAGCGCTTATCTGTGTCAAGCTTGAGTAGGTCAGTTAATTGCAACCTCCTCGAAAAACTACTGGTTTGTGAACGCTGAGCTGATAAAATTGCTAATTAGTTATTGCTATCATGTCTTTAGCAAACTTTTATGTTATAACTGCTTGCGCCTGCGGTTTCGACTGCGTTTTTTTTAAATTATTCTCTCTCCTTCCCTGTGATAGGTACCGTATCCCATTGCCTTGCATTAAGATAGGTACAAAATAAAAATAAGTTAGTTTTAAAGCTATTATCAGTACTACGAATAGTGTTGGAACTCTGATCCGTTTCCGTTCAGGCGTGTAAAGGTACCGTACAGTACAGACGGAATTACCTACTTTCGCATTTATTAGTATTGTGAATTTTTACATGATCCTTTAGAGTTTTCTGTACCTACTACTTACTAGCGACCCGCCCCGGCATCGCACGGGTGCAATGCTGATACTAAATTATATTCAGTATTAATTGCATTCATAAATAAACCAGGTCTTAATGATAAGGTGAGTTTATATAATTCACAGTATGTACCCATTTAGGGTGTTGCAATGGAAGACTGGCCAGGTATCATGCCTTATTACTTATACAAATAAATCTTCCTATTGAATCACTCTATCTATTAAAAAAAACCGCATCAAAATCCGTTGCGTGGTTTTAAATATCTAAGCATACATACATACATCGTAGCGGTCGCAGGGAGTCGTTGGATGGAGACGGCTCAGGGCCGCTATTCGTGGCGTCGTTTAGGGGAGGCCTATGTTCAGCAGTGGACTTGTACGGGCTGATGATGATGAAGCATACATAGGGACAGACAGCGGGAAGCGACTTGTTTTATACTATGCAGTGATAACTACTTCTTCCGTACCTTACCAACAAACCGAGCCCCCATTTCTAAACCTAAGTACATTCTCTGTCATCCGTCCGTCATCACTAGCCTATGTCTAACCACAATACCTATGATAGTGAGTCGAATTATTAACATAATACGTGTTACCTGCGACCACATAGAAAACTGAATATGTGCCTACTTCATATTTTTTCGGTTTACCTAGCACTTTTACAAGCGCCTTAGCGTCTCTATTTCATTGTTTTAAGGCATTACCAACCTTTGAACTCAGTATTTTATATATTTTTTTTCTTTCAGCCTCATGGCAACGAATGCGGCAAGGTATAGAATGGTAGCTGGAAAAAATGTATCATTGTTGGAGTTCGGATTGCGACGAGCCCAAGGGCCCGACGGCGGATTATCTGCATCGAAATACGCTTACATCGGTTCGAATACCCCCCTTTTACCTTCGTTCTTCTATGCTTTTATATTGTAGCGAAAATTAACTTGTCTTAGCACTCATTATTGATTGCTTTAGCGTGTTCAGCTTGCGAAACTCGGTGCCTGGTACGAAGCTCGCCCTGACTATTCAAACTAGTGCAATATAAAACACCCCACAGCGACATTGACTCATAAGAAAGAAGCCACAATAGCTATTCTTCGGGTTAATAGGTTTCAATCAGGCAACTTTTGTGTACCTTGCCCTTGAGACGCACGTTGCTCATACTATGTAATTTATATTTTGAAATTACTTTTTGCAAAGTTAGACGACTTGGTACTTTGGTTAATAGTGTTGGTTGGAAGATTCGATAACACCTCACCTGCCGTTTGCTTGCACGGCATGACAAGAAGGAAGTTGTAGGTTTAGAAAATAATAGTAATTACTAAAACTCATTAAATTTAGGTATACGGCATAGATAGTAAACTTCTGATGACCTTTTAAATTTTCAGGTGGTTTTGACGGAACAAGCAATGTGCTAGCCGGCAAGATGTTCAATATACCAGTGAGAGGAACGCATGCGCACTCATTCGTGACGTCATTCAGCACGCTAGACGACCTAGGGTCGGTGGTGCTAAGGCACGCGGAGACACAGAAACAGTGCAATCTGCTAGAACTGGGCAAAGAGTGGCGCTCTCGCGTCTCCTCAGTCGTAGACACGTCGCAGGAAGAGGCCAGCGACGGCGAACTAGCCGCACTTATATCGTATGCCCTAGCCTTCCCCTCTGGCTTCTTGGCTCTTGTGGATACGTACGATGTCAAGAGGTATTATATTCAAGGCTTACCCTCACGACACGTGCAGCATAACATGATTGGGCATTCTGGCTACAATAGCAACTGTGGATCCAATGGTACTCGAGTACAAAACTCACCGAACATAAATAGTACATATGGAATTAGCACGGTCGAACGCACACTGAGGTAAAGATGCAATCGAAGCACTCTGACATTATGGTGTCCTATTAACTTTATTATTATTGTTTTGCATTGTTCATATTGTATACGTTATGTGGAGTTTCGATACGTCTCGTCTTAGATTGTTTTGTTTAGAGGCCGGCTCTGGTCAGGTCTAGCAATATCCATTTAACATTTTGTCATCGTTAGGATGGGCATGACTCATACATGAGGGTACATACATGCAAGCACACTCTAACAACACACGCCGGGAACCCACAGGGACTCGAATCAGATCCATGGCCGTAGTTTTTGATTTTATATTATTTTGGCTTTTTCAGTGAAGCGTATGTGGACGGCGCTTCATGTTCCGACCGAATGTAAATAATAAGAACACGTCCGAGGAGACTTTATATTTGCTTCAGTGTGACGTACTGTCCTGGACCCTTGAGCGAGATAGGGGCAATTATATGCATTGGGCACAGTTGCATTGTATAGGGATATGCACACATTCACAGTAATTATGTTAAATGTATTTTGCATGCTAGCTACTCATTACTACCATTTAGTATTAAGACACTGGTTGCATAAATATCCTGTAATATTATATTTAGTGTAATTCATTAATATTCTATTGATAGTTGGTACCTACACATAATACTTACGTATCCTTGATTGTATTGTGCAAATGAGATCATGCATTTCCTCAAGTCACTACAACCCGTAACTGTAATAGCTATATATTATTGAATTGCTTTTGCACTGTATCTGAGCTACGTATGTTTTATTGCGTTGTTTGAACGGTTATATTTGAGCTATACTTGCTGCAAGATTCCATGTAAAACGGCAAATTGATATGCCTGTCATTTCATTCGCAGGAGTGGACTGCTGAATTTCTGTGCTGTGGCGTTAGCACTTAATGACTGTGGGTACAGAGCTGTTGGCATTCGAATCGACAGTGGAGACTTGGCCTATCTGTCTGTATTGGCTAGAGAAACCTTTGAGAAGGTAGCAGAGGCTTTCAAACTCCCTTGGTTCTCGAAACTGACCATAGTGGCTTCTAACGACATCAACGAAGAGACTATTTTGAGTTTGAATGAGCAGGGTCACAAGATCGATTGTTTCGGCATCGGGACACATCTAGGTAAGTATTTTTGAAGCGTGAGTTCATTCATACAGGCCATTACCTCTCTGATAATTTATCAGTTCGAATTCTTCTACGTCGTCACCACTTATCTTAATTGCACCAATTGCGGGGATTAATATTATCAGTAGGTACAATACTAAGTTCCTTGACTACATTAAAATGTATATAGATACCTATATTTGTTTATTATCAGTTGATAATTAGTTCCTTGACTACACTCATGGACAAATTGGCAGAAAAATGGAGGCAAATCTCTCCAGTTTAAGGCTCTCTTCCAACAATGTTACACAGAGCGTATCTTTCTCCGGATCATCTCCATACTTTGCTCCTTCCATCAACTGCCTTCTGACAGAATCTGAAGTCATTAGTAAAGAGTACTTCTCCCCATCATCAACCCAATTAGATGCGTATGAGCAAAGCTGGACCGAGCTACTCGATGACATGTGGTGAGCAATGGGTCTCTGGCCGGCAAGTATGCCCCTAGACCAGCTGCCTTAACTCTTCTTATCGTTTTGGTGCTAACTGTTACACTTGTCGAACTTCCTGTAGCTTTTTTGTACCTCAGAACAAGTCGAAGCGAAAACTGCTCGCAATAAATCTGCCGTCCCTCTCCGTTTTTACTCTTTTGCGAGCTTATCCTGTACGCTTGATATATCATTTAGTCTGTCGGTATCGAATTTAACATTGCAAAAAATAACAGACTTGGGAACAAGAAAATATTTTATTTCGTTCTACCTTATTTTTGCGTTCCTCTAAATTTGTCCCTGAGTGTACATTATAATGTGCATATAATATTTGTGTAATTACTCAGCCACACAAAAAAAAGTTGGTTGTACGACGACTCGGACTATACTTTTCCGACGTGTTTTGAGCTGCTGAATCGATATTCGAAGACAAAATTAACATCGGACGGATCCGAGATGTGGTCGCTAACTATAGGCCTTGTTCAACACAAAACGCATTAATTACTACAGTAAAATGATCCACGATCACCCAAATAAATCCAAATGCATGTGGAATGTGATAAGCACTGAGCTCGGGCGGAAGAGCAGCGAAAAGCTAGATTATACCGACCTCCTGCGAAACACTGATGGCACCCCTTTTCGCACCAAGATAGAGTTAGTAGACGCGCTGAACCTCGAGTTCACAACCGCGGCCAGCAAGTGCGGGGCTCCGACAGCTGACATCGCCTGCGCTCACGCATCCCTCAGCGCTGAGTCACCCGCATGTGACGCATCGCTACGGTTTGAGCTGTTTTCGCCGGATGAAATAGTTCTAATAGCAAATAAATATATAGCATCTAAAAACAGTACCGACTTGTACGGCATATCATCAAATCTGCTTAAGACTATCGCGGGATCGATCGCCATAGTCATCGCCCACCTGTTTAACGTTTGTATTCATGCGGGAATATACCCCGAGCCTCTCAAAAGAGTAAAAATATCCCCTCTTTACAAAGGAAAAGGAAAGAAATCTGAAATAAAGTCTTACCGGCAGATTTCTCTGGTTCCTGCCCTCAGCAAGATCTTTGAGGTCGAACTCAATAAAAGATTGCTATCTTTTATCGGAGAACGAGACATTATGTCGGACATACAGTACGCGTATAGAGCCGGGCGCGGCACCATAGACCTAGTGAGAGAGGTGGTATGGCGCGTGCTGTGCGCGCGCGAAGATGGTCAATGTGTAGCGCTGCTATGCTGTGACCTATCGCGCGCATTCGAAACCGCCAACCACCACCTCATCTCCGACAAACTAAATTTCTACGGAATAAGGGGCCCGACTCTATCCTTGCTAGGCTCCTTCATGTCCAACCGCACGCAGACCATAGTAGGTGACCATGGCCGTTTGAAGTCAGCGGAGTTGATGAACACCATATGGGTCCCCCAAGGCTCATGCCTTTCAAACACGTTGTTCAGCCTTCTGTTGAACGACCTCCCTAAAGCCGTCAACGGAGCGCAAGCATATATGTACGCCGATGACGTAGCCGTCATTGTGACTGCGCCGAACACGCCCGTACTGGAGGTAAGGCTGAACAACATAGGGCAGAGCTTAGAGCGGTGGTTCCGATCGAATGGCCTAGCACTGAACAGAGAAAAAACCTGCTACATGACTTTCCGTCTGAACGGCACACCCAGGCAACTGCTCGCAGTGACCGCTGGAAACACCACCCTACAGATGGTTGAATCCACAAAACTACTAGGTTTCCAAATAGATAGTGGTCTCACATGGGAGAACCACATAGAAGACCTCTGCTGTAGACTAGGCCGCACATGCTTCGCACTGCGCCGCCTCGCCGCGGCCGCTACCCGCAGCGTGTTGCTGGCGTGCTACCACGCGACGATACACAGCACCATCACATACGGCGTGGAGCTTTGGGCGCGCGCTGCTGACGTAGACAGAGTCTTTGTCATGCAGAAGCGCGCTGTGCGCGCCATCGTTGGCGTGCCAGACGACGTGTCGTGCCGCGAATATTTTAAACAATTAGGGATAATGACGCTCGCTTGCGAACTAATCCACCAGGTGGCGATGTTCACTCACAAAAACATTGATATTTTCAAACGTAAAGGTTTGAACACCACCCGAGCTCTCCGCAGCAATAAACTAGCACATATTTTAGTCGCACCAACTCATGAACTGTGTAAATCGGAGAGGTCCGTGTACGTCATGGGTATCTAACAGGCTGCCGGACACAGTTCGAGGGGATGCAATCTCCACCACGGCCTTTAAATCGAGGTTACGCAAATGGCTCCTGGAAAACTCGTTCTATACGATGAACGAGTTCTACGCATTTCCAGTTTCTTAATAATAATTTTGAAATGTACAAGTAATTAATTTTTATTATGTTATAATTCTTTTTATTCTTTATTAATTATGATATCAAATAATGTTATTTAAAAATAACCTACTATTGTACTTAAGTACCCGACTTATAACTCAGTGTTATCAATAAATATATTGTATTGTATTGTATTGTTCATAAGCTCAGAGTGGCTCAGCGGGCTATGGAGAGAACTATGCTTGGGTGTTTCTCTCCGTGACAGAATCCGGATTACGAAAGTCCGTTGAAGAACCAAAGTCACCGACATAGTAGCTCTCAGAATTAGTTGGCTGAAGAGGTCCTGGTCATATAGCTCGAAGAACTGATAACCACTGGGAAGTAAAGCTTTTCGAGTGGCAGCTACAATGCAACGCGAAACGGAGTGTTGGGAGACCATCCACTCGATGGACCAACGACATCGCAGGGAGTCGATAGATGGAGACGGCTCGGTACATCTATTTGTGGTGTCGTATGTGGAGGCCTATGTCCAGCTGTGGACGTGTATGGGCTTATATGATGACGACAATAATAAGTTCCTTGACTACACTACCTATAATGTCCATAGGTATATTTGCTTAATTATCAGTAGGTACAATAATACGTTCCTTGACTACATTATACTATCCATAGGTATATTTGTTTAATTCAAATCAGTTTTATTCCATTACCATTATCTGCGCCGATACCCATACTAATATTATAAAAACGAAAGTAATTCTGTCTGTCTGTCTGTTACCCTTTCACGACTAAACGGCTTTTCTTCTTAAGGAAAGGCAGTGAGGTACTGTGTGGGTGGACATAGAAGAAGCTATTATTATTATGAATAAATCCACTTCATTTATAACAGTTATAACCTACCTCACAGTCATCATCATCTTCGCGGCCTGTCAAGGATCTATTACTGGATGTAGGCGTCTTCCGTGGCCTCTTCCAATCGCCTCCACTCTAGACGGTCTTGAGCCCTCCACATGTAATCATGGCCTGAGTCTTGTCGGATGTCGTCAACCCATCTTTTTGGTGGTCTTCCCCGCGGTCTGGTGTGCTATCGAGATCACCATTCCAGTAGTCTTCGCTTCCATCGGTCCGGATCTATTCGAACAATATGTCCCGCCCATCTCCATTTTCGCACCCCAATCATTGTCACCACGTCTTTCACTTTTGTTTTGGACCTGAGCCACTCATTGTTCTTACTGTCTCTAGCAACGAATCTGCAAGAATTGCTCTTTCCATTGCATTCCTCCTCCACCTCACAGTACTCCGTTACCTATCCTTCTCCCTCAGTCCTTCTCTCAATCGTTCTCTCTCAGTCATCAGTATTTATGTAGGTGCATCTAACAAATAATTTCATAGATTTGCTATAGCATCAACTACAACAGGGCAAAATAAATCGACTTGAGCTAAAAACAACACAGATCGAGAAATCGTTTCAGTCGATCGATAACCATCCCAAAGGCTCGATAAACTGGCTATCCATAGTTATCGTTAAAAAAAAATTTTATTTCCATTTGTATTCTAATTATATTCATTTGATTTAATCAAAATCTATCTACGGAAATAAAGAAGTTTTGACTTTGACTCTATTATTTACTTACATAATTATATTTTTGTTTTCAGTAACCTGTCAGCGTCAACCGGCTCTAGGCTGCGTGTACAAACTGGTGGAGATCAACGGACAGCCGCGCATCAAGCTCAGCCAGGACGTCGGAAAAGTCACCATACCTGGCCATAAGGAGGTAAACACGAAGTTTCAGAGTCGAGTTCAGAGTAGTTACTAGTTAAAGTTAGATTTTAGTTCCTGAGGAGGTGAACTACAAGATGGTCTTATAAGAAATAAAAAACCCCAACAATTTAACATATGAAATGCTTGCAATCCTGATGAATACCATACCATACCTAACATGAGAAGAATGCACCGATTTTCAATAGACATAGCTTAGAACACGCTTGCTTTATGAAGTCACCTATTTATATGCCTTATGCATAGCGTTTTTCTATAAAAGGTGACCTTTTAAACAAAAACGCTAAATCAGAATAGGTTCGTTCGTTTCGCAGCTGTGGTGGGACTGATAAGTACATAATAAATATACAGCACAGACTAGTTAAACCAAGGTCAAAATATTACAAGTTCTAGAACGACACGAAGCGATTTTCCTCCACATTAATTCTGCACCGCTAAGAATGGAACTCGCTGTCTGCTTCGGTTTTTTCGGCCAATTACAATCTGGGTCTCTTCGAGTGAATAGGTGTCTTCTAGACCTTCGTGATACAACGTCGGCCACATCGTCACTTCCCATCAGATAATATTGTGGTCAAACGAAGTTCTATAAAAAAGGTGTGAAAAATCATAACAAACTAAGATTAAGAGGGA
Source organism: Eupithecia insigniata (assembly GCA_947859395.1). Lineage (NCBI taxonomy): Eukaryota > Metazoa > Arthropoda > Insecta > Lepidoptera > Geometridae > Eupithecia > Eupithecia insigniata. The sequence goes on along the minus strand of OX401995.1, from coordinate 6,756,790 downwards.
CTGCTGTGGAATTTGCCACCCGTAATATCTCAACTTTTATATCGGTAACGCTTAAACCTGCATTATTATCTATGTAATCTCTAAGTCTTACATAACTATTGCGTGTCATGAAAGAAGACAAACACTAACTAAATGAAGGCCTTGAACTGATGCGTGTTATCATATCCAAATGGAGTAGGTAACATTATTAGGTTTGCGTATCAACATCGTAGATACAAATACAGTAGGCGACATTATTAGGTTTGCGAAGATCGTAGATACAAAATGTAGATTATATCAATGGTCCAACCATTACATAGAATAGTTATACCAAAACTAAGACCAAAACCTTGGAAATCAACCTTAAAAATTGAGTAGTCAAGTTTCCAAGGTCTGGAAGCTATTGATTTTATTAGCTGACTTCAAAACAAAGAAGGCAGAATTTATTGCTTGTTGAATGTTTTTAATGCGAGTCGTTGGATGGAGGCGGCTCAGAACCGCTATTCGTGGCGTCTCGTTTGGGGGAGACCTATGTTCAGCGGATTAGCAATATACCGTAGGTCCTAAAATCGGATAAAAAATGTAAGTAGCTTAGCTGAAAGTCTTCAGGGATATGACAAGTATATAAAAAAATATTATAAAAACAAATTCGCCTTTTGGTACGGTACATAACAATTATTTGTTTCAAACCTACCCACTATTCTGTCTAAGCTTCTTTGTGTTATCGTAACATAATATAGGTAATATGTCCTACTTTGTTACCACCAACTGTAATAAAATAAAGATGATATATATTTAGTTGTTATTTACTTGTTGGATTGTATTAGATGTATATTTTCGCCAGTCATCAAGTACCTATGCTCGCGATAAATACAGATAATGCTCACACTATCGTTCATTAATCGGATATGATAATATTGGGTTCAACGTAAGAATTACTGTTTTCAGTTTTGATTATGCAAAGCGCCAAATATTAACATTCGTAATGACGGAGCACTTTCCGGACGAGCCTTGACGGAGTAATTTATGTCAAGATTAGTTTTTTTACACTTTAAAGCGTGTACAAAGTTCACACTACAGCTCAATGACAGTTCACAATGAAAAACAATTTTAAACAACAACGAAATTATAATAACTGAGTCATTTCTTCTGCATTATTGAATTTAACTGAAGCTGAACATTCACACATTGATTTGTTTATGTAAATTTCGTTTAAACTGCCGTACATAATACCCAGCAGTTGTTGTCAACGAGCTAAATTATAGTTAAATGATTAAATTTGCGAAATGATGAAGGCATTTATTTCAGGCCTATTTCTAGCAGGGGACTGTATTCTTTTAAATATATATATTCACGGGTATTTATCGCGTTCACCTACTAGATCAAACCCGATTACTCAGACCAATAATATAAAATGCGGGCGAAGGGTCGGGTAACAGGCCCGCGCCATTGCCCACGTTTTATCGGTATAAAAAGGAACCTACATATACATGTTATTTAATAAGAATAAGAATGTTTTATTTGTAACTCAATTAACAAAAACCAGATCTTATAGGTATAGTCTATACCAAATTTCAGCCCAATTGGTTCAGTAGTTTTTGCGTGAAATAAGAACAAACATCCATATACATAAGCTTTGACATTTATAATATTAGTAGGCTTTTTGCCGACGTTTCAACAGGTTTACAATCTCACTTGATGTGTATGCATTTCCCAGCTAAAAACTATAAACGAGATCAATCTGTTCTGTTTCAGGCATACCGATTGTTCGGGGCCGACGGGCATGCCCTAATAGACCTACTCCAGAGATCCTCAGAACCGCCACCGGCTGTAGGACAGAAGGTACTGTGTCGGCATCCCTTCCAGGAGTCGAAGCGAGCTTACGTCATCCCCAGTAAGGTGGAACATTTGTACAAAGTAAGTGGAAAATCCCCATTTCTAACTCCTTGGATGCCTCTATCGATGTTTGCGCCTTTGTAGTTCAGGCGGTGTTGGTTAGAGGTCGCTACGCTGCACACTCATACATCAATTCGTCGTCTTCATCCATTAGTTAGTCGATCAATTTAAACAGTGCCCAAGCCATGTTGAGTGCCTACGTGTGAGGAAGTAGCTCGTAAGAATTAGGTAGCTGACGTGGCAGAGGGCCGGTCATGTGTAGGGTTGCCAGATGGTATCCAAAAGGAGTACATGTCCTTTTCCATATTTTGTCCTCCCGTCTTTCCTTAGTCGGTTCTTTGGGCCATGGTCTAGACATGGCCCATAGACACATGGGACATGTCCAGACCATGGCCCAAAGAACCGACTAAGGGTGGACGGGAACCAAGGAACTGAGAACCGACTAAGGAAGGAAGGGACCCAAGGAACTGAGAAACGTTGTTGGGTTTGACTGTAAATAATAGAAAACTCCGCAAACGTAGTGAAGGAAGGCATAGGCCTTCCTTTGTATTTCACAAATCGTCATCCCACTAAGCCCTATGGCTAAATACTGATGGCATGACAGATGCGGAGAGTTAAATGAATGGAGGGCATGATGGCACTGTAAAACTTTTGTAACTATCGTGGTTATTCACAACACTAATCAAATAGATACTAAACGTCAATAATAACGGGGATATTAAAAAAAAAACTTTGCTAAAGTAAGGACAAATAAATATCGTGACGTCTTCTTTTTCTATAGGATTTGGCACAGCGCCTCTATCGCGCGGACAGGGAACTACGCAAATCCCATACAAAAATGAGACGTCACGATCGCGTCTCCATACTTACTATCGTGAACCGAACTTAGGGCATGGGGGGCCCATTTTAAATCTCCCACACGAAATTTATTTTTCGTTTCGGCCAATTTGTGTACTTTATACACTACACTGAATTATAATTATACACATATACTTCACTGAATACGGAACCAAACAAAATAATCGGTATTTTTGAGAATTATAATAGGCCTTCAGCTTTGAACTAGTTATTGTAATCAGTCATTTTAATTTTGTCCTTCATTTATGGTTTACATAAACCTCTTTAGTCAAGCAGAAGTAGAGCAACGGTCTTAACGTTTGCTAAATAAGTAAGGGTAAAAGGATGAAAGTTGATATACGAACTTGCGTTTGGTGGCCACCAAACTCTGTTTTCGCATCTCTGCCTAAACTATCTATCTACTATCCTTCTGCCTACTAATATTATAAATGTGAAAGTTTGTATGGATGGATGTATGGATATGTAACAAATATCCATACATCCATCCATACAAACTTTCATGCAAAAACTACTGAACCGATTGGGCTGAAATTTGGTATGGGTATAGTTTGGAACCTGGAATAACATATAGGCTATTTTTTACCCCGATAAAACGCGGGCGAAGGCGCGTGCACCTTTATAAATAATTAAATAAATAATGCTGGACAATCCACACAGCATCATCTAGCCCCAAGCTAAGCAGAGCTTGTGTTATGGGTACTAGATGACTGATATACACAATACAATATATTACATAGATATTTTTTAGTATACATAAGAAATACTCAGAACACGCGTAACAACTATTTGCAGATCGTACAAACATTTGTCCAAATGCGGGAATCGAACCCGCAACCTCCTGCGTCGCAGGCGGACCTTCGCCCGCCGCGCCACTTCGGTAGTCAAAGTTATAATATTGTAATAGTTTTTAGGTGATATTATAGTATTTACTCGTCAGGTTTATTGGAAGGACGGACATGTTCTGATACCCCGGAAGCCATTATCTGAGGTGCGAGAGAGAGTGCATCTATCACTGCGAACTCTTAGACAAGATATAAAGAGGAATTTGAACCCTACGCCTTATAAGGTAGGTGATAAGCAGTTATAAAAAAAAAAACACCTTTTAAGTATTATGAAAATACTTGTGTTCGGTGAATATTGACACTTGTGTTTATAAATATTAAAGTAGATAAACTAGTGGAAGACAATGTATGTTGTTGATAAGGTAGTAATGTGCGAAATAAACGTCTCCTTGACTTTAATTAGGTCAATGACGTTTCGCCTCGATTTCTTACGCATGTAGAGACATAAACACATCATTGGGGCTCATACACACAGTATCCGTTTTACTGGATCCGTTTATTTTCCCGTGATGAGTTCACACACTTGACAGTATTCCGGATCCAGTAAACAATTTTTTCCAGCAGCTAAAAATCCGTAAAAACAGTCCGGTAACAATCGTTTACTGGATCCGGTATACTGTCAGGTGTGTGAACTCGCTTCTACAACTACTTACTCCATCATGGGATAATAAACGGGTCCAGTAAAACGGATGCTGGCTGTTTATGCGCCCTTACACACAGCAGCAATACAGCATTATTGAGCCCCAAGCTAAGCAGAACTAGCGTTATGGGTAGGTACTAGACGACCGATATGCATAATAGAATAAATTACATACTTTGATATTTTTTTGTTATACATAGAAATACCCGTAACAAATATTTGCATATCGTACAAACATTTATATCCAGGCGGGAATCGAGCCCGCAACCTCATGCGTCGTAGGCGGACCTTCGCCCGCCACGCCAGATCGGTCTTTTTTTTTAAATTATTATTTGATAATTTAAATTGTGTGATTGTGCGACATTAGTAGATTTAAAGTTGCGTTCGTTTTCGATTTTCGTTACTTTATCTTTATCCCTTTTTCTCTAAGAATATTATTTCATTCAAGAGATTAAAATAAACAGTTCTTTTTTCAGGTTGCGGTCAGCGATGATCTGTACAGCTTCATACACGACTTGTGGCTTCAGAACGCACCCATTGGAGAACTCTCATGATCACCAACATAAATTGACCCCTCTACAACTAAGTAAATCGGAAAAGTACAAATGCACGAAACGCAATCTAGTTTTTAACCCCTTAGTCTTGATTTCAGCGGGTCAACTCGTAAAAACGAAACCGATGTTTCAGATTCGTTTATGTGCAACCGCTATCTAAGTGGCATAAGATTCGGTTTTGCACGAAAACGAATCAGAACCTTCGTTTATTGTTTTCCGAGTAGGCTCACTGTCCATATATGTACTTGTTTTCTACACATTTTACCTGACCTACAAGTGTTTTATGTAAAAGTTTTTCTAGATAAACCGTCCAGTTAATTGTGAGAAGTTTAAAGAGTAGAAGTTTCTAAGATCATTTATTATTTTCAGAAGCTTTTCGTGATATATTGAGTGCTTACATCGAAATCAGAATACAAGACAATATGAAGATATATTGTTAAGCTCACCAAGGAAAAAAAAAAGAAAAGAAAAAAAAACAAATAGATACAATATTGTACAAAATATGTATGTTAGCTTGCAGTAGATCGTGGTTCTAATCCTACTAATATCATAAATTTGAAAGTATCTGTCTGTTGTGACCTTTTCCCGCCTAAACGGCTGAACGGATCTTAATGAAATGTGGCAGGGAGGTAGATGGTATCCCGGGGACGGATATAGGGTCCATGAAAAGCGCGTGCTAAAGCCGCAGGCAGCAGCTTGTTAGAAATAAAAGCTTTTACGTGACAAAGGATATTATATTAAATCGTACATTCAATGTAACTATTGGTAGCAACAAATATTGCTTACTAGCTGCTGCCCGCGCCTTCGCCCGCGTTTTATCGGCATAAAAATAGTCTATATGTTACTCCAGGTCCCAGACTATACCCATACCAAATATCAGCCTAATCGGTTCAGTAGTTTTTGCGTGAAAGAGTAACAAATATCTATACATCTATACATCCATCCTTACAAACTTTGACGTTTATAATATTAGTAGGGAAAAGGATGATAACCAAATGGTTTCCAGTTGTTCTGGCTAGTCAAAATTAACCCCATTCTACTCAAAAACCCTTGTTAGTTTTAGCCTAGTGGTTAGATAAAGCATTCCGTTAGTTTTGAAATGTCACAAGACCAAAGATTTCATTCGATTCTAGTTCATAGAACAAAATATTTATAAAATTGCAGAATATTTGAACCGCGAGTCGTAGAATATATATTATACACTTATACACTAGCCAAGCTCGATGTGGAATATTTGTAAACAAACTGCCCATACTTAACCTAAAACTCTGCTACCGCGTGTTTTTATACGGAAGTTACATGACGAATTGTGATCTTTCCTTCAACAAATATTGCTTACAATTATGTAGGTATCAATGAAACTCGACGCCAAGCTAGTGGGTTTTTGTGTCGTGGTTTGTTTACAAATATTCCTTATCGTTTGGCTAGTGTATAAGATACATTTTATATTTAAGTTGCAAGGCTTGAGTGCTTATACATATACATTTTTGAATAGAAGAGAAATACTGTATATTCTTTCTTTATTAAATAAAGTTAGAATTCTGAATTGTTCAGTAGCCGTAGACATTATTGTGCACAAAAGGTTTAAACGTAGGTAGGTATTGCCTGATGTAATATATACCGCATGTAATATTTATGATGTTTTTGACTGTTTTAAAATGTAAAATACGATAATCAGAACATTCGATATTTTCTATAAAAACTATCGTTTGATGAATTCTTTCGAACCTACATAGTATTTGTAGAAGAACACAAACTTGGAACTTTACATTTTATTGGTTTTCTATAGATATACTTAAATTAAGGACCAGATCACACCGAGGCGCGACGCGTGGCATCTCGAGATGCCGGCGTAGCGCTATGCAGCGCGGCGCCGCGCGGAGTTTTGTTTCTCTTTTTGCGTAGTAAATTTAGTTATAATTTGAATTACTATGATAAAATTTGCGCGCTGCGCCTCACGACGCGACGTCGCTATGCGTCGGGCTGCGCCCGCGAAGCTTCTCGAGACGCAGCACTGCGCCGCCGCCGTGAGGAATTTCATATTATGTCAATAAAATTTGTATCGTTTTACGTAGTAGGCTCCGCGCAAACGAGCCACCGACCACAGCCACTGGTGGCCAGCGACTTAACATACGTATTGACGCGCCGCATAAGTGTAGCCGGTGACGGCCACTCGCTTCTGACACTGTTACAAATGTGGTGGTAGCGCGCGACAGCCACCGGTGGCTGTGGTCGGTGGCCCATTTGCGCGGAGCCGCAAATAAAGTTATATTTTGAATCTTCAAAAGTGCGCGCAGGGTCTCTTCGAGTTTCGGTGTGAGCTGACCCTCACATTATAATAATGTAGGTAATTAACATCATTGTATTAACTATCAGGTAAGCCATTCCCAAATAAACTTAGTTCTTAGATAATGCATTTAGTTAAATTCATCTAAGTAGTGTAAAGAATGGTGGTTATTATGAAAATTATGTGGCTTGTCGAACAAGAGAAATATAAATTATTTGCGCAGCTATAAAAAAACTTGCAATAATTAAAAATAAATAAAATTTATTGTAATGTAGTAAAACGAAAAATCATAATTTGTTAAATAGATGCAAGGGCACAAAGCAAAGGATAGGTTACATAAGTACCTATGTATATTTATGTATGTCAGGTTCAGATGCCTAAAGGCCTGTTTAGACCTACGTACGCGGTTAAACCAGGTAAAGTCAGCTGCATTCATATTTATACAGTGTTGTACTTTGTCACTGTCACTGTAAGAGATGTCTCTTAGAGTGACATACACGTTTTTTTCACCGTATCAATCTACGGATAATTAGCCGTGTGTAGTGACAACAATCGTCAGTGTTGTATGGATCACTAGGAAGCTGTGCTAGAACGTATGTATACAAGAGCCCTAAACCTGATTTAACCTACCCGACGACCGCGATCCGTTCCTAAGTTAGCGGAACTCGGTATGACAAGCAAAACGAGACGGTACAGAAGTGTATACATATTTATGCACGCGACTTTACATTATTTTAAGAACGTACCAATGTAGGTACCTACTTATTTTTAATTTCAAAGAATACCTATTAAGTATTGATGTACTGCTAAAGTAAAAATGCAAACACGAAAATTGATTGATTTTGATGTCTGCATTGTGGGTATTTTTGTCAAAAGATTAAGGGTGCTTCATGTGCTGCAACCTGAAACAATCATCTTGTACAGTTGTATTGTAACCCCTGCAAGTACCTGCCCTACACCCTTAACTAAAGTTTTACGATTTTATTCTAAGCATAGCTACGTAGTTTTATAATTATGATAAACAGGCCTATTCCTGCAATGTTTTAGTGCCTTTTAAGAAACAGCATAATAAATAAGTTTAAACATTGCATAATAGTGTTTTTTTTTTCTGTGTTGTTCTAGTAATAATTTGATCAGTAGATTTATAACAACGGTGCTAAGGTGATGCTAAAGAGTTGATCACATACATCCAACAGCGCTATCACATTGGCGTTTTGCAAGCGAGTCTGAACTCGCAAGACTCGCAAGGCCTATTCAAATATGGACTTAAACTCGTAGATAATTACATTTTTACAGTGACAAAATGGCTTCCCAGAAGCTTCAAACGAGTGGCTCGCGAGCTGTCATCATCATTAGCCCATACAAGTCCACTGCTGAACATAGGCCTCCCTTAAACGACGTCGCCACGAATAGCGGTCCTGAGCCGCCTCAATCCAACGACTTCCTTCGACCGCTACAATGTTATCTGATACCGTCATTAGGTATAAAATGCATCAGAATATTGCGAGTTATAGCCGATTTTGAATGCCCTTCTATAAGTATGTTTGATCGCCAACCTTTGGTTAGACAATATAAATATTTTGAAATTCTAATCTATAGGTATAATTTGACAAATTTTAAATTCTAGTTTTGGATTCACTTAGGATTAACTGAACTCCCCACTGTTTTGCAAAGAGAATACAATACTTACCTGTTTTGGAGAAAATATCTCTTCAAAAATGAGCAATGATTTTTGAAGAGATATTCATAGCACCTAAAAGTAGGTGTACCAGCGCTAACGTACCAGCTATTCTCGAAACGAATGGTCTGTTGCATGACCATGGTAAGATGCCCGATACGGCATGACATTAGTCCCTTGGGAGCTGGGGATGCCTATTGTGTGGGACGCTACATGTGTTACTTAGCACACTTGCGCCTTCCCATCTTTCGAGGACATCCGTGAGGGCTGGTTCCGCGGCACTTTTGGCCGAGGATCTCAATGCATATTTGCGTCTCGCAAATATGCATGTCTCGACAGAGCCTACGCATTTGCTACCTTTGGAGTCGAGACCCTAGGTCCGTGGGGTATCGAGACTCTCCGGGTTTTCAAAAAAATATTTGAGTGCCTGGTTGAAGCGACGCGTGACTCGAGAGGTGGTGAGTTTTTTTTTTTAATTTATCAATGTAAGAACCTTTTACGAAGTATAAGAACACGATTACCTAACTGCCTGTCGTCGTTTCACGTCACCTCGACGTAATTAAATTACGTTGTAGTAACGGGATACGAAGAAGGCATATACATAAATAATGTAATCTTTTTCTAATACTTTTTTCGAACGGTGTGCCGCCGCTGGTTCGGTTCGGAGCTTTTTCATTTTCACTGCCAGCAACACTGGCAGCCATGGAGGACCGACAACAGCTGCCAATCAGAAACACTACTTCTCTTTCGTAATGACGAACTGAGGATCTAGGATCACGATATTATCGACCGTGTAACATACCCCTATGCACAAGGGCTCACACCATGCTCACATATTGTGTTCGTGTTTTCTTTCGTCCAATATAAACCGTCAAACTTTTTGACATTGACAAAAGGTGCGGTTCTGAAAGATAGCGAGTGCTGCTAATCGGTGAAGAATTCCCCGTATTACCGGTTTCTGCATGCTAATATTCATTTCTATGTATTAAATATTCTCACTTTCTTATTTTCTGTTATGACGCTATTCAAATTGTATGTCCTAATGCTTTTAAGGCAATTGATTTTGATAATGAAGAAGTTGTATGTAATCGATTTTCAATTTGATCGATGAACATGAACAATAAAAACTCTTATTATCACATAAAATACAACTTTAATTTGATTAAGAATTAAAAAATGTAATTAAGTTACATAACATAGTCTACTGTAACTACCTTCAATTAACCGACACAATTTAAAATAACTATTAGTATTAATAACATATGATGTTTTGTCCAAAAAAATGCGTGCTAAGCTGCGAGAGGACGGCACGAGAATTTTTTTTTTACAAGGTAGCGTACTGCACGTGCTGTGGACGACGCGGCGCGCCCCGCGCCGTTGCGCGCCGCGCCGCCGCGCTGCGCGGCCCGGAAAGGGAATTTTAAATGTACACGCTGGCAGCACTGCGAAATAACTCCAGCCAAAATAATAACCTCACACAATAAAAAAGAAAGACTGAATAGTAATTTTGTACCAAAACACTTCTCTGTGTAAATCGTTTTCTGTGAAGCACCAGCTGTATTGGTAAGTGGTAAATGTAGATTTAGCCATTTCATCCTGATGTTCACTTTGTAATTAGCTTTGCAAGAAAGAGTTCGATCGAGGATGACGCTTCTTTCCCGGATTTGTTGATTTTCTTACTTTCTATAGCTTTCATAGCTATGTAACAGAATCGCCCACGTACAATTGATATATCTAGATGAACGGAAATTACCCACCTGACCTACGCTTCAAAGAATAGTCTCGTCGAAGATACCGGTATGGTATTTAGTAATCGACGACGACGCTTTAATACTTTCTAAATATTCCGATGTTCAGGAAACCCAAACAAATCTATAAAAAGAAGACAGGTGGAACGACTATGATGTTTAGAATACAACTTTATTCCTTATTGTACATATGAGTTCTATTATTATGTCAGCACAAAAACAAAAGGCAAAATTCTTAAATAATAAGCCGTAGCAGAATCAAAATTAACCATTTATCTAAATACTACCAAGATATTTCACCTAATCCAAAATTCAAATCATTGATATAATCTCTGAAGCATTTGTATTTATTTCCCTGCACTTGTCAAGCATTGGTCAATTTGAGCAATCAGCTGTAAGCCTTTCAATATACACCACATTCAAAAACAATTCTTCATGAATGTCCTTCTGAATTCTAAATATTATTGTAAATGTAACTGTACATTTTGGCATACTTTCTTGTTATACAAACTTCAGCATTTTTACAATTATTGTTATCACTACATTAAGTATTATAAAACAAAATCTCCTGCAGTATTTGTTTGTCTGAAGGTAATAAACTTACAAACTACACAGGTATATGGTTTCTACCAATGGACAAAGTGAGTCATGAGGTGTATAGTAATTTATTATTGAGTTTATGTATATAAATTATTTGAAATATGACTATGAATGTTGAAGATCTTGGAAAAAATTATGCAAGCTATTCTACGGAAACCAACTCAAAGATATGACAATAATGTATTGTGGAGTTATCTATCAAACTGCTCTGCTACCTGTTCGAAGCCTGGGCGAGTTGCTAGTCCTATTATGAAACTTCCATATAAAATTATGCTTTGGTGGAATATTTGAAATGAGTATGAGCGCTGCTTATTTTGGAACCAATGGCCAAATTCAGTTAAGTATCTTTTTACTATGACAGTGGTACTGTCATAGAATCATCCATGGATGACAAAAACTCTAGTGTGTGGTGCTATTTGTATAGAGAGCTACTACAATTCTAAGTTGGGAACTGAGATCTGCACTGACTCTCACATGGGAGAGTATTGTGCACCAAAAGCATGATAGAATGGTTTTAACCTTGATTTTTTCCACATGATTTCCGTCGTTTCTTTCATCAAAGGTAAAATGCTAAATGTGTCCTTCTGAGATGAGACCATTGTTATGATGAAGTGTTTAATTGCTATTTAGCCCCAGAAGTGTTGACATTGATTTGCGAAAAATAATTACAATGCACACAAAAATTTAAAAACTCAAGATAACTCAACATAACTTCACTCAACATGTTATTGTACTGCTTTTTCTGAAATTTCCCAAAAAGCTAAATATATTAAGAGTTTAGAAGACCCCAGGATATCCTATTATAGAACCATATCAATTTTACATAACATTATCGTAACTTTTTGAATAAAAGTACACACATATGTACATTGATCCATCAATAACATCATCGTTCTTGTCAGAATCATCACCAGCATCATCAACCTATCTAGGCCAGTGGAATTAGGCCTCCCCTAATGAGCGCGATAGCCCAGCCTTGTCAGAATGCTGTATATACAAATTATCACAACTATATAGTGAAATATTACAATTTTTATTAAAAAAACCCTACTACTCTTATCTGTTACCCAATTTGCTACTTGACAAACTAACATGATAATTTATTGGCAGCATAAAAACATACTTACTGCGATGCAGGAGGTTGCGGGTTCGATACCCGACTCTGGACTAATATTTGTACGATCTGCAAATATTTGTTCAGGGTGTTCTGGTCGTTTTTCTAAATATAATAAAAACAAATATTCTATGTAATATATTGTATTATGTATGTATATCAGTTATCTAGTACCCATAACACAAGCTTTGCTTAGCTTGGGGCTAGATTATGCTTTGTGAATTGTCCAGCATTATTTATTATTTATACTTGACTTTTATTCTGATGTTTAATTTTATTAATGCATTTTTGTTTTATTTTTTAAGAATTTGTGTTGTAATATTTTTAATTTCATTGTACATTAGACACAAGTTCATTTGCTGTGCCCTTACTTACAGGGTGCATTTACAGTGGGCTTATCAAATAAGTACCCCCTTATCTCAAACTCTTTGTAGACAAGGGGGATACTTAATTCTGACGCGCACTGTACCCACCTAGGCCTAAGCTACATATATACACGTAAGCAAAATAAATGAAATAATTTAAATCGAAAACTTGTAACCTACATAACATGTCATGTTTCCTTATCTGACTGTACATAGGCAAGGGTCATAAAATTCAGCCAGGCACTTTGACACAGATGTTACATATTGCCTTGCCTACAATGGGATGGTTCTGGTTCTTTTAACCCTGTTTTAAGGCTACAAAAACTCCTATACTCAATGAATATGATCCACCACGTCACGTTCATTATGATGACAGTTAAGTAGGTTAATTTTCATTTACTAACGTGATTTATTATTGTGAGAGATATAAGCAGGTAGGTAAAAATGCTTGCCTCATAGTTATTGTATACAGTACAGGAAATCTATCAGGTTAAGATCCTCTCATATCAACGGAATTAAACTCAATTTTCTGAGAAAACTAATCAAATTACCTGTAAGTGTTTTCTCTAACTAAATGATTAAAAAATATCTTATCCTCTTAATAGAACGGCTGGTTTTTTACCGAACCGGTAAAATACCGTACCGTCACTTATTTATATGTATTAATAAATGTCAAAATACGGTTATACCTCATCCGAACATTTTCGGTTCCCGAATCTCTCGACATGATTCCCGCTGGGCGGGCGGGACGCTAGATGCGCCAGGCTGGCGGCGCATCCGCCCTTGCGTCAGTGCCGACAGTCGCTCGCCGCCGTGTGCCGGGGTGCCCGCCAACCGAACACCCTTCGATCTCTCACCCCTCTTACGACATAATTTATGATACTCATGAGAGAAAATGTGAACAATAAACAAAATTCCTGCTACGTTTCTTGTATGAACTTTAATGATTTTGTTCCGTTGTGTTTGGCATGAATTATCATAAATAGAAAATCAACTTAAATAATTATGTTCAAGAGTTGTTGTGCACGACCGAATAAAAAACTTGTTAAAAGCAAATCCAAGTCGGAAAAAATGGATTCAGAATCTGAATCCGACACAGTAAATAAGAAAGAGAAATTGCTAGAAGATTCTACTATAATAGAAAAAGACGACACTGATAATGTTAATCACGACACACGCATACCGGATACAAACAATGCTAAGAAAATAGATATTTCTCTAGTTGACGATCAACCTGACAAACAAACTATTGATGATACTTCGGATCATCATACAAGAGACGAAATTTCTGCCACTCCAAAAAATGAAGAATTCTCCGAGTCCCCGCCAAATAGTGAACAAAAGACTCAGTCTATCCATGATTCCCCCAGTGACAACGAAGATGATGACGATCTTGTTTTTTCCAAAAGAGAAATGACCAAAAAGAGGTATTCTATAGATTACAAGAGTCGTCGATTGGATTTCAAACGTTTTTCTGTGGATTGCCGGCGAGACTCGGTTACTCTCGAAGAATTGGCTCGGCTTGAACAAGAATTAGCAAAATCTACATTTGCAGTGCGTCCTGTTACCCGCCGTAAATCTACCGGCATTTTGAAGTCAACCACAAGCAGCAGCAACAGTGTAGTAGAGCAACGGGTGACGCCTAAACAGCCTTCGGATTCTGACGAGGATGATGAAGTGTTTGAGGTTCCTACAAAGGACAAGGAGAGTGAAGGACCGAAGGAGCCGCCTGCTACGCCCGTTGGTCGAGATGAGCTGGCTATGCGCCGTCATCGGTTCTTCTCTGATTTAGTTTGCGCTGCACGCGCTGCTGTCGAACATCGTGTTAGGTTCGATCCACTCGGTCCTGTTGTTGCTGATGGAGGTATGATAATGTTTCTGATAACTATCTAGACCGCAAAACCGATCCCAATATGATACAGATTCCTACTCTGTTATTGTTCAGCCTCGGTTGAATGCACATGAATGAAATTACGAGCACTGATGCTCGCTGGAGGGTTTAATTGTTTTGTTTACTCATGCTAACATGTTGTTACGATTATTGTCTCTCTACATCCCTATCTTGGGAAATTCTTAACACGTTGCGAAAAATCGATGCGGTTGGCGCTAGCCCAAGTCAAAGCGGAGAGGTACTTTATCTTTCTAAACTTCCCGTTTGTAGGCCACACTAATATATTTTGTCTAAATCTTTGAAACAAGTCCGCGCATTATTTTGCAACTATGTAGGTGCGAAAATATAATCGAGAATATTCCGTCAAACATTAAGGTGATTTGTGTTTCCGTTCTAGTATAAATATTTGTCGTAACAGGTCCTTCAAACTAAAGTGTATGTGTTATTTATTAAGGGTCGAGAACTACATTTCTGCAAAATTTAAGCCCGATCCGTTCAGTATTGTATCAAACATACATACATATGTATGTACATCTATCCGAATTTTTGCATTTATAATTTGATATTGGCCTGATAAGTTTGCATTACAACTCAGGGATGTGCGATTTATCTACGTTACGTACTTCTCGCTCATAGTTGTGTAATCTAATTAGGGAGAATCAATTAAAAGCCAAATAGGACCAAGCCACTGTTTTACGAGCGGATTACACGAGCTTTACCAAGCTCAAGCTTTGTGACGTTTTTATTAAAAACTTCGTAGTAGTTAACCCTACTACCTAAATACTTAGAAGGTCATAAAATAAATTAGAAACTATTCCTTCATACTTTTATCTTCAACCAACCATCTTGCAAAGCATCTCAAATCAGTAGCTTACAGCACTTATTATTTTTATTCAATGGAATGGTAGATATGTACACCTAAACTACTATAATTTAAGATTTGTAGGTTGTGGTTGAACTAGATGTCCAGATCGCTCTACCTAATAAATTAAGCATGTATGTACATACATAGGTACTCGGTATATTGAATTATTTATTCTACTTATTGACTTCTGTTTCAGAGAATATTCCGAAAGAAAAATACTTTGACCTTTTTCTAAACGCGAACAACGTAAAATAATTGTGTGTCCCAATTTATGGCTTTGATATTTTGGCCCCGAGGGATACTTTCCTGAAAGTTCGCAGATATAATTTACTCAAGAAGTTTTTCCTTAACCAGATGTGTATTATTTTTTTAATTTACAATAGAATAGATAAATAATATCCCACCTAATAATTAGGATAAGGCGAAAGTTTGTAAAAAATTTAACGTGTTTGTTGCCTTATCTCTATAAAACTACTGAACGAATCAAGATGTCTTGGTCTATAATATTATATAGAACATTATCAGAGTTAAATGATGAGCTACATGATGATCAGTGTGATGATTGATTGCCTTTACGTATTTTGTATGTACATATCACGTATTGTTTGTTACACACCGGCCGTACTCACTCACTCGGGCGTTTATGTATCCGACGTCATCATGATATGAGTCACTTCTCGGGTGAGGCTATGAGATAGTGCTACTAGATGTTCTAGAGGACGTTGGGTAGCCATTGCCACTCACTGGTGAAGTGGTGAATCACTGTCGTACTTCCGTCCGCGCCGGTCGACTCAACCGACGTTTGAACGTCGCACGCGCCTACAACTTGTTTAATATCCAACAGTGCTATCAGTGCATGAAAATAACTGTTATTGTGCTTATAGTGCTTGGCAACAGTGTTTTACTGGATATATCGCCAAAATTTTGGTAAGATAATTATTGGTGTGCAGTCATTCATACATCAGTTGTCAGTCATAGTTCTGGAAATAAGTACGGGATAAATAAGTATTAAACTAACATTTACTATAATAATAATTTATTTTACTAGAATTGTTCTAATTGCATCATCAATTATGTTGAACACAATGTTGCAACTGATAGATTTACTAAATTTGTAGAGCTATAATTGTTGTTTTACAAAGTTCCAAAAATTACATAGTATGCGCATGGGAATTAATATAAATATAAAAGTTAGGTAAGGTACCCAACTAACCGTTTCAAAAATTAATTTTATTATATTATAGATCTCATTAATATTTCATGCAAGTTTATTTCATTACAAAAGCCGCGAGTTGCCATTTGTATTGAATTTCGTTATTGGATTTCTTTCTGCTTATAAACTGGATAGACATTCAAATGACATATCTCCAATTTTCCAAGTCAGAAGTTCAATAAAAATCGTTAGCGACCATCATTAGCTTTATCGCATGAAATATTTGAAGTTTATTGACAGCTCGTTTATTACAAATCAAAAACTAGAGTTCAGCAAATAAAATTTCTAATTTTTTGACTTATAAAGTAGTGATAGTAACTATACATATAACAATGAATCACTCAGGATTTTAATCGCAGCTCGGACATATGTAGATAGCTCATTAAGAAGTCATTAAACTTGGATGTGCCTTCTAAAAAGAGGTTTAATATTCTGAGCACATTAAGAGACGAACTCATTTATGACATAACTTCGCACAATAACCTTGCAGAGTTATGTAAATACTTATAGAAAGTAATCTGTCTTTATGTTTTATGATAATATACATTGTGCGAACACAGAATCCATTACATAATCATTATTTTCTAGTCTAGAGTGGACTTTTTGATAGCGCCTTTGTTATATTGATTATCAATATCTGACTGAATCTAGCTCCATAAATATTAGAAGGTCTTAATTAAACAATACGATACCAGCTGACATGTGAGTGTATTTTCAATAATATCATGCAAAATAAACAATATTGCGGTTTGGGAAAAAGCCGAATAATCATACCATCTGGCTGGCACGAATCCCAAGCGTAACGTAAATATAGCACGGAGAATATTGCTGGAAAGTAATTTCTGACATCAGCTCTTGTAACGGCGCGCTCAGTGACCTCCCATATTATATTGATGAATGCCCTTGACGGAGTTCTGGGTCACATCACATACAATTTGTATCAACTTGACCGCGTTTCAATCCTTTAATAATCTGGAGAGTTGCAACGTGTTCAAGAGCAAGAAAGACCTCATTAAAATTAATATCAGTCTTTGTCGTTTAGTAAAACTGTAGTAGGTATAGTTATCAGATGTGGAACAACTTGAGAGCGACTCTACTTCGTCTTTGAGGTCGCCTCGTACTTCAGGGCTCTACAGAGTAATTTAGCTACCTTACCTTGGCTTCCTCTTTCATAGTTAACAATGTATAAACTATGCATGTAAAAAAAACTACAGGATGTTCGGCACAATGTTTGTCACATGGAAACTGGGAATAGGTGGAACCAAGTGCAAATACCACCACCAACAATAGCTTGGCGACTTTTTTAACCGTGAAAAGCCTTAAGACTATTTTTAATAAAAAAATTAAGTCTTAGATTTATTTCCGATGTATAAATTATTAAGTGCTATCACTTTATTTGTAATATAAAACTGATATTTTTTTTTCATTACATCTGGCATTTTAGCCCTAATAAAATTTATACTTACGTGTGATCTACTAACCTTAACTTGCCTGCAGACATAAAAAAATGAAAAACTGGCCAATATTTTTAAGACATACGCAAATGTTATTTATTATACAGTGAACGAATTTATTACTGACAAAACCTGTAAATAGGAATATTACCATTATTATTACTTATAAGAGGACTAAATAATTATTGTTAACATTTATTTTATATTCAAGAACTGAATGTTGCAAGTCCAGTTTAATCTCTTGATTTTGAAAATGTAGGTTAAATAATGTAAGTACTTTAATAGCTTTCAGTTACTAAGGTTTTTCAAAAGAGTTCTCTGTAGAAAGCTTTTAATTAAGCGATAAGGATATATACTTATTTTTTACTTCTAGCAATATACATTGGATTTAAATATTCTTCTATCTTTGTATGCTGTTGAATTTAATACCTACTTGTGGTTTCTTCATGCGGTGAGTGGTCTGAGTAACAGTCATATTCCTGGTGTATAATCCGTGTAGCAACAGAAATAAGACGATAAATAGTCGAAATAGCAAACATAAACTAAGATTTTTTGGGTAAGCTCATATTGCTAGAATGAGTGAATGAAATGAAATGTTTGTTTCCAAATAATGTGCTATTTACAGTTTTAGATCAGACTTACATAATAAAACACAGATTTATGAATTTATTTGCGTCTTTTTACGAGCGCCGGATAAAAAACTTTTTGAATAAATACATTTTTCCACAAACCTCGTCAACATTTTTATCTTAGAACTTTAATATTATTCTTACGGCTTTTCTCATTGGTTAATAAATTGAATCCTTAAAAATCTAGTTTAACCCTCTTAAAATTCGGCATACTTTGCTTTTTAAATTTGTCAGCAACTTGTCTTTTAAATAGTAAAGCAATACGCAGTAGCGTGAGTGAGAGTTTAGTACGAGTACATACTACTGACTTGAACGTTCCCACGTCTAATGGTAGGTCTGTATTGATTTCTACTTCATGGAATAGAATATGCCATGACCTGTTCTGCGGGGTCGGAATCCCAAAGGTTTAAAATAAAAACACCTCAGCACAAATTGGTTCACTGCTGAACGTGCCTCCCCTAAACAAGAATAGTTTGCTATAACCACCACGCTTGGCAGGCGAATTGTTGGTCGCAGTAGAGAAAGACACAATCCCTCCACCTTTCCATGGTCCTGCCAATCTTACGGTTATAGAGACCGAAACTGTGAGCAATGGAGCCACTCGGGTCACTCAAGACTACAAATCCTACGCACTTTGTCCCAAACACTCCTCCTGGGGAGAGTGAGAGGAAGACACAGAAGGTTGCTGATGCCCTGCCTAGTTTCCCTAAGTCGACGCTTACGACATCCGAGGGTTGAGTGAGCTATATGGCTCGATTCTTCTGCTCCCACGGCCACCGCTGGCAAATAAAGCACACCATGGCACTGACATTGTTGAATATGATATGATGTTACGTATTTACATATATCAAATTGATCAACTAAAACAAAACTTTCGTCGTCCCCATCTTCCATCAAACTACATTATACTGCGTGTCTTGTCGATTTATGTAAGCCCTTTCGTAAACTTGGTACGTAAAACTTATGACTTTTGTCCCGATCTTGGCACGTTCTGAATGTACTAGAATAAGCGACCGTCAATAGGTATTTTAGAGTTTCCTATGAATCTTTATTAAAATGTTATGAAGTGCATAATAAGTGGTGTTTAGGTCAAGGAAATAGGAATTATTATCTGCTTCAATTTTTTTACTTTGAACGCTGCTACTACCACCGCTGAACCGGCACTTTAATAATTTTCGATTGTGTTGTTTTCCTTGCAGCTTTACTTAGCGTAGGTTATTTCAACTTTACATCGAGTTCTATTCTCGTTCATTGAATATTTAGAAACTTGCTGAACAAAGGAACTCATTACAAAGAGACGGTCGTTTGAACTTTAATTCTCTTTAGTTATTAATTATGTGTCCTAGCTGACGAAAACAACTCTAACTAAGCGAACCTCAACTTGATGACCTAATGGTCCGACATGATTTTCACTGTTTCTTCGTAGTTTATTAATTTATTATTAATATTATCTATATTTAGTATAAAAGAGGAAAACTGACTAACATATCAGGAAAAGTCTGGAATTACAAGAACTAAGTACAAGGCTGAAATTTGTATGTGGATTCCTTTCAGGGCGTAAACACCCACTATGATTGGATTCTTTGCAAATTCGGCGATTCAAATTGGTTATTCATCCTTTCCAAGTTTGTAATAGTTTGTATTTTTTGTTGACTTAAGTATTTTTTTGTAGATGTGTATTGAAGTGTTCTTATTAATTTGACTAACTAGTTAATTTTTTTCTAAATCTTGATAAAAAGGATAGAAGGTGTGTGTTGAATTTCGAGATTTGTATAATACTTTATATACCCTACAACGGTACTTAAATGGCTTTTCAAGATTTCTGTGTTCAACATTGAATTATTATTATTTTGAAATTAGTAGATAAGGGGAATTCAGGGGAAGGTCGCGGGTTCAAGTCCCGCCGAAGTCGTAAATTGTTGTGATATTATTAAATTCTCTAGTAGATAACATTATTTGAAGTCTGATTGATTGATGAGGTGATATTACAGGAAGTCCAGGAGAATGAAATAGCGTGCGGTCAGCTAGTTACTTATATCAGCTAGGAGTGTCCCACTGCAGGGCAAAGAGCTTCACCCCTCCTTCCATTTACTTATGTCGGTCCCACACTTTATTAATAGGCCGAGTTCATCCCACCATCTCCATCTAGATCTGGAGTCTAGATCTATACCCTGTCTGACCTCTAGACCCTGGGTCCTCGCCGGGCGGCCACGTGCAACGTGGCCGTCAATCCAGGACCCAGTGAGTGGCGTTCTTTGCCCACTGCTGGTCTGTTAGTAGTTCAATAAGATTCAAATATCTTCCAATAGATTATGATAGTACAACTCATTTCTTCAGAGTGTATTGTACATTGCAACTACAAATAAATTAAGCTTGTCTCAAGTAAATAACGGTACCTGCACTCGAGTTGCGTGTGACCTCGATGTCTTCCTTATAAGAGCACCAGTTCTACCAACTGGCTCTCTCAGACGATATCTGTACTGCACATACATTTAGACACATGTTGGCTCTGATCATGACTCATCAATTTAAAAAAAATCATTTCTAATCATAATACTTCACAAATGATGTAAAGTCGAATAACTGTGAAAAAGATGCGATTTTATCTGACAATTCCATGTTATACAAAGATTCATGTTTATCATAGTCTTCTTGTTCTAAGAGATGAGGTCACGATGTTTTTACGCTTTTCGACTTTCATACATATACCAATTCTATTTATATTTTCGTATTAATCGGTAAGGACAGCCATAAAATAGATATAAAGTTGCCATGTATTAATTTTGACGACAAAAACAACGAATATGTAATGAAAGCGATCATTATGATTGATCATAACGTGATGTTGTCCGAGTTGATTGGAAATTAATTCAACGGGCATGTTATGAACAGCTATTATTAAAGCTTTTTAGAACAATAACGTTTCACAATTCCTTGATTATAAATAAATGAATAATACGGGATAATGGAAATTTCCACGCACGCATTTGGCATTAAGCCTAAGGTAAGCTGTTGCTAAATTTATCAAAACCAACAAAAGCCAAATACAATTTTCATATATCTATACAATATGTATTTTCGAACCTTGATCAAACGAAATGTGCGGATACACGACATAAATTTATCGATAAAAATCTAAAAAAAATTATATGCGAGCTATTAAAAAAAAAGCCGATTTAATAATTTTTTAAATGAAAACTATTCCATCTGGTTTTTTCTTCGTTTCTGTTTGAGTAAACGGTGTATTTTATTCAAAGTAGTCTCATTTGAAAGCTAGATAGTTTACCTAGCTAAAAAACAAACGGACCTTGATAGACCTAACGCAGCACCTGTTCCTCTATTTCTGCTGATAGAATGGGAGCACGTTCACGAGGTGGGCGTCGTAGTCCATTCTCACTGAACTCTTCATGCACGGCTTTGAATACTCTGTAGTCAATGGCAGGTCTTGTCGGGAGACGCAGATGATATTGTCGCGTTATTAATCGCTCACCTTATCGAAATGCTATGGAAACAGCTTTTTTTTTTAAAACAAACGATTGCACTGTTTATACCAGCTAATTTGGCGCTATCATGGTTCGGTTTCGGTTTAAAAGATTTTATTCTCATTAAAAACTTAACAGTTTACTTATAATGAGACTACTTAAGGTTACTTATTTCTAATGTGTTTGGCTAGCGCCCAAGCATTATTATTACAATTTTAACATTTACTAACGCTAAGCGCGAGCATTGCCATTGCAAAATCCATAAACATAATGGATATCCGCTAATTCGCCGGCAGACAACGCATCCAACGTAGAAGTAATTACAATAAAAATTATTTAGCGTATTCAGGAATCGATATAAGAATAAACTGAGATACCAATAACCAATTTGAAATGTGTGTGCTGTGAATTTTTTTGAAAAAGGAATGTTTATCACTTCCATTTTCAAAGCGTGCAGAATGTATGTAGATTCCTGTTGATCTTTGTACAAGGCAGAAAGTACCTAATTCAAATGGCGAATAACATGACAACGAAAAGAGGTAGACCCATACTTTTTGGAGGATTTGTAGAATAAATTATGAAGTTTAATACGAAATGCAAAAAAGTACACCTCAATAATCCAATTTTAAAGTTACAGATCAAAAATAAAATAAAAATCGAATTTTTTGTTAAATATCTACAAAAAAAAAATTTTTACGAGGCTTATGTACAGAAATTGTTTTTTAGCTAGGTAAACTATCTAGCTTTCAAATGAGACTACTTTGAATACACCGTTTACTCAAACAGAAACGAAGAAAAAATCAGATGAAGTAGTTTTCATTAAAAAAAATATTTAATGGGCTCTTTTTTTAAATAGCTCACATATATTTTTTTTCTACTTTTATCCATAAATTTATGTCGTGTATCCGCACATTTCGTTTGATTAAGGTTCGAAAATACACATTGTATAACAATAAGTGAGACAATTTACCTACTTTTAATGGAATTTCTTATGGTTGCCGAATTTCAAACGTTCAACCTGACTTCTTCGAGGGTGATATTGAATGTAAATTCCGTAAAGAACCCTCATGATTATTTTCACATTGATGTTATTCCGTTATTTTCCAAGTCGTTATTTACGTCGTACGATGACGTGATTGGTTCGTTTCCTTATCGCGCGGTAAGACTTTATCAGCTGTCAAAGCTGATTACAGAGTTCTCCAAGGAATCGCTTACCTGTCGTATATCTCTTTATTTGTAATTGTGACACAGTTGGGTGATATTGATAGACATCTATTGAATTTCATATTTTTGAACTAACCTTGTAGACGTTAAATATTCAGTTAAAATGGCTAGAAAAAGTGGTCTTAAAAATATGCAGAACCTAATAGAGATGTTTGAATCGAGAGCAAACAATTCTGAAGAAGAGGATGTATCGGAAATTGCGAATGCAGCGCGAGAGGCATTCAACATAGCATTGGGTATGAAATATCGATCAAGTAAACTATAGGTTTGATTCATTTAACTGGATAGAAAACGCAACCTGCGTTTGCTAAAATTTCTAGTAGATCATTGTTACTATTCAGCCCAAATTTTGCAACTGTTCTAGGTATGGCACGGGCCTTTTAACTGTTTTAGTAAATAATAAATCTGCTGTTGCACTGTGCTGGTTGTAAGCTACGTTTATTACCTAGATTGTTGGTACTTGAATAATCGGTAAGAAAGGTTGCCTGGACGAAATCGCTATAAGTAATACCAGCCTATTGTAGTTTTTTGTTTTATATGTATTTTATTTCTGGTGTAGGTACGATAAGCAGATATATGGGTATTGTATTGTGTAATGTATAATCAAAATTTTATTAAACAATCTGAATTGAAGCCGTTCCAAATATGTAAGTATCGCATGGGACATATTATGCAAATAAACGATTTGTATTTATAAAAAATGTGAGCAATGCTGTTTGTCATTTTGAGTCAACTGATGAGTCATAAAAGATTAACAAGGCCGAGGCTGGCATTTTCGGAATCATATTATCTAATCAGTCACTGTTTTTGTAGAATTCATTCGATAGAAAATAAATGAAACTCTCATAAGTGTGCATGTACCATATCAAAAATAGTTATTATTTTATGATTTGTTCCAACGCGGCTCAAATCTATTGAAGTCATGTTTATAGAAAATTTCAATTGACTTTGCGGTACAAAAATAAATGGTACACTAAAAGACATAATATGTACGTCTTTTACTCATTTGTAAGATTGACATGGTCTTGATTAAAAGTTAACTCTGAATACATTGTCTCACTCAGCAAGTAATCAATCACATGGGAGGTGAATGATTGTACTCATTTAAATTGGTGGATATGGATCAGTTGATCTACGTACCTGTAGATTGTTGATTTCGAATAATTGAAGGAAGCTGCAGGAACATTAAGCTCTATTGTTTCAATTGTAAATACATACTAGTTCTAATCTGTTTTTATTATTTGCTTGTAATTTTCTTTGTTAATAAAACTATTTTTATTTCTTTCAAACAGA
The DNA here is from genome assembly GCA_947859395.1 of Eupithecia insigniata. NCBI lineage: Eukaryota > Metazoa > Arthropoda > Insecta > Lepidoptera > Geometridae > Eupithecia > Eupithecia insigniata. Next base: position 6,732,178 of record OX401995.1, on the reverse strand, counting down.
AATCGAGATTTATTAATAAATTCTTTTTTTTCTAGTACAATAAAATCGTTACCTTCACAGCAACTAATTCTGAAACAAAAATTCTGAGAATCACATCTCACCCTTGAAAAGGTGATCAAGCGAAATTAAAGCTGTGGGAAATAGCTGTGGTTTCTAGTGGTTTTACCGAGCTCTGAAAGCCGCCGGCTATGGGTTCTTATTGCCTTTTATTTTCACTTTTGATAATATTTTACACGTTTTTTTAACTTCTGTTTTTTTTTATAGAAGCCCTACATGTCATGCCATTACTTTAATGTACGAGTAAAAACGCGTTCGAGTGCCTTTATTCACAGGAGTTCAACACAGAAAATACCTACCTAATGTTTTAGCTAAATCTTTCATGTCAAGGTTCACTTAAGATAGATAGAAAATGCTTTATTGCACACTTAACAAAACAGTTAACAAACAATTTGATACAAAAAAATAAATGTACAATTGGCGGACTTATCGCTCACGAGCAATCTCTACCAGACAACCTTGGATGGATAGGATCGTTGGATTGAATACGGGGATCTGTGTGCATTATTTTAAGAAGCTAATACAAATTACAGAACTGTAATCAAGTACAAAGCTTACATACTTTACTGATCAACTAATTAATTAAACGGATCACACTCGCACGAACACCCTCGTGCGAGTTTTTGTTTAATATCCGTGTTTGGTTGATCAGTTTGATTTTCCCGTTTCCCGTGCCCCAGGGCGTATCTTCTCAGTAGGAAAAAGAGTTGTTTCAAAAGCGCACTCTTTAGACCGCTTTATCCGAGAGCTTTTTGTGGTTTCACTTTGTGGTTATTGCATTGCGCACTCATTTCCTGCCTTGTTTAAGTCCAGTATCAGGCCTATAATGACTACTTATTTGATACGTAGTTTTTGACCTACATATATCAATTATGATAATTATTTGTGAACAATTAGTACCCATAATACTTCTTCGTTAGTGGAGGTATTCCTTGTATTGGTTTTTAAATTACAGTATTGTTTGAAGGTATTATTTGGTAAGAAAATTTTATTTGTGTCGACTAGTGTACATTCTATTCACTGTAACTAACTAAACAATATAGGACTCGTATTGAATTCCTAATGGACCTAACCGTACACGTGTAAAAATCATTTTTGTGCTATAGCTAATTTTATTGTTTGGTGGTCCCAGTTTCCAAGATCTTCTAATACTAATGTACTATTCCTTTCTAATACTAATGTTTATTGTGGTAGTGAAATTTCTATTCCTAACGAATCAACAGTAAGTCTTGTTGTACCACCCTTGTACCAAATTGAAAACAAACACTGATTCTATCGTAATATTAACACTAATTGACATCTTATTATGGGATACTTACGAACTCGTTCCCGAGGCTTTGCACGCGTTTTCCCAGGTTAAAAAATAACGTTACTTTATTTCCAGAGGTCTACAACCCTTTGTTCGGTGTAGGACAGATTCTAGATTGGACATATTCGTAGTTCGGCAGATTCGCTACTCGACAGATCTTGAATTGGGCCGATTCTTGGATTCGACAGATTATCTAAACGGTAGAGTAGATGCAAAATTTCAGCAGTACTTTTGGCGACAATAGGTAAGACTTTGTAACAAACATCGAAACTGTCGCGGATTATCTTATCAGAATTGACTTATCCTGGAATTAAGTGAGACACCGAAAAGTGTTTCGGAGAAAGATTTTGAACAGAACTTGAAAAACGTCTTTGATAAATACTGGCCGATCATGAAGTTTACATTAGCATTTATGATTTTTTGTCGTCTTGCATATTCGTAATGTCCCACCACCGCGTCAATACGTAAGTAGGTACCTACTCAGTGATAATTGTGCGCGAAAACTCAAATCCAACAACTCCACAGATGTGGAGTTCTGAGATTTGTATTCCCTCAAGCATCCAAACATCTAGGCCGAATTTGATGGATGAGATATCAGTTTATTACTTCGCTTGATAATACATATATAAAATACTAGCTGTGCCCGCAACTTCGTCCGCGTGGCATTTTTATATCTAATCAACAGCCTAAAAAATAAGCTCCAATCTTTTAGCTTTAAAAATGACGATACTTCTATACAACCTTTCAACTCCTTACAACCCTTTTTCGCATTAAAAAGTACCTTGTAGTAGCATGTCCTTTCTCAGGCTCTACATTGAGTATCTGTGTACCAAATTTCATTTAAATCGGATAATTTTTGCAACTCTCTGGTGTTTTGTTGTAGAAGCGTAAACATTGCCCTTTAAAAGATACATTCATCTTGTGTAGTTTGTTATTATTTCTAGTATTTACATAATCAAATGTATGTCCCAATTTTTAGGGAACCGATCGATATTTCTATGAGTGTGCAACAAGTTTTCATAAAAATATTCACATGGTACTGTCATTATATTTATTTCTTTGAATATATCACGTAGGGATTCTTTAGAACCTAAAACGTCTAACAATAAGAGTCAATAGGCACATTTACTCTACACACAGATGACAGAATTATCCAGATTGAATGACGCGCGTCTAGAGTGAATTGGTTGAAATTCATCGACAATAGGGTAATTTCATCAGTCGGTCTATGATCAGGCGTCCGACCTGACACGCTGAATTTAAAAATGTTGGTTCTTCATCATAATATCAGCCCATACACGTCCACAACTGGACATAGGCTTCCCCATACGACGCCACAAATAGCGGTCCTGAGCAGTGACGGATTAGGCAGATGTGTAGACCGGCCATTAGAAATAACCCCAAAAATTGGGAAATATTTTCTAAAGACAACATCACGCGCAAATCTACCTAATTATGTCATCTGTGACTCTACATGAGACTTTATTTTGACCTGTTTTGACTTAGTTTGACTTTATTAAAATCAGTTCCACCAATCTAAATACAAATTTGATTTGTCAATCAGGTACCGAAGGCGGATCAGCTGGTTTGACCCTCAGCCCGGCATCAGAACTAGAGTCGCTGATTGAGCGGTTGGAGCGTGTGACGTCACGCCTGGAGCGGCTGCCTGTGCTGCGCGGTTCCCCCCCGCACTCTCCCGCGCCCTCCCCCGCCTCCGCCCCGTCTCCTCCTCCGTTTGAGCTGCTGGAAACCGACGATATGAGCGTCAACGGGTATCAGGACCTGGTGCAGGTTGGTAAACTTTCATTGACTAGTCTCCGTTAACACTGGCCGCCGCCGTGGCCGCAAATTCATTTATTTATTTTTAAACATTCTATGACTATTATAGGTATAGTGTCAATTTGTGTGCGAAAAGTAAAGCGTTTTCACTTCTGTTACGGTTCTCTTTTAACAACGTAGTAAGCGGGCACTTTGTTATAATATAACGAATGTTTTTTTCATTCTTAGCTACACAGCTCGCGTAGTCACCAGGTCTTTTTCTGTACTTTTTCTTTTCCAGTATCATCATCATCGTATCACACACGTCCACTGCTGGACATAGGCCTCCCCCATACGACGCCACAAATAGCGGTCCTGAGCCGCCTTTTCCAGTTTAATGTTTCGTAAAATGAAAAATCACCTTAAAACATACGATTGAGAGTAGAATATGATATTGATGGAATCCGACGCCTCAAGTTTGAAACAGTTGTTTTTGACTATTCGCACGCCCACCCTGTTGTCACGCTCTCCCTAAACCGTCCATTCATTTGTGAAATCCGAACCTTTGAGTGACAAACTGTGTTTAATGTTTATCCCTTTCACAAGGACAATTTGCCCGTTAGACTTGCCCCAGGTCAAAGATTCGGGTTTGAAACACCGACCAGCTAATCCTTTACTGTTACGTAACTGGATAAAGCTGCCACACCCGGCCACTTGGCACAATTGATAAAAATAATTCCGAGGAAAACAATGGCCTATTGTAGGTATGACTTATTTTCCTGTCCACTGTGACAAAAGACAAAGGATTAACTGAAAAAGGGATATTTGAATATTTGAACTGGAGAACTCTTTACGGACCGGTAGCTGAAAATTTCAAAAGAAACATGGCTATAAAACTTTTTAATAACCAAATCTTAGTACTAAAAGCCCTTTAAATAATAGCTTTACCTAAAAAAAAAGAAAAATTGCTTTACATAGTATACCTTTTTATTCGATTAAACCCGAACAGTATCATAAAAAGTATAGGTTTCCGGCACCAGGGAATAATCCAGAACGCCATCATTATTACTCACAAAGTTGCCACTACGGCGCTGGCGGTTTATTGAACTCCTTGCTATTATTCTACCTACAGTATAAAACTTTATTTTAAGAAATAGTATTATGTCATTTAGTTATAGGGATATAGGTCACCGCAACAGCGTTCTAGCTGAGCCTACTTCGGACGTAGCTAGTATGCTGTACGAACTGGATATGTTAGATAATTAGGTTGATTTTGTTTTAGGTTCTAGAATTTGATTTTTTTTTAAACTCACCGGGCGTCCTAATCGCCTGTGCGACAAAGCCCTTAATAAAATAATAATAATAAAAATCTTTCTTTGTGAGCACACCCTGACTCCGTGGCTTGTTCCCACCGATTTGTTAATTCTACCTAGTATTTAGAAGACTACAAAAATAGTCACCTTTAAATGCGAACAACTCAGATTTAATTACAGAAAATAAAACAGTTTTAGCAAAATCTTCGTTAGAGGTAAGTAAACAGTATCCTGCCAAAAGTAACGGATTGTAGCGCCATTACAGTGTGGTTTGTACTGTCTGTCTACAATGTCTACAGAACATTCAGGAAGTTTCCCGTCATTGCCGATTTACCGCAATTTTGCGGGACCACATTCTCCCCTTGATTGGTGAGGTGACTGCCTGAGGATGAAATCACATTGACTCCAACCTACATAGTGTGTGTGTCTGTGTGTGAATATGTGAGAATATGTGAGAATACAAATAGTATTATTTTCCTGTTTGGTCGTCTCGAAGGTCACTTAAGTTTAAATGATTCGAATTACATGTATGTGTACTGGTATAACTGTGGAGCTCTATTTATATCTAAACTAGCTGCTGCCCGCGACTTCGTCCGCGTGGAAAAGTGACAGTGTGATTTTCATACAAACTTTTGTCCCCTATTCCTGTTGATATTTTACCCCCTTGAGAGTAAAATTTGTAGAAACTATAAATGTAATTTTTATTTATATCTAATTAACAGCCTAAAAATTCAATTCTAAGCTTTTAGCTTTAAAAATGACAATACTTCTATACAACCTTTCAACCCCTTACAGCCCTTTTTCGCATTAAAAAGTACCCTCTGTCCTTTCTCATGCTCTAAAGTATCTGTATACCAAATTTCATTTAAACCGGTTCTGTAGTTTTGGCGTGAAAACGTGACAGACAGAAAGACAGACAGACAGAGTTACTTTCGCATTTATAATATTAGTAAGCATTAGGTTACTGTTTTCACTGCCCAGCCCCGTTTGCGATGCGACTCGTAGGGAGAGCGGCGACGCGCCGCATCTACAGGAGTGTGAACTAGTCGTTGTGCGTCGTGGACAGTGAGTGTTGATGAAACTTCAAGGTTTACTACAGTCGCTGTACTGGATACGATAGCCAGAGTAGAACTACTCTGGCTCTAACTGTAACATAGTCCAAACAATATGACTTTATTTGCGATGATTGAACATTGTTTCCCTAATGTAGCTACATAATCGTTTTTATCTGCGTCTCCTTGATAATATAAGAAGTATTTTTAGAATTCTGACTCACTATAGTAAAGTTGAGATTGCATTCGTGTTTACGAGTGGCAACCACCCGACACAATATGAAAAATACATTTATTTTAAAATATTATGTGAGCTGACTGGCGTTCTCTGCAAAGTTATATATAACGTCTGAAACTAAGTGTTTTATGGAGTAAGAGTGAAATTTATTAACCATTATATATTCCGTTGTATATTAATTATTCCGTTTCAGCGCAGTTTTGAGATGAATATAAAAAGTTTAGAAGCTTACTGAGAAGCTGTTTCCTTTGATATTTCATCCTCTTTGTCTTATATCTGGAAATTTCTTATAGTCCAGTAATTTTAGTGTTTCACCTATCATTTCAAGCTGTAAACGCCTTTCTTTTGGGCGTTGTAAATGTTGTCTCAAAAATCCTAAAATATCGTGCTCGCTTCGTAAGTTATTTAATGTCAAATGTCTCTAAAATCGGATTCGTGTAATTTTTTTTCAAGTGTTTTTCAAGTGTGAGATTATTTATGATAAAATATTATTGATCAAGCGTCAGAAGCGCCTCAAAATTATTAATGTTCGCCAAATTTTGTTTGATGTTGATTGACTCAGTTTCGCTTAAGAATCATTTCATTCTATCTGATGTAAATATATTTTATTTATTATTATAAAGTTACTATGGATGGGTCTGAGGGTGCACTCCCGACATCGACATAGTTAGTTTGTAAGTTTTCGGTACAGTTGCGACAAAAATCGATAGTTCCGATGGATCTATTTTAATTTTAGGATTTTGACCTATTCTTAGTGTACATTTATTGTATTTACGGAAATAGATAGTTTTCGATTCGTTCGAAACTTTATTCTTGTGGAGACATTCAAAAATCCTTAAGATGTGACCGGTAAGACTGCGACCGATGTCGGTCGCCTTGCGATCGCTATCTATGTCGAGACTGCTCGCCCTGGTCTCGTATTCGTACCAAACTTTCAAGGCGAAACCTGGGCAAATAAACAGGATAATAAATAAATCACGGTATTAATACCAATTCAGGAGAAAGCATCAATAGATAACATTCTTGGGTTATGTATTTCGTCTTGATTCCAACAAATAGCGAAGAATCTAACAATAAAAAAACTCTGAATAGTGAAATCTTTACGCCGTTTTTTTTATAATAAATACCAAAATAAGATAATAAGTATGGCCTGTGCAACATCTGCTTTTTTTTTCAAAATCACCTTGCGCATTGAAAGTTATTTATTTGGATAGAGTAAACTTATAAAATTAAAAAATGTTGACAACATGTCCTAAAGCGTCAGGTTTCTGAGATATTCATCGAAGGAAATAACTTTCGCTCGATTTTTTTTTCTAAAGTATATTTTTTATTTTGATAAAAAAAACAAAACATTGTGGTAAATCAATGTTAGGGATAAAATCTTCAAACCCTTGACAAGGAGGTAGATGGTATCCCGGGGACGGACATAGGCTCCCTTATTTCCCAGAAAAGTGCGGGAAAAGCCGCGAGCAGAAGCTAGTTCTATATATATTTTACTGTCGTTCTTTAGTAAACAAATATGCTTGTGATAAAGAAGAAATTTACATAACGTCATTGTAATAAAATGCTAATTAACTGCCACGGACGACATGTAGTCCAGACACCTTTTGGGACTTCGCTTTATACAAATTAAAATAACACTCTCAAGGGAGAAATATTCATGAAAACATGTATGCTCTTTTAGCTACATAGTTTGCTTGTAATTTTCATGAAAACAGCTCCGTAGTTATTCACACAAAACTACTTTAAAACTGCCAAGTTTATCTAGCTATATGTATGTTTCTAAACATACTTATATAGCTTATCCTTAGCTCAGCCATGTCTTTGTTGAAGTAACCAAGCTTGCTTTTAATGACGTGTCTCATAAATCATGCTTATCGATTGCTCATGTCTGGAATCGGTTGAATGTGACCTATTGAAGGTATACCGATATTGAATTAATTATTATACCGATCGGTGGAACAATTTCTTTACTTGGATATAACTTCTTAAGTAATGAAATAATTTTTAATATTGGCCGTGGGGTCGCGGCGTCCGAATATCGACCCCTCCAACTCAACCCGTGGATGTCGTAAGAGCCGACTAAGGGAACCTACCAGAGGAAGGGCAGCAGCTTCCTTCTGAGTATTTTTAAACACCAACACTGCGATCACCAATCCGCCTGCCAAGCGTGGTGATTATGGCAAATCCCCCCCTACATGGGAGACCATCCACTCGATGGACCGAGGACATCGTAGCGGTCGCAGGGAGCCGATGGATGGAGGCGGCTCAGGACCGCTATTTGTGGCCGTCGTACGGGGGAGGCCTATGTCCAGCAGTGGACGTGTATGGGCTGGTGATGATGATGATGATGATGAAGAATGCTGTGTGTGAAAATCAATACAATAATAACCGTACAATAATAAAGTTGTCTTATCTGAGATTAATAGCCCGGCTACACTCTCAAACATTTGTGCATGCAGATTGCACAAACACAGTTTGCGCAAGCAAGATGAGCCGGCCACACGCTCCATCTTGCTTGCGCAAACTGGTTTGAGCGTGTAGCCGGGCTATAAGGCCCGTATTAAAAAGCTTGCTCAGTCATCGATCTATGCTTGAGTAATGCTTTTCTATGGCATAAACGTTACTAAAGCATAGATCTATGACTGAGCAAGGTTTCATATTACGGGCCTTAGAACGACTGCACGGAACAAGACGAATATATTTGTTAGCTCTTTTATATGAACTTCTGCATCAGAAGTTCATATAAAAGAGCTAACAAATATACTCGTCATCGTACAATAATAAAGTTGTCTTATCTGAGATTAATAGCCCGGCTACACTCTCAAACATTTGTGCATGCAGATTGCACAAACACAGTTTGCGCAAGCAAGATGAGCCGGCCACACGCTCCATCTTGCTTGCGCAAACTGGTTTGAGCGTGTAGCCGGGCTATAAGGCCCGTATTAAAAAGCTTGCTCAGTCATCGATCTATGCTTGAGTAATGCTTTTCTATGGCATAAACGTTACTAAAGCATAGATCTATGACTGAGCAAGGTTTCATTTTACGGGCCTTAGAACGACTGCACGGAACAAGACGAATATATTTGTTAGCTCTTTTATATGAACTTCTGCATCAGAAGTTCATATAAAAGAGCCAGCGTCTTGGGGAAGCTTCCGACTAATATTGATATGGATCAGTTGAGCTAACTATAGATTGTTTGTAACTGTCTGCAGTTAGCTCAAATGTCTCAATTGAAGTACTAGAACGTAGTTCTTATTTTTTTATAGTCCTTAATTGTTATTTGCTTTGCTAAAAAGAACTTCTAAAATAACATTTGTAAATTTATTTGTAATATCTCTGATTTGTTCTCAGGGTCCTCTGCGTACCTTCTTGGACCTATCGCAGAAGATCGGAGGCGATGTCGCCACACAAGCCAGCCTGGTCAACGCGGCCTTCCAGTAAGTATCCAACCACTGTTCGTTTAAAAAAAAAAAACTGCGTACTAAAGCTGTATTCCACCAGAACTTCTAAATATCCTGTTTGAGAACAGAATAGTTTTCTAATAAAATAACGTGCTGAAACTCTTGTAACGAATACAAATAGTTATCGAAATGAAATATTCAGATTAACTTTTAAATTATCAAATCAAATCATATGTATTTCAGACATAGTAGGTTAGGTACAAAGTTACATTCACACTCCATATATCCAGACACAATTTTAAACACATACACAGAAAAACACACAATGAAAACATTATAAAAAAACCAAAAAAGCTTCTTAAAATTTAATTACCGTATCCTGCAATTGGCGACTGCACCTGCAGAGATTTCTACCAGACGACCATAATTCAAGGCACCTTATTATTTAAGGCTACCTATGAGCTAGTTAGTTGCAACTAGCTGTGTGTAGTAATTAGGCTTGGCCACTGTCTGTGAGTCCGACGGTAGTGGTTGCTTACTATCCACCGAACTAGTTGGTACTGTATCTCAGGGGGCAGTAGACGCCCGTCTGCACCAGCCTCTCAGACAGGTAGCCTAGCTCAACTTTACATGATTGATTCGGTTGATTTATAAAACTAAGATTAAGCAGCGAAACCATAACTTAGAGAGAAAAACAAAATTATAACACACAACACATATAGCAACCAACAAGAACTTTCGTCCAGTTGGTCCAGTGCTACAAGAAGGGAGAGGCTGTGTCCAGCCTTCCTGAAATGACCTGCAATGTAGTTTTATCTACACTACATATAGCGCCTTAGGTAAAAAACGCGTTAAAAATACATACCACCCTCATCTTTCACCTTTCTAACGCCAGCCCCCATTTTTAATCTTCAACCCTCAGTGGTCGATGGCAAAACAACGTTTGCCGGGTCAGCTAGTAAATAATAATAATGATTTGTTTTGACTAAAGATGGGGCATTTGCAGGGCGATTTAATGCCCAATTTATGCCCTTAAATACCCATTTATCCGGCATAAAAAGGACATATATTGGGCATTTACTCAATACACCCTGTAAGTGCCCGGCATAAACCTATCTCTAGTTATGACACATTAAATTACACTACATTTCGTCCAAATACCGAATGTTCATAACTTTCCGTCTGTTAACTTCAAAACGAAATCCAATAAAAGTCTATTGAGCGTGAACGAGATGCGCAGAATTCAAAGTACCTTATTACATAGAGACGAAATAAGTACAGCATTAGAGGTGCATAATGCCGTTAAATTAAACCCTCGTTAGTGCGCCAGACAGCAAATAATTGTTATCCGACACCGTTAACCGAAAGATCGACCGCACGCTGCATAATGATGTGATTTCCATTATATGTTAGTCTTTTAGTTTGCCTTAAATATTATTAAATAGCTGATGCCCGCGCCTTCGCCCGCGTTTTATCGGGATCAAAAACAGCCTATATGTTATTCCAGGTCCCAAACTATTCCTATACCAAATTTCGGCACAATCAATTCATTAGTTTTTGCGTGAAAGAGGAACAAACATCTATCCATACATCCATCCTTATAAACTTTGACATTTTAATATTAGTAGGATTAATTATGCTGGACAATGCACACAGCATCATCTAGCCCCATTTTAATGCAATTTTTCTGTGATAGTTCAACGTTAGAATGTTGTTTTACTCAGCTTGCTATGTGTCCTGATTCTGAGCAAAGGCCATTCCTTCTATCTCTATACATTCCGGTCTTGGAGCGTGTGGAAATTTTTCGCTACCTGTAATAAAATGGGGAAACTGCCGGTAATATCTTGATTTAGGGGGGATCTTCATTCATTTATACCAAAATGAAACCGCTTCGGGGAAATTTCGTATTCCTTAGTTAACAAGGCGAAAAAACATGTTGCTCGTTTCAGCCAATTTGCTACTAGGAATACGCCGTTCGCTTTAACTTAATATATTCACACCCACCTCTCCCACCTTTTGATGAACGATTCGAAGGCACGCACGTATAATCGACGAGCCAAATACTCGTGCATTGACACTCTACTTTCATCGTCCAATGAATAAGCTCTACCTTCAAAAAGTGTTATCGTCCAGAAACTAATAAAACGCTGAAAGTAAAATAAAAGACATAAAAATCTAGTAGCTATGCAAGAGCTTAACCCACCCCAGGCTGTTATAATGTTTATGGACCATTTTATAGGCTTAGCGAAACTAGTCTCGGGTCGCCATTGTAATTGGAAGCTTGAAAGAATAAATAAAAAATAAATAATGATGGACAATACACACAGCATCATCTAGCCCCAAGTTGAGCAGGTAGGTACTAGATGACTGATATACTTAATAATACATACATAGATAGAGATATTTTTTATTATCCATAGAAGTATTTTCTAGAACACCCGGAACAAATATTTGCAGATCGTACAAACATTTCTCCTAAGGCGGTAATCGAACCCGCAACCGAGCTTCGCCCGCCGTGCAACATCGGCCAGAATAACAGTAAAATTTTGTCATCAGGGCGCAACTTCGCTACATCCAACTATCCACGGCTCAAAGCAAACCATCGCAAGCTCAAGAGCAACAACTGCTGGCGCCTACCAGCGAGCAAATCTCTGCTATCCAGCAGTTCAGGGAGAAGAACCGCGCCTCCCCACTCTTCAACCACTTATCAGCTATCTCTGAGAGTATCCCCGCGCTCGGATGGGTGGCGGTAGCGCCCACACCGGGGCCTTACGTGAAGGAGATGAATGATGCGGGGCAGTTCTACACGAACCGGGTGTTGAAGGAGTGGAAGGAGAAAAACAAGACGCACGTGGAGTGGTGTCGCGCCTGGGTCCAGCTGTTGTCGGACCTCCAGGCGTACGTCAAACAGTACCATACGACGGGACTCGTCTGGTCTGGTGAGTGAATTACTATACTTCCTTTGTATAATCGTCGATGTTTACGCACGGGTTGGGTTTTTAAAACTTGTGGGCTTCCAGTTTTATAAAATACACGTTGAGATAATTGGAAATAAATATGCATCAGAAGTGCGCCTCACTTTACTCGTAGCTAAAATACCAAATGATTTAAAAAATATAGTACTTTATAATCGAGCCTCTCTAAAAATTGTAAAGCCATTCATATGCCTTTCTATGGAGCTTGCCCTGTTCCACGTATAAGAAAAAACGAGTTAACATCATCTAGCCCCAAGTTGAGCAGGTAGGTACTAGATGACTGAAACCATTGAAACCATTTAATCATTGTGATTGTGGTACATAATTCATCAGGTCTTAAATATAATTTTTGATCTACACAATCTACTCTTTCGAGCGTACAAAGATTTTATAATTCGACCTTTTTACCCGCCGGGACTTGAAAACTGCCGCCTGAATAACTTACTGGGGTGCTTGAAGCGTAATTGTCAGAAACTAGACGTTTGGAAGGGTAAACTAGCCTAAATGTTAACCTCATTCCGCGTACATATTTCAGGGAAGCGTAACTAATTTCAGTAAGGTAAATAACGAATTAAATAATGTTTATGTTAAAAGTAACTATCCTAATAATATGGCGAGGGAATTCGAAGTCGTCCTATCGTCTAAGCCGTCTTCGAATTCCCTTACTTTTACACTAAGTTTTGCGGGATAAATACTAATCCCCTGGGGATCAAAAATTTATGGGACCCTTCGGGATCGTTTTCTATTCGATAGTCAAATCGGTCTATAATCGGCGGAGATATCGCGTAACATACATACAAAAAAACGTACAGACGAATTGATAACCTCCTTCTTTTGAAGTCGGTTAAAAACTGTACCTGACCGACAGTCGGGAGTCGTGAAACGAGAGACAGAGGAAAATAGAGAATATTACCTCTATTGAAGTAATTAGATGCTGAGCTGACTATAATGATGATGATATTAATTTGCATCCTTTTTAGTGAACATGTTAACGTAAGTAAGTAGTTTCAGAGCAATATTAATGTTTTCACCCTCTCGCAATGTCACGGACAGAATAGATAATACGGCACGAAGGGTAGTTAGGCGCCTCGTCCATACAGATGAACTTTGATAGTCCTTGTATCTGCTTACTTCGAGTCGCAAAACATATTTTTCATTATTCAGCGCAAGTAAAATTGGGTTGGGATCGAGGGCTCACATAACGAGCCCGTATTTACCGTGTAATAGAGTTGTTTTACCTATGTTGCCAATGTTGCGTTTACTAATTAAATTGTTCGCTGAAATTTTAATACAGTTGAGCTACCTCTAGATTGTTTGCAACAGTCTGTGTAACAGAATTGTTTTAACTCTCTATAGACAATGTTTTGTTTACTAATTAAATTGCCGCAGAAATTTTATTTCACACAATCACAAGTATGTAATGTAAACGTCCAAAATAGTAGATTGTATCATAAGGGAGCAAAATAATATTTTTACGGCGAGGGCGCTTTTTGAATCCAGAGCGAAGTGAGGAATTCTACAGTAGAATCCCGAGCGAGCGAGGGATTCTTTAGTAGAATCCTGGACGTAGCGAGGGATTCAAAAAAGCGCCCTCGCCGTAAGCAGATTTGGCGCCCGAGGCAAAAATATATTTTGCGCCCGAGTGATACACTCTACTTTTCATCACCCTCTATGAGAAAATAAAAGGTGCCTCATATTTTATTCTAATATTATTATTTAATATAAAATAGTAAGTACATAACAACTAAATGAAATTAAATAGTACATAATAATAAATCAACTAATAAATTTACCATAGGCTTTCATATATTTCTCCCGGGATTTTGCAGGTAATAGATTATCTATCACATTTCTTCCCTCAGTTCGAATACTTTCAGGAGTTAATTCTATTTCACTGTCATTTGAACTCATTTTTCAAAACAAAACCGAATCCGTGAAAATTTACGAAAACGCGGGCTGTAGTTCGCGCGTTTTTAATTTGATTTCTTTTTTTTTCATTCGGCCGGCGGCGCGGCGATGGCGGCGCAATATGGTCCGTCGCGTCTTACCAGCCAGTATTTATTCAAACAATATTTGCGTTCGATTTTGCTGGCGCTGAAAACTAAGACGGTCCGAATTCAATAACTGCGCGGCAATACACTTTTCCGCGCACTTTTTGAATTAGGAATTTATAAAGAGGAATAAAAGTTCTTTTATGCCCGCTAAAAGTTCCTTAAAGAAAACACCACCTTTGGGTGCACATAAAGGCGAACAAAGTCGTCTTTTTTGAATAGATGGGATGTAATAATATTTATTAATACAGTTGAGCCCTCTATTTTGTTTGCAACTGTTTCAGTTTGTAAATATACACATATATGTTTCTTTTCTATTTTATAAACAAAATATATTTCTTTTCTATTCTAGAATTTAAATTTTAGTGTAAATTATGTCACCAATAAGTCTTAACTTTCGCCTTAGATGATAAAACTGTAAAAAATAATGTCAATTTTGGATTTACAAAATAAAATATCAAAAGGACTACCTTTGACAAAGCTTAGTTGATCCACCCATGCCCATGTAATAAATATTAAGTGATGTTTTATAAGGTAACTTTAGGAGATTAAGGGTTGATATTTTCAAGTAAAAACAATGGTTTTTGAGGATTTATATAAAGGAAATGTTTATTTATTATCACCTTTTTGTTTTTTTATAATGATTGCTGTGCTCAACTACACAGTTTAACCAGCGACAATAAAAAGTAGGACAAGAACGAATAACCAAGAAGGCTACGAAAAGCTACCAATCTCTATTGTTGATTATTTCTTTTGTAGGTAATTTAAATTAAATAAAATCAACAGTAACAAATTTTTTATGATTCTGTTCTCTATACTTTCGCAGCAGTTTCTCAGAAAGAGAGTTACATAAATTAATTCGCGCTGACACTTTACTCAAACAACTTAGCCCATAATCTGCAGGACCCTCTTAGTTTGTTCCTCACCCTTGTGAGGGTCCTTTAGCCACCCCAGTTTTGGGGTCAAGGTCAGATTGCGGAGATCGCTATAACTACCTACCTACTCTTTTGACCTGTTAAGACGAACGCCGCCGACTAAATGCAGAAACTATTTTAACATCGTGACGCGCTAGAAGTGTTTAGGCTTCATATATTTAGTACTAGCTGTTCCCCGCGGTGCCACCCGCGTTTAATTCGGATTTCACATTTCTAGGGGGATAAAAAGGTATTTTTTGTTGTTTAGTTAGGGCGTGAAGGAACGACAAACAAACAAACACACTTTCGCATTTATAATATTAGTAAGGATGTATAGTAACACATTATTATTGTGTGTTGTTTCACTGTGAATATTGGTATCATACATTTAGTATTCTTAGAAACACAATATTACTGTCAATATAAATCTCTCCCTATCTTTAAAAAACTGCTTCATCAACATTATTTATTATCCGTGTAACAATTAGAATAACCTTATTTTTATTTTTATGTAAGTTTATGATAAGTAGATATTATAGTAGTGTAGGTGTAACTATTATTGTTTTATTTCTTATAAGTAACTCTTAACGCCACCGTCTTTATTGTTCTTTTATGTTCGGTCCATCCGAAGGTTGCCTGGAAGATATCGCTCAAAGCGATAAGGTCGCCCTTTTTACTTCATTGCTTTCAACTTTTCCTTCTGTATGTATTTTGTGTTTGTGTGGTACAATAAAGAGTTCTCTATCTATCTATCTATAACAGTATGTTGTGTCGCGTTGTGTCGCTGTCATAATGTGTTCCTAAAAATACTAAATGTATGAAACAGATATAGGTACTTATGACGTGTTAAGTCGCGATGCAACACGCAACAATAGTGTGGTTCTAACTTTATACTACGAATTGATCCTTACAAAAGCTCCTAACGCTCCTTAGATATTTGTAAGGGATAAGGATTCTTCAGCAACAGTTTGTTGTTATCGTCGTCGGAATGGACTCAGTTATTGTTATTACAAGTCTTAAAAGTATATGTTGGGTATCCATAAACCCTTTCGCTGCGGGCCTATTAACTGCGAGGTCCTACTTACAATAATACATAATATGCGTATTATGTACCTAAGCACGATATGAAAAACATGAGTGTTCTGAAAGTTATGTTGAGAACATCTTTTAGTAAAACAATTGCACCCCATTATTTCATTTTTATAAATATAAGGTATGTTCGGTTTATAAGAAGGTTTACGCTCTTATTTTTTTTTTTAAACTACGAATCCCATAATTTTACACTGTTTTCAATTTTGCGGAATAAATACCAATTGTATCGGGAATAAAAAAGTTATGGGACCTACTCGGGATCTTTCTCTATACAAAAGCGTTAGAATTTTAAAAATCGGTCCATAATTGACTGAGACTTACGACGAACATATGTATGTACATAAAAAACATTCATGCCGAACATAAAATCTCCTCCTTTTTTCTAAGTCGTGTTAATAAAACAGCAAGACGTACTTGTACTTTTTGACTCCGAGACGCTTGCGCATTTTTCCCTCTATAGGTAATAAAATATGAAATATTATGAGGTATGTACGAAGCAGATGTATTTTCATTAAACCACCAACAAAATTCGCAATTAATTAGCTGGAATGGCCATAACCATCTCGGGCTACGATCTTGGGATATGAATAGCAGACTGATACGCTATGTACCTAAATGTTGTTATAAACACGCTTGCCGACTGCCTAGTTGGTCTAGTTAGCGGTTGAGTGTGTAACCGCAGATAATGAGGTCACGGGTTCGAATCCCCGGTCGCGCCAATAAAGTCTTGCAATTGGGATTTTTCTGGCGAAAAATCATAGTAGCAGCCCCGAGTTAGGAAGTTAGCGTTGTTACACCGTCGCGTCGTGGCTCGGAAAGCCGCTAATCTGTTGGTCCTGCGCCTATCCCCGGTCGTTTTGTCCGTCTCATCGTATTATGAGAGTGCACATGTGTTTGCGCACACACTTACATTAATATGCATTACTATCCCCGGTCGTTTTGTCCGTCCCATCGTATTATGAGAGTGCACATGTGTTTGCGCACCCACTTACATTAATATGCATTACTATCCCCGGTCGTTTTGTCCGTCCCATCGTATTATGAGAGTGCACATGTGTTTACGCACACACTTACATTAATATGCATTACTATCCCCGGTCGTTTTGTCCGTCCCATCGTATTATGAGAGTGCACATGTGTTTGCGCACACACTTACATTAATATGCATTACTATCCCCGGTCGTTTTGTCCGTCCCATCGTATTATGAGAGTGCACATGTGTTTACGCACACACTTACATTAATATGCATTACTATCCCCGGTCGTTTTGTCCGTCCCATCGTATTATGAGAGTGCACATGTTAATATGCATTACATTAATGTGCATTATGACATGTCTTACGCATGGTTAGTCTAAAAAATGTTATTTCTCTTCACAAAGGTAAGTCTCTGTTTAGAATGGCCGCCACCGTGGTCGAAATTCGGCAAGGAGGAGACATCAGGTTGATAAAATAGTGCTTTCTAGCAGCAGCAGGGTAATATTTGTTATTATCATAGCCAGGTTTTGAATTAGGTCTCTAAATAGCCTAGTTATGAACATAACAACATAAGGCAAACTTTTCCAGCATAACCGATCTCGACCGTGTCTATTTTTCACCGCGGCAAAAAGCATTCTGTACCCTACGTGGGCGTATTCTCCCTAAGGCAGCGTATTGTTAAAATACAAAAGAGGATCATTACTCGTCAGTACCGATGGTTCCGATGCAAAACCACAAACGATCCTTTACACTCGAGAACTAACGGATTCTTCCCAGTTCCCCACTCGAAACACTCGTGTTGTGGCTGATTCGAACATGTATTTATTTATGGACAAACTAATAGCTGGTGTCCGCGACTTCCTCTGTTCAGGATTAGTATTTCATATCCTTACATATAATATTATACCTAAATGCGAAAGTAACTCTGTCTGTCACGTTTTCATGCCAAAACTACTGAACCAATTTAAATGAAATTTGGTACACAGATACTTTAGAGCCTGAGAAAGGACATAGGCTACTTTTTAATGTGAAAAAAAACGTTGTAAGGTGTTGAAAAAGGCGGTTAAAAGGTTGTATACAAGTATCGTCATTTTTAAATCTAAAAGCTTGGAATTTATTTTTTAGGCTGTTAATTAGATATAAATCAAATGTCATTTAAAGTTCCTACAAATTTTACCCTCAAGGGGGTAAAATTTCAAAGGGAATAGGGATGAAAGTTTGTATGAAAATCACACTGTCCCTATTCCACGCGGACGAAGTCGCGGGCACAGGTGGTATCTTTATAAATTATAGTCTTTGTGCTACTTATATCTGTATCTTATAGTCTGTGTGAAACTTTACAATAATATAGTTTATACGTCAGAATAATGACGTATAAACTATATTATTGTAAAGTTTCATTAAAATCCATTCAATAGTTTTTGCGTGAAAGAGTAACAAACATCCATACATACAAACTTTCGCCTTTATAATATTAGTACGAAAAGGATAGCGTATAGTTACTATAGAATCGGTTACAGAACAAAAACTCGTTACAGTGATGTCGCAATTAGGCGGTGTCGTCGACCTCTCTATGAGGAGAATTAATATCTAAGCACGAGGGACGTCAACAAACAGGACGTGTGAAATATGAATGACTGATATTGAAAATGAGATGAGATTCGTATTTTGTACTTAGTCGAATTATCAAAATTGTTTCCCGGAGTTGTGGCGCCGCCGATGTTACTCAAATCTTATTTACTCTTATCTATGCTAATATTGTAGAGGTAATCTCTGGATCTACTGAACCGATTCTGAAAATTATTTTACCAATAGAAAGCAACGTTATTTGTGAGTGTCATAGGCTATATATTTACAAGTAAAAATGTTTACCGTCTAACGAAGTGGGCACGGGTCTGCTAGTTTGCCTATGTATTTGCAATGTATTTGTCTTTGATTTTGTGTTAACGTTCTTGTAAGTCTAGTTGGTTAAAATGGTTAAAAGCTCTACCTATTTTTTGAGCCTGAATTCTAATCTTGTTAAATTAAAAGGGTTCCCGATCTAAGTAGCGCGGCTTGTCTCCAACAAGATAAGCGTATCTCCATAAGGATCTTCCAGGGCTGTAGGTAAAGGGTCGGCGTGTAAATTGTAGTGATGTATAGTATAGCAGATGTGCCTTTATTTTCTTAATGTACTGTCTAAAATACGCTATTTCTGATTCTGTAACAAATCAGTTCATTGGACACATCTAATGAAAACGATGACTGATCTTACGTAACGCGGCCTGTCCCTAACAACAAGGCAAAATTATCACAGTATTATCATTTGGTTCGCTTTGTACAGCAATGTATTAGGAACATACAGGCGTACTTCTGATTTTGTAAAAAACATTAGCGTCCAATGAAACGCGTGCCCGTTTCTAGATCCTTTTCCTTGCCACAAAGATCCCCAACAATAAAACAAAATTATCAGAACCTTTCTCGGTTGTAGGTAAAGGTTCTGGCGCTCCGCCCCCGCCTCCCCCCGGCGGCATGCCCCCACCGCCACCGGTGCTGCCCGACATAGACTTCTCCAATCTGTCGGTGGACGACCGCAGCGCACTCTTCGCAGAGATTAACCAGGGAGAAGCCATCACCAGCAGTAAGTGTCCAAAATTCTTAGGGTAAGATCCTGAGTGACGGGGCATCCACCAGACATTAGATACGGTTGTAGGTGATCCAAAAAATGGGAAGACCCGGGTTCTCCGCCCCCGCCTACTCCAGGTGGCATGCCCTCGCCGCCATCGGTACTACCTGTCGTAGATTCTCCAAGGGAATCACCAGCAGTAAGAGTCCACTTTTCATGTGTCTTGAGCATCGCGCAAGCTGGAGCCGGGATCACATTTGTTTAAGTCGTATTAAATGTGCTGCCCGAAGTAGACTTCTTCAAGCTGTCTGTGGACCGCAGCGCTTTTTCCGCGGGCTAACTAGGGCGAGGAAATCACCAGCAATAACTTTTTATAAGGCCTGAGTGACGGCGCATGGCGCAAGCGGAATCTGCGGTGCATGAAAATGCTCGACAAGATGAATCTATTCGAAATGCGAGCGCTCCGAATTCGCGGTGACATAAGATAACGTTTATTTCCAAAAAGAAAGATTACATGCTATTTCTATTTTCTAGTCTACATTACATCTACGCTCGTATTTTTTTCTCAAATTCAAAAGAATTAGATTTACGATGCTGCTCATCTTATATGAGCTGGCCAACTTGAATGACAGGAAGATCATCTGTTTTATTCAAACAAAATCGATGAACTAGTATTTCATTGCTATTACATACAGATATTCACATGCTCATCTGAGATGAAACCCACGGTCATCTAGTTTGGTAAGCAATTATGGCACCGTAGAATTTTGTAATCAGGTCACATTTAGCATTTGCATTTAGGTTCAAAGGAAACACCTTCGCTAACTGTTTAGTTAGCTATAAGCTAGCTATACTATAAACGAGTATCTACAATTCTACATTGTATTGCTTTGTGGAATTGGTGTTATTAACTAGTGCACTTTACTGGATTACAATCCGAGAGTAATTTGGCAAGCAATTTCTTCTACACTAAGAAATGAGAAAAAACTAAAAACCGACGTTAAATCCCTTAGTTTTAAACTGTATTTTTAATCTTTGAGGAGTCGCGCCCTTGCACGGACATAAGTAATCGCGCGCTGTCTATGATTCCACAATATTACATGTCTGGTTACAGAAGACGAATAAATATTGTACTACATTGTATAGCCTGAAAGTTAAAAGAAGTCTTTTGTCTGTATAAATCATAATAAAAAAGCATATCAAAAGCTCGCTGCGGACTCGGAGACCGCGGGCGACCACTGGAAGGTTAAGTTTTGCGGGATATATACTTATCCCTATGGAATACATTTTTTATGGGACCAATCACCTCGGAATCCTCCTCTAAGTAACTATTCAACTGCAAAAGAGTAACCTAAATCAATCCATAAATGACGGAGAAATAGACGGACATATGTATGTACATAAAAAATATACAGCGCGTCCCACGGCCATGCCACATGGAGTGAAATTATCTTAAATATTGTAGATAGAAAATTTTACTGAACCTCTATACTCTATAGAGGAGTAAAAGCAAAGGCGAAGCATTAATTTTCTTGAAATTATATGAATGTAAAATTTTATAATAATCTTCGTTTTATTCAAGATGCTATGTCGTTTGGAAAAAAAAATATATACGTATGATTGAGCCTTTTGATCGGTATCGTAAAATTATGGGTGATTTTTTTTCAAGGTTCGTTTCCCGGTTCAGGCTGGCGATAATCAAAAATCTATCAATGCAGTTTAAATTGTTTTTAAAATCAAAATTAAGTGTTCTTTCAGTATCATTTTCTATATACAACATCTTACTATCCTACTTCCTACTTATATCAATGTCAAAGTTTGTATGGATGGATGTATGGATATTTGTTACTCTTTCACGCAACTACTGAACCGATTAGGCTGAAATTTGGTGTGGGTAATATAGTATTTGTTGTTATTCCAGGTCCCATAGTATGGGACCTGGAATAACATAATAGGCTATTTTTATCCCGATAAAGCGTTCGCGAAGGCGCGGGCAACAGCTAGTTTAAAATACTTTCCTTTCATATGGCATGGCCGTGGGACGCCCTGTGCATATGTACAGCCGCACACAGAACCTCCCTTTTTTCGAAGTAGCTTAATTAATAAATTTGTATTTAAGAAACTACGCCGCAGTTTTTAACTTTTATCGTTTTTTCGTTCAGCCTGTAACATTATTGTATTTTTTTTTGTATTTGTTGTTCTATAATTATTCATTATACAGTCACAAATCAAAACCAATAATATTTCCAATAAGTGATTTCCATTGTGAATGAAGTAGATTGTATCATTGTGCTCAGTGTTGGCACCGATCTGATCATTCACTGTAACAAGAATCAATGAGATGGGGCCAGTAACAAATGCCAAATGAATGCGCCAGCCCCACATTCAATAGGCCGGAACAGGTGCGGAACAAATATATCTAAACTATACTAAACAACCCGCCCCGGCTTCGCTCGGGTTGTAAAGCATATTATGCCTGCTCGCATTTTTTGTCTGTCGTAGGATCGCAACAGCTTTAAAAGAGGAATATCCCACCAATTATTCATTTTGTTATATTTCAAGCAGAGTTTTCGATAAAAGGAGGCTTGACTTTTTCCGACACTTCCAACAATTATCGTTATATTTCAACTAATTTACACAAAACCATAACAAATTATATATTACACTAAACTCCCTCATGAATCACTTTATCGATTGGTGAAAACCGCATGAAAATCCGTTCAGTTTTTGAGTTTATCGCGAACAGACAGATAGACGCGGCGTGTATAATATGTATTGATACGCCGCCGCCGCCGCTTTGTATCCACCCGCAGTGTTTAGCAATAGAGACGAATGGTCGTGCATCGGGTATTTGTGTTTAATCTGTCAAGGAGTCGAGTATTTCCTGTTTTTCCGTAAAATAGCGGTGTTCATAATACTAGTCCAAGGAAATTTTATCAGACCTATTAGTTCCTGCCATGCGCCCAAGATTATTCATTGTAGCCATCCCTCATTTGAACTAAGAAGCCTAAAACTTGGTAAATACACGACCATTATACGAAGCTGACACTTGCTCAGCTTTCAGAGTAAATTGTACCTAAATTGATAGACGTTGTGAACTACCTTCTGCCCACTGGCGCGCGTTTTACGTATTTTATTAATTACGTTCATTTCAGCCTATATTTCATATATTTCCGCCCGATCCGTGGTGTTATTTTGGCGTATACTGTAAACAAAACATCCAATACTTTGTATTAAGGGTGATCGTGACGGTTTCCCGCGAGATTCTAATTATTTGGTGATTTTTAGTTTATTCTGCTCTCCTTAATGTGTTGTGATGATTCACACACGAAAGTATTGTACTTTGCCGACTGCCAATCAAACTGATGCCAAATCATCTTTCGTAGATGTCAAAAGGCCAATGATGACAGACAGATAGCTCTTTGCGGCTATGATGATTATTTCTTTTTATTTTTCGTATCATCATCATCATATCAGCCATACACGTCCACTGCTGGACATAGGCCTCCCCCATACGACGCAACAAATAGCGGTCCTGAGCCGCCTCCATCCATCGATAAGAATTATTTATTTTTCGTATATTATTTAAAAAAAATACTGTATTCTTTCAATTCTCTTATAAATTTAATCTTTAATTGACAAAGAAAAGTTTTTATATTAACGTCTAACAATGACCGCCTTTGTCCTCAGGTCTGAAGAAAGTGACATCCGAAATGCAAACGCACAAGAACCCTCAGCTGCGACAAGGGCCGGCGCCCTTCAAGGCGGCGTCCAAGGCGCCCGTAAAGCAGCTGCCGCAGCCCGGCGCGGGCGCCCTAGACAAGCCACCTGTCTTCAACAGGGACGGCAAGAAGTGGCTTATTGTGAGTACCTACCACCACCATCATCATCATTATCATATCAGCCTAGGAAAGTCCAAGGTCCGTTTTATATGGCATAAACGCCACTCAAGCACATCTAAGATGACTGAGCAACCTTTTATAATACGGGCCTAAGATGTACAACATGTACACAAACCTTTTCGCCTCCAACTGTGTTGTTGCGCCCTGACAGGATTTTTATGCATTGTGTACCCACTAAGACTATCTACACCTAAAAATATTACCTGTATGCATGAAATCACAATAAATGATATGAATATTAATCATTTCACAGTCATTCCACGGGAGCTACTGCCGACAAACTGTTGCTTAGTTTGGCAGTAAAGATTTACTGCAATGTACTTTTAAGTTGAAAAATAAACAATTACAATTACAGTTCCATTATCCCTACTGCCTATAAACCTGCAATTTGCCATAACTCACTATCAAACTATTGTTCACAGGAATACCAAAAAGGCAACTCGAACCTCGTCGTAGAAAACGCTGATATGAACAACGTAGTATACATGTTCCGTTGTCGCGACTCTGCGCTCACGGTTAAGGGGAAGATCAACGGCGTCGTACTCGATTCTTGCACCAAGTGCGCCGTTGTGTTTGACAACCTCGTCTCTAGCGTCGAGTTTGTCAACTGCCAGTCTGTGCAGATGCAGGTGAGTAGATGTGAAATAAAGCTAAATATAAAAAAGTAGTTCCTATTTACGTAGAGTTGAGGAATATTATACATATACAGTTTGCCGGCGGGTTAGTCAGCTGCTTTGCATTAAGTAATTAAAGCTTTGGTCTCTTGATCGGGACGCACAACGCTGCGGTATGCGGTGCCGGATTTTGCCTCGCGGCTGACGCAGACTGAACAATGCTGACACAGACTGTGGACTTATCTAATCGCCACATAATGCCCTAGTAACAGAAAATATCAAGTGCCTGTTAGAATCACGCTCTATCTAAATCCTAATCTTAGGTGCCTAGAAAACATAATTCCTTGCTGTCAGAAAACTCAACAAATTGTGAGAGTAACTAAGTAAAAAGCAGTACATACACACACAGTATTTAATCAAATAGCGACAAGGTCCAAACTATCCGCGAAGATACATCTACACAGGGAAAACATTTACACTGTATTACAAAAGTTTTCCCCCCGATCTCTATGCGTCACGCACGATCTCGAGCCAGTTGGAATCACGTTCCAACTAATCTAAGGTGAGATCCCTACCAAGGAAAAACAATGGCTCAGTAGTAACAGTAACTATAAACTGTAAAACGGTACACATAACAGATATTAAAGGTCCGTTTATATCTACAGACATTGAGCGTGCCAGACACGTACCGTGGCAGACACCGACAGACGCTGTTATTTACATCTAACGAGACAGAAGTATGCCGTGTTAGGCAAAAAGTAAACAAATGTCGTCCGTCACTGTTCCGTTGCTCAATTCACACTGCCCGGCAGGTAGCTACAGACAGACACATAGAGATATGACAAAATATTCTATAGGAATACTTACCGGGCACGACCCGTGTCTGTCGGCGGCGTCTGCGCGGCCGTGTTACGATAGATATAAATACTTTAATACACACTGTATAGAATAATATTTTTTGTCTGCCACGGCACGTGTCTAGCACGCTCAATGCCTATCGATATAAACGGACTTTTAATCAAACAGCAACGAGGTCCCTACTATCCGCGAAGATACATGCCACTGTAGTGCAAAAGTTTTCCCCTGATCTCTCTATTCGTCACGCACGATCCTAAGGTATCTCACCTTAGATTACTTACCCTACCAGCAAAAACAATAACTCAGTAGTAACAGTAAAACGGTATACATTTAATCAAATACCGACGAGGTCCCTACTGTCCGCGAACTCCCTAGACTCTTCATCCGTACTAACCTCTTCGATAGCCATCTGGCTGCCGGTCTCTTCTACGATGGCGTTCATCTTGCGCGCTGCCTGACCGAAGTAATCGCAGCATTTGATGTCGCCGTTGCTCATGTCTTGGTCCCAGCAATCGCGCACTGCACCGTGCTCCTGTTCCTGCAAACAAATACACACTTGTTCCAATCTCATTCGTCACCAAATTAAAAGTATAATTAATATACAGAACAATAATCCTTACTAATATTATAAACGGGTTGCCTGGAAGAAATCGCTCTCAGCGATAAGGCCGCGTTTTGTACTGTTCATTTTTGTTTAGATATAAGATCTTTAATTAATGTATTTATTTTCTAGTACAATAAAGTGTTCATTCATTCATTCATTCATTTAAACGCGAATGTAACCTTGTCTATCTGTCTGTCTGTTACCTTTTCACGCCTAAATGGCTGTACCGATCTTATTGAAATTTGGCAGGGAGGTAGATGGTGTCCCAGGGACGGACATAGTAGACAAGTACATGAAAAGCGCGTACGAAGCCGCGGGCAGCAGCTAGTAATTTATAAATGCGAAACTTTGGATGTTTAGCCGCCAAACCTACAGAATGTGTCTGGCTGTAATTTGCATAGACAATAAACATACTATACTTTATTCATCTAGATTGTGCGACCAATGTAAAATGCACTAGCAAATCCCTCGGTAGGTAAGCTCATAGCTTGGTAGCGTTAGGAGTAAATTCACTAATAATTACTCGGATTCGCAGGACACTTACCTCTAGCATCTTGGGGATGCTTCCGATTGGTATTAATTTGGATCAGTTGAGCTGCCCAGTCTGCAGGCTAAACTGTTTAATTTTTTTTACTATTTAATAAAGCACTTATTTGGAATAAAGAAATCGGAATTACGCCGCAATACCAGTTCCTTACATCATATTGCGAGTAAGGTCGATACGGATAATGCATCCATCCATCGTTGTAGGGCCGGAGGTTGCTCTCGGACGACGAATCTCTCAGTTTAGAGTAATCTCCCATCGCTTCCTGTGACGTCACATCCAACGGGTGTAGCTCCATGTTCATGACGGTAGTATTTATCACCATATTGAGAGTTTTCTGCCAGTCTTCCATCATTTTCTTTATATTCCCCATCTGAAATTAAACAGCTTGAGATGTAGCCATCGGAATAATGTAGTTGACGTGGTTTACGAGAGTTCTTTGACTTCCATTGTGAAATAGCTGTATTGAATAAATGAATAAATAATGGGAGCCGTAACAGTCCCAGCATATTTTTTAAAAGCGCTTTACTTCACACTGATATTTTAAATGCGAAAGTTGGGTTTTTACATGTTTTGATTTTTGTTACCTCTTCTCGTCAAAACTTCTCAACTGATCGGGCTGAAATTTTGTAAAGATGTAGTTTAAGACCTGGATTATAACATATAGGTTTTTATCCAGAAAACGTTATCGAAACCGCAGGCAAAAGCAATTTACTGTATACAGGTCATGAAAAGTTACTCTTTTGTTCAGGAGAGCGCGTTTGTTAGCTCGCCGCAGCCTCTTCTGCTTGATGTAATGCTTGAGATAGGCGACTTTATAAACGTTGGTGACCTTGACTATCTTCACTCTGCTGTCCTGCCTGACATCCATATCGCTGAGAGACGAGTAAATGCTGTTCTCAGGGGAAGCCTGGTCGCAAGCGGTCATATATTCACCGCACTCCATTTTGTCCGAAAATCTGTCGGGTATCGCGATTTTATCGCCTTTGATGCATTTCATCAGCTCTGTTGTGAATTCATCTGAAATTGTGGGTGCGAGTTTGATTATAGCTAAACCACTCTTGTTTGGGGAGTGATGTTCAGCAGTGGACTCAGTGTGCTGGTGAGGTGTAGGTTCTACTTTTTTCTCTACGTTGATCATTTATATCCACTCATGCTAGCCGGTGGATTATGAGTCCATCGCAATCGTATCATCTTCATTAGCCGCTCTGCGGGGCATAGGCTCCATGTCAAATTACAGAGTGCCTTATTTCTTTTAGACCTTAGAGGACTCTTGAACACGTCACAAAATTCAAATGACGTAAGTAAAACTAGGAAATTTTGACTTTTTGTTCACTTCAGGGTAAAGTATAACAAAAAGACTTGACCTTGTTAGATAGTTTTCGAGTTGGAGAAAAACTCGTCCTAAGCTTTTTAATCTCCTAGATAACCTGATATTTTGTTATGTATGTCACAATTTTTAGGGAACCGATTGATATAGAAATAGAATAGAAATATATATTTATTATGCACATCTTATAAAAAGATATTATGAGTGTACAACTAGTTTTCATTGTTAGGTATATTGACATCGTACTGCCATTATGTTTCGTGTTCATGCTTGTAATTCACCTCGGTAATGCGCCACACCGGGCAACGTGCAACTCACGATCACGGATGCCGTCGACCTATCATATCGCTCCGGTGGACGTCCGCTGTTTCTAAACCCCTGACTGCCTGACCTCTGACCTGACCTGACCCCGATCGTGGTGGTCTGCCGTTCCATCGAATTATGATAGTGATGGTATACAGTGTACCTGCGTACACACTTGTGCACTATAATGTCTTGCACACATGGCTAGTTCGTTGAGTTTGGTTGACGTGGCCGAAATTTAGGTAGGTCCTGTCCCGGCCAACACTCGTCAGCGTTTTGGTCCACCGCTGTCATCACTCCGATTGATTTATATGCTGTGGAAATGAAACCAGTCACCTTCTTGTGTCGAGCCGTGCACATGTAGATGCAAGTCGAGTTCTTCGTCGCAGTTGGCGGCCGCCTCCACCGCTCGCCTGAGGGTATCGTCTGACGCGATCATGTTTCTAACGCGAAACCGGACACTTCTCAGGCGCTCTTTCTCTCTCCGTAGAATCTCAGCCCGCTCGGAGAATTCAGAGTCGCGCACGCACAGTTTGCTATTTACTATCTGTATCTGAAAGAGGGGTATAAGGATGATTTTGTGACGTGTAGATTCAACCTCTATCGGCGAGGGTCATGAAGCTACCGTAGATTTTACTATCAAGTTTTTTGAGTTACCTAATAGTTAATACTTATTTGTTTGTTCGTACACTATGCTTGTTAACTTGTATCGAAATAAATAAATGTTTTTAACATGACTAGTTTATGCTGGTTCCTGTTAAAAGAGTATGTTGTCACTCATGAATAATGTAGATTCCTATTCTTCAAAGAATTTTTAAAATCAAACACGTCCAGAGATTACCCCCTCAAAAAATAAAAACTATACTTATATAATTATTTTTAGGGTTCCGTACCTCAAAAGGAAAAACGGAACCCTTATAGGATCACTTTGTTGTCCGTCTGTCAACCCTCTTCTCAGGAACACGTGGAACTATCGAGTTTAAATTAACATACTCAGGTCCGTAACCGCTTGGAGCCGTGATATAAATCAAACTTCTAAGTCAAAGCAATCAAAAGTTACAGCCGTTTCGGCTCGGCGCGCGAGTTCAGCTCGCACTTGACATTTTTATTTTTAACCGACTTCAAAAGAAGTATGTTATCAATTCTCTGTACGTTTTTTTTTGTATGTATGTTATGATACATACAAAATAATATCTCCGCCAATTAAGGACCGATTTTGAAAATTCTTTCACTATTGTATAGAAAATGATCCCAAAGAGGTCCCATAAAATTTTATCCCCAGGGGATACTTAAGTATTTATCCCACAAAACTTAAAATAAGTATAAAAGTAAGGGATTTTGAACTCGCTTTATCGTTTTTTAAAACACGCCATATTATTAATATTAGGTGTACTGAAACTAGAAGCAAGGTCGCATTTTTGCGGTTTATAAATAATATTATGTAAACTCTAAAGATTTATACAAAATATTTCAATTAAAAATGTATCGACCTACATTTCCATGCTTCATTAATCAAGGATGACCCTATTGATCGGCATACTTTTAGCTTGCAATTTATGCAATAGAGCACTTATGTTTTCTAAATTAATACATCCCATTTTTTATTCACATTACATACCTTTAGCTGAATGTCTTCCAATTCCATTTGCTTTTGCTTTAGCCTCTCTTGCGATTTCACTAGGATATCCTTCATGAATTTGTACATGTAGTAGCCCGGTGGAATGTACTTGATAGAAAATACTATCTGCGGATATGAGAAACGTACATAATCTTGTTGAGCTAACCTAACCTAGCATGGCCTATGCTAGGTTAGCTCAACATAATTATGTAGCTATTATACATAATTATGTAAGGCTCTTCCAACCCAAATATGTAGTGTTTTTTGTCACTACATAGTATAAAACAAAGTCGCTTCCCGCTGTCTGTCCCTATGTATGATTAGATCTTTAAAACTACGCAACGGATTTTGATGTGATTTTTTTTTATAGAGTTTCAAGAGGAATGTTTATATGCATAATTTTGTATCAGCATTGTATCCATGCGAAGACGGGCCGGGTCCCTAGTACTTAATAAATAAATGTCTATCTATAATAAAAAAGCTAGCTTCTGCTGCTTCGCACGTAATTTTTCGGGATTAAAAACAGGCTACGACCTTCCTTGCCCGGGATAAAATTTATCTTCTAAAATTTCATCAAAATCTGTGTAGCGGTTCGCGCGTAAAACGGTGAAAGACAGGTAGACAGAGTTACTTCCGTTTTTGTTCGTTATATTAGTATGATATTGAAGTATGGATTCAATCACGTCGAGTCGAGGTCGGTTTATAACAGTTTCCTACAATTGGGAGAAAAAAAACATATTTTTTGGAATTATACGCACACATATCTAGTACCCATAACACAAGCTCTGATTAGCTTGTGGCCAGATGCTGTGAGAATTGTCCAACATTATTTATTTACTACATCGATGTTGATCATATACAAGCAAGGGTCAACTTTAAATAGGTGAACGACGGTGAGACTCGTTATATAGTGAAAACTCGTACGGAGGAAAGTCACTTGAGCTTTTCAGGTCTTGTAATTTTACAACTTACCTACCCTAATGAACATAATCATGACCTTTCTGACAACTAATTGTAACTCGTCTTAGTTTTAAAAATAGTTACTTAGTTATGTTATTAGTTACGTAAATCTGTAAAGTTAATTTTAATTGAAATAAATACATATTTAATTTCATCGATGTAGTGAATTGACTAGAATTATTTATTACTACATCTATGTTGGGAATGAAAATATTCTGTACTCACTATGTTACTAAATGTGAAGCGTAAATAAAGTCCGTAAAGTAAGCTGATGAGAAATTGTCCGACTGGTACTCCATACACCTCGGCCACCGACAACAAGTAATGCTGCAATCCACTACTCCACCAGGATCCCACCGCATCATCTTTATCGTCATACATATCCGATACAGAACTATCGAATAGTAACATACTTTATAATTCAACGCATCAAAACGAAATTATACTAAATATAAATAACGTAAAAAAATAAAAAGTCCATTTCGAATACACTGTAAATCTACTAACGAAAAGTTTGAAAAATATTTTGTAAATAATTTGAGTAGAAATTGCAGTGACACTGACATATTTATTTTTCTAAAATTAAATCCTAAGAAGTCTTGCTTTTGAAGCATGTCTTTCTCGTGAATGATGGAAGAGGATTCAGTAGTGATATTATTCTCTTTGGATTCAGTCGCTCAGCCAGTTCATCTTCAACCGAAGGCAGTCTAGAATAGAGGGTTTAATAAAAACGTTCAAACAATTAAAAAGGAAAATGAACTTTAAGGACTTAAACTAAGACTTGTTAGAAGAAGCAAATAATGCATTTTTAAAGATTCCACATACTGCTGACGATAACTAGGTATCAACTATTCAGATTTCAATACCTTATTTCTTTAGGCTTACAAAATAAGCAAGACAAGTCAAATTTTATACTTACTATAAACAGCTTTATTTATAGTAACTAGCTGCTGCCCGCGCCTTCGCCCGCGTTTTATCGGGATAAAAAATAGCCTATATGTTATTCCAGATCCCAAACAATACCCATACCAAATTTCAGCCCAATCGGTTCAGTATTTTTTGCGTGAAAGAGTAACAATATATATATATATATATATATTTTGTTACTCTTTCACGCATACATCCTTACATTCATCTATACAAACTTTGTCATTTATAATATTAGTAGTTATAATAAAATAAGAAATAAGGTTATTAATTTGTCTTGACATAAAATTGTTTGTAAGTCTAATCATTCAGGATCTTATAATTCAGTTTGTTGTTACCAAAGTTCTTAAAACAACGCTCATGTTCCAGGTTCTAGGCAAGGTGCCAACGGTTTCGATCGACAAGACGGACGGCTGCCAGATCTACCTGTCCAAGGACTCGCTGGACGTCGAGATCGTCAGCTCCAAGTCTTCCGAGATGAACGTGCTCGTGCCGCAGCCTAATGGAGACTTTGTAAGTTGAGAAAATAACACGGGACGCACCGTTGTTAGTCATGCACGCTATGAACATGCCATAGGATTTACGATATGAGCATTTTTATATTTTAATCAGGTGTTTTAGCTCTTTTTGTCTAACTGTACAGCCCATATCTACACATTGCTGGGTGAAGGCCTCCTCTGATCTAAGCCACACTCATAGTTTTGGCAGTTTTCAGCTGTGTGTGAATGGGCGGGTATTTATCTAAAAGTTTCGAAAACGCTTCTCTCTGCCCACCAAAAATGTATTGTTCAAATTGGACCGATTTATGCAAAAATTATCCAACCCACAACGTCGTCGGATGCGGGTTGGAGCATTTTTGCATAAATCGGTCCAATTATCGAACGCCAGCTCAATCAGTCTTTCGACCCCGAACCAGTATTTCACATACAATAAGTTCAAATTATACATAAACTAATATAACCCTAATGTTTTCAGAACGAGTACCCGATCCCGGAGCAGTTCAAGACTCTCCTCAACAAGCCGCGGAACGGGCTGGCCACCACGCCCGTCGAGAACAAGGGTTAAGCCCCGGGTTCCGATTAGTATACCATTTCATATCTTATACTATACACACCATACTATAGCTTACAATACTTACAAACTAAAGGGAATCGCGCACAAGTAGAGTAGGTACAGCTACATTAATATATACCTATACACTTTTGAACCCTGTCACTTTAAAGCTGAATAACTCGACGATCGAGTTCCGTAAGCGCACAATGGTATCGTAACAAGCTGTACATTAATAGGATCATCTAATTTTTGAAGGAAATTGCATCTCACAAACTATCTGAGATTAAGTAGTGTTGGCTTAGTTAAAGCGTTTACAGCGCCTCGATAAACTTCAAAAGTACGTAAGTTAAAGCATAAATGTTTATCAGAGAAACTTCCACTTCCAGGTTAGTGTAAAGTTCTGATAAACTTGATCTCCTATCTTGTGCGCGACGCCTTACTTTGAGACGAGTCTACATAGATAAATTTTTAAAAGCGTGCGCGAATGTTGTTTATTTTGCATACAGTTATCAATGCTGTCGTCACAAATCCAGGCGTTCAGTATACGACTAAAAAAAGGGGATCGCGCCAGCTTTTAAAAATGTACCTAAACTGAGCTTCAATATTAGTCCACGGATCTATCATTATTGCACAAAATATAACTGTCGGTATGTTCTCGGGCTAACGAACCTCGTACTCCATGTGACAGTCAACATCGTTTCTTGCTCATTTCGCTCGTTTGTAGTATTTAATATATAAACTTATATAATGTGACGTAGATATAACTATTGTATTTTACTGGCCTCTTGTGTATCTCTTTACATAAGATTTGATTTTGACATTGTGGAAGCATCGTACCGCTGGGTACCTAGGTAGGTTAGTAAAAGACGTGTGACTGTTTCGAAAATCATTTGAAAGTTTGCATCTCGACCTTGGATATCTCTAAACTAAGCGGTTATTTTAAACGCCAACGTCAAGTCTAATAACTTTTTCAATTTTGTAATGAATCACCCAAATTACTTTAATTTTAAATTAAGACTTAATCTTACTAATATTTAATTTATATAATTGAATTCAAGTATTACCTAAGAACTATGTCATCTGTGTATTGTGACGTCTTATTAATGAATCTTAATTATTTATTTTACCAGTCTCATTTCGAAGAATATAATTACTGTATTACGAAGTTTGCATTTTGTTAATTTATTTGTCGAGAGATTAAAATTATTTTTAAGAAAACGTTCTTTAAATTTGCACCGGACCATTTAATTTTAATAAGGTTCCTTTCACATAAAAAAAAATACGTTGCTAAGTTATATTTTCATTTATTACCCTTATGGCTGACATCGTCCATTTGAAAGTGCATTTAACATTTAATTCACATTCAAACGAAAAAGGTCTTCCATAGACTTTAATAAATAGATTACATGTGCATTGGTAAATATAACAAACTGGAGCAAAATTAAATAATATTTACAGAAAACTCCAAATCGTTACACACGACTTAAAATTAAAATAATACAAACATGTGATATGAATTTATCTTCAATCAAAATCGACAAACCTACATCTAATTACTTACAAAGTATCAGTCGAATTTAGAATCCCTACCTAATTACTGGCTTACAAGTAACTTGCAGAAAGCAAAATTAATCTGGGTCTATGCTAGAGTTGTTTAGATTAAGACTGCTGCATTGCCACTCGTCGCTTCCGTCGGAACATTCGAGAAAGCCGTTGCAAACGCTCGAAGCGGGCAAACACTCGCCGAGCGGGCATCGATAACCTCTACACGTGTCTATTCTGGCTGATCTCTTGTTCTCAGCTGTTTCTAGATCTGCGTAGAAGTCCTCATTAGATTCGTAATCCTCGTCGATGATCGTTTCGTTGTGATGGACAGTGTGGGCTGCCATTACGGTCTCTATCCAGTCGATGTAGTTGGATACTTTGGTGTAGACGCCGGGTCTGTTGGCGCGCGCGCAGCCGTACCCGTTGCTTGTTACTCCATACACGTACCATCTGTCTGATTCCTGGAAGAAGAATTTATTATTGAAATTAATTATTATATAAAATAAATAATGCTGGACAGGACAATTCATACAGCATTATCTATCCCCGAGCTAAGCAGAGCTTCTGTATTGGGTTCTAGATAACTGATATATACTTAATACAATAAACTACATAGATACATATTTTATTTATACTTAGAAAACATCCAGAACACCCGAAATAAATATCTGCAGATCGATCAAAGATTTGTATCGTAGTCGTGACGTGTCGTTTGGGGTCTATGTTCAGCAGAGGACGTATACGACCTGATGTTGAATGGTAATATGTCTAATAGCCCTCAATAAGATTCTTACTATGATCATAAACGGTTTATATTTACCTGACACAGCAACGGCCCCCCTGAGTCCCCTAGACAAGCGTCTCGGCCACCTCGCTCATAGCCGGCGCAGAACATGTCATCCGTAACGCGGTATAGAGGCAGCAGCCGCGTTCGCCGCCGGCATTCTGCCGTCGATATTACCGGCAACTCCACCTCTTGGAGAGTATCCGCTGTAAATAAAATAACATTCATTGAAGCTGTGTGGGTTGGGTGATGTAAAGGGTGCGCTATAAAAACTACCTAACTTTAGGTCTTTGAAGGCTTTGGACTTAATTTGTGAAAGAATTCGATGAACAAAATTAAGATTACAAGGAGTTGAAATCTTATTTCGTTGTTATAACATGGAAGGTATAGCTACTCCTTCTTATCAACATTACGTTCGGATAATCTGTCTGCTACCATCGCCGCCGCAGATGACACCTGCGAGCCAAAATGTTCTAACCAGCAGCGTTGAAAGCAAGTCCACTGTCGCAATTTTGAAAAGAGAGGGCTACAAACATTTTCACCAATATTAAGAGCGTCATAAACTTACGGAATACTCGTTCATGTTCATAAAGCTGCCCCCACCCGACTACGGTACAGTGATGTCCGGCCGGGGGGTGTGCCTTCGCCGGCGGCAGACACGCTGGCCTCAGCCTGGCATGTAAGGGCGCCGGGTCTATCCTTAGCAATGCAATATCGTTGCGGAAGCCTCGGGGTGCGTAGCGAGGGTGAAGGACCACTTGTCTGACGCGAGAGATGCGTTCCCAAGGACCGCGCGGCCAGGCCCCGCGCCGTAGTGCGCCCAGGCGAGCCACCCAGTGCGCTTCTGTTGCTCTGTGGAGTTGGAATCAAGTTCAGAATCAGTAGGGATTATTATAAATATTCACGGGTATTTGTCACGTTTATTTAGATTCCTATTTCACCCATGAATATTTATAAATAATGTGTTCCAAGGTAACAGTAGGGATTGGACGTAGGATATAAGGAGTAAGTAGACTGGAAGCCCGATTCTTTTTAAAACAGTTAGTAGGCACTCTATTCGTTACTTAATTAAAATCTCCGATAGTAAAGATGCATAGGTAAAACAACTTTTGACTAAATCACTGTGATAGTGATCGATATAACATTCGATGCTTTTCGTGGTTGTTGGTGGTCACAACAAGCGTACGTAAATGATGACCTCAGGAATATCTAGCACAGCAGGCGAAAGTCCGAATAAGACGCACGGTTCGACTCCTTATCAACCATAGGATAAATGTTCGTTTAATGTATAATCGAAAAAACCTACAAACTTTGTGATCAATATAGGTAGGTTGTAGGTAATCTGAGTGCTTAAAATTTTTCTCATTTTGTAAACAAGCGCTGAATTATCGTCCCATTGGGTCCCAAGGAGGCACACTTACACCGATCGTGATTTCAGTGTGACTCGTTAGGATTGTTTAGTAACTAAGAAGTACTCACTGGTAAAAACAATGGCTAGCCGACAGCAGCCACTGGCGATGCACCAGCGTAGCCCCGCACTGGAAGTCTCCGTCCCGGTACAAGGCGGCCTGCCACGGCCACGCGCCCGCCGCCGCTCCGCCGCCGCCCACCACCCTGCTCCGACGCACCGACACAGTTACACTACAGAACACACTTGCACACAACACTACTAACACACTCAAAAGTTACTCTTTCATGCAATGTTCAAAGTATTGAAGTGTTCCAAATTTCAAAGTAATGCGTTATTGATAAAACCTAATGATTTGCAATCATTAAATATTTTGTGAGCAGGGTAGCTATAGATTTGCTAACAGATAGTCGCAAATTCACAGAATTGATTTTGGTGCAATGGTGTCTGGTATTCTTACATAGTATGAAGTGCGGTGCAAGTTGCAGTATTCTCTCAGGAATTTCGATTATTCAGTAAAAATAAGTGATATTGAAAAAGTTTTTAAAATTCTAAGAACGCGCAATCCGATTGATTAAAGTTCGTGTAAAGCGAAATCTTTAAAATACGACACATATGTATAGTACCTACATATAAACAGCGAATGAAAGCCTATGTTAAGTAGCCGTCGAATCTTACCTTCTTTTTCCAGTAGGCTAAGAATGGGACATCAAATAAGAAGGATTTTGTGTCTATTATAGTGCTGGTTTCGTTTGGACTCACTTCACATCTGCTTAAATAAATTGGTCAACCTTTAGTACGGCTAACATACCTGGGTTGCTGCGCATCAGCATGCGGTCTAATCCCACAGTCCAGTCCGGTACATCTCACTCGCAGAGCCCGTCGTTTGTTACATGTCGCGCGCCGGAAGGATAGCCTCGTGTCAGCTGCACTGGCGGCGGCGTTGTGCCAAACTTCCCAGTAGCCAGAATCACTGGCTCTGCGCCCTTCGCGTGATTCCCGAGCTGAGCCTGCGTCTCTGTTGGGGCAAACAATCTTTTAATCGTGTTCATCATTGCTGGATGTCGTGGCCGCTTTGAAATCCCATGTCTTCGTTGATAAAGGAATTGACTAGCCTCATCCAGGCCACCTCGTTCAATCTATCTGAGAATAGCAGTAACTGGAAGTTCCGCAATGTCTTTCACTTGAGGATCTCTTATGATCTTCTCCC
This sequence comes from Eupithecia insigniata, assembly GCA_947859395.1. NCBI lineage: Eukaryota > Metazoa > Arthropoda > Insecta > Lepidoptera > Geometridae > Eupithecia > Eupithecia insigniata. The sequence goes on along the minus strand of OX401995.1, from coordinate 6,694,772 downwards.
GTTTAATTCCGAACGGTTTTTCATGTGATTGTCAGTTGTCCCTATTAATATTAAAGCAGCCTCCTTAATTTTTCTCTTCATTCGGTAGAGAAATATTACTGGGGTCTTTCTATTAGATTCGGTAACATTATGACAGATTACCTATAGTTTTATTGCACCATCAAAAACAAAGATATCTATTCCCCTATTAACAATTGTGTTTAGTAACAATAATTTTTTTTGTAGTAGCCTATTTACAAGAACTGAATAAGGATCGTCAAGCCTTTTAAGTAGTAGATATGCTATGTATGGTTGAAGACTGTTCGCATGTATACGCTTCTACAGTAAAACTCCAAGCGAGTTGCAAATATTATCAATAAATAAATACAATTAAACTGTCAAACATATCCTTTGTCAAAAGACTACTACAAAATATCAGATTATCTAGTCTAGAGGATAAAACAACTTGGTACGAGTTTTGCTCCAACTCGAAAAGTAACAACCTAAAAAGGTAAAGGTTTCTTTTTCGCTTCTTATTGAACTGAACAAAAAATTAAAGTAGTTTTACCTATGTAATTTTTTAAACCTGTCCAGTAAACAATTTAGTGATAAACTTAATGCTTTTCTAATTTAAAAAGCCTATTACGTAGGTCGACGCCCTTGATCTCGAGGTAAATGCCGACAAGTGACGCGACACCGTAAAATAGCAGGGTTGTCGCATTTTAGTGTCAAAACAAAACTTATTGATTTTAGGTGTACATCCGCATCAACATTATCATAATCAACATTCGTAATCAACGCCCTAGAGTTAGTCAAAAACGGCACCCATAATTGAAATTTAAATAAAAAAATATCCGTCCTCTTTAAGTCCATTAAAAAAACACGGCATATTCGTAATCTGCACCCTCAAATTCGTCAAAAACAATACCCATGAGTAAGTTTGAAAAAAGAAGTATCCACCATCTTGGATTTGTAAAAACATCGCATATTCATCATCTACGCCCTCAAGTTAGTCAAAAAAGTCACAAATAATTTAAATTTAAAATAAAAAATAAATTCGCCATATTGGATTCGAAAGTACATCCCATTTTCGTAATCTACGCCCTCGAATTAGTCTAAAACGATAACCATGGACTGAAATTTTAAATAATAAAATATTTGCCATCTTGTATTTGAAAATACACCGCATTTTCGTGATATACGCCTTCGAAAACGTTTTTTGAAATTATTCAAAAACGATGCCCATGAGTAAAATTTGAAATAATTAAATATCCGCCATCTTAGATTGGAAAAACACCGCATATTGTATTTTCTTCTATATTCCACCCTTCAGTTAGTCAAAAATAATACGAATAAAAATATTAGCCATCTTGCACACCTACAGAAACAATTTATTTGTAATCTGATTCTCCAAGTTAGTAGTAAAAATTGGTACCCATAATAACTTACCTTTCTTCATCGTGTGGAAATTGATAAAACCGTTTTCTTTTTTGGTTGAAAAAAGATGATGATGATCTTTCAAGGCGCAGGTCATATGCACCATTTTGCAAAGTAAATGACAAAATCAAATAAATGCGTTAGCCCGATGGTTAGCCCTGAAAAATAGCTCCCGAGCTTCTAAGGCCGTGATGTATGCTACTCGGGAGCGTCCCTCCGCCGTTTCGTCCCTTGCCCCCTCACGATTGCCCTGTCAAAACCCCTTCGTCGAATGACTGTATGCATATGCATACAGTGTAATGACTAAATGACTATTTAACTGACCGTACCATTGTTTAAATTTGGTTCTGATTTGACTGTATAATCTTTCTATTGACATCATCATCATCATTATTTTAATATTATTGACTAATGTATAATAAAAGTCTAATTTTGACATTAATTTCTTGATGTTTGTTTATGATAGAATGATAATTGGACATTTGTTTAATTATACATGTTATGCATGCTGTTTAATCAAAAAAAATGCTAGTCATGTTTTTATTTTATAATTGTCTAAAAACCACATACCTATTTGTAATAATCAATATTTGTATGCTCAAGTGGCAGAATCTAGCGATCTAATAACTGACTGTATCTACCTGATTCACGAACAATAAATGAATTACTGAATTACCAAGGGTCCTGTTAGGTCTAAAAAGGAAATAAAGCACTTTGATATCTGTTCCACCTTCCATTCTGGCTTATAAAGCAAAAGAAACAGAACAAAACTTACTGGAAAGTCATAGCCCGGCAGACGGCTCTGCCCAAATCTGGTAATTTCAGTGAGCTGTGCGCTTGCTCCACTACGTCAGCAAAGGTTTCCACGCACAACCTGCCCCACACGCCTCGTTTGCGGACCATAACGTAGCCTGAAATCAATATACGCAATTTTGTAACGAAGCGAATGCAAACGCGACATTCTTGCTACAAGATTAAGAAACATGTGGTTTACCTTCTTCGTTGTAGGGAATAACTTCATTATCTTCCAACTCGTCGCCTAAAGCTACACAGCTTTTCTCGTCATCTCCAAGAGGACAGTCTGGTGATCCATCACAGACCTTCGTCATATCAAGGCACTGTTGAGCGTTAGCGCAAACATATTGACCTTCTTTGCACCAGTCTGGAAAGAAGATAAGTAATAAGGTTAATATAATCTTTAAAGAGTTTGGCGGTAAACATTCCATATTAGTATTCTCTATATTATTTCTTACCACATTGTTTTTCGTCGGAATAATCCCAGCAGTCAACGACACCGTCACATATCTTGGATTGTGAGAATTCTGCCCGTAAGTAATCCGCACAGGAACAGGCGCGTTCATCCTCACCTCCAGGACAATCTATCAGCCGATTGCATCGAGACGTCAGAGAAATGCAGGCACCGCTCTTACACCGAAAGGAAGTCGTGTTGTTACACGTGTCTGAAATTGTATTGTTTGTAAGGTTTATGACTAGTTTACTCTAATGGTTTTGTTGAAAATAATTATTTACCTTCTTTCACGACTTCTTTGAAAATAGCGATATCATTTTCCTTTTGTGGCTTGTATGGTTTACTATAAGTCTTTTCATGCTTATCTAAACTGTTGCTGTTCTCGTCTTGTTTGTTCGACTGGCCCTTATTGTTGTTGAACGTTTTCGTCAGAATCTTAAATCCAGCTTGATTCAGCGTGTAACTCGATGGGATAGCTTTTGTCGAAATTACGCCGCCAGGGGCTCGAAATAACGTGTTGTTGTTGGAATCTGATATTGTGGCTAGATTGGCAAGCTGTCTAAGCTTGTCAATGGACAAAGAGTTGTTTTGGTTGGACGGGATTTCTAAAACAACATCGGGCTCTAAAGCTAGTTCATACGCAGGTAGATTTTGAGTTTTATTTGCTTGTTTGGTGCTCACACTTCCTGTTACATGGTAAGATACCCTGTATGTTCCCTCTGGAATAATGGTCTGCTTCTTATTATCATCGTTAGATTTCGGATATCTGTTTCCAGATGCAACATTTGACATATCAAGCGATCTTCTGTTATCGGCATCAAAACCAAGCGAGTCTTCTGGTTCTTGGTTATCTCTAAAAATTGATGTTACTATTTCAGAACCTTCAGTGATATTGTCTGTATCATCTTTACTGTGATAATTCTCTGTATTTAGATCAGCAATAAATTTTTGTGCTTCAGCTTCACTGTTAAAAAAACTACGTAGTGTTTCTTTTTCTTCAGGTTTAGGTTGTGGGTTTAAAGCAGGTCGACGGCGCAATGGTCGATTGCCGCCAAGATTAGACTTGGCAGGCAATAAAGTTATGATCGCGCCAGCTGTAGTCGTATCTATTTCGTCATCTAAAACAACTTCTACGGTTCCAGTCATATGACCATGACGTTCATCATTACCATCGTCTCCTTCATTATACTCCTTATCGTCTTCGTGAGTATTAGGTTTTACTGTAGACTTTTGTGAATATTTTTTGATGATTTCTGTCAAATCCCTCATAATAGATACCTTACTTGGAAACTTAGGGGTTGTATTGGGGAAAACAGCGTCATTTTTTGTGATAATAGCCTGTAAAGTGTCGTTATAAAATGTTTCTGGAGAAGTCTTGCTCGATGTTTCATTTTTATCATTTGTAGATGTGTTCACTAGCTCCCAAACATGATGCGGAGATTCACTTGTAGGGATGATTGAAACTTTATTGTTTGGCCGTCTTGTGGAGTTCTCTTTACTTGAACTATTACCAGGGGTTACTTTCTCTTTGACAGAAGAGTGGGTTGGTTCTGTTTCTGTTTTCGAAGTGGTTGAAGAGTTCTTCAAGCTGCTTGGTCTGGTAGAAGTTTGTTCAGTGGAACTAATTGTTGTGCTAGCAGCTGTAGTTGTTGTTGTCACACTGGTTGTTGTCGAAACTGTCGAAGTGGTTTTATTAACTACAATTTCATGTTTTTTCAGAATTGAAGCCCCATCAAGCAATACTTTCTCAGTATCATCATTCTGATCGTCGTCAAGCTCAACATTTAGACTCACTGATGTCTTTTTATCTTTAGGAGGAGGTCTGGGAACAGGTTTTCCATCGTCTTCATCATCGAGAATGGCAACGCCTTCCACAAATGAACTTATCTTATCAACTGGTATTGGGAATGGTTTTGGGTAACTTGACCCTAATGTTTCCATATTTTTTAAAGGGGGTGCGTAAGTAGGGAGCGTAAAGCTAGTGTAAACTGGATTAGGTTCATATCCATTTAAACCATAATACGGATCTTTATGTAGTTCTATTGGCCTGCGAGTAGTTTTTTCTCTGTTCACTGGAGGTGTCGAATTAAGCATACTTTCAAAAATTGCAACATCATCAACCACTTCTACTTCTGCTACGCCCATTCTGTCCTCAGCATTCATCTCACTATTTGCCTCTATTGGCGCTGGATAGTTTTTTTCCGGTTGCGGTGTTGGCTTGTTCGACGTGTCATAATAAGGCTGAGTGATAGGTCGCCATGGTTCGTTATCAATAACATGAGGCACTGTAAATAGACTATCTATCTTAGGTACATCTTTATAGTGGTTTTCATTGTTAGTTATCAGATCGAATAAAATTTGAGATACATTGCTCGTTGTTGTGGCAACTGTTGTTGTAGATGATATTATTGCTGTCGATGATTTTGTCGAAGAAACTGGCCTCGCAGTCGTTACGTCTATCTTAGGCGTTGGCTCTGTTCTCGTTTTCACGTTTAGAGTAGATTTGATAGTAAACGGTCTAGTCTTTGGTGTACTTGTAGGAACTCTTTTCGTAGTTGTTGTTCTTGTGACTGGAGCTTTAGTCGTTGTGGTGCTCTTTGGAACATTAGATATCTTATGACCTGGTTTATCATCATGTCTTACTGGACTAGAACTTTGTTTGTTTTCCGTTATGTCTGCCTCCGTCTTTGTTATTTGGAAGGAGCCTTGAACAACGGGAATGTTTTCCGTGTCAATATCTGGTTCATCTGGATCATGTTTGTTTGGCTTGACTGTTGTTTTCCTCACGACTCCTACTCTAGATTGTAATATTTTGTCTTTTCCCGAAGGTTGTGGTGATTTTGGGTAATTCGTTGACATGCTTTCGTTGAGAGCTTCTTTCACAAAAGATTCTGACTGATATGTGTGTTCTAAGTCCCTTTTGATTATAATGTTTGATGTATCAACTTTTATAGTTTGACCGAAGGCTGGGTGCTTCGAATTTATATCTTGAATTAAAATGTTTCTTAAAGTCTCTTCTATATTTGCCACGGTGCTGAAATTTCAAAAAGTAATTTAATTGGAACTAGATTATTTTGTTACAAATTTGAATGGCCTAACAGCAACCGCTGATTTTAAGTGCCTAATTACCTCGGTATTTTTCTTCTATCCAAGTACAATCTGAAGTGCACATCTAGCCGCCTATCGCCGAAGCCGGTGACGATAGCCCCGGTGAAGGCGTGGCGCAGGGGCGAAGGCGCCGCGTACACCTGCCGCAGCGCTGCCCCGTAGCGGCGCGCGCGCTCCCTCCACGCTGGACTGCCGGGGGAGCCGCCGTATACGTCGCCGCGAATCACTCGGATTGAACCCTCGAAGGACATCATTGCTGGAAAGATATACATTAATGATTGTCTTAGTTCGACTAAATCATATCGCGTTAAGATAACGAGTTGATTATAATACATTTTATTACATCATCGAAAAACAGTCTAATTGCCGGCACATTATGTTACATTCATGAAAATAAAACAATAGATAAATAACTCACGTTCTCCATTATCAGGCCTCAATGCGCCCATGTAGAAGGCAAGTGCGGCAACCGCAAGCACGGCCACGGCCGCAAGTAAGGCTCCACCCACCAAAGCCGCGGAGCATAGGCCTCCGCTGCGGCTGCTGCTGGGTGCCGCTCGAGGGTACCCTCCGCCCGCGAACCGGTATTCACTCTGAGGACAATACAAAATACCTATGTAGGTTTTGCCAAAGTAATTATACTCGTAGACTTATACAAGACCAGTGCACGGTTTGCTGCTTAAAACATAGGTATGGTAGATATCCACATCAACAGTGAAACAAAAATGGTTTCAACGTTGTGGCCGTTTGTGGCAAAATTTTGCCGCTCCATAAATATTTTGATAATCCAATCACGGAGTTGATTCCGAAGACAATAAGTCTGCTGCAATTTTCGATAAACGTACGATGATTGAGGCCGGTCCGTGATGGGAACGACATTCGGGCATTGTATGGGAACCGCCCGCGGTGGCCCATCCACCAACCAGACTGCCTCACCTGTCACCGCGCGCCGTAAATCATCCTTCCACAAAACCCAATCACGTTCGGAAACGACGGAGAATGCTGTTTTGGTGTGGCATGCCGGAAAATTACACTCATTACGAAATTGGGATTAATTAGTCTTCGAGTTCGCGTTTTTTCATCAGGCTGTAATGCAACTTGAAAGCATAATTAAAAACTCGAAATTTGTGCTGGGATGATAAATCGTCAACGTTATTGATTGCAAAATAAGGTCCCACCGAGATTTGACCTCGAATCGCAGGAATCAAAATCTAGAGTGCTAGCCGTTAGGTAACTACACCATGGGACCTCGACGAAAGAGCGCTAAAATACTTAAGATGAAAGAAATTAAATTCGCGAAGAAAATTAACGCTCATTACGAAACATTAAAATTTACCTAATTATACATCCCGAAATGTTGATTGTGATGTTTTTGATGTTCCCAAAATTCGAGTTAAGTAGAAAAAGTCAAAAGAAAAGTTAACAACAATAACATACCTCGTCGAATAATTTGCTAATTAACGAGGTTGCTATCATATTTGTTTTTTATTTTTTACATTTATATTTGATATTTAAGAACAGAACGGATAGCCTTATTCCCAATACAAACGTACTTTCCACTTCATTTGGAAACTATGTCCCCATCTTATTGAAACTTTCCATACTCCGTAATCGGATGAAAAATAGATATGTTTGCAGCGGTTTAGTTTTTGAAAAAACATAATGATATTTAAATGAGAGCGAAACTAATTTTGACCACCAAATCGAGCAATTTTTTATGCATGATAGACACCTTTATCTGGCGCGCTGCAAACATCCTAAATATAATTTTCAACATTAAAAATAATCAAAAATATTTTTGAAATCAATCGTTTACTCAAAATTAATCGGAAAGTTCGAAAAAATATCAAAAAATGGTGCCAACACCAAGCACACGCACACAGCCACATGACAGCTTTGTTTAAATGGTTAGACGCGCCTTCTCACTCATAGCGCCCCCCCCCCCCATTTCATTCTACGTGAACAACAACAAATCCGCATAGGAAAATCCGTTTTTGTTTGGGAGAGGTTCGTAGCCTTCTTAAGTCATTTGCTCAGTAGAGTAGGTAGAAATTTGTATTTATCTTATATGTACTCGTATGTAAATAGTATGTTTGTTTGCGTGATCGAACCTATATAATTTAATAAGAAGTTGTTTGCTTTGTGGGGAATAGTTCACGCATTCATGAACTAACTCCTCCAATACACACTACCTTTGTATTTGAAAATTCGCAAAGTTATAGCAAGTCCTCTTGCGTAATGAGAGCTTTGACCCTTAGCCTGCCGAATGAAGGCGCGCCAACGCCGCCAGTAAACCACCCCGACTCATTATAAACATGTTCAATAACAACATACCTACTACTTTAGGGTATGCTGACAAATTTTTACTTGACAGGTTACAGGAAACCATTTAGTAAAGTATTCTGATGGAAGCGTAATTTTATCCTAATATGAAGCTGAATTCTTTTTATTTCAGAGAGGTTTTACAGAAACCAATCTTTATCAATTTCGTTAAATGTTTCGAAAAACACGAAGTTTCTTTTGGTAGAGTTTCCTAAGATCCCACCGAGATTTGAACTCGGATCGCTGGATTCAGAGTCCAGAGTGCTAACCATTACACCATGGGACCGCTGAAAAGGGATGCAAAACTGAAAACCGTATCCAGGATGCGCAGTGCAACTTGCCGTTCGCATTCGAAAGTGAGAACGGTTAGTAGTTGTGGCAGGCTGATTCTAAGCTGTTGCTCTCTTCAGCATCGAGAAAAAAAGACTCGCACTATATTATAGTAAAATAAATTTTGAATTCTAGAGCTCTAAGATTTTCAATAAAGTACATGTATATGTACTAACCTTAGTTATTCTCTACTTATGTAGAGAACAACTCTACCTAGAGCAGAGCACCTTCAGTGCAATACATAGCGAACATGCAATAAATCACCTACCATACATTAATTCAAAAACAATATCAACACCTATAAGATGATGATAAATGCAAACTGTGCCATAATGCACATATTATAAAACAGCATATTGAATGACAATGAGATGACCCGCTGACCGTGGACCCGATGTGTCGGCCTCCGGCCTGATGATGCTCCAATGCACTTGGTATTAATGATACATTTGTATTAAATTGCCATTCAGCAGTACTCAAACGATAATTTCATGCTCACTTGCATATTATCGTTAATAGGATTCAGAGAAACTGACATGTGGAATAATCCTTCTTAATATTATAAATAGCAGCTGCCCGCGCCTTCGCCCGCGTATTATCCGTTATTCCAGGTCCCGAACTATACCCATACCATATTTCAGCCTAATCCGTTCAGTAGTTTTTGCGTGAAAGAGTAACAAAGATCCATACATCCATGCATACAAACTTTCACATTTATAATATTAATTATAGCTAGATTTGAAAGTAACTGTCTATCTGTCTGTTACCTTTTCACGTCCAAACGGCTGAATGGATCTTAGTGAAATTTGGCAGGGTGGTAGATGGTATCTCGAGGACGGACATAGGGTACATGAAAAGCGCGTGCGAAGCCGCGGGCTTGTATTTGATTCAAAATCAACACCTCTTAGAAACTAAATCAAACGAAATTAACTTTAACTGATAAACGCTAGAAGATTTAAATTTTGTAGTACATAAGTAAGGACTGAGCTGCAGCAGGGACTGGGCCGTGGGGCCGCGGCGTACGAATATCGACCCCTCCAACTCAACCCGTGGATGTCGTAAGAGCCGACTAAGGTAACTCACCAGAGGATGGGCAGCAGCTTCCTTCTGAGTATTTTTAAACACCAACACTGCGATCACCAATCCGCCTGCCAAGCGTGGTGATTATGGCAAATCCCCCCCTACATGGGAGACCATCCACTCGATGGACCGACGACATCGTAGTGGTCGCAGGGAGTCAATGGATGGAGGTGGCTCCGCTATTTGTGGCGTCGTACGGGGGAGGCTTTTGTCCAGCAGTGGACGTGTATGGGCTGATGATGATGATGATGAAGTAAGGACTTTAGGGCATAATAAAATCAAATGAATGAAGCTACTGCTTTAAAAATTATAAACTAGTTACATAATTATACTTATATAAGTATAATTATACCATGGACCGACGACATTGTAGCAGTCGCAGGGAGTCGATGGATGGAGGCGGCTCGGGACCGCTATTTGTGGCGTCGTACGGGGGAGGCCTATGTCCAGCTGTGGGCTTGTATGGGCTGATATGATGAAGTATAGTTATACTTACATAAGTATAATTAATGTAATCATGCATAATTAATATAATATTATTACCTATGTATTTTGTTGTGACAATGTACAATGCCTTGATATAACAGAGTTTATTAGGTACCACATACACGTATAATTACCATAATAACTGGTATCTACGTCTTCTGTAATGTTTGCACACGATTGCTATTATTTTATCCTACCATTGTTTTTGTTCCACTTCGAACAGTCAATTACAGGATATCTAAAGATATACATATAAATATAAACTAGAGCTTTGGTAAACCAATGCTCTAGTTTTCGAGATTACGGGTTTCCATAACCTTCGATAATACTGTCATGCATCAGTGAAACCTAAATAATATAACTTACATAAAATTCTTGAATTGGTTCATAAAGAATTAAGACTTCCAACAAAAAAACAACATAGCAAGCGAAACATTACAAGCGGTCTTATGTCTATATTTTTACCCGACTACCGAAGGGCGAGGGTACAAATTATGGGCATACTAAAGACGTATATAATAACTTGAACCTTCAATTTGTAGATGCTGTTTATTTGATAACAAATTTTAATGTTCTATTATATTCTGTTTACCTAAAGAAATGTGAAGGTGGGTTAATTAAATAGTTCAAAAATATCAAGTTGTTTCATTCCAATTTCAGATTTTAAGAATTTGACTTTATACAAGTGTATCCTAGGTACTATCCTACGAATATTACAAATGTCAAAGATGTATAGATTTTTGTTCCTCTTTCACGCAATAACTACTGAACTGATTGGGCTGAAATTTGGTATGGGTATAATTTGGGACCTGGAATAACATATAGGCAATTTTTTAACCCGATAAAACGCGGGCGAAGGATCGGGCAGCAGCTGGATAGTTGGATAGGATTGAGGTGATAAAAACACCATCTTAGTATCTATGAATAAGCGTGACGTTAAGTGGTCGACCTTGCTGCACATGCATCAGACCACTCAGCCCATGGTACTTGCTAATTGTTTGTCTGTTTGTCCGCTCGTTTGTACATCGACCAGACCAACCATCCTGAACAAACGTACAGAACGAGGTATTGTTTCAACAAACCTCTTACGTGTGTGTTTTCAACAAATGATATGAACCAATACTCGTTTCCGAACAAAGCTGGTACAGCAGGTACAGAAAAAACTTTTATTTCCGTAAATACAATAAATGTAAACTTAGAAAAGGTCATTTTTTAACTAAACACTGACATGGAAATAAACTTATATTTTTGGTTTCGGTCGGTATGTAGACTAAAGTAAAGAAGCGAGGAAGAAACCTTTAGCTTGATAAGTGTTATTTTCCGAGTTCGAGGAGCAAAATCCGTCCCAAGCTTTTTAACCGACTTCAAAAAAGGAGGAGGTTTTCAATTCGACTGTATATACATTACATATTTTTTTTTTCTTATGTTACGCGATATTTCGCCAATTATGGACCGATTTTGCAAATTCTTTCACTATTATATAGAAAATGATTTCGAGTTGGTCCCATAAAAAAAATCCGCAGGGTACCTATTTATCCCGCAAAACTTAAAAACAGTGTAAGGGAATTTGAAGTCGGTTTATCGTTTTTTAAAACACGCCAAATTATTTATCTCCTAGATTCTAGGTAGTGTGATATATTGTTGTTGTACAGAATAAAATCCCTGAGTTCAGTTTGATCGAAGATATCCTACTTTCTTCCTCCTAGGGATTGAGGATACGACACGTCAAATTGGTACATCTAATTTTTGTATGGGGTTTGCGTAGTACGAGCACGATAGACGCGATGTACCAAATCCCATACAAAAATGAAACGTCACGATGACGACTCAATATTATCGTAAAACTGAACCCAGGAGGGCAGTTACTACTCGATAAATATGGCAAGAACTGTCAAAATATCGTATGATGAACAAGCGTATTCTCAAAATCTTCAATTAGATATTTATCGAGAGTTGTCTTTGAGTTGCTCTATAAGTCGCAGGAGAATGCAGTTTTTGGCGGTACCTACTCGATATTTATCTCATGATATTTTTATCCCGTGATAATGCATATCACTCGATAAAATAACACGTGATACGTAGAATTGGCCACCAGGACTCAGTTCCTGGATGTTCGTCTCTCCTTTATTTACCATCTAGATAATCTTAAATGCTTCTTGTAGATGTGAAAAATCACAATTAGGAAGGTATGTAAAGGTGCATAGGAGAACTTTTATTATTCGACGCTTCCGACTTGTATTGATATGGACCAATGGACCTACCTGTGGATGGTTTGTAACAGTCTGCAGGCCCGTAGCTAGAGTCGAATTTAAGGTTGGGCAGCGGTGGTGACAGGTAAGGCGACGATTTTTGATAGGACTCTGTACCACGCCTGTAGCTAGAGTCGAATTTAAGGTTGGGCAGCGGTGGTGACAGGTAGGGCGACGATTTTTGATAGGACTCTGTACCAGGCCCGTAGCTAGAGTCGAATTTAAGGTTGGGCAGCGGTGGTGACAGGTAGGGCGACGATTTTTGATAGGACTCTGTAGGCCTGCAGTTAGCTAAATTGTTTCAATTGTAAACACTAGGTCTAATTTGTTTCTAATATTTGATTATTATTTACTTTGTTTCTATAAAAGCTTACTGCCCTTTATAATACATGACACATTGTTCAGGTAGATGGTCGTATACAAAGCATGTGATGAGTCAGTTGACATAACACACCCTCTGTTATGTATGCAAACAATACTGGCCTAGTTATAAAACTAGATAAACGCCAGTTGGCAATTAGCTGATGAATACTTGCTTATTGAGTTTCGTTGCCCAGTGGGATTACCTAATCCTTAACTTTTTAGTGTAAAACCAGGTGTGGTACATTTTGTGAACGTATAATATTTTATGTCAATATTGCGGTCGTACCTGTACATAATAGGCCTTATATAAGACAGTCATCTACGTAAGTTAAATAAATAAAATAAATAGTGCTGGACAATTCAGACAGCTATAAGCTGAGCTTGTGTTATGGGTATCTACTAGATAACTCATATACCCACATACTTATACAATACACAACATAGATATTTTTTATTACAAATAGAATATATCCAGAACACCCGGATCTGCAGATCGTACAAAAATTTGTCCCGAGGTGGGAATCGAACACGCAACGTCTTGCCGAAAAATTAACGCTACATAAACCATCCTTCGTGGATGTAAAGGCCATTATGATGATGGTACTAAATCTCCGCATTTAAACGTTGTTTGGTGATCTGACCTCACGAGACGACCTGATTCTCTTATTTACAAAATTAAAAGTAAATAAGAGAATCAGCTAATAAGTAGTACTAGAATAGTACTACTTAGCTGTTCCGTCCCTAGTAGGAACTCGTAGGTACTAGCGTAATCAACGGCGTTAAATTCGAATTTCAAATTTCTAGGGGGATCTAAAAGGCCTTTTTTAACCGACTTCAAAAAGAGGAGGTTCTCAATTCGTCTGTATGTTTTTTTTTGTATGTATGTTACACGATATCTGCGCCAATTGTGGACCGATTTTGAAAATTCTTCCACTATTGTATAGAAAATGATCCCGAAGAGGTCCCATAAAATTGTTATCCCCAGGGGATTAGTAATTATCCCGCTAAATTTAAAATAAGTGTAAAAGTAAGGGAATTTGACGTCGGTTTAGCGTTTTTTAAAACACGCTATATTATTCTTGTAAATCTTCCATGGGAATTTGATATTTTACCAGGACAAAAAGGAGCCCATGTTACTCTCCGTCCTTTAAACTAACTCTTCGCCAAAAATAAAGTCGATAAGTTGCTTATTTAGGTCGTGAAGAAGAACAAGCAAACAAACACACTTTCGCATTTCTAATATTAGCTAAGATAGTTACAGAGAGCATCTGCAACTGGTAACCCTCTAGTGGTAGAAGTGTAAACGTTAAAGGGAAGAATGATGCTGCCCTCCGTACCTCACTAAGTATTTCTCAGTTTACTGGATCTATACTCCGATTAAAAAACCTGGATATTTTTTGTATACAAATGGTTTACAAAACCCAAGGAATATTGGTGGAAATATTTGCCGAGGTTGGTATCATCGAAGGAAAGCACAGAAGCTCGAAACAATTTTTCATTTGAAAGCTTTCATTTATCATTCAATTGATCTCTCCTACGTTTTCGAATTCATATTTAAGCATTTTTTCCTACACCTGAGAGATTATGCGTTTTTGAAGTTTCTGTTTGAGTTTTTAGTGATAACTTTGCTGTTACCTTGCTGTTTTTTGTCATTTTTATCAGTTTTTGTTCGGTTTTCATTCATAAATATCTTTGTTGACATAAAATATCTTGGATTCTAAATCGGAGTATAGATACATCTCCATTGATCAATACAGACAGGTGATACTGAACTTTATTACGACTACATTTCACCTTGTTTGTTGACCTTGACGTGGATAGATAGAGCCAACTATCAGAGCCTCCGTTCATAACTCACTCCTGAATGAAATGCGATCTTCTCTAGTTAGCAAGTTTTCGCCAATTAGCCTGTGTTTATGTTATCGTAATTGCTGTACAAGGCTCTCTGGGTCATGGGTGAACGTAAACACGGGAACTAATGTGTTGCTTTTAAACCTTAGACATGCATAAGCGGAGCGTGCTCGTGGCTCCGCTCGTGCATCGCTCATGTGTATGTAGTGGAGTACCAAAATTAAAAATCCAAGACCCTCTACGTCGTAACACTCCTGGTAACTCAGAATGTGATTTGTTCTCTAGAATTTGTCTGGGTTTGGTAGGCCATAATGGATTCTACACCCCACACACAGCCAGCGGGCTGCCGACATATTGACAAAACACTGTCGGCTAACCACAATTATTTTCACTGAAATGCGCTCCAACCCGCCAGGCTGCGACTTTGGTATAACTTTGATTATGAACTAGACTTCAGTAAAATTGTTAAGGGGACTCCGTGAAAAAGCAGGAGCAAATTTTATATTTTTTCAAATCAATTTTAACCTATACCTAACCCAAGTATTGGTCATATTTTATGATTTGTTTTATTACTCATACTGGATTCGTTTTAGATAAAATATTTTAAACGAAGCGGAAATTTTTCCACTGAGCCCCTTAACTCATCGCCGCCGCTTCTATCGCGAGCGTGCAAGTGTTTGCCATGCTACTCGCTATACGCTACGCCCATGCTTGTCCGAGACTGTAGGCCAACATTGAAGTTATCGTAAACTCGAGTCGAGATGCACGCCGCAATGACATAATCTCGAAATTATGATTAATTGTTGTTCATTATGTATGTACTGATATTAAACACAGCAGGCAGCCGTAGCATTCGTAATTATAATAACGAACAAAGTATTTACAGTCACGTAAAGATTTGATTATTTTGTATTTAGGAAGGTAATATTATTTTTCGTATTCTCGTCTGCACGAGAGGATGCTAGGTTCTGACACGAAGCCTTTGTGGCGGTGTCAACCTTCCTATGAATTATAATAATGACTCTCATTATTTTACGACTAATATACATGATGCAGGAAAACTTTTTGCTAGCGAAACCTTCCTTTTGATACATTAGTTATTCTTAGACACGATGAATTTAACCAATTAGTCCATGGATTTATACTCATGTACCTAATAAGATGCTGAATCTACTCAATTACTTAGTTACCAGTAGTAGAAACCTTGTTTGGTGGAGAAGGCCATTACACTTGTTCTCTGATGAGAAAATCATGCAAATATCAAAATATCAATATCATAGTGCTTTATTTCCTTTAGACCTTACAGGAGTCTTGGACATGTCACAAAATTAAAATCACATATTAAGTACAACTAGGAAATAAAGTGATCACTCTGATTTTTTGTCCACTTCAATCATTAGGAAACTGTCTCACTGACTTATCTTTCTAAGTAGATAAAGTAAAGAAGCGAACAAGCTTTTTTACGCTTGTGTAGATCTGTTTTTGAAATGGAAGTTTCTAATTCAAAAATGTAGAGAAATCGCTTCAAAATAAAATCAAGCTGCCAAACTTTAACCAATTTCTTAGATGTCATAACAAACTTTCTGCATAACCTTTGTGAGAGAAAAATAAATGATTATTTTAATTTTAATGTAGCGTTTGGCATTCGTGTACATTTTCAGTCCCAATAGATATCACTTTCGTGATTGCGATTGTTTTAGAACCCTTTCTTACATACAATCCTTTTTGGTTTTAGCAATTTCTTGCTAAGATTTTATTATATTTTCTGTAGAAGTTTTTTTTCTAGATATTTTGTGGCTCTATCTTAACTCAGTATGTAGGTATGTAAATTATGTAGCTACTCTACAATTATTGACACGCCTTGTCGTGTACTAGAATAAAAAACTAGATCAGTATTATCGGTGACTTCAGAATTTTTTATGATAAAATATACTTACCTACCATTTGTATTCATATGGACGAGATGTATGAAAAAACATAACATGTCGATGTCGATTACTCTTAGGCAGTAATATAAAATACGTTAAGACTTAACTACATATTTCAAAGCTAATTAAATAGTACTTACTATATACTAGCTAAACTCAAACGCGGGCGAAGCCGCGGGACTCACCGCGGCTTTGCCCGCCGAGTTTTGAGCGAATCGAACCATGGAAAAAAATCTTTGATAATAACTTTACGACCCTGTTTAGGAATATTTTTAAAGGGATATTTTGGGAAAAATAAAAAATTACGTGATTATTTATTTACTTTGTAGTTTATTTATACCGAGTTTTGAGTGAATCGAACCAAGGAATAATAATTTTCTATAACAAACTTTACCACCATTTTTAACCCCCTCAGAGGTTAATTTTTTAAAATTAGCCTATGCTTTATTCTAGAACTTAAGCAATCTACATACGAAATTTCATCTAAATAAGTTAAGTAGTTACGGAGATACTCGGTAACAAACATTCACACAAAGCTTTACATTTATTATATTAGTAGGATTTATTTACCGACTTCATAAAAAGGAGGAGATTCTGGATTATTCTGTGTGTTTTTTTCTATAAATAGGAATTCCTGAGATAAAAACATCTATATAAACCTACGTTAGATATGCTTATAGAGACAAGTTCTACTTACGGCACAAAAACAGTAGAAAAGCGTGGGTCTCTTAGTAGATCTCGGTATTGATTTTATGTCATCTGTTTGGGCGGACAGTTAACCAAAATAGGCAACAGGTAGCTAGTAGACAATATGGGACTGAACAGGTGGTATGTATGCCAATGTCAAGGTCAGAGCTATGGTAATTAAGCTCGGAACAAACTGCGACGCGGAGCACGAGACAAAGCATTCGAGATGAATATAAATATTAAATTAAAGGACAGGTCTTCGGGTAACTTAAACTTACATGCAATATGAACACGCAAACTACTATAAGTAACTAACGCCCAATGTCCCTTAAAATGAACCGAACATATTGTGCAGACGGATCCTTTAATATGTATATAAATAGTACCCACAAAAATTATTAAAAAGTTTAGAAACTGAGAACTATCAATAAACATATAAAAAAAATTTTGGGCTGCAATGCTTATAATCATTTTGTCCAAGGAATTGGACTTAATTCAGATGTCCAATAAATTGACTTGGGCCGTAGGAGGATAATATGACGTGTTTTAAAAAACGATAAACCGTAAGATTCCCTTACTTTTACACTTATTTAAAGTTTTGCGGGATAAATACTAATCCCCTGGGGATAAAATGTTCTATACAATAATGAAAGAATTTTCAAAATCTGTCCATAACCGGCGGGGATATCGCGTACATACGAAAAAAACATACAGAGCATTGAGAACCTCCTCCTTTTGAAGTCGGTTAAAAATAAAATTGAATTGATTTCAGAGCTGAGTTAGGCCGTTAGGTTTATAGAAAGGTATAAGGAAGTTACTCGGTGTTCCATTGTTAGCCAACAAATGTACCATAATCACTTATTTATCTATTATTGTCTGTTATCTGACTCATCGTACTAAAAGAAGGCACATAATAGAACATAGATAATTTTAAAACGTAAAAAAAGTTGTCTCCCCATCCATGAACCGTGCTAGACAAGTTTTTTATTTCTCAACAAAGCACATAGCCTTAGTGTCTTTAGAACGTAAAGAAGAACGTGATGTGATGTCACCATTACCGGGAGCTTCCTTTCATTTAGAACCGTTCTTTTTATGGTCTTCACGTCATTAGCAAAGAATGCTCAAGCCGAGAATGCGTCGCAAATCCGTGCACTGATTGTAATCGACGGATAGACGGTGGTCGTGATGAGTCGCCTGATGCTTCAACATTCCGCCGGGGCCAATCCATCAGCCCATCCACTTTTATGGACAATTCGCTGAGTAATAATAACTCTGATGGATACAATCGATTTTCTTGCGATGTCGAAGAATGTCGGGATAGCGGTTTACATCATTTCGCGCTAGTGCTTTGAAGACTGGTTGAGAATACCGAAGCAATTGAGACCGTTGGTTGTGACAAAATTTAGCATTAGGGCGCATTCACACAGCGCATCCTTTTTCACAGGACCGTTTTTAACGGATTCTTTGCTACTGGAAACAATCGTTTTTTGGATCCGGAATACTATCAGGTGTGTGAACAACTACATACGCCAACACGGGAAAATAAACGGCTTCTCTAAAACGGATGCTGTGCATGAGCCCTTAGATTGTTTGATCTCAAGTTGTTGAGAGGTAGGTACTTTCTTACCTACTTGATATTTACGTAATTTCAAAGTCCGACTGTTGGAATGCTAATCCAGGAGGGAATTGTTCCCACGTCTTCAGAATCACAATACAACAGAGTTCTAATATTTTAGATTCCCTTGTCTACAGATTGTCAATACTATAAATTCCCGCATGAACCTGGTCGCTCGAGACTAGATGATACCTGGTTTATCAAAAAAAAATCGCAATATTAAGAGTCATAGAAAACAGCTTTGAGCATAAACAACATGCAGATTGAATAACCGGTGTAAGAAAAATAACGGAAGATGACGCTTAAATAAAATCGTAATAACGTGATAAAATTATACCTCTCCTTTAAAGTAGATAACCAAATCAGCGTATTACAGCTTAAACAAGACGTCGAAAACACGACAGGATTTAATAATAATAAATTAGAAAGCAGGATAGTGAGTGTGTCGAGTAACGGTGCCGCGTGCTGTACTGCCCGGGGCTCCGGCCACGGCTCATTTCGTTTCACAGGTGGCTGGTGACCGGTGGCAGTGGCCGGTCTATTGAACCTGTCCGAAATTTGGGTTCAGGTTTAACCTTGATAAACATTGGGTACGCTTTAGTTGAATGGGAAAATGAAACGAAGTTTTAATATAGGACGAATAAGGGGAGCTGTGATGGAGGACATTTTGGAGGATCCCTTAGTTGTTCTAGAACTAAGTACAGATTAAGATTATGAGAAGATTTCCGACTACCTATATATTTCTCTTTTTAATATTTTTAAAAGTTTCGCTCTATTTGCTCATTGTTTTTACTTATAAATTGCAGCAGGAAATGTCCTATTTTGTCTGCGTAGTTGGCTCGAAAAGCTATGGTATTTTATATTCAACTCTCTTACGCCGAACTATCACTCTATTCCAGAGTTATATAGCCATCAACATCTTCTGGTCCTTAGGTCGGAAGATGGTGATGATGATGACTAGGTGTGTCGGCACAATAATAATATGTATTTTTCTCCTCCTCTCTATCAGCCGTCATCTCTGTACTTACACCTTTCTTAACCATGTCCTCTTTTACACAATCCATCCATATTTTCTTCTTTTAAGTTATATGGACATCATCATCATCATCATATTCCTGTCCTTATCCCACGCTATGTGAGGTTGGCAAAACATGTATTTTCTTTCACTCTCCTCTAGTAGCCATCATCTCTTTCTTAATAACCATGTCCTCATTTACACCATCCAACCATATTTTCTTTTTAAAAGTTATATGGACATGAAATTGGATCAAAAATCTAGATAGCCCGTTGCAATAAGGGAAACATTAAATAGGCAACTAATAGACTACAAACTAAAAATATAGTGCCACTATAGGTATACTACCCTTTCCGTACTTATCTAGTCTAAAATTAAACTAGCATTTAATTTTAGACTAGATAAGACTAGGCATACGTAATTTATTTACCAGCACTTCAATCAAGTTACCTATTGGTTGCAGTGCTTGAGATGTACGATTAAGAATACTTACATTGAACTTATGTGCTTTTCAATAAACATTGGAGCATGCTTAAAAACTTCAACTGATTTTAAGCGATAAACACACAGTCTGATTGTGAGCAAATCTATATATTTTTTATGGAACGGCAGGACATCCATATTTTCAATATATTCATATATTCAATAGCATATTTTCATACTTAAAAGGATGTCCTAAAAACTGTTTAGCATGTAGAGTAACATATTTTATAGAAATAAGAAAGAATTTTCATCCGTAACATTTACTGCCCAGCTGCTGTCTACCTATTCTGTATAGTGGTATTTTAAAAACAAATAAATTAAAAAGAAAAAAATAATTGACCGACTCAACACTTATGCGTTAACATAACGTTACAACGATATGCGTTGAGTATGCGAGGTAGGTTGGTAACTATATGCGGAAATAAAACAAACAATTAACAGTAATTAAGCTTCAATGTAAATGCATGGCCGCAAATAGAATAAAATCTATATGAGACAACACGTGCAATTGTAGTGTTGCCTGATTAAACATTACGTAACAACGTTTTGTTGCCTATTTAAGTGTGAGACTAGATGAACCGTGAACTTCGTATCACGTACAGTTTTAACCCTTTAAACCACACCTGTGTCAGAGAAAACAAAACAAAAAATATTCAAATCGGTCAAGCCTTTTTAAGTTTTAGTGAGACTATCGAACAGCAAATTGATTTTTATACATACATATGAATATTTGGGAAATAATTAAGTAGGTATATACCTACTCTCTACTCTATAAGGAAAATAATCCTTATTGTGATAATGATAACCTACTAGAAACTAACCAGACACTATCTTACTCACACCTACTTACACTACTTATCTATTTGTTTATAACAAAATCTTTAGTGGTCTCATACATTCCAAAAGTAGGCCTGCAGTTACAACACGATCAATCACAAAAATAATAATCAACCCGACTCTCTACGCAATTGATATCCTCTTCAAACTTTCCCCTCAAACCAGCTTCCAATTTGTTTAGGTAAATAAACCCAATAATGAGGACGCCGAAATGGACCGGTCACCGCGTCTGGGTCAAGGACTCGGTCGTTGACCCTGCGCCTACGCAGCCTGACACCAACTCGATATGAGGATAATATTTGATACCAACACATACCTACATAATGTAAAGAAGCGTTATTTGTTTGCTAGAATTTATTAAAAAGTGTAGCTAAACTTGCAAAACAAAACTGGTTGATGAGAAATACATATTTAGTACTTGGTATTTCAAAAGTTTTTAAAACCTTACGACGACTAGTTAGTAGTAGTCTACTTTACCTACTAAGAGTACCTACTCGTACATTTTTTTTAATAATCTTGGACCTTTTTTCACTCGTCATCTAGCAAGCAAAATAGGCATGGGTGTGATTTATCTCTATTGAGGTACTTACGTATATATTTTATTTTTATGAATAAATTAATAATTGTTTCATTGCAATTTATTGCAATTTATTGCAAGTAAGAGATATAAATCATCATACTTACAACATAGAAAATATTACTAATTCTGCGGAAAGCGCCTGCGCAACGCGGGGCGCGGCGCGTTGAAATCTTTTGGTCGACGGATCGGCAAACTGACCGCGCGCTTAAAAGTGAATTTTGTCAAATATGGAAATCTTTTTTTTGCTCAAAGTGAATTTTATCCAAAATGGAAATAAAATTTTTATGGTTATTCCAGTTTATTTATTGATCTGTTTTGGGCCGAAAGGGACAAATGGAATTCAGCAAAAGGTTAGAGGCCTGGTGGAGGAGGTATCACCAATACCTCCTTTTAAGACTTAATATTTTTGCACATTCACGGTTGAGTGTAAATCTTATGGGTAAACCTTCTTAAACTTGAATTTCATTTACGTAAGAGAATAATAATTATATCAAGCTCAAATATGAAAGACAGTCTGAAAATTACCAGTATTAAAATTGCGAGTTTTGGATTTACGATCCATCATTATTGTCTTGTTACTCGAATGATAAATGGGCCATAAAATTACACGTCAGTCCCGAAGAATGGAGCCTGGACGACTTTATGGGAACAGGGGTCCTGTCCTTATAATGCCTGAATTGAGAAACCTGTATGAAATCCCTACTTGTTCTTTTTCTCATTCCATGACATGTCTTCTTATATATGTAGGATTGTGTTTTTCAAACAAAGGACGTAAATCCTACTTAATATTATAAATTTGAAAGTAACTCTGTCTATCTGTCTGTCTGTTACCTTTTCACGCCTAAACGGCTGACCGAATCTTAATGAAATTTGGCAAGGAGGTAGATGGTATCCCGGGGACGGACATAGGGTACATGAAAAGCGCGTACAAAGCCGCGGGCCGCTAGTAAAACAATAAAGCATTTTTAAAGGAGTCAACATCCGTCAAAGTCGATCGGTAAGCTTTGATTTTATAGTAGGTCTACCTATTTAATTATATAATAACTTTGCACGTGCATACCCAGAAGGAACACTTAAGATTATCGTGTAAAATACAACCTTAGATGTTTTATAATTTAAATTATCTTTTGTACAATGGATTTCCATTCCTCCTTACTGAGGATCTAATCCGCCTTTCCATTGAAGGTAATTCTTACAATAGATCGATTTTGTCTTATAAAACTACCTACTTAGTTATATAAAGTAGGGAGGTAGCACAGATGATAGATCTGTGGGAGGAAGGTAAGTTATAAAATATTAAAGCCTATAATAAATTATACTTAGAGCACATTATCTATGTACTCGTATGTATGTCTAGTTTATAGGTACATTAAATTGGTGAAAAGAAGAATTTTACCTACAAGGTCTTTGTATAACCCATTGCTTGATGCCTCTAGCATAAAATAAATTCTGTTATTGATGGAATAAAGTTTGCATTCCATAAACCAGTTCTATCAGGTTCATGTTCTTCATCCAGCTAGGGGCAATTAAAACATCAGGGGTTTTATACACCATCCAACAGTACTTCTGTAGAACCTATGTTATTTTTCTTATTATCTTAAACCTTATGTTAGTGAAATTAACTACGATAATAATAATAAATAATAATTTTATTGGGCAAGAAACAAGCATAATCACATTAGAACACATTAAAAAAATACAATTGTAGACAGACTAGCTTGGTGTGCATTACAGTTATGATCTGTGGTATCTACACTAAGTCAGAGACTTGTGCTGTAGATACCACGTCCCTTCCAGGTCATTTTTATAATAATTCAGCCGTCTATAAGAGTATCGTACACAGGTAGGTAATTCAAATTTAAATACATAGTAATTGAATTTAATTATTCCTACATTGCGGTTATGTCCCTATTTCGTGGAAAAATTATGCTATATTACTATGATTATAATTATAATTAAATGATTTTTTAATTAACTCATCTATATTAATTTTATTTTCTTATACTTTTAGATATGGATTTATATCTTTCTTTAGGGGACTCTACCAGGCTGTTTATCACAGTTTACTGCCGCCAGTTATTGTGTAGAACGCTTTACGTTATATATATGTAGTTCGAAGCATCATCTGATTGATCATAAAAGTTTGTCAGTATAATTACTAGGCATGGTCTCAGGATAACTCTAGGCGTAGGACATTGAACTTGGCCAGGTCAAGAACCTTGCATCGCGAGGACCGCAGCTAGGTATATTGATTTTTACTCTTATTTTTTTCTTTTATTTAGATTAAAGGCCATGTTTGCATTTATAAAATGCCTAACTATATACTTAATCTGCTCATCACGCTTTAGTAAAAGTTCAACAGCCTTTCAAATGTGATTATGTATTGCAACCACAATAAAATTCGTCTGCTCGTTTTTGCTACGATTTGCGGACTCTTGTACCTATAGAATTTGCCACGGACAATCCTATTCTTAGCCAAATTTTTAAAAGGCATTATTTGTAGGTTTTTGAACTCATAGCACAAGGATTATTGCCTCTGCCAGTAAATACTTATCATCGTAAATAATTTCGCGGAACTTTCTTAGTGATGCGAACAGTCCGAACGTACATAATTATTTGTTCAGGGTGTTCTGGTCGTTTTTCTATGTATAGTAAAAAATATCTATCTATATAATATATTGTATTATGTATATCAGTTATTTAGTACCCATAACACAAGCTCTGCTTAGCTTGGGGCTAGATAATGTTGTGTGAATTGTCCAGCATTAATTGATATAACTAGTAGGTATTTCTACTTAACTTTTGTTTTTAATTATTTTCTTGCATATTTATACACACTAGAATTACATTACAATCTAGCCATAGACTTGGCTAATGGGTAATTTTGTTTTAACTTAATTTTATAAAAATATATCACTAAGAACGTGTCCATCGGCACTTTTCTTATCGTCTCAACTTAAGGGGAATACACTTGGTTCATGTGTTCTTTAAAATTAGCACTTAAACTTTATCTCTCACTACACTAACTCAAAAGGTTTAATTCTTTTGAGCCTTCTCACTATGTCCGTCTTCTTAACTAACTACCCATTTTGTAAACTATTCATAACGATTTCAGAGCTCTGTAATGGCATGGTTCTTAAGCGAACCGAAATGATTAACTTGTCGATTCCAGTTCCTATTTATTATAGACAAAAAAATATGCTGATACAGACAGAAACTCGCAGGTATTCAAATAAGACAACGCCCACTGCATGCTAGAAAGTATGAATCAAAGATGGTGTTTCACTTTTATCTCGTGAAAATAAAACCACAACTTATTTGTTCATTGAATGAGTCACTTTCTTGAGTTTGCTTTTAGCCCACAGGCCACAGCTGGAAACAAATGGGCTCACCATTATTTTGGTGGAGAGAAAGGCGATGGACCCACTAACCTACTGTTTGTGAACTTTCCTTGCTTCATGTTCTTGGGAAGTTTATACCTACAATGAAGATTATTTATCGGGTATTTATCGCGTACCTTTTGTTATAATCTTTAATTATGTCAACAAATCGCGAAAGTTTAAAATGTTTTACCTACAATGAATTCAAACGTAAATCTACTTTTTCATTATCAATCGTAGACGATAAATCAAAATACCTACTTAACAGGTTTTGCTCGACCGACATAATCTAAACATTGTGATTTTACTTCGACGACGCGCCGCGGGATACATATTTGCATGATTTGCAAATATTTGTTCCGGGTCTGGATGTTTTCGGTTTAAAGATCTTTATTATTTTTTATACTCAAAAAAGAACAAACTAGTTCACTTAGAATGAGTATACATTGGTATCTAAAAATAAGTAGATAATACTTGGTAAAGTTACGGTAGTTCTTCGGCGTTTATAATCTAGTTTACAAAATATCACAAACACGTAGGTAACAAATAACAGTGACCCGACAAAAGGTAGGTACCTACATAATTAGTATTAAAATGAAGTGGGAGGTGTAGATAAGATAACAATACAGTGAGCGTCGTCCATCGCTGGTCGCGATTGCATGCCTGGCGCAAGAAATGATGGAGTGGTTATTAGCCTTTGTTTTTTTTTTATTTTGTTCGTTATTTAGGATTATATTATAAATATCAGATATAATAATTATTAATTTATACTACGATAACATTTTGGCGGAAGTTTTAATAATCAATTTTTATTACATAGTTTTACATTTTAAAAAATAGTTTTTTATTTATTTTATAATACCGTTGTCTTGGGGACGCCACAGAATAGTATCAATAAGGTATGTAGTTAATTCAGCTGTTTTCTTATATATATATATATATATATTCAATACTGATATTAGACAACTTCTAAGTTATCATATATATATTCTTTTTAATGTACCTATCTACTTGGCCTATTAACGATAAACACCTACCTACAGGATTGCCTACAGGGTTGCGAAGTTTACTTTCTTTGCATCATCATCATCATCATCATCAGCCCATACGTCCACTGCTGGACATAGGCCTCCCCCGTACGACGCCACAAATAGCATTATTTTGCATACCTAATATGAATATGAATTATTGCTTTCTTTCTTACAGCCTTTTTTCACAGTATTCAATGTGTATTTATGAGTTTAGTTCGATTTGTATTATATTTAGTACAAGTTGACCCGACAGACGTTGTCCTGTCATTCAAGTCAAATAACTGGCAGTGATTTCAAACGTGCTTAGCAAAGAATATATAACGCTGGGGCTAAGGTTACATTAAAACGTTTATGATAAAGGTAGTCGTTAAGATTTCTTAAATTTTCTAAGTTTATGTGCAATTTTCTTTAATGTAATATGAGAACTTTCTACGAAGTTTCAGAAAACATTTTAAAAAAGATGAATGAAATCGGTAAAACCGTTCTCAAGTTATAGCGGACCCAGGTAACCAGGAGAAATGGGTTTTCATTTTTATATATTTATAGATAGATAGTTAGACTAGCTGACCCAACAGACGTTATCGTGTCATTCAATTCAAACTTCAAATTTATTTCAAACATGTTTAGCAAAGAGTATATAACGTATCATAAAAAAGTTTATAATAAAGGTAGTCGTTAAATTTTCTTAATTTTTCTAAGTTTCTGCGTAATTTTCTTTTTTTTTTAAACGTACTTATATATATAATATGAATCTTCTACGAAGTATTATAAAACATTTAAAAAAGAGAATGAAATCGGTAAAGCCGTTCTTAAGTTACAGCGTGACCGGGAGAAATAGAGAAATAGAGAAATAGGGGTTCATTTATAATATAAAATATATAATGTTATCCATCTAGAAGGATTCCATCTGAAACAACTAAACTCCCTATTCGTAAATTTAATCAGTACATTAAACCAAATCTTATCAGGAAGGCCTTTTACTCCATAGATGATTACATCAATGATTTTAATGCTTGGCCAGATGTCGCTCCGTTCCGCACTGACAGTAGTATGTAAGAAATTCAATGTTCTGTTTAGCTTTATAGAAATATTTGACATGTACCTAAATCGTATTAAATTAAGATTTAGATAAAGATTAAATTTAGACACATAAGTGATATTATAATGTGCTAGTGGTTTCTTTTTCACTTCTTCCACTAGTGGACAAAAAATTGAAGTGAAGAGAATATCAATAACACCTTATTTCTTATTTGATAATAATAACTATGTTATAGTATAAAATTTGACTTGTCTAAGTGCTTATTTTGTAAGCCTAAAGAAATAAAGTTATTGATTCTGATTCTAATGGATCCTTTATTGACAAAGAAAATAACAATTAAATAGTATAAACAAATTAAGCTAGTATTTACAATTGAAACAATTGAGCTAACTGCAGACTATTAAAAACAATCTACAGATAGCTCAACTGGTCCATATCAATACCAGTCGGAAGCGTCCCCAAGACGCTGGCTGCAATCTATCTAGATATCTAGAAGATAGATAGATGACTACTGTGAGGCTAGGCTAAGCAATCTCACATAAATTATTGTAATGGGTATGTCAGGTGTTAAGGTTTTATTATACGTACTAAGTATTCATTACCTAGATATATAATATAATGCAGATAAACCTAGAACAAGTTAGTCAGGTAAGGCTAAAAATAACTACCTCCTAGGTATTACCCACATACTTGTTTTAATATTTATTGAAATAAAAGAGGCAGTACCTATTCAGCCACAATTTTAATAGAGTCGGTGTTACTTACGACATGTAACGACATCAAAAAGCAAACGCAACTACTGCATAATGTAAATAATTTTACGGTATTATTCTTAGCAAGTAATACGTTTATTTTACTTATTTTATTATTCTTCTAATAAACATAACTCTAAGGCTTACTTTAGTACGTACCTAGGGATGTTTAGTTTCATCTCTAGTAGAGTAACTGGGAAGTAATTTATTAGTCCAATAGCGACCCGCCCGCGGCTTTGCACGGATGCAAATTATACATATTATAAACCTTCCTCTAGAATCACTATATCTATAAAAAATCCGCATCAAAATCCGTTGCGTAGTTTTAAAGATCTGCATATATATTATACATATATAGGATAGACAGACAGACAGCGGGAAGCTACGTTATACTATGTAGTGAAGTTTTATAAAGTTCGTGAAGGTACCTACATATTTGTTACCGATAAAAGTTTTATATGAAACTAGCTGCTGCCCAAGCCTTCACCCGCGTTTTATCGGGATAAAAAATAGCCTATATGTTATTCCAGTATATACATACATCCATCCATACAGACTTTGACATTTATAATATTAGTAGGATAGGATTCAACGTAGGTAATTTTATTATTATTTTTTAAAGAAAATAACCTTATGGCGGGTCACAAATCAACTATTTATTTTAATCTAGTACCTACTAGTAGGTACTAGATTTTTCTGGATAAAATTAGCCTAGGCTAATTTTAAGCTAAGAAAAATCTCATTCAAAACCAAGTATGCTAGTAAACAATAAAGCCGACATCGATTCTCACTTATCTAATTTAAATAACATATTTCCGCCTATAAATTCCCAAAATATAATTAAAAACACATAAACAGCCTTAACTGTAAAGCTTAAGCAGATTCCATAGAATTTCCGTTATTATTCATATCAAGAAAATAGAATAGATTATTTAGCATGTAGAACCGGCTCGAAATGACCCGGTTCAGACGAAGCGGCTGCCAGGGGCGGCTGTTGCACTGAAGACGCGCCAAGTGCAAGGCAAACCTCTCGGTGGCTGGTCCCGCTTGCGACGTAACACGGCATAACTTCGAAATGCTTATTAGAGACTTGTTGGTCGTGGGTTGTTACTTGTTTTCTTTGGGATTGCTATTTTTAAAGAGATTACATGGTTTGGCGCAAAATGTTGTAGCGTATAGTTTTTTATTTTATTTTAATTCTGTTTTGAAAGGAATAAATAGGTACGACCTACATGGAACAAACAAACTAACTGAATTTGGTAGGAATAATATAATTCTACACAATCCACGCAGCATCATCTAGCCCAAAGCTAAGCAAAGCTTATTTTGTGTGTACTATTTTAGATAACTAGATACTTAAATAGTACAATAAACATAGATATTTTTTAATATACTAAGAAAATACCCAGAAGACCAGGAACAAATATTTGTAGATCGTACAAATATTTATCCCAGGGCTGGAATCGAACCCGCGACATCATACGTCGTAGGCGGACCTTCGCCCGCCGTGCCATGTCGGTCGTTGTTTTTTTTAAATAGTTACATTGTTTTGCTTGTCGGAGCCAACATAGCTGGTCCCTAAGACGTTTTGTTTATAATAATAAACTAACCTATCTAAACTGTTAAAAATCTTTCCCTCCACGTGTTTAAATTTATGTCTACATAGAGATTCATTACAACAAAAATTTAAATCTTAAGATGGCTACGAACCTCTCCCAAACGGAAACGGATTTTCCCATGCAGATTTGTTTTTGTTTCAGGTAGAATGAAATGGGGCGCGCTTTGAGTGAGAATGCGCGTCTAACCATCTCTGGCTGTGTGCGTGTGCTTGGTGTTGCCACCATTTTTTGATATTTTTCATACTTTCCGATTAATTATCGGGGACTGTCCAAATGAAGCGGAAAGTATGTTTGTACGGGGAATAAGGCTATCCGTTCCGTTCATAAGAGTCAAATGGCACTAGATAATAAGTGCAGTACGTATAGGATGCGCGCACGCATGCTCAGGGTCCTCGTCCGTGATTCAATCCTGATAGGACGTGGACTCAAGTTTTATTTATTTTTTGCCAATTACGATGTTTCTCCCCTGGATACTTATCCATTGGCAGCGATAAGTTGTTAGTTGCTAATGGCAGCAATAAGTTATTTCTGAAATGGAAGCGGTTCCTTCTGTAATGTCAAGTAATTTTCTAATATAAATTGACTTTATATAGAATCATAGAGACAGATAATTTGGCGTGTTTTTAAAAGCGATAAACATGAAAATTGGTTCAGAAACACTTCGATAGCGCGATTTGTTTTTCAAAGTAGACCTCTTGTAGTTTTTCTATACTATGCAATAGTGCAATGTGTCGAATTGAGAACCTCCTCCTTGAAGTCGGTTAAAAATACATAAACTACTCTGTTTAAATTATTATTTTTCTGTGTAGGTCTGCCTGTAAGTACTATCCCACCCTTGACAAAGGCCTCACCCTGATCCTTTGATGATATTTGTTTTCTTTAATTTTATGAAACAATATTTTATACCAACCTACTCAGTTTACCTACGTTATAACTTTTGTGAAAGACTAACTCCCCAGTTTTATTTTAATTCCTCAAGAATATTCCGCAAATATTTTAATCAAGATGTTCTAATGAACAAAAGATCTAAACCAAATTAGTTAAACATTCGTGATTTAAATCGCTGATTCCAGCATAGATGGAATTTGCAGACGGAATAACAAGCCGAAGATATTTCAACAAAAAACAGCACAACACGACAGCCGAAGGCTTCAGTTTCCTAATAAATTGATACGTCGGATCTTTGTTCCAAATACCGAGATGATCCTTTTGAAAATGTCAAAAAGAAATCATTCCCATCCCATGCCTGGGATCGGATCAAAAATCTTTGGGGACGTAAGTAATATAGCAAGCTAAAGCTGGGGATAATAATGGATATAACATAATTACTAACAATAAATAATTTAAAAAAATAACAAAAATAATATTCCCTTACTTTTACACTTATTTTAAGTTTTGCGGGATAAATACTAATCACCGGGGGATAACTATCTTTCGGGATCATTTTCTATACAACAGTGAAATAATTTTCAAAATCGGTCCATAATTGACAGAGATATCGCGTAACATACATACAAAAAAACAACATACAGACGAATTGAGAACCTCCTCCTTTTGAAGTCGGTAAGATCGGTATCGTGGAAGAAAAGGTTTGCGCTCGCAAGATTCAAATTGAGATTAAACTGAAAAACGTGCTCAAGAACGCATCTTGGAGACCAATACTCGCAAACCATGTAGGTAAGTATCCTCTCGTTCCCAACCACTTAGTAAGCAGTTCGAAACTAAAATGAGGCTACAGTGGAGTTGAGCTACCTGTAGATGTTTGCAACAGTCTGCAGTTAGCTCAATTGTGTCAATTGTCAACACCAGTTCTAATTTGTTTCTATTATTTGATTGTAATTTGCTTTGATAATAAGTGAGGATAATTTTACATGAGTAATCAAGATCTTCAAAATGACATATCTAGACGCGAGAAAATATTTTAGAGACTTAATATTGTTAGAAACGTGTCAGAAACCTATAATTATTCCCTAGGATTTAAAAAGTTAAATGCCATTGAACTCACGCTGTTATTTGAACCAGAATATTAAAATAGATAATGATAATCGAGATCTGGTTTTGTTAGAACCGTTGTGTGCGGTAGTGGGTCACCACCGCCCATCTCCAAACACCGGACAATGCGTGTAAAGTTCCCATGTGATATCATCTTAACCCATATCAAATAATGCCTTCACTTAAATTAGTAAGACATTGAACTTGCAACTTTGACACAAGAAACATTTATATTTTTTTGCAAAAAACTGTTTCGTCGAATGCCAGATGAAAGGTAGGCTCTACTCGTATTGTAGAATAATGTTACTTTGCCTAATAATTGAGTTCAACCGAATCTGAATACTTTTTACCCGACTACCGAAGGCCGAGGGTTAAGATTTTGTTAAGGTTCCTTCCCTTCAAAAATTATCCCCTAAAAACAGTTTAGTTACAGAAAACACCATAAGATGCTAGCTAGATCGAACGACAATATCAAAAGAACACTAAAAATAGTAAACTAAATTGGCCCTAAGTGGTTTCGCGTGTCCGTGTACTTTTCAAAGAACCTCATCTACCTGATTAATGAATAATCCAATCTATTGTTCAATGTTCAGCAAACAACACTCTACATCTATTGTATGTACAAAGTGCTTTATGGTTATTAATAAAAGAACGCGCGTTACGCTCGGCAGGGCGTCAAATGATGCAGGTGCTTATGTTATAATAAAACACATGTGTGGTGTACCGGTAATATGTACAAAGGTATGTGTATACGGAAGTCGATTGGTATTAATTAGCGTCTTAAAGCTCTAGGCTTCCTGGGTTTTTCTGAGATGAGAAGCAGCGTGCGAGACGGTTGTGCTCGTGCGCACTCCCGCGCATCTTTATTCTTACATCATAACGCTTTTAAATCATTCCACGTATTCGCCGTGGTCACTGATTTTGATTAACGTCTAACGGTTCTCCATAAATTATTGGATAATTGGTGTTGAAAAGAACCGTAAGTAATTGGTATTGACAGTGTTTAAATTAAATTGACATATCGCTAACCGTAAAAATATCTACGTATTTTCTTAAAAAACCTGCTTGTTCTTTGATTTTTATTATAACTTACAAGCTTTTATTCTACTTGCTCTGTTAGTTTGCAACGTGCAACTTAATTTCAGACCAGTTATCCTCAACCGATTGAGCTGTGGCATACTTATGTAAGTTTGGTGACAATACAATGACATGGTATCATCGGGCTGGTCTGGTGATGGAAATGGAAGGTGGCCATAGGAACGTCTAAACTAAACGAGTTAACCACGTCGAGTTTGGGTTCGTTGGATTTGTCTTGCCAAGCACTTTGGTCATTTAAGATATAAAGCTTGTTTTTTTGATGTTCAAAAAATATTTATAAACATTATGTTTTTCCCTGTGGCTTGTCAGTATTATAATGGTGTTACGTTTACAAAAAAAAAACTATTTGCTTCTCAAAACTCGCATCAAAACTTTGTAAAATGAAAACTATCTGCTTCTCAGAACTCTCTTCAAAACTTAGTAGAGTCGATGACGACTTTGTTCATCTCCGTGCGCTGTGATGTAGCTCACTAGAGCATGATAATTTTTTTTATGTTTTTACTGTAAGGTAATCGATTCTGAATGATCCGCGGACTGCGGTTGATCGATAAGATCAAAACAAAACAATCAAGTATTGGAGCCAAGGTGTGGGCATCGGTTTCTCACGATAAGAAGCGACATAAATAAAAGCGCTGTGACGCTATGCAACTTCGTCGGTCTCAAAGTTAATAAAACTATGGAATACGTAAGTGATAAAACCAGCCATAAAGACCCTTATGTTCTTGTAGGTAAAATAACCTTATGTTCTTGTAGGTATACCCATATGCCATAACCTTCATTGGTTAGTAGTTTTAGTCGGGTCGGGATGAAGAAATCATGACAGCAAAGCTTTATTCAATTTCAATATTGTTTAGAGTACTACAAGTTGACCTTCACGTGGGTTTTATGAAGGTTTCAGAGGAAGCGTGCCTATTTTCATGGCTATCACAAGTTCAACCATAAAATTTATCCCTACTTTAAATTTGGTTTACGAACAACCTTGTTTGTGGACGGTTTGTTGTTCTTTTTAGTTTCTAGTTGATACGAAGAGATTTGTTATTATCTGTCGGCTCCTGCGCAAAGTGCGGTTAAAGATATTTATTTCACAAAGAATAGATCTAGAAGAACATTCTACCTTAACATTAGATAATATTTATCAATTTTAATAAGGTCTACCTATGTATCAATAACACTAGATTATGCACCGAGGGCATAAAGCAGTGTCACTCCTTCATTACTCATTACTCCCACTTCCGTGACGTAAGACACTTCTTTATGCCCTCGGTGCATAATTTA
Source organism: Eupithecia insigniata (assembly GCA_947859395.1). Classification (NCBI taxonomy): domain Eukaryota; kingdom Metazoa; phylum Arthropoda; class Insecta; order Lepidoptera; family Geometridae; genus Eupithecia; species Eupithecia insigniata. The sequence continues at coordinate 6,660,987 of OX401995.1, read as the reverse complement.
CTAATCATTAATGATTACCTGTGAAGTTAATGTAATATTTCTGTAGGTACACATATTTTAAGGAAAAACAGCACCTCCCATAAAGCCGACCTCAGACTCCCTAGCTATAATTGCGAAGCCGATTTTCATAACGGTACCAGTGACACAGTAGGCGGTGAACGACATCGTGCGATCGGCACGCCATTATCGATATCGTAATGAACGTTACCATGTGTTACCTACTATCACACGATTACAGGTGACTTATTCGCTATGATTCCATACTGATAACGAGCGATGTCGTAAGGCGCTGCACGCTGAAATATTAGGTCAATTTCCCAAAACCGTACATAGGTTATGTAGGTACAAGTCATTTAATGACTTGGTCGAAATGTTTACTATTTTGTGACGTTTACCACCGATTTTAATAAGTATTTTACGGAAGAGCGACCACAACTATCGTCAACATGATTGAAGGTCATGATAAAGATGAGGAGGATGTTTTCTCCAAGGTCTAGATTTTTTGGTCGCTTTCTTACATCGCGGGGCGTAAATTCCATTTTTCCAATTTTAACGGCGCTCCGTGTAAAATTGCCCAATTCTTCTGCACCACTTCAAATATTTATCTAAAACGAATTTCTTTATGAAATAAATTACAAAATATGACTAATAGTCTAATATCATATCAAAATAAGGTTGAAAGTGTTTAGGAAAAACATATTGCTTGCATTCTACAAATTTGATTCTTAATAAAGTATTACGCAAGGCGCTTTACAAAAATGTGTGTTTTTTGAGGTTTTCTTATGAATGTATTGAATCTAATAATAATTACGAAAATCTTTATATTTAAAGGAAATTTATGATATTGAAGTAGTAATTTTAATGTGTTTTTATTCATTTGATGTTTTCGGTTTCATGTGAAAACCCCGCGTATTTTTTTTGTATTTTCGACAGTAATTTATCCTATAGAAAACATCGTAAAATGAAATATTTTATGGTGTAGATCACATATTGGTCATATTTTGTGATTAGTTATGGTACTTACTTATGTTAGGCTAGTGTTAGAAAAATCTTTTTATATTTCGGTGAGGACAGCATTGGGCAATATTGTACGGAGCCCCCTTAAGCGTTTGCGCAGGCACTCTGGTACTGCTGCTTTGGTCTAATGACAGTTCTAAACGTAACGCGTCGCGTAACGTCCTTGTTTATAGCGAATAACATCCTTGGTCTGGGGTCTACTGCTCGCGTCGTGAAGCTATCTGATTGCACGCGAATATTCAACAATTACAGTTAATAGCTAACTTTAATTGCGTAGGTCGTGTCATATTTGCATGGTAATGAACTTTGATTCTTGGATTTTTAAGTAGGTCATTTAATTAGCTACATAAATAAATACGGACTTCTATCAATAAGGTTATAAAAGAATACTACAACAATAGTCTTTAAATTTTCCTCCTTAAGCGTGTAGATACATAAGAAATAGTACGCAATTTGCTTGACTGTTGTTTTAAATTTTAAATACCTAGGTACAAACAAATCAAATTCAAGCATGTCTTAAGGACAAAAATGTGAATTACTGAGTTTTTACCTTCATGACGTATTTTGTATTTATTTACAAACTTGAAGCATAAGTCAAGGTGGAACATGGTATAAGTACTATTGTAAATGATAAGTACCTAAGCCGTCTGTCCTTAGCTTAACCTGGCCGCGTCATCATCAGCCCATACACGTCCACTGCTGGACATAGGCCTCCCCCGTACGACGCCACAAATAGCGGTCCTGAGCCGCCTCCATCCATCGACTCCCTGCGACCCCTACGATGTCGTCGGTCCATCGAGTGGATGGTCTCCCATGTAGGGGGGGATTTGCCATAATCACCACGCTTGGCAGGCGGATTGGTGATCGCAGTGTTGGTGTTTGAAAAATACTCAGAAGGAAGCTGCTGCCCTTCCTCTGGTAGGTTCCCTTAGTCGTCTCTTATGACATCCACGGGTTGAGTTGGAGGGGTCGATATTCGTACGCCGCGGCCCCACGGCCCTATTCTACAAATTTGAAGTTTATCCTTAGTTTTTTTCAAAACAATCTAATTATTATTATAAACTTACTAAAACTTAACTTACTCAAAAGTATGACTTCTATTGAAATTGAGCGTAAATCATTGAATCATCCAAAGCCTCTTGTGAATTGAATAGCCTATTAATATTGCTAGATCAGCCAACCGTGTCGTAACTCACAAAAACGATTGCACAATACTGAAGTGTAGCGAATGAATTTTTTTCTTTAGGCTATTTCTAACGCATTTATTCAATGGACGATCATCGTAGAAGTACCGTTTCCGAGTAACGGGACCCGCCCAGCGGCCCTAAGCTCACCTTCGATGTTACAGATACCACTAGATTATCATTCAGAGCGGTATTCTGTGCTAGTTAAAGGTTATTTTTCAATATCAGAAGAAGCTTTTATGGGCTATTTGAATTCTTGAGCATTAAAGATCGAGAAAGGTGCTGGTTTGACACAAATAAGTTATCTATCTACTGACGCAAATATCAAAAACTAGGCAAAAACTTTTCGTTTGTATTTTTTTTAGACTAAATGTTGAAAGTCTCATAAACGCTACGTGAAGAATCGCTTTACCGGATAAGCCGACAATATTAAGTAACGCCGGAAATTTTATGACCCTAGAAATGCCCTAGAATCTTTTAAGATGAAGTGAACAATGATAGTAGACACAAAAAGGTGTAGCAAAAAAAAAACGATAACAACTGCGTGTCATTCCTCTTTACCTCCTTTTTTAACTTACATATAATTTTTTAAGGTTTTTATAACAAAAATGTATCTAAGAGCTTACCTGTGGCCGCAGCGTGGTGTGCCTCGAGTAGTAGTCGTGTTGCTGTTGGTAGAAGCTGGTGGGCGACAGCGGAGGCCGGTACTTCTTGTGGCCGTAGCCCATCGTGTCCATTGTGTGCATCGTAGCAGACACAGTTACACTCGCTTTTAAAGATCAGGCATGGTCAGTTCTAGAACAAAAATATAATTATGTAATTGGCGCAGCCAGAAGGCTTTTTTGTCATGTTATAGGTAAGTAAAAAGTACCTAATAACAACACAATTTATAGAGCAAGATAAATGAAAACAGGCAGTAATGAAAGAGTGTTGTTTAAAATAATTTGTAGACATTTGATTGTATTATTACGAATATATTAAATTGGTAAGGTACCTAGTAGGTAACTAATTTATTCTAAGGTATAATTCTTCTTCTTCTCTTGTCTTGAAAGTACCTACATCCGATTGAAATTATTCATAAAAAATTAAATCTTTTAAAACGATAGGAAGCCGACCGAAGGTCGGCTTGAGAAGACTATTCCATATTAATAAATATGGAATAAAGTCTTCACTTTAAATAACCCTTTCCGTGCGTACGCGCATGAGGTGAATCGGAATCAAGAGACGATGGTACGTCATGAATTATTATTAAATAACGAGTCTACTACAGTAGGTGCACGTGTATTTTTCTATAATAAATAACTTCAAAAGTGCCTTTATTTTGTATTTTAGGTATCTAATTACTACATACATAGGTATATACTGCCCTTTTGTACAATAATACAAACGATTGTTTTGACTCTTATCTTATCTTTATTATACATAGAAAATATCCGGAACACCCGGAACATTTGTTACAAGGCGAGAATCGAAACCGCAGCCTCCTGCGTCGCAGGCGGACCTTCGCCCGCCGCGGCGCCGCGTCACATAGGTCGTCGCATAATACTTACCGCTACTAACAAAATTAAATTGGAATTACTCGCTTAAATTATGAATAAAGACCAGTTAGTTATTGCAGTAATTAGGCACCTAGCTACTCCTTCCATTATCCTACGAGTCCCTACCAAAGTAAAAAAAGTTAAATAAAACAAACACGATAAATAAGGCAACTAAGTAGTTAGGTACCATCATGATCACGAACGAATACGTTGTAGGTACAGAATTTTATGACAACTGCCCTTCAATATGTAACTTCTTGGAAACATTTTAGTAAACGTGTCACGGAATGAAGATTCGATTGAGCTTCTCGTGGTACAAGGCAGAATGAAGGGCAAAGGATCCCGTGGTCGGTCTTCAAATAGGTGGTCGGATCTCATCACCGTAGATTGTGTTAGGGAACACAATCTACCATGACCGACTGCTGCCACAACGCAACCAATAGGGAACGATGGTGGCGCATTGCACGAGCAGCCGTTCATCAGGACCCCCATCATAACCTACACTTTTGGAAGAGCAGTCGCACTCTGCCAAGAGTGCACGACTAAGAAGAAGAAACTAAACGTGGGTATATTATAACGCACCGTGCTGACGACGTCGTACATAACGTTATACATAAATGCAAAAGTATGTTTGTTTGTTTGTCCTTCCTTCACGCTCTAACTAAGCAACCAATAGAATTGATTTTTGGCATAAAGTGAGTTGAAAGGATGGAGAGTAACATAGGCTACTTTATGTCCTGGGGAAACATCTAACATCATGGGAGATTTTCGAATTTACTGCGAGTGAAAATCCAAATTCAATAATTCTTTATTTCCGTAAATATAATAAACCGCGGGCAACAGCTAGTAATATTATAAATGTGCTTATGTGTATGGATGTTTGTTCATATTTCACGCAAAAACTGCTGAACTAATTAGGCTGGGTTTGGCTATAGTTCGGGACCTGAAATAACATATAGGTTACTTTTTATCCCGACAAAACGCTGGCGAAGGCGCGGGCAGCATTATACAGTCTATAATAAATGTTAGAATTCTGAACTTGATCACCAAGACTAGGTATCATAAAACACAATTATTATTTGTGTTTTATTATTATCTTGTTTTTGCATAAAATATGCACAGCACAGACCTACAATCCAAGGTATGAGAAAATCTTGATTAATGGTATCTGTTAGTGCATTCTCATGTTAGTGGGTAAATGATGTTGTTCGTTTTGTGGCATAAAGTCTTTATTTGATTAATTGTGCTTAACGGGAATTCCTCGGCAATATTGTGTCTGTGTGTCAGTGTCTCACACCCACGGTGTGTTTGAATCGATGTCAACTTGGCTCAAACCGGTCAAATTAGGCAAGCGAGTCGAATTATAGACAAATAATCGGACAAATACCTCTAGCTCTACCAGTAGAGTTCTGGCTCAGTAAAATTGGGTACGGTTTTTCCGCTTTTTCTAGTCAAAGATTCACGGAGTACTAGAACTAGAAACTTAACCTTTTAGAAACTGCTTGCACTAACGTGGAACCTACAAAATCAAATTAAGCATTCCACTTTTCATTTAGTTTCGTCTGACTGTAATTTTATTGTGTTGTTACGTCCCGTAGAGCGTGCGCTCAAGTTTTGAGTGGATAACTCTCCGCTATCCGAACAGGTCGTTCTGTCTATTGCCTGCTTAACAGTAAAAACGTAATGAACCGAAATACAACCTTACGCACTTAGCATAACGAGTGGTTGGGAACGGAACGCAAGGCAGGTACACCGGTTCATAAAAGTAAAAACATCTCATGATATAAGTGAACAGTACCTACTCTATATGATTATAATAATAGTAATATGTACTTAATTTATTTTCTTCGCAAAGTTCTTAGATCGTAAATAAAATAAATAATGCTGGAAAATTCACACAGTATTATCAAGCCCCAAGCTAAGCAGAACTTGTGTTATGGGTACTAGACTAACCGATATACATACTTAAATATAATACACTACATAGATGGTTTATTTTTTATTGTACATATAAAAACATTCAGACGACTCTGAACAAAAATCTGCAGATCGTACAAACATTTGTCCGGAGGCACGAATCGAACCCGCAACCTCCTGCGTCGCAGGCAAACCTTCGCTCACCGCGTCGCAGAGGTCGTCAATTTTTATCGTCGTCGTTCATTTATTTTGTATAGGTTGTGAATACCACATCGTGGACTTTTCATGAAAACGATGGTTACCTACGAATTTTCTTAAGACGGTTGCCTGACCCAACTATATAGTGGTAACTACGAAGTTGCACTTTGTGGCCTCCATACTCGGTTTTCGCATCTCCTCTTAAGATATAGAATATAAAACTATTACAGAGGCATTAAAAATAAGCTTATGATAGGTATCACAAACTGACCATGGAATTTTTGAAAATTCCTTTGTTTAACGTAATAATACGATAAATATAGGTGGTGGCGCTAGTTGGGTCAGGGAACCGCCTTAAGCAATATTAACTAATTTTGTTTATGTCTGTATTTGTTTTTCATATTCTGCAAAAAGAAATGGAATCATAATCTAAATCCTAATCCTACTATAAATGTCAAAGTTTGTGAGTATGGATGTATTCTTCTTTCACGCAAAAACTACTGAACTGATCGGGCTGAAATTTGGTTAGGGACCTACATAGAATAACATATAGGCATTTTTTTCCCGATAAAACTCGGGCGCAGGTTCGGGCAGCAGCTAGTTAACAATAATAAATAAAACTTTTCATTTTTCATACAAAAGACTTCAACGCGCTCCGGTTCAAACAAAAATCCGTCATATAATTTGTACCTATTTGTTCTTCTTAACTCATATCAAGAGTACGTATTATTTAACAGCTTGTATGAAACCTTGATGAGTCACAACATTACACGGTGGATCGACAACAGAAAAAACAAATTACGATGCCGAAATTAATTGTTGATGGTATCAGGAAACCAACCGGACTGGTCAGCACATGAAAATATGGTTAAGAATATTTATTAAGACATTCTGTTGATTTAATAGTACCTACGTAATGTAGTAATTATTATAACTTGTAATAATATTACTTAATCTACTCTGACGTGCTAAGGGGGTCCGCCTTATGCAAAAAAAAATTTTCAAATTAAGTAAGTGCCATATTCGGAACTCTACTAACATAATTTGTTTTGGAAGAGCGAGTTTCCCTAACACAGGTATTTTCTATACTACTATGGGAACCTCAAATACTAGTACAGTGTTGTACATGAAGCTAAAGATATAAATATTTTTGTATTTTTTGATAGAATTATTTATAAGATTCTTATTTAAATTATTAATAAGCAGCTCTATTTTCTTTACCATCTCTATTTCATTTCTAGCCAAATCCAATGTTGATTCGAAATACATAAAGTACTACATAAGTACCTTATTTTAGATTTACCAGGACACTAACGTCTTCTACTGAAAATACAATACAATACAAATACCTCCCCTAATTATTATTATACCAATTCATCATCATCATCAGCTTATGTTAGTCCTCAGCTGGACAAAGACCTCCCCTAACGAGCGCCATATCGCCCTGTCTTCAGATTGGCGCATCCATCATTTGCCCGCAGTCTTTCGCAGATCGTCATTCCACCTAGCCGGAGGGTGTCCTACATTACGTTTGCCGAGTCGCGGTCTGCACTCAAGAGCACATTTAGCCCTTGCGGTTGTCGGTTCTTCGCAAGATATGTATGTCCGGCCCACTGCCACTACAGCTTGTTAATTCTTTCTTACCAATTCATAATTCTGCTTACATTGTATAACGTATTTATAGCTTTTTGCGACTGCCGCCGCGCCCTCCTGTCGAACCCATCAAATAGCCACATTGAAAGGCCCTATCAAGAAATGTATCTTCTACGCTCCTCAAGCACGTCTTTGGCGGTAGTTTATGTCGTTAACACGTATCAGTGCGTTGTGGTATAACATTGCTCAACTAGAGCACAGACCTTGCCTTGACTGTGCATAGCTGAGTCATGTTATGGCAGACCATGGACACCGTGGGAACTGTCTATCGCAGGCTTTTGCATGGCTCGTAACTAAAACAACAACGGTAGTAGTAAGCTCTATCGCTTGCGGACGTTTTATCAGTTTGGACGCAACAATATTTACTGAATGTAGTGACTAAGAAGCCCATAGCTCCAGGATTTTCACTGTAGAACAATCGGCCAGTTCCACATATCCCTACTAATCTATCCCTACTGGTAGGGAAGAACGGATTTTTTTCCTTCTATTACTACTAGGGGGGATACTTTCCCACTTATATCCCCTGTTATAATAATTCAGGGAATAGGTATAATCTTATATAAACTGTATAAGTGCATCAATAAGTATTTTATTCGGTACTTCCAAGTAATCAAAGCATTTTCTTTTGGAGGATAATAAAGTGGAAAACATTGCAATTCTACTTTATCTTTTCCTACAAGGGTCGGACACATCTCGCTAAGCACTTTGGGGATACGCAATAAATCGCACCAAAGTTATAATATATACATACATATATACATACACATAATGCAAGCAAATATTTGCACGGTGCAGAGTTCAATGCTTGAAAGAAGGCTTCGGCACGAGGAGTCAATGTCAATGTCACCTTTCATTGCCTTGCCGCTTCGTCTCGGATCTCGGAGCGGCTACGAGCTTATCCTAAACTGTGAATCGGATGCACGTTTGATTACCGGTGGGATTTCTTCCGGTATGTTGTATATCTGAAGAAGGCTGGTAATATCACGAGCAATTTATTAGGTTTTGCGTCTTGAAATTTTATTTTAGTTCGCCATGCGACCATGTCATTGTGTCTTTTCACATAGATCAGTATTACTCATGTTATTGTTTTTTAAACTTGTGTGTTGTAAACCTTGTACGAGGAATATCAATTGCCAAAAATAACACTTAGATTTGCAGACCGCCAAAAAAGTCGGTCTGTTCATGCAAAACGTTATTTTGAAGAAACCATTTGAAGTGGGTGATATAACGCGAAAACGCTTGGAATTCGGCCGTGTACGGTAAACTGTCGTGTGGCTAATGCATAGGTATCACCAGACACGACCCACTTGGGCCTGTATCACGCCTCCAACATAATACTGCATAACGAGGGGCTTCCAACTCAGTCACCACCTATGTAAACTTTGGGGACGATGAACTTGGCAACCTACTTGAGGCGCAAAGTGAGAAAGTGAGTGAAGTCCATTCATTTATTTCAGTTAGTGAAATTTAGGTGACACGACGAGCCTTTTGGTTCAGAGTCTAGTGGATAACTTTCAATTTATAAATAAAGTAAACAAATAATGCTAGAAAATCCAGAAAGCACCATCTAGGACCAACCTAGTGCTTATGTTATGGTTACTAAGACGGAAAAAATATAATTAAAAACTAAAACCCGACCACATAAAAGTCTTAAACAAGCGTTCATCTATTGTGCATAGCATTTCGGAGGCCTTTGTTACTAATTGTACCCTAGGTATATGGGGTGGGTGCCTCCGACTACCTAAGTATCAAAAGAAAATGCTATGGACAATAGATGAACGTGTAAGATATTTTAATTTGTTTAGTTATAAATATATAGTGTAACAAGTGTATGCTGTGGTAAACAATAAGATTTCAAAAGATATTCAATGATAAAATTTAATAGGCTTGATTTCCTACATGTTTCCGCTCAAATTCAAATACTAGACAAATTAGTTTTGTATAATGAATATGCTATTTCATAATGTCTTTTAATCGATGTAATCAGTATCTTAATTGTTGATTAAATATTTAAGAACATTTGCCATGGATAAATTATCATATAAGAAGATATATCAATGTAACTAGTTATGAAACGAACACTCGCCGGTGTTTGGCAAATTGGCGCGAGGCATAATGACAACCGACGATGCGACGGTTGTTTGAACTAATTTTATATAAGACAGACGGTGAGCTGGCCCTGCGACTCTTTTCTGGAACTGTGAACTGAAACCATCTCTCAGTATGGTAAGCTGTTGAAAAGCTAATAGTTGTTGGTAAGCCTAAGAAATAAAGGTATTGAATTCTGAGTTCTGATTTCATTATTCCCAATTACCAAATTGTTAGGTTGCATTGTAGGGTAGGCAATTCCATGATTCTATCTAAAAATATAAAAAGGTAGGTAGATAAAGCCCACGATTCTGACAAACGCTTGATTAAGACTTTTATGTGGTCGGGTTTTAGTTTTTAACTATATTTTTTTTACACCTTTTTGCTAATATTTTGAGAATCGTTAATCTCACAAAAGTTTGAGAAACGGTTTCGAAAAGTACAAACAAAGACCTTTGCAACGATATCACACACGAGCATATTTACTAACATTGAAATTTTCGACTCTTTCTTCGACCCCCGCTATCTCGTTAGACCCCCATTTTTATCTGACGTCACATAGCCTATAACCATCGGGCTATTAAGACAAATCATATGACACCTCATTTGTTGAAATCGGACCAGTAGTTTCAGCGCTACCAGGGAACATAAAAATCAGCTACATAAATAAATACATACATACATACATACATAGGGTGTCAAAATCATAACCCTCTCGTAGTCGGGTAAAAAGATGATCTGGTCTTTCGTCTGATGTATTATGAATAATATACATCAGTCATTAATATACATAATTCGGTAAATTTTTGTCTATAGTGACTTATTCATTCATATTTTTTTAATAATAAACTCTACCTACATGGTATATGAACATTTAGAATTACGAAACTATAGTAAAGGTACGTACGTTACGTACCTACATAGGTAGGTACATCTATACCAGACATAAAAGATAAAATTTAAAGATAAAATTTATTTTTTTACTAATGGGGTAAAAAGGGTCCCTATCTCAGCGTTATGCAGTATTGGGCAATTAATTGTCCAATACTGCGCTGGTTTTCAGTAGGCTTGTAGAGTTCATAAGGCTCTCATGTAATTATTCGAAGTGTTCCTAGCGTTCCTCTAGTTCAAAATAAATTAAATGAAATAAATAAGGTTTATGTTAGAAACTACATTGCGACCGTCTCTTATGATTTTGAACCAGCTAGCAATATCAAGCGTGGCTACATTAATGTACCCGGTAGACAGCAGACAGTGATGAGACAAAGCACCGACACGCGTATAGAGTCAACACACAAAGAGCGCACACAGCGTGAAGAATAACCATCAAATAATTGTAAAGAGTAATATTTTAATTTAATAACCGTGTAATAGCACGTTTCCTGCTGCTGCGGTGATGTACTAGCGGTATCTTGTCACGACGTGGCGTCCTCCGAGCCGATCCGTGAGACCTCTCGACCTCCATGACGTCATAATAGCTTCTTTTGACCTACCTAGATAGACTCATGCATACTCGTGTTTCCAAAGGAGTATCCCGGCTTTAGATAGGTTTAGTGGCGCTTATGACTATTAGGACCCCTTTACACGGTACTTTGGCGACAGTAGAGTAGATGGTACCTTTCCAAACAACTGAATAACAAATGTCTTGCAACGAATTCCTCTGTATCTTATTCTAAAAGCGTCTTAATCTCTGCACTGTACCTGATATGTTTACGATAACCTATATAGCTTCCATATTCTCGTATCTAGCAAAGTTATGTTTTCTATAAACTTAGGCAAATGTGGACCTAGATTTCGAATCAAGTAAACCATCGTAACCTAGTCACGTAACAAGTTTCTAGTTATGATGTTCAAATTCAAATAGACTTCATCAAAACTATCTGCATTCGCGTCTAGGCTACTGAAGAGGATAACAAGATGAACTAATGAGAAACTGGGCTTTTTACAGCATCCTTATCTTCTCATCTATGTGTTATACTAATAAATACTAGGCTTAGTTAACTAGACAGCTAAATACTAATAACAGTAGTAAGAAAGTAACGAAACAATACGAGCAATAAAACTTGCTTTTACAATTTCAAAATTACAAAAACAAGTAGGTAATAAGGAAGACTAGATAACCACAGCAACACACTAGCTAAAGACCTACTTCAAGACAAGGACCACATTAAACGCCTCAAGAGATGGCATATGCTAAACCTTGACCAGGAACTGAAGTGTCCCAACATTAAGAAGGTGCTATTCACTGGAATGGCAACAGAATATATGCCACCCAAGACCACATCTAATTATGGTTGAACAGCCGATGGTAAATAAAAAGTAAGCAAAAAAAACAATTTCAAAATTGTCACAATTCAACACAAGGAATTTATAATACTCGTTAGTATATAAATTCCTTGATTCAACATAGACAGACTGAGAATTGTCAGTCACATCCTTCCGCTCTAGAATGTATATGTAGATAGTTCCGGATAAACCGGATTATCTGCAATCTGAAACATGATAACGGTACTGTCGCGTACTGAAATGATTGAAATTTATGATTTCGCCACGCGCCACTGCGCTTTCACACCGGGATGTGAACAAGATAAATCGTCACGGGGCACGCCATCTTGTGCCAGAATGGAAACAACTTGCATTATTAATATTTTCGGCAGAAAATTAATCGATTTTTGACGGCTGGTCGGGCCTTTGAATATTGTAACGAGTGAAAATGGAAGGAATTTTATAGTTTACACTCAATAGAAGATAAATGAGAACATGGCAGGTGAATTGACTGTAAAGTGACATGGACGGCAATTTTGGCAATATACATTATATATTTATTATATATGTATCGGCAATATATATATTATATTCGATAAATATGGAAAGAAGTGTCAAAATAATGAGTGATAAACAAGCGTATCCTCAAAATCTGCAATTCGATATTTATCGAAGATTTGCTTTGATGAGTTGCTCGATAAGTCACACGAGAATGCAGTTTTTGGCGGTACTCGATATTTATCACATGATACTTAAAAGTATCATGTGATAAACCCCATGATTCTGAGTATGACTCGATAAAGTATCACGTGATACGTAGAATTGGCCCCCAGACCCCGAAAGACTGAAAGAAGTTTGGTTGTTAGCCATCAAACCTTAACGGCACGGTAGAAAACTCATCTGAAGGTGAAAATCCAGTTAACATTATAGAATCCGTTACGTACTCTTAAATTGGTACAAGCATTGTAAGACACGCGCCGTCTCTCTGGTAATGGTGATTACTGTTAAAGATCTTGGATCCGGAACATCGTTAAAAGCTTGAGCTTACTTACTCTCTATTATGTATGATCGACGACCGAAGTGCCACACACAGAACGCGGGTTCGATTTCCGCCTCTGGATAAATGTTTATACGATCTGTAAAGACTAACCCCCTTATTATTAGTAACTTATTCATAATAGTGTGCTAACTTAAAGCATTGCTAAGTCTCACTCTGTCTTCTTCTATTCATTTAAGTGAGAGTGAGAAATTACACTGCTTAGCAGCTGTTTTAAGTTAGCAAACCAATATGAATAAGGGGTTAATATTTGTTTCGGGTGCTCTGAGTGTTTTCTATATAAAATAAAAAATCTTATGTAATGTACTATACATATACTATGTATGTACATATATCAGTTATCTAGGAACCCATAACACAAGCTCTTTGAAGCTAGCTGCGTGGATTCAGCATTTTTGAACGGAGTGAACGAACCGAACGAAATTCTCAGTGGCAGCTGGGTGATTTAGGTGTATGGTGAAATCTCACTTCGAGCAACTGCCCAAGCGTTGATCCGATTTGCGTGAAATTTGATATGTAAGAGGTATAGATAAGAAATGTAAAATATGCTGATAACTTGGTGATCCGACGAGAGGTTTTTGAGACAAGGGTGTCCAAAAAGGAGTAAATGCATTTTTTACAATAAAGTTTGGTCTCATATGAAAGCTTTACTTGAGTAAATTTAAAAGTAGTTAAATTTTTTTCTAGTTTGTATAGTTTTTAAATAATTCGAATTTTAAAATGAAGACCTTCCAATTCATATAACGTACCTCTACAAATCTGAGATCTCCTATCCAAGTTTCCCTACTCAGTAGGTAAATACCTATCCCTATCAATACTGTTATTGAACAACGGGAATTACCATTCAATGGGTAACAGTGTCAGTCGACACAGTCCCAACACGCACTTTGCACTCTATTTAGCCACTTAAATGTGTTCCCATAGGAAGGGAATCGGTACACAACCGGTTATGATAATGTGAAAATTGTTATATGCCTACGTTTAGACACACGCACATTTCCAATGAGGCTTTATGAAGGCGCTTACGAGTACTACGATGCGACAACGGAAGCAAGTATACGCAAGAAAACCGCAAAAGGAATGAATATAAAGAACTTAAACAATTATACCTGCCAATATAATATGTCGATCGCGCCGCATTCAAATCTTTATTCAGGAGATGTGTTAAATACGATTTTATCTACCTCTCTGTCTGACCGTCAGCATTCTAATAATGATAGATGATTCTGATCTGATAATCTCGAATAGCTCGAATAGCTACCGTTAGGCGAGTTTATCTCGGTTTGAAGACATGATAATTTGCCTAACGAGTTATGATCATTTTCAAGTGGATGTGGTGATATGGCAGAGATAAAACGGGGGAAGGGGGCAACTGAAAAAAGTCGAAATTTTCCCTAGGTCACCATATCGCACTATTTGCAATTCGGCAAAAAATAAATACCTACCTCTCCCCTCTCCACCAGTCAGTCAGTGATTTAGCGATTTTCTATGAATACATTTGCTAATTAACTCTGAAAAAAAAGTGATTTGAAGATTTTTGTACGGAGGGTCTCACATCGGCCACCATGTACATATTTTTTTCAAAATGACGGCGTAAAATGGTCGATAAACAGGTTGGCTTTTTGAGGTGGTGTGGATGACCAAATCCGTAACTATGAGAGTTAGAGAAAAGTTGTGAAAAAGTCATGAATCCTCATGAGCTCAATTTATAAGAAAAAAATTAACATAATATTTATTGTTTTTTTTTATCGAATTATTCATTTAATTTTACGATATTCTTCAGGAATAGAGGTTTGATCAAGGATAAGCCCCATTGAAATATAGGCTAAGTATCCTGGCTAGCGGCAAGAACACCAGTTGTTCGAAAAGATTAAATACCATTTTCAAATTGATGCTTAGTAGTATTAAAACAAAAATTTTAAAAAGATAGACAATTCATTCAATTTCAGTAATGCGTTTCTTTGCAAAGATTTGCAAAGATCCTTCCGAATCCGTTAGTGCAAAAAAAATACATATTACCAGACTACCGGAGGGTTATGATTTTAGCACCCTATGTATGTACGTATGTAGCCGATTTCTTTGTTCCCACGTAGCGCTGAAACTACTACTTCAATTTCAACAAGTGAGGTATCGATTGATTCGTGCTCATTACCCCGATGGTTATAGGCTATATGGTGTCCGACAAAACTGAGGGTCTTAAGAGATAGCTGGGTCTAAATTACACCTGGAACACTTCGATAGCGCGATAAAATTTTGCAAGAGACGACATCTAGTTACAGTTCGAGTCTAATTTAATTTGATGTGATGAGTGAAGGATGACACACCCGTTGCCATGGAGACCTCTTGTTTATTTGTTACCGTGGCAACGGGTCATCTAGGGATGGGCAAATGAAAAAATGTATCGATATACATATATTGTATCGATATATGTATGGTAAATAAAATATATAGTTAAAAACTAAAACCCGACTACATAAAAGTCTTAAACAAGCGTTCACATTGTCCATAGCATTTTCTTTTGATACTTAGGTAGTCGGAGGCCTTTGTTACTAATTGTACCCTAGGTATATGGGGTGGGTACCTCCGACTACCTAAGTATCAAAAGAAAATGCTATGGACAATGTGAACGCTTGTTTAAGACTTTTATGTTGTCGGGTTTTAGTTTTTAACTATATATTTTTTTTTAAATCAATCGGTTTGACTTCCTGCAAAAGTAAAATTAAAAAACAAATCTAAACATGCAGTTTTTGTTTGACTCCTTACACGATTTTTCTCCTCTCACTCTCATGGTTACGGATTTTGCCATCCACTCCCATCTCAAAAAGCCACCTATACCGTATTTGGACAGAATACAGTTATACCTACAAACATAATTATCATATAATATGTCCGAGTATCAGGTATTTGAGATATTTACATAAATAAATAAACATAACTCTATTCCTCTAATATTTTTTTCATATATTTTCTCTCTTTGAAACCTGACGCCTTAGGACATTATGTTATGTGAAATATTTTAGTATATATAAATAAATAAAAAAAAAACAAAGTGTTAGCAGTGCCCAAAATTATCCAACCCCTTTGCTTTTGTGAGTCGTATGTAGAAATTCTCTTATAACCAACTTGTTGACGCAATCCTACTAGTATTATAAATGTCAAAGTTTGTAAGGATGTTTGTTCCTCTTTCATGCAAAAACTACTGAATTAATCGGACTGTTTGGTACGCGTATATTTTGGAACCTGGAATAACTTATAGGCTACTTTTATATGTAGCAGCTGGGAATTCGATAAAATTGAATTGTGACAACGTAACGTTAGGTAGCCTTGCCTTTATTTTTCGTAGTGTCTTAGTTTCAGATTTTTCAGATTTCAATAACTTTATTTAGGCTTACAAAATAAGCACTTAGACAAATTAAATTTTATACTTTAAATAAATAAAAACTAAATAATGATGGATAATCCAAACTATAAACTTAGTACTTATACTTTATTATATAGTAATTATTATCAAATAAGAAATAAAGTAAAGACAATATGTAGTACTTAATTTTAAATTTTATTTATCAACCACAGAGTAGGCTCCTTATATCTTAATTTCTAAAGAGTTTAACTTAGAAACAATAGCAAAACCTAGGTACTGTGTGAAACAATGGCACTGACGATAACAGCACGAGGTGCGCGTGCGTTGCTAACCGCGTGCTATTGGCACTTCCCAGTTCAGCCATTGCAGTATAAACCTACCCTACACCTAGAAAACCTGGAACGTTTGGGTTTAATTCGCGTAAACGTGTCGATTAATGTTGTGTAATATTATTTTAATGTTTTGTAAAACCTAAATTCGACATCAAATCCCTTAATTTTACACTGTTTTTAAATTTGCCCTAGGGACCTCGGGATCATTCGCTATACAAAGGTGATTTTTTTTAATCGCACTATTATTAACGGAGAAATCAACGAACACAATTAAAAAAACATACATACAACCGAAAATAGAAAAGAAACTCCTATTTTCTAAGTTGCTTAAAATTAAGGAGAATAGCAACCAGGTGCACCATTGCCTTGTCCAGGATACGTAGATCTGCACTGCCCCATAATGAAAAAAGCTTTTACATAAATATTGATGGATTTTAACTAATTTTAGCAGAAGCTACAATCGACAAAATTCGACTCGGGTTGAATCGATTTTTTTTAGTCTCATCGAGAGTCTACCTATCGCTATCCTATCGAAATTCCGAGCGTGGTCGTAAGAATTACCTACCCTGCAGAGGTTGGTGAGGTTCTCTCTATATGAGAGAAACTGTTTAGTTTCATTCATGCTCGTACAATGCGAGTAACCACTGTGCACATTTTTTATGTGTGTATGACATATGTGTGTTAATCGTCGTCGTCACGTCTGTCGCGTGTAAAATGTGTGTAGAAAACCGTTTTAAGCGTTTCAGTGCAAGCCTCCGTTATTCTTTAACACGGGACTTTTTTCGAGAATTGTTATTTCCTAAAACGTTTCTAAATTTTAATTTCAGGGTTTTATTCTAAGAACAAAGCAAAAACTATGTTCAGAACACTTTCTTTAGTAGCAAAGATACCTGAAAATTAATATAGTGAATTGTTTTCCTAGCGAATTTTCATATTGAATGTACCCACAGTGTTTTCTTTTTACACTGTTATAATAATAGTATTTATCATTTGTAATAAATAAATAAATAAATAAATAGTGCTGGATAATTTACACAGCATCATGCACGAGCTAAGCAGAACTTGTGTTATGGGTACTAGATGACGGATATAGATAATACGTACATAGATATATATTTTTTATCAGGTATAAATAGAAAACTCCCAGAACAAATATCTGTAGATCGTACAAAGATTTGTCCAATATCGATATAATAAGTGATCCTAAATAGATAAGTAAAATACATAAGGCTGTTGTCAGGACTATAAGATAATTTCTGGAGATCTCTTCGATCTTCGAAAGGCATTTTTTTCTTTATTGGTAATTTACTGACAACACATGATCGAGTCCCATTGAAACCTGTACAGACCCTGCAGAGTAATGAGGGCACGCAGCTGAATTATCTATTGATTGCGCCCTCGGGTGTAGCTTCTATGAAGCGTACTAAATTATTGGGTACGATCCTTTTTTGCAAGTTGGTACAGTCAGCGTCTTACAATTTTTTTTTTTAGATAACGTGCTCTTGCCGATTCGTAGAATAGCAATGCAAGTACTTATTTTCTTTTTATACTAATAACTACAAAACATTTCATGAGTTTGTTTAAGATACTTATTCTAAAACTAGGAAAAGTTAAAATCGAGTGTCGAGACTCGCGAATGTTTCCTGGATTCCTTAATTAAGTGAAATATTAAAAAAACTTATTTTTACTATGGGAGTGGTACTAATTTCTTAATCGATAGTCTAACAAAATCATTGGGTAAATGTGTAGAAAATACTCTGTAAGTCCCTCCACGTAGCGCGCATGCGCGTTGATGTCTTTTACAAGGGATGATTGGTGCTACGCCGCACCTGCACTTATTTCTACAATCTAATTATTTCCTAGCTTATAATTAAAATGGTATTTGAAATGTTTATAAATAAATATAGCCAGTGACAAAAACAAAATGGTTCTACAACAATTAAGCCCATAACAGACGTAGCTATAATATACATACATATACAGTAATATGAATCATAGCAAGACATAGCGCGTATACACATATTTTCAATACAAATTTTCGAGTACAGTTCAACTATATAACATCTCTCCCTGAGTAGTAGCTTGCTATAATATATATACATTATGGCATGGTATTAATTTATATTATAGCTACGTCTGTGATGGGCTTCACTGTTTAAGAATAAAATAGAATATATATTTATTTGGTACAAAAAACATTACATTTTTGAGTAAGTATCATAAAGCCTATGTTAGCTTTATCTAGGCACGATGTTCTCACCTAATTGAATTGGTTTTACAATATAATGTGTCAACAAACTGTGTAAAGTAATTAAAATATAAATCTAACTTATATGTTTTGTGAAAATCTGTAGGTACCTAATCAATGTATGATAAATGCACATTAACCTTTACCCTGGAACGATTACTTTCAGGCATTTTAATTTTTCAGGATAGTCTTGGGTAAGGTAGCGAAATCTTTCCAAGGATCATGAAAAATCTGTTTTACCATTTTAACTCTACCTTGCTCTACAATATTGCAATTTCGTGCTTGCAAATGTTACGCAGGTATAACTGTATCGAAAATAACAGTAAAAAGATATTTACCTTCGTTCCGGACCCCAAAAGCTCCTCACTATGACGAACTTTCAACTTGAGTCCAACCACCACTTCACAATTATAAATAAACAGTTCTGTTTCAACAGTGTTTTATTTACTTTGTTGCTTTCGTTCGTAATTTGAATGTGGAGCGGTAAAAGCATCGGTTGCGCAGCCGCGCGCGTTTACGGTCTCTTCGGATGTGCGCGAGCGCTGCACTTGAACGTTGAACCAGCTCGCTAACCCTGTCATTCACGGATGTTCTCGATCCCAACACCAGCCGAGCGAATCGATGTCTTCACAATTTAGCCAGATAACAGACCGCGTACATCGCTCCAAAGTAATTGTAGCGCGTATTATTGCGGGCAATGGACACCAATGGATACCTCAAAATTAAAATCGTTTCGGAAACAGTGCTCGGACAATATTCTGTGGTTGCGGTCAGATGCTAGATAGCTTAATTGATCTCATGATCGATATCGGGATATCTAACGTTATCTGTAGCTGTTCCGAGATATGCACTAATTGTTATATTCGATAAATTACCTTGACCACAAAGCGTCATATAAAACGTTGAACGAGACACAGGTTTCTTTTCAATTTTGCTTACTAACCTAATTCAAGACTAGATAATATACCCAGAGCTATTATTCTAAAACCAGGTACTGTGTGTGTGAATGTAAAAAAAAACTAAGAAGGTCAAGTCATAGTTAAAATTAAAAAATAATCCATACTTACTTGTATTACTTATCCATACTAATTATAAATTCAATGTCTGTCTGTTACCTTTTCACGCCTAAACAGCTGAACGGAACCTAATGAAATTTCGCAGGGAAGTAGATAGTATCCCGGGGACTGACATTGGTCTTTTTATCCCGGAAAAAAGCGTTCGAAGCCGCGGGAAGGTGCTAGTAATATGTTGTTTTCATACCCAAAGAGCAGCCCATAAATAATTAACCACATCACGATCACAGGTCCAAACTTCTTTATTTTCCGACTTGAATATTCATAAAATAATGCCAACATAAATAAAGTAGGCAACTTAGCTCTGAAACTAAAACCCATAGCCAGGATGAATTCCCGATAAGGCAGTCATAAAGGCTGGCAACATCCTGTGCCACAGTAACATCCTAGCTGGTATGTATGTATATGTATAAAATCGCGAACGGGCATCGAACCCTGGACGCAGGATCCCAGCTATACTAAAGTCTAGTGATGACCTAAACTAAATACATAGTAGAGAAAATGCAGTCATTCAACTTTGAGGTGCTCACAAAATATTACATAATTTCGATGGAAATGGAACGAAAAGTCCGGTGTCATATGAAAATAATTAAGATTACCTACATAAAATAAATAGATTTATGAAACTGCTATGAAGTAGGCTATGTCAATGATCTTAGAAACCAAATTTACAACAGAATATATATACCTATATAATATATATAATATAGAACAGAAATAGAATAACTTTTACTTCACGTTATAGAGCACCGGCAAAATCAAAACATTGTTAAACCCAATAATTGTTATCCTTCCTACTAATATTATAAATGTCAAAGTTTGTATGGATGGATGTATGAATATTTGTTACTCTTTCACGCAAAAACTACTGAGCCGAATAGGCTGAAATTCGGTAGTTCGGGACCTGAAATAACATATAGGCTATTTTTTATCCCGATAAAACGCGGGCGAAGGCGCGACCAACGGCTAGTTATTGTTATAGAAAAGTTACGAAGCTTATCAGGGACGAGTAAATGCTTATTTTGAACGTTGTCAAACGCGCTACATAAAGACTTAGAATTTCATACGGTCAGGATAAAAAAGTGATAACTTAAGAGAAGACTACGTTTTAAGATTAGACACGATGAGTTTTTAAAGCAAATGGTGTAAGAGTCTACAAAATTTTATACACACATTTTTATTCTAATCGTTAAAAACGCATTGTAAAACAGAAATATTTTCCTAGGAGTGCTTTGTTTCTGTGTTCTAAAAAGGTGACCACCAGCTCCTATAAGCCCAGGCCCTTAGCTTAGGACCCCTATGACGACTTTACGACTGCTATGGTGTCTATAAAAGACACCCAACCCTATTGTTTCTTAGTGGTTAGATGCCTACTGCACGTCACAGATTAGGTAAGGTGGAAGTACTCCTCTGTCCGCGTTTGGACTCGATTTGGTCCATTATGCGTTGGTTTTTGTAGCATAGCTAGCCTAACTCGGTCCAGAAGCGCAGCATCTTCCTGGGAAGGCACAGGTTTCGCGGAGTGATCTCGGCAAATTGAACCGCACGTCACGTCAAGACCTCCTCCAATAAAACCCTCGAGCTATGATTTAATTTTTTTTATTTCATAATAAACTATCTAGGAACTAACTTGCGCAAAATGCGATTGAGACTAATAAACCTAAACTTATTAATAGGATATGAGATCCGACTCAAGAAAACTATGTACAAGTTCTTTCAAATCAGACCTCAAAAAAATAAAAAATAAATCCTCAGAAGTAAACTTTGGATTCCTTTTTTATCCGACTTGTCCAATGCAGGGTAACAAGAACATTCCTTTCGTAGCTATTGATTTTACAGTTGCATAAAATAATAACTACCTTCCTATCTAGTATTTACAATCCTAAAGTGTTGTCGTTGCCCGATATTGAAGAAATCTTTTACTCACTACGATTGGTTCTCATAATGCGCAGATATAGCGTCCATTATAAACTGGAACGTCCTAGGGTTGATCCAGCTGAGTCCTGAAGGAAGCTCTGAGGGCTCCAGACTTCTGGTTTGCCTGCCCACTGTACGTTCGAGGAAATAGTCATCGTATTCCATGCTGTAGTCCGGTAGAATAGGGTTGAACTTCGCG
Source organism: Eupithecia insigniata (assembly GCA_947859395.1). NCBI lineage: Eukaryota > Metazoa > Arthropoda > Insecta > Lepidoptera > Geometridae > Eupithecia > Eupithecia insigniata. The sequence continues at coordinate 6,638,940 of OX401995.1, read as the reverse complement.
TAGTAGATAGCGGACAGGCAAGCGTACAGGAGTAGAGCAGCAGTGAAAAGCTGAAATAGGAAATGTTATTATTATTTTATTTCCATGATCACGGGCCATATAGTGATCCGGTCTTTGGGAGGCATGCGTGGAGCCGAAGCCAACAGCACAGAAGTCCTTTATGAGAATTAATCTAAAGCTTCACATAGCGAGCATCATCCTCGGTTGCACCAAATGATACACGGGAACATGATATCCGCCAGGTGTAGAGACTATTGCAAAGGAAAATGAAAATAACAAAAAATCCATGTTATTGTGGTGAAGGGATGGACTGGGTAATTGGGTTATGGGGGAGGCTATGGACGCCAGCCATAAACATACTCTCAATACTGTTACAAGCGGCAGACGGTGGCTTGCCGAATGCTGGATGGAATTAAAATTTTATTATTCTGTTTCTCATTTCCATGATCACGGGCCATATAGTGACCCGGTCCTTTGGGAGGCATGCGTGGAGCCGAAGCCAACAGCACAGAGGCCCTTTATGAGAATTAATCTAAAGGCGAGAGCTACACATAGCGGATATCATCCTTGGTTGCACAATATGATACACCCGATTAAATTTTATTATTATTATTATATAGCGTGCAGCCAGCCTCTTAGGAACGCTTCCAACTGGTATTGATATGGAGAGGTAGCTAAGCTACCTCTAGATTGTTAATACCTTTCAAATAACTTAGCAACCAAGTTTAAACATTGATTGGCCTCTGCACAAGTAGGTTCAATTACGAGTGTAGGGGTACACTCGTAATTGACCATCTTCATTATTCAGTTTTTACCGCAGTAGGTAGTATTATATTAAGTATTGTATTGTGATGAGTACCGAAAAAAATACGGAATTATATTCAAGAAGCACTTAAACATGACCATGACGTGTCACGTTTCGACAATGATTCTATCAGACTCGTGTCAATAACCGCTTATTTAGGCTAACAAAATTGTAGCTAGCACGAACTTACAACATTTTCCTAGATGAGGGAAGGAGCTACGTAGTTTAAATAAATAATAATAATGTTGGACAATCCACACAGCATCTTCTAGCCCCAAGCTAAGCAGAGCTTGTGTTACGGGTACTAGATGACTGATATTATATCAGTCATCTAGTAGCTAAATATATCAGTGAGTAGATAATAATACAATACATAATGTGTATTGTATGTACATAGATAAAAAAAAATATTGTACATAGAAAATACCAAGAGCACCCGGAACAAATTTGCAGATCGGACAAACATTTGTCCCAAGGCGGGAATCAAACCCGTAAGCTCTCCTGCGTCGCAAGCGGACCTTGACCCGCCGCTCCACGTCGGTCCTAAAATGAGTCTGTTATAATAAATATTCCTACAATAACAAATTTACACGAAATTTCCATGTCAATTATAAATAGAGTCAAACGTGTAGGTACTGCTGAAAGTATTCAATAGTACGCGACAGTTTCTGTATGCAAATGCATTATCTACGGAAATTGAACACACCGTCTATGTTTTCCATTCTGCTGTTTAGCAAGATCGTAAACCATAATTCAAGGATGCCGCTTTTGTATGACCATAACATTGAAGTAATAGTCGGTCTTCTAAATTACAATAGCATAATCTTCCAAGAGTATTTTACATTGCCATAACAATTTCTATAGGCTTTTGTCTCCAACGGTAACTGACCATTAATAGACATGGGAATCTACGACAAAAGAATCGAGTAATATAAGCAGAATACGTAACAAAAAGTGCAATCAAGGAAATATGCTCATATAATCACATTTGCAAGGTCCTCGCAAATAGCAATGTTCTTGAATTATGTCAGGCAGCGTCAGCCATGCAAGACAAAACGATCATCACACCGCATCAGAACTGTGTCAATGTTATGACGTCTATGGGTAGGTATTTATTATAATAAAATGACAAAGTAACAACGTTTTTTACACATAAAACAATTAGCTACAATATTTTTGCGCTACGATGCGCTACGGTGCGTTTGAGGTCGAATCTATTTATGTGAATTAAGCAGAGATTTTGTTCTCCGGTGGTATGTTTTCCTGAATCGAAGTTATTTGTCTTAATTATGTTTGTATAAGTAAACATCTTATATATTTAAATTCATTTATTTAATAAGTTTCCGTGCCTTTAAACTAACTTACCTTCGATTAATCTGCATCTGCAAGCATTCAAAATGATTCATGTCGTATTTTATCTATGCTTTACACGAGACCAGTTAAACATAATTATAACCTAACAATAAGTAGGCATGCATGAGATCATTTCAACTTCATTTATGTAAAATTTACTAAACATCCGTATTATTCTGCACTTGCAGTTAATAAATGCAGTGCCACTCCGGCCACCAAATCGGAGGCCAAGATCCACCTTGGATCCCTGAGGCACAGAAGCAAAGTAAAGTACTTAAGTGCCCCTGCCAATCAAAAATATTATTTTAATCATACAACCTACTGCTCTATGGACATTTACCCTTAAACTGACAAATCTAGAGGAATCTAATCTTACCGGGAAGATACTCCAGAACTTGAAAGAGCGCTCGTTGATATCCAGTCGCAGTAGACCGCCCAGGGATCGGTGTACCGGCCCTGCTTTACAGTCTTGAACATGGTGGGCGGGAGACCGTACTCGTGGTGCGTGTACTTTCCTTCAGGGTCTGCTCTAGAATTGGTCACACTAGAGGAATAGTATCCTACCTGGAAAACACTCCAGAACTTGAAAGAGCCCTCGTTGATGATCCAGTCATAGTAGCCCGCCCAGGGGTCGGTGTACCGGCCTTGCTTCATGGGCTTGGGCGTGGTGGGTGGCGGACCGTACTCCTGGTGGTCATGTTCGTCGTAGTACGTGTCGTATCCTCGACCGCTGCCTATGGAGGTGTTGTTTGACCTTGGTGACTTGCGTTTCAGCTGAAAAATAAAAATAGTTTTGTAGAGATAAAAAGACACGCACCGCTTGTATTAAATTCAGGGGTCTATTTTCGAATAAATAAACATTGCGAATAGACCTGCGATTGACCACAATCTCACAATCTCGTGTATAGAAGACATTCACTCTTGTCTATCTTCAAGACAAGAGTGACTACATATGTTGTAACTGGCCGGAAAAAGAGAAGCTGACAGCGACTTTCATACCTTAGCCGTGTTTATTATCCCCGTGACACAACTGGTTGACGCAATCAGTAGTTTCATAGGAAATTTTGTTTGCAAATTAGTGCTTATTTCTTAATAAAATATGTTTTACAAAAAACTGTCCTAGCCGTTGTTTCAATGAAAGCTCCTTCCGACTATAATTTGGAATTCGTTAGCATAGATTGATGACGAAAGAGTAAGAACAAAATATAGCACTGTATTTTCAGTGATAAATGTTATTGAATGAGAAAAACATAAAATTTCCAACTACGTACTTTCGCTCTCTAGTCTCTCTTCCTCAGCATTTTTAACAATTGAAGTTGTGTACAAAATAGGTGTATTCTGTCTCCCAAAAAATATTAGAGACTTTCTCTCGGTCAACTTCCGAACAACATTATTAGAAGCCTTACAAGGCTGTCAAGCTGAACTTTCCTATTAGCTACCTGGTCGAAACATTCCGGGAACTAAGCTCATTATAAGCAGCTGTCTGTTAGCACCAGCATGCAAACGAGTCACAGATCAGCTCGTACAAGGGTGCTAACTAATTGTTAGCGACACCCGGTCACCTGCTTCGGGTCACCGTTACATGACCTCGTTGTAAAAGTAACTGACTACTCTCCGTTCTATTTTGCTTACGATCTGCCTGTTTTGTTTTCGTTGCGTAGTTATAACACCTAACTACTCGTTTAGTAAAAAAATTGTCTCATCTGTAACGTACCAGTGGCCCATAATTGTCAAAAAAATTAAGTGAAGAGAATATCAATAACACCTTATTTCTTATTTGATAATAATAACTATGTTTATAGTATACAATTTGAATGGTCTAAGTGCTTATTTTGTGAGCCAAATAAAAAAGTAATTGATTCTGATTCTGATTGGTTTGTAGAATTGATAACTCAATTAAGCGCTCTTGACTAATCGAATAAAGGCCTTAACGAATCCCTTATACAATATTAACTTAAAAATTATATTGAACTATGCGATAGATTAGTCAATATTAAACCACTGCTGAGAGCCATCGTCATTTTCACGTTATTTCTGCAATTCTTGCTGGTCTCTCATTGTTATGGAAAGACCTTGCGTCCACGGTAGATCTAGAAATCTACAATAAGTGCGATGAGCAATAAAATCAGATAAGGTACTCACGGCCACAGCAGTAGAGTTACCAGCAGTGCTGGTAGAAGCCGCTGATCGCTGCTTGTTTACATTCCTGACGACATCCAGAGCAGTTCTTAGAGCGGTGAGGATGAACTCGGATATTGGCATGCCAGTCGACACCGGTTCAGCCTTTTCTATCGGCGCTGGATCTATTGATTCTTCGTCGTATGTGCCACTGGAAATGTTACATATTTTCATAAGACACCAAGTCACCAAATATTCGAAACAAAAAGTGCATATCTTAAGTCTCAAAATATCCTTATCCTTATCAAATTAAAGTTAAGTATACTTATTTAGCATAGGATTCTCTAATTCTAAAAAGAGTTAAAATAACGTACAAAGAAATTAATCTTGTCATAGTTTAACCTATGATGGCAGTATAATTATTTTGTTACTAGCAAATAATATAGAACCTAAGATTTTAATCAAAATCTTATTAAAGTACTATAAAGTAAACACAAAACTAAACACTCACTGTATCGGTATATATTTGTACTTGTTATAGGGCGGCGTGTACGGCGTAGCGGTATCGTACCGAACGGCAGCGCGCGCGCCGCCCGCCCAGAGCGCAAGGAGCACCGCGCCCGCCCACACCAAACCATGACAAGTCAGCACTAACGCGCCTTTTGACACCATCTCTAAACGTCTATACCTATTGACACTGGTGTAGTGTCTGCACGTTGACACTGAATTTTAACACCGATTGGTATAGTTTCAAGTTGAACCCTGGTGTTGATAGTAGGATGGTGTGGAAGCAACTGGCAGTAGTGTGAACTACCGCCCTAGATAACGGCGAATAGGGAGCAGCTGAAAGATGAATACCGCAAACAAGCCGTCGTGTCTCAGCGACGTGTGAATTTAATTTGTAAGTAACATGTGGAACGCTAGTGAAAGCTTGCATCTGTAATCCTGATTCGTTTAATATAATGAGACTTATAAGAATAAAAAGAACCCTAGTTCTGAAACATTCAGGGTAAATACCGAAAAAAACTCATATGGAGTCTGGAACGAGTTTTTCGATTTCTTATCCGGAGGCCAGAAAAAATGAAGCTCACTTAAATCCATACTTACTAATATCATAAAAGCGAAAGTATAATGTCTGTCTGTCTGTTATGTTTTCAGACCTAAACAGCTGAAAAGAATGATGGAAGGCAGGGAGGCGGACATAGGATATTCAAGAAGCGTGTGTGAAGCCGCTTGTATTAGGTATAGTAACATCGTAAATTAACTAAGCTTATAATAAACTAGCGGGCATTTAGGATCAGGAGGTTTTGGCTACATGTTCTTGGGTGCAGATCGACTAATATAAAAAGCCCTGATAGCAAAACGTCCTCAATTTAAAATGGTTTTGGAAGCTAAATGGCCTTTCCAATAGTTCGTCCTCTAGTCGTAATATCTTTGAGTCAATTTGACCATTACCGAAAAACAACCAAGGAGCAAGTCGTCCTAATTTCAGAAAGTATTTAGTACAGCTGGCATTCTCCAAATTGTGGAGATTTAACTCTCATAATGATTAACATTGCGAATATTCAGTACATAAGGACGTTAAACTCTCATGACGTTTTACATTGCGAATATTCTGTAATAAGGACTTTTTGCTCTGAATACTAGCAGTCATTCTAAACTGAGGACGTTTTGCTGTCACAGCATTTTTTTTATTTATTTATTGATAATGGTAAATCGTTTGACCACCATCTCACTCGGGAAAATTATATTAAAATTGTATATTACAGTCGATGTCCACCCTAGAATATTTAGCTTCCAAAACCGCCTGATCCTAAATGCTAGCGGGCCGCCCCGGCTTCGCACGGGTATTTAACAAAAATTGCAAGATCCCCAATTTTTTTGAAAATATTATATACCCTATGTCACCCGGTGATACTGTAGCATCCCAACAGTGAAAGAATTTTTCAAATCGGTTCAGCAGTTTCGGAGCCTATTAAATGCAGACACAATCAAATCTTTCCTCTTTATAGTATCAGTATAGAGAAATGAAATTTTTGACGGATCGAATACAGCAAAAAGCCAAATCATCCAAGTACGGACCCCACCGAACGTTGCTTAATTTCGGTGATGATGTGTTAGTGTTCAAAATGGTATGGTTGGCCCCTTAATTAGTTAATTATTTTATATGTTGTTATACAAGCAATGGAAATACCCACTCTGTGAATATTTCAACTGTCTACCTTTTACAGTTCAAGAGATACTGCGATTGTTAAGGTCGAGCAAAAAACGCAGAAAAAACATGTTTTTTTTGTACCTTTAAAACAGCATATTGTAGGTACAGGGATGTCCGGGTGTTGAGAAAGTTTTGTTTTGTAAATGAAAAATATACGTTACGTTAAGAAAAATAGAAACAATATGAAAGAAAAACTAACGGATTTTACTTTTTAAAGGCAAAGTGTTTTCTATCGCAGCGTGCACATTCACGGAACTTTCGAGGAAATTTTGAGTGAGGAACGGAAACATTTTTTGGAGAAAAATGCACTTCCCGATCGATATTTTTTTTATTCCGCTATGTTCGTTACTATCGTATACTTTTGCTTTATAATACCCATACCAAAAAATACCCATGGGATGACACAAAATAGACATGAGTTTTTTGGGTTTTGTTTGTTCAGGAGGTATAGGCGGCTCGTCGAAAAGGTGTGGCGCTATCTTGTGGAACCTAACATGTGCGAAATTTTCAACAAAAGCTTTTTTACCTACTGTGAACGCAGAAGGCACATTAGACTACTGGGAAATTGTGGTTGAAAATCAGTATTCAAGCCCCGTCGAATGATACCTATCTCTTATTAGCTCATCCGGGCAACGGTTATTGAAATATTTAATTTTAAAATAAAAAAACCGCCCTCTCCTGTCTTACATTCAACAGGCGCCTGTGTGAGCGCACCTTATACCTGATGATTAAATCAGTACAGGGAAATTTGCTAATGAATTTCTAATGACTTTTACCTACCATGTCTCAATAGTATTTTCAGATTATCTAGATCAAATACAGCCCATTCCCAAGTTCCAAGCCTCTATGCCGTCCAAGCAGTGCACTATGACCTTCAACTGACAGATCTGATGATGATTGTAGAGTAGGTACTTTCTAAAACTACTGATAAGAAGGTATATCGGATAATGATGAAGTACCAATGATAAAGTTTATCTTTCTATAAAATTGTGAAGCACATTGAAAATCACACTTATAGAATTAACATGGACCAGAAGTATTATTTACACATCGTTTTTTGCATTTTATGGCAAAATGCAGTGGCGGTTCCTAGAGTTGACCCTCTGGTTGATACCAAAATGGGATTAATACGAGGCCTCAAATCACCTGACGGGCAATACTCGATGTTTATGGGGATTCCGTACGCAACTCTCGATGAAACAAACCCTTTTGGGGTAAGTTAAACTGGAATGTATAATAAACTACGCGCCTTTCATGTTCCCTATATCCGTCCCCGGGATACCATCTACCTCCCTGCCAAATTTCAATAAGATCTGTTCAGCCGTTTAGGCGGGAAAAGGTAACAGACAGAAATATTAGTAGGGATTAAGTATGGCAGATCAGATAATATAAGGGATTAAATATGGATTGTCTGATCCAAACTTAAATTTTATTTAATTTTATACTAGCTGCTGCCCCCGCCTTCGGCCGCTTTTTATCGGGATAAAAAAATAGCCTTTGTTATTCCAAGTCCCAAACTATACTAATACGAAATTTCAGCCCAATCAGTTCAGTACCTAGTTTTTTCGTGTTCAAATATCAAATATCAAAGTGCTTTATTTCCTTTAGACCTTACAGGACACTTGGTCACGTCACAAAATTAAAATTACATAAGTAAAACAGGGAAATAAAGTGATCACTAAGATTTTTTGTTCACTTCAATCTTTTTAAGGTAAAGTAAAGAAGCGAACAAGTAACCTTTACATTGTTAGGTTGTTAGTTTTCGAGTTGGAGCAAAAGTCGTCCCATGCTTTTTTATCCTCTAGATAATCTGATGTGAAAGAGGAACAAACATCCATAAATCCATCCATCCATTCTTACAAACTTTGAGATTTATAATATTAGTAGGATTGATTGAAAGCGAATATCTGGGGGGCTACTTATCTTTACGAATATTTATGTAATTTTTTTTTTTATTGTTTTTTATTATTTAACCAATTTTTCACCATAAATAACTTGAATTTTGACTATGGTATAAACATTTTTTTTAATAATTATTCATATTTTTTCAGTCTTCTATACCCCAAAACAGATTTGACGAAGTTTTTGAAGCTTTTTACGACTCAGCCGTTTGTCCACAAAAATATCATTTTGGTGAACAAATAAGCGGATCTCTAGACTGCCTTCGCTTAAACGTTTACGTGCCCAACGTTGCCAGCTCACAAAACCGTCTACCGGTATTAGTGTGGATCCACGGAGGACGTTTGACTGTAGGTTCTGCAGGCAGAACCGATTATGGACCGAAGTATTTAGTCAAACATAACATTGTTTTGGTCACTCTTAACTACCGCCTGGGACCTTATGGATTCATGTGTTTGGACAACCCTAAAGTGCCCGGAAACCAAGGCCTCAAAGATCAAAGAACAGCTTTGAAATGGGTCAAAGATAACATTGAAGCATTTGGTGGTGATGCAAACAAAATCACTATTTTTGGAGAGAGTGCCGGAGCTGCATCAGTCGGGTTACATTTGCATTATCAAGGAGAAGAAAATCTTTTTCATCAAGCTATTATGCAGAGTGGAGGACCCTTTTCTCCTTCTCCGACTGTTCCCGAGCCTGACAGACAGGCCGCTTTTAAACTAGCACAACATCTAGGCTTTGAAACGAATGATGAAGATGAAGCATTAACCTTCCTTTCGAGCGTGAACCCAAATTTGGTTATTGCAGCATTTAATGAACTCAATTTATTCTTACAAGCTTGTGTTGAAAATGATTTTGGCAAAGATATTCCGCGATTCATCAATGAACATCCTATAAATGCAAAACATCCGAGTCTTATAAACACTCCCGTCATAATTGGATTTAACAGTCGAGAAGAACTGTTAAACATAATATTCAAAGATTTGACTAATGACTGTGTGTTTCGCGACTTGCTTGGTGATCTTTTTAATTTGGATACAGAAGGGAACAATAAGATGGAAGAATTAATACGACACTTTTATATTGGCGATAATCAAGTTGACGAAGATTCATTATCAGATCTTGTAGATTTCAGGTCAGATTTTAAATTCAATTATCCTGCTGTGAGAAGTATTAAAAAATACTTGGAAAGCGGAGCCGGAAACTTATATCACTACGTATTTTCGTACGATGGTGATAGAAACTTTATGAAAAATATTAATAACTTGGACGCGGGGTGGGAAGGTGCAGCTCATGTAGAAGAGCTAAGCTATCTCTTCGAGATGGATGCCTTAACAGATGAGCCTACACCGGAGGATCAAGTAATCATAGACCGCATGACTACTTTGTGGAGTAACTTTGCTAAATATGGGTAAGTTATAGATTAAACTCGAATATGCTAGTCCGTTGCTGGACTCAGGTCTCCCCTAATAAGCGCATTGGCTCTTAATTAGGGAGTATGGAGTCTAAAGAATTAAGGCTGGGATGAAAAAAATATAAATCGAAGGCTTTGTAGTAAAATAAGTATAATTCTGTAGATAACCTAACCTAACAAAAATACCTAAAGAAGTAACTAGGTCTTTGCTCGTTATACACAGCGTAGTTAAAATAGCTTGGCAATGACCTGATTCTCCTCATAATCTGAGCTGAGCAGAACACAGCACGAGACATCCACTCGCGAGTGTAAGTAATAAAGTTTAACGCGAATATGTCCAACTTGTACGGCGTGGCGGTTGAAATCGAACAGGGAGAACGAGGGTCCCTGCTTCACTCGTTCGGTGGCGGAAGAACATGACACGGCACGTCCCATCTTTTTGATTCGCCGATATTCAATTAGAGGGTAGGAAGAAATCGGCCTTACTAAATTAAACTACCCTATGTTTGTTTGCGCAAAGATCGAACATAGAGTAATACCGTCCCCACGCTGGGTATGCGTAACTCAAAAACCATATTTGTAGACATAATGGAAGAAAAAATAACTTCATAAAACTTTTCAGCAATCCGACTCCAGAAACATCAGAGTTACTGCCCGTCGCCTGGACCCCGGTGTCACAAGAGAAGTTGAGTTATCTTGACATCAATACAGAGCTAACCATCAAACAAAGGCCTTTCCACGCAAGAATGACGTTCATCGAGCTATTTTATACGCTGTACGAAAAATATGAAATTGGTTATCTAAACAGTGATTTATGAAAGGATTTTTGAGATAGTAATGTAGGTACTAGACCGTTGGGTCTACCAGGGATCTACCTACTTATCCACATACCTAATAGGTAAGGTAAGGTGTGGTGTGGTGGCTTAACCAATAAAAAGTACCTAAATACAAAACGTACTATAATTTTAAAAAGAAATGTGTTGTTCCTAAGATGACCGATATAGTACTTACATACTTACATACCTATTAAAGTTAGTAAATTATAATATTTATGTATTTAAGGGTCAGCTCACACTGAGACGCGACGACGCGACGCTGCACGTACCTACTTTTTAAGATAGCGATTCAATATAACTTTATTTACTACGCAAAAAGATACAAATATTATTGTCATAAGGGGTCGTCTATTAATCGCGTGATGTATTTTTAGCATTTTTTGAATTCCCCCGTGGTGATAATTATGTCGTGAGGTTTAAGACTAACCCCCCCTCCCTCCCCTACCCAAAAATGTATTTTTTTTTTGTAGATCTAGGTACAAAGCATCTTTAAAATTAATATTATTTTAAATACATGTAAGAAGTACATAATTATAATGTTGCGGCTGTCGCGGCGGGCGGTAGAATCGTTGCCTGGCAACGGCGACTCAAGCTCACACGCCGCTTTTTGGTTATTTAGAAATCGCACGTTCAAGGACAAAATAAATACACGTGATATCTCACTACACGCCCCCTCCCTCGTGATATTTCGTGATTTTTGGCAAGTTAACTTCCCCCCTTTCGAGCCTCACGTGATTAATGGACGACCCCTAATATGAAAATCCACCGCATCGACGACGCTGCGCCGCGCTGCGTCGCGCTATGTCTCGAGATGCCTCGCAGAGCAGCTCGACGCATCGCGACGTCGCGTCGTCGCACATTGGATCGTAATTATGGAGCAGGCCGGACATAGGAGTTAAAATTTTCGAAGTCGTTATTTTATAACCTTGAATATGCCATTCGATAGATTTTTTAATCTAAGCAATATATATATTAAAGATGCGCGACTGCGAATTATCTGTCTAGTCGAATGATCTACAACTCCTAATTTCCTCATTCGACTTGAATATCAGTAATAAACTAATCTTCAAAGTCGAATGAAACTACTAAATAGTAATTACTAATTATCTTACTCTACGAATGGATAATTCTTGGCTCCGATTCGACTTTGTTAGTTGACCGATGGTTTTGACTGATGAATGAATTATTTGTCGCTCCTGCGAGGATTGAATCGAACAGATTTAGTAACTAGGGAGGACTTTAGGGAGAGATGCAATGTTGCATTTTTTGGCCTCCAAACTCGGTTTTCGCATCTCCTCCTTCCTCGTAAACTTTTTCATATGAAGCGTTGAATGGCGACAGCGGACGAACCCGGAGTCGAATGAAATATAAGTATAATACTATCTCTTTCTAACTAAGCCAGCTCCCGCTCAGTCGAGCGGGAACGACTATTCAAGCCGAATAACGAATCAAAACCGACTCAGGCAGTCGAACGAACGACTCGCGATTACTAACCAAATTAGTTACTAATTTGCTCTAGTCATTCGAATCGTTCGAATGACTTGTCAAGTCGAATAATTCGAATGAAATCATTCACAGTCGCGCATCGTTAAAATATATATTTTTTGCTGAAATAAAAAAATCAATCGAATGGCATATTCAAAGTTATAAAATAACAACTTCGAAAACTTAACTCCTATGTCCGGCCTGTTCCAAACGTTCGAGCCACCGTACGTTACGAGGCGCAACGAGACGCAGCGCAGCGTGCGTGAGGAAGCGTGCGCTTTTTGTGATAGTGATTCAAAACATAAAATTTAGTACACAAAAACATACTAATTTTATTGACATAGTACGAAATATCCCCGCGGCGCCGCGCTGCGTCTCGAAATGCCTCGCGTCGCATCTCAGTTTGAGCTGGTTGAGCTGCAGTAGCGGAAACTACGTCTGGCGTATGGCATTTCGTATGAGGCATTCAAATATTGGAAATATTCCGCAATCTTTGATATCACTTTTCTGTGTTATCATCAGTGCATTGCGAAATATGACCTTCATTTTGCACCGATAGATGAAGAGATAAGTTGTATATCTAGATAGATAAAACCCCCTAAAGTTGAAAGAGTCGAGAGATATTGAGTCATAATAAAAATACGAATCCGTTGTCGAGGCAATAAAAGCTTTCTAAACAATTGAGCAATTCTTTTATTTACTTATTAGTTAAACGTTGTGATAATGAACTACATTTAAAATAGCTCTTCATTAAACGTGCCCAGTTCACAACAACTTATATAACCAACTTATTGAACCCTACCTAATTAGATTTACATGAAGATGTAGGAGACTATGTTCTCCTACATCTTAAACTTCTGAATTATATTAATTTATTTATTCTTGCGGCTAAAATATTTTTCTCCAGCCACTGCAATAGCGTGCGTAACTTTTCCCGTAATTTCGTGTAGGTATTCATTTGAGATATCGTTAGAATCAACAGAACGCTTCGAGAAGAATCCGGCAGTCTGATCGTTCGGCCTCCAGCTGTTGGGATAAACAATTTTATGTCGCAGCACAGCCTTTATGATGAGTGCGCCGACGTACACAATGAAATACACGCTGAAGTAGAGCGGTAGATAGTACAGTTTCTTGCCAAGATAGTAGTAACTGTATCTGTTCACACGGGGAGTCTCCGTGGTCGTCGTTGTAGGGTAGTGGTATCCATAAGGCGTAGGAGGCCCGTACACCGGTTTCACGTGATAGTCTTTTCCATAAGTGTCTGGGATTGGTGGAGAGTATACCGGCTTGGGCTTGCTGTAATGATACCCGTCGAAGTCAGGCTCATCGTCCAGAGAAGGTAAGTCTACCGGCTTGTTGTATGGTTGTGGTGGTGGTGGAGGCGGTTTGTAGATGGGAGGTTGGTATTCTGTGGGAAGATCGTCAGGAGCATCGTCTGAGTCGTCTGGGATGTATGTCGGCGGCTGGTATTGTTCGGGGGGACTCGGTGCAGGCGGGGTTTCGGGAGGCCCGTTCGGCTGGTACGGAGGAAACGACTCGTAACCCGAAAGATTTGGTAGATCATCATCGCTGTCGTCATCTCCGCCGTCTGGCGGTTGAATATCTATGGACGGCTTCGAAGGGGCGGCCGCGGGTGGACCGGCTGGAGGGCCGCTGGGCGCGAAGGGAGGAAACGACTCGTAATTCGGTGGATCTGGGAAGTCGTCATCGGTTATTTTGGGCGGAGGCGGCGGCGGAGGAGGCACTAAATTAGCCACAGCTTTTGAAGGTGCACTCGGGCGGGACTGCTTCGACTTGCTCGTGTAGACAGGCGGAGGTAGGTATGGCTGTGCGGGGTTGTAACGCTCTATCGGATGACGCGTTGTAGGAGCTACGTCATTAGCTTCGCCTCTTACAGGATTTTTGAGATCGTAGAAGTTGTCTAAATTGGTGTACAGGTTGTTTCCTTTCTTGCTGTTCGATATAGAGTTAGAGTTGAGGTTGGGCTTTTTCTGAGACTTCATTTGGAAAGGTTTGAGATTCACGTATGGGAAACGCATGTTCGGTTCTGTGTGGATTGCTCTGGATTCGTTTTCTGCTCCGTTACCAGGGTTAGTGCCAAAACTAAGGAAAATGAAAGAAATACAGATAAATAACACAAATAATTTGAATAATTTCGCGTATCTTTTGGAATGAGATAAGCAGTCTTCTAATTATCAATTCCAAAACGAAGTCTCGTCATCATTTAAAAAATCTTAAGAAAATATAACGCTGAATAAGAACAAATTACAAGTTGCTTCTCGACATCGATTTATAGTGAAAAATTACTCAAATAAAATCATCTCACCCGGGTAAAGCAAAGTTGTCATCAATTGTGCCCCCGTTCGTATTCCCAGTCGATTGTACGTTCTCTTCTTCCTTCTCATCATTGGCCACCACTTCCCAGTTGCCCGCATAATCCTCATCCTTCTGACTGTCAATGATCTGCCAGATGTTTTGCACATTCGATGCCGGGACTGCTGTGGTCGTCGTAATTTTAGGTGTGCTCGGGACAGTAGACTGTTTAGTAGTAAAGGGTTTATCAGTAGAAGGTTTATACACAGGCGCTGAGTCCACGTTGTACATATTATTGTACACAGCGAAGTAATCAGTCATATCCGGCGTTGTTGATTTCTCTGTGGCTTTCATGATGTCGACTGGTGCCGCGAGTGGTAGTTCGAAATCTTCATGGTTGGTATCCGGAGCAGACGTTACGTATATCGGTCTCGCTGTGGTAGTAGTTGTCGGTTGAATTTTCTCCTTCTCCAAGAGATTCCGGATGGATTTCATCCTGTTACCAGACTCGAATTCAGCGAATATTAGATCCGGAGTGGGCGTTGTTGTGGTCGCGTTTCTCGGAGGGTCCATCCTTCGCATCCAGTTGTGGTAGTAAAACGGTGCCTGAGCTGACCGCCCCTCATCGCTCTGCGGCGTTCTCGGTGATGGCGTCACAACATACACTAGAGGTCCCGGTAGCTTCAGTGAGTATGTTTCATATAAATACACTAACAGACTTATTAGTACTAGCTTCTTCATATTGTTATTTTATAGAAGCACATTTGCCGAGAGGACAGCTCGAGTACTGACTAGAAACTGATAAGTTAGAGGCTGAAATTTCCGAGTTCCCGTTGGTCGGCGTTGTCAAATTGCGCTAATTTTTAGCGGTATTTCAGTTATGTGGAACGTCAGATGCACGACTCTCATGACCTAAACCCGAGTTACAATTTACACTTTTACCACGATAATGAGCTTCGCTCCCGGTGTTGCCATGGGTCTGTAGAAAGTGTCACATATTTGTACAAAATATTTATATTCTATTCTTATGGAAAGTCGAGTAGGTATTTTATGATTAGGCGATTTCAAAATATGTAAGGGCAATTAGATTGTACCTGTGATAAGGTATAACTAGTAAAATAATTCTGGCAAGAACATCAGAGCCCGAGTCCGGTTGACGATAGTATCGAGACGTGATCGTGACGTCTAATTTTTTTATGGGTTTTGAGTAGATTCCTGTACGAACGATAGAGGCGCTGTACCAAATCCTACTTAATATTATGTCAACGTTTGTGAGCATGGATATATGGATGTTGGTTCCTCTTTCACGCAAAAACTACTGAACTGATTGGGCTGAAATTTGGTATGGGTATAGTTTGGGACCTGAAATAACATATAGGCTATTTTGTATACTGATAAAACGCGGGCGAAGGCGCGTGAAGCAGCATCGTGACGTCTCCCATTTATATAGAACTATAAATGGCAGACGTCACGATCACGTCTTTATACTATCGTCGACGGGACTCACCCCACAGAAGAGTCCTACATCGCACCTACATAAAAAATAAATAAATTTTGCACAACTTAACATCTTCAGCAAACAATGTTCAAAAATGGGTTTAATAATTATATCAAAAAATCAAAGTTACAATACTTCATTACTCTTTAATTTTATTCAAAATTATGTATAAATAATGTTCAAACAACTACTCAATAGGTAACTATTCTCATCACATATCGTTAAATTTGTAACAAAACTATTTGTGTAACTATAATGTACAACTAGCATAAAATGCAAATATACGTAATATTAAAATCTTATAATATCAACAATCATCAAGTCACTCAATCTTAAACTATGGTTTATAACCAAAAATACTTTTAAATACTACGTACTTTCTGCACAGCATGCCTGGCATTTGAATGTATGATTCTGCTAGCGACGACGAGTATCACTCGTAAAGTATCACGTGATACGCAGAATTAGCCCCCAGTTCTGTTTACAATGATTGTATCTTGATTTTGGGTTGTGTATATTAACCACTGCTAGGTCGCTAAAGTTCATCAACATGATACGAATCAAATATTGCAAATGCAAGAACTAATCTACTTTGTAAAGCTTACTAACTGATGTTTCATAATAATAATTATCACATACGTATCTATCCCGTTTTAACTTCCTTCCTAATTCCGTTCGCAGTGCTTTCACTTTCATTATACGCAGGGTTTTCAACTCCCGAATCGCTCCCGCCATCTGTATTATTATCACCCACAAGTTTATTCTTTTGCACATCTGGCAACTTTGCATTATCATTAACTTCAGTTTTAGGAAGTTCTGTGACTTCTTTCTTTGTTTCTTGATCCTCTACATCGTGTGTACGTTTCTTACAGAGGTCGTTTTCATCGCTCATAGCTCGTTTTCCGATGTAGAACTTATTGAATAGATAGTAAATGCAGCCAGTGATGAATGTGGAGCAGGCGAATATTTGGTAGGTCGGTCGTGTGCCGAAGAATTTCATCAGATAGCCGCCGATCAAGCTGCCGGCGCCCTTGCCTGAAGAAAATAAATCAAATAATAAATTTATTAGGCGGGACAATCTACACAGCATCGTCTAGCCCTCAAGCTAAGCAGACCTTGTGTTATGGGTACTAGATGACTGATATAGTTACTACAATACAATATATTAAATAGATACTTAGATATTTTTTATGAAACATATAAATATTATTATTTGTAGACATAGACATATAATTTATTGCCAACACATATACACAATATACATATTATTTAAACAATTTTGAAATAAAAGTAAAATACTTAGTCATAACTTACACAATAAAGCAAATAGGTACAATGCGTTGAAAAACTAAATAAGTAAAATAAAAGTAGCTAATTTTTAAAACAATAGGATCATCTAAGGCCCGCCAAATGCAAGTCGGACTCGTGGAATAAGATTTCAATATATTTTTACGGTACGCGAAAATATGAACCCATTGGTATCAAGTACTTAATTTGTGAAAATGTGGACTCACATAAGACTGTTACAGATAGAGACCAGGAGGGCAATTCTGGCAATATATCTGCTCGATAAATATGGCAAGAACTGTCAATATATCTAGTGACAAACAAGCGTATTCTCAAAATGTGCAATTCGATATTTATCGAGGATTTTTCTTTAATGAGTTGCTCGATATGTCGCACTAGAGTGCAGTTTTTGGTGGTACTCGATATCTATCACATGACTGCGTAGATTTAGTAATAAAATAATACCGATGTCACCCCTCGTGTTCATAATTCAAAAAACAATCTTACTAATATTATAAATGTCAAAGTTTGTGAGCATGGATGTATGGATGTTTGTTCCTCTTTCTCACAAAAACTACTGAGCTGATTGGGCTGAAATTTGGAATGGGTATAGTTTGGGACTTGGAATAACATATAGGCAATTTTTTATCCCGATAAAACGCGGGCGAAGGCGCGGGCGGCAGCTTGTTCTCAGCTTTATAATACGTACCAACTCCATAATAGATTCCTCCCAACAGCCCCTGCACAGACGTATCAGTAGTGATGGAGGAGAGGCGAGCGGCATACGTCACAGCCGCGGTAAAGGACAGCGATGACGTGACAGACTCCAGAGCTTCGAAGATCAGGCACAGCCATGGGTTGTAGATGAGGGAGTAACCTGACAAAACAAAATATATATATATATATATACATATAATATAACACAATCAATATAATATAATCCATACATATATATATATATATATATGATAGTGTTTTTTTTTATTGGGAGAGAATGGGGGAAATACGAAATGAGAGGATACAAAAAACTTGGTATCATATTTGGACTAATATTCGGGGGATACCTATAGGAGGGCTGAATATGTTGGGACTAGATGATGCTGTGTGTGTTGTCCAACATTATATATTTATCAGTATTTCAAAGAAGTACTTACCCATAAGTCTAATAGCGTAGAACACAAAGCCTATAAACAGCACGTTGGCATGTCCCAGTCGCCGTATGATTGGTCCAGAAAGCACGAGTAGAGGGAGGCCGGCTACTCCGCCCACGGTTATGGTGATCCCCATCAGAGATCGAGACGCGCCAAGATCTTGGAGAAGCCAGAAGAGGAAGCTTTCGATGTAACCCCATGCGGTACCTGGAAATAAAAGTTGTTACATTGTTAGGAGTATGGTAAGTCTTGGAATTCAGTGTTGCAGGATTGCAGGGACAAAACGAAAAAAAAGATCAATAAAAGCATATCTTGTAAAGCATTACACAAAACAGGTTGCAGTGAATTTCTTATCAGGCGTCAGCTATTATGCATCATAAAATAATGCTGGCCGTTTTCCCTCAGCATTTGGTTTGCTCAAAATAAGAGAATAAGTCCAGTAGTCGACTGTCAATCATTTGTATTAGTCGTCTGAGACAACTAATACAAAAGCTAATATTATAACCAACGGGATTATTCAATCCTACAAAAAAAAAAAAAACATATATTTCTCAAGATTGCATTTTATACCTTGGTTGCCGGATCCAATGTTATAATTACTGCCATCATAACATTAGAACGTCTGCGCCAATTTTCATTAAACATAATCTAAGGACTCTCTCTCCTAGAAATATCAGCTTACTTCAACAAAACCGCATAGACACGTTATACGAGATCAGGTACAGATAGACAGAAAATCTAAAATATGGAATAACAAGATTGCGTATTACTTTGGAGTTCTAGCACGTACCAGTATTATATCTAAAGACTAGAATTTAGCCATAACTGCAATGTTACTGGCGTAAATAGCGCTGTTATCGCGCGTTGCACGATGTATTCAGAACGGATTTTTCTCTTCGCGCACTGTGTTTATTAAATGATTATTTCTACTCCATGTGGGGAGCGGAGCGTGCCGCCGCTCTATGAAATATAATTTTAATTAGAAATGCTTCTGATTAAAAATATCTTCCTACTTTATGTGCTGCTCTCTAGCACGCACAAGACGTTGCACCCACTCCAACGCGATTGCGTTCCGGATACAGCCTTGGTTGAACTCTATTGTCTCTTATTATTTATTTATTATTTATTTATTGAAATATTTCAATGATAGTGACTTACCGATGCACGGCACAATCATGTATCTAAACTCGAAGTTGCTGTTGAAGGTGCGCTAGTTGTAAATAAACTCACCCATAACAAAGCAAGCCAGGAACAGAGCGACGATTTCAACATTCTTGAAGACGTGTATGACGTCATCGACGAGGTTCTGAGCAGGTTGCTTGAACTCGAGGTCTATGCTCAGCATCAAGACTCCGGACGCGATTTTTAGTACTGCGTACAGGTAGAAAGCTGGTCTGGAAAATAACGCTACTAATAAAAGGGATTCAGAAAACTAAACAAGACGGAATTATATAAAAACTATCGTAGATTGACGAGTTCATTATGAATGTACGCGGGTAGCTGCGAATATAAACCTAGTTGTAGCTGCTAGAAGTAATCGTAGATGCACTCTACAACTACTTCTACGACGACGGGAGGCGGAGCGAGCGCGTCTAGAACAGATCCTGTTGGTAGTCTTCCAACACAAACGTTGCTCGTTCGTTCACAGTTTCGTTGTTATCCCGCTTACATTCATAATGATGGCGGAAAACACTTATATGTACATTGTAGCTATAGGAGATAGTGTTCCAACTCCACTGTCATGGTTAAAACATATCCTTCTTCCTACTTTAATATATGTATGTCAAAGTTTGTAAGGATATTTTTATTTGATGGATATTTGTTACTCTTTCACGCAAAAACCGATTAGGCTGAAATTTGATGGATATTTGTTACGCTTTCACGCAAAAACCGATTAGGCTGAAATTTGGTATGGGTATAGTTTGGGACCTGAAATGACATATAGGCTATTTTTTTTACCGATAAAACGCAGGCGAAGGCTGCGCGGGCAGCAGCTAGTTCTTTTAATAAACGTTTTTTAAACATATGTATTTACAGTACCACATTTTTACAGTGAATTAGTGCCTCTATAAACATGTCGCATGTAAATTACACAATCCAAGCAGGAACTGCATAAAAAACATTTGCAGTAATCTGAGATGATGAAACACATTGCGGTTCATTGAATCTACCAGAACCACAATGGCCATTCAACCGCAAGTCATGTAATAACAACTATCCGCGCCAAAGCTTTACTATGAAAAGACAATTTAATAGAAAATAACGTATGCAACAATGACCCGCATTCAACATTAGGAATACCTATGTACAACCTATGTGCCTTTTGTTTCGATTATGTACCATACACAATGACATAACAAGCATGTTACTTCTGGTCTGTCTCAACATATAATACAATATCCTATTCCAAGCCTTAATAAGCATAGTAAATGGATTCGCGCCCAAAAATTGCGAGGTAAGACACTGGCATTGAAAGCAAACAATGAAAACCTCCACAATATGTTATAGTATGTATATATATGTATTAATTCTGCTAACCCATGGCTATACCTATACTATGATAAAGCCAACAATTTGTTATTTGGTAAATTTCAAGCACGAAGTGTCATGTTAGTCTGTTTTTCTTTGCACAATCCCTTATGGCGTTTCCTATGTGAAAAGTTTGTGTGAATATTATAAGATAAATAGAATTAACGACATCAAGTGTAACATACGGTGGATAAAAATAAATACAAATGGTCTAGTCGCAGAATTGTCACGTAGATCATCTAAGAAAGATGAAAGAAACTGATTAATTTAGTGGAATTTGGCCCCTGAACCTTCATTAACAGTTGTGTTTTCCAATATTTTCATTTTTGTGTCCTTCTGCATTTCTGTTCGTTTTGTCAACTTAGTTATTAGATACTTTTGTGTTACTTTATGATGAACTAGCTGCCCGCGCCTTCGTCCGCGTTTTATCGGGATAAAAAGTAACCCATAGATCCCAAACTATACTCATACCAAATTTTAGCCCATACATCCATTCTGAGAAACTTTGACATCCTACTATCCTACTAATATTAAAAATGTCAACGTTTGTAAAGATGGATGTATGGATGTACTTATGGATATTTGTCTCTTTCACGCAAAAACTACTGAACTGATTAGGCTGAAATTTGTTATGGGTATAGTTTGGGACCTGGAATAACATATAGGCTATTTTTATCCCGATAAAACGCAGGCGAAAGCGCGGGCAGCAGCTAGTTTATAATATTATTAGGATGGATAACTTTTTCAAATTGCAATTACCTAAAGTCCGTGTATCCTTTCCCCCTGCTGGCATAGTCGATGAGTAGCCCCGAGAGCGGCGAAGAGATCATTCCTCCCAGACTGCCGTAGACGCGCTGCATACCGTAGTCAGCCTTCTGTTCCCTCACGATAGCGATCACAGCGCCCTCGAACATCGCGAACGCAGTGCCTCCGATGATGCCGATGAAAACACGCACCTGAAATGAATAAATAAATAATGTTGGACAATCCACACAGCATCATCTAGTCCCAAGCTAAGCAGAGCTTGTATTATGGGTACTAGATGACTGATATACATAATACAATATATTATATACATATTTATATATTTATAATCCATAGAAAATAATCAGAACACCCGAGACAAATATTTGCAGATCGTGCAAACAATTGTCCTAAGGCAGGAATCGAACCCGCAACCTCCTGCGTCGCAGGCAGACCTTCGCCCACCGCGCCATTGATCGTCGTATAATAAATTAATAATGCTGGACAATCCACACAGCATCATTTAGCCCCAAGCATAGTATTATAAAATTTATGCTCAAGTAATAATTTTTGGCTTCAGTCTACGCCCTAAGGGCTATATGTATATAAGGGATATATTGTTCCAGATAATGGAAACGAGAAACACTTCATCATCAGCCCGTATACTTCCACTACTGAACATAGGCCTCCCCCATACGACACGCCTAGAATAGCGGAACAAGGAACAGACAGCATTTTTTTTTTTTAATTTTTACTTTATCTAGGTGTAATACCTAGATAAAGTAAAAATGTTAGTAGAAAGTTCGATAGTTCATCGTTAATCAGTGGAAATGCTATTAAAACAGTTAGGTATTATAGTTTTTATTTTACGTCTTTACTCGTGACCGATAAGCACGTTTACCACAGCTGGTCAGCTGAGCATAAAATTCAAAATCTGATTATGCAATTCAGCGGAGATATGGTCAGCATAACAGCTATAATTTTGATTGTTTTGAAAAAAAAACCAACGTCAACAACAAACCCCATAGTTAAAAACTGTTTTTAAGCTTTGTAAGTTAAGTTTGAAATAAGTTTTGTTTGTTGTTATGGTATTTAATTTTTTTCTTTATATTTTCATTTTGTTAAACTTATCTTTAAAATGTATTTTATTGTGTATACAATAGGAGTGATATGTTTGTATAACAAAAGTCCTTAAAAAAATTAGAAAAAAAAAGCTTTGTGGGATAAACACTTATCCCTAAGGAATAATTTAAAAAAGTTTATGGTCCTCGGGATCATCTTCTATACAACTGCAAAAAATCATCGCGTCCATAAATGAGAGAAAAATCGACGGACATACATAAAAATACATTTGTACATACAGCCGATCATAGAATCTCCTCCTTTTTTCAAAGTGGGTAACAACCGCTACTCTACTATGCTCAAGGATACTTATTTCCATTCTTAACATCATCATCATAGTGGCCTTTCTGTGACTTGGTGTCACAGAAATCCCTGACCAAATAAAAAAAATGGTGGCCTTTTCATGATCCATATATGCCTCTTCCCTTCGTCTCCACTCCTGTTGATCGTGAGCCCGCCTCATCCAGTCATGTCCTCCGTGCCGTCTGATGTCGTCCACCCAACGAATCGGTGGTCGGCCTCGTGTTTACAACGTCTCTTACTGTTTTCTTGCTCCAATCGATCCAATCGTTGCGTTTGCGTCACATTCTCATTCATTCTTTACATAAAGGCCACTAACAAGATGATGTCCTCTAGCCAAATTTTGGAGAGCGCGGCCAGTCTCAACGGAGTCTAGCTACGCGTACGTGCGCAGGAGATATTATAGTGCACTAGTGTGTATGTGTACCAGTTACATAAGAAACACATTGGTACGCAGGACATAATTATCATAAATGCACTAGTGTGTACCAGTAACAAACACATCGGTACGGGCTATTTTTAGTAACGGCAAGATGCTTGTTGACAAAATTCTAATTTTAGCTTCCATATTTGCCTGTGCTTGCTTTTATTTAGAGAGATATGTATATAGAAAATGCTTTATTGCACACTTTACAAAACAATACAAACAATTTAGTAAGTACACAAAACGTGACAATGGCCGTCTTATCACTTACGAGCGATCTCTACTATTCGATTTACCTCCTGTCCTAAGTTACTCTTTGGTCGACACTGGACGTCAATAAAACTTTACTGCATGCAATTTTGATATATCTTCTAATCGACACGTTAATAGCTCTTGAATTCACTTAACAAATCTAAGCTCGCTTGCAACGGGGACAAGGTTGTAATGAGACTCCGTTGCGAAACAATTGTAAGGTTGCGTACTCATAAGCTCACGTATAATTATCACTTAAATTTAATCACGCTTATGCATTTTAGCTTAGAGTTCATACTGATTAATAATCACTACAATAGTATAAAACAAAATCGCTTCCCGCTGTCTGTCTAGCTGTCCCTATATACATATATGCTTAGTTACTAAAACTACACAACGGATTTCGATGCGAATTTTTTAATAGATAGAGTGATTCAAGAGGAAGGTTTATATGTATAATTTACACCCGTCCGAAGCCGGAGCGGGTCGCTATAAATAAATAAATAATGCTGGAGAATCCACACAGCATCATCTAGCACCAAATTAAGCAGAGCTTATGTACTAGATGACTGATATACTTAACACAATATATTACATAGTTTGTTTATTATATTTAGAAAATACCCAGAACAAATATTTGCAGATCTTACAAACACTTATTCCAAGGGAATCGAATCCGCAACGTCCTGCGTTGCAGGCGGACCTTCATCCACCGCGCCACATCGGTCGTCAAACAGGTCGTCAATACAGAAATCTATCCCATATAAATTCTGTAAAGTCCTCTCAGTCAGGAAGTAAGGTAGTAAGGTATCCTTCGCATGCAAACGACACATTAAGATGCATAAACACGATAATATTAAAAATTACGATAGTTCCATCCAACGGCAATGTTTCCCGAGCCAAATGACCTTTGCTTTCGCATTGACTTTGATGACATTCAGAACACACGATAGTGTTCGCGAGTGACCTTTAGTCTTCGACCTAAAATCTGTGTATTCCATTAGTTTACTGCATATTTGCTTTTTGTTGATGAGACCAAGAAATCAAGCGCTCTATGTTCTATAACGTATTAGAATTTTTTTCCATTTATTCCTTTTTGAGGTGGGATGAAAAGTTACGTGTTGCACTCGAGTGCAAAGATTTTTTATCTCGTGCTCTTTTGATTTCCTCGTTAACGCTCAGGATTCACTCGCTGCACTAGTGATTCAATTTAAGAATCCTTCGCTTGCTCGGTCATCAAAATTGAGCATGCGGTTAAAAAGCAACTTTGCACTCTTGTTTAACAAATAATTATTGCGTAGAACGAAACGTAATAGAGATGGCCAAAATAAAAATGAATCTGGCAAATCGAATAATCGATTATTGTAATTAAAATTGTAATTTCTGTAAACAAAAAACTTGTTTTAATTATTCTTTTTCTACATAATTATTTAGGGTTTTAAATAGACCTGAATTAACTGATTTTACTTTGATAAAGTCACTTCAAATGAATAAAAAATTATTTACGAAATATAGATTTTTTATAAGTCGATCAAAAAAATCTAATTCAATTATTTCGATTACACCTAAGGACATTTCTTTAATTGTCAAACCGAAACGTCACGGAACGCTTCCTACGTGAAAAAGACTATATAGTCCGTTGTTCGGATATCAAGCCAGAATAGATTAGATGCAAGCGGGTGCGGCCGTTCCGGCAGATCGAATACAGTGGGAGCGACGAGCCGCTCCCGGCACCAAGTTCGCCATTACCGAGTTAGCGGCGATTAGACGACAATTTTTTCATCAGTGGACAGTACAGTACCCCAATCTTTAGCCACGTGGGCTCTTGCCCTTGTAACTTACGTCAATTACTACATCCTGTTGAACGATGCTGTTTCGCATATCATTTTAGGACGTGGCATAAGATTATAAGAATCTACTAACAGCTTGCCACGTCCAGTATCCGCCACAAGGCGCGTACACTACCTTAATTGAACCCAAGGGTTCTCGATTCTAGATTTAACTGGCCCTTTGCCCCTTCAGTTTGCTGATTCTTGTGAGCAATGTTGCTCTCAAGACTCGATCATATCTTTCTTAATTTGCCTAACAATATGCCTTTTGTCCGCCTTCATTCGCTGTTTGTAGTGGTGGACTTACGATGTGATTCTTAACGAAACTATCCGGCAGAGTTGTCATCATATGTAGCTTGCAAGACTCAGGAAGCTGAAGTGACAAAGGGCACTGTAGAATCGAGACCGGTTGGGGTCAACTAAGTTAGTGTACGCGCCCTGTGACAGATGCTAGATGCGGCAAGTTGTTAGTAATTTTTTTTTTTTTTTATTTGGTGCATGAGTTTTTTGCCGAAAATTGCATGTCATGTATGTATTTCTAAATTACAAAAGTGCTTAATAAAACGAAAAAACATTATACATACATATGTAACAAAACAAAATAACTAACGGAAACTTAGCCTATGAAATTTCCCTCGAGCAGTAAATTCTCATTATCGACCACTGAGGGCTGAAGATCGCTATAAAAAATGGTGGTTGGTGTTCGAAAGGTGAAAATTGAGGGTGATATGTTTGATATGGTTGATTTTTGATGTCAAATCATTAAAAAATATGAAAAAAATTGTCAAAAAAAAATTTGATTCGACACCCTTTTTTATTATCATTTAGGGACATCATGACTTGTTCGCGGGTCCGGGTATACACATCGCTTGCCGATAACAAATAGGGCCTCCTATCCGATAGCTCCTGCACATAGACTGTTATGTCTTATGTCCACAAGTGGACTATGATCAGTACTTACGGCGAGGTAGCACCAGAACGTGAAGACTGGGTCGAGTTCGATCTGCTGCTGCTTGTTGTCGCATATGGTGCGGCGGGGCACGCTGGCGGCGCACGCGGCGATGCACGCGGACAGGCGTCGTGAGCCAGATACCACTCTCACGCCTTGCCCCTCTTTCACCTAAGATAAATATTTACTTTACTTTTTAAACCCCGGAATACTGGAAAGCCACATAGATTTAGGCTTCATCTCCAAGATAGACGCGGACTGCGCTGGAGTCCAGAAAAATTTGAAACTTAAATGTCAAATTGTATTGGTAGCTACCGCAGGCCGCGTCTGTCTGGAAGAAGCTTTATTATAGATAGCTCTTTGAATGACTAAGACGCGCATATCGGAATAAAACCACCAAACCTGGGTAGTGAATGTTGCCTGACTACTCGCAGTGGTTTTTCAATATTGGGAATTAATTAGCTTACACCCTAGAGTGGAACTACTTTTAATCAAAGGTTCGGGAAATAATGACAAAATCAAGTCTAACGTAACTAGAATGAATCACTTGTTCTAAACTAGCTGGTGCCTGCGCCAAGACCGCATTTTATCGAGATAAAAATATAGCCTATATGTTATTCCAGGTTTCAAACAATACCCATACCAAATTTCAGCCCAATCGGTTCAGTAGTTTTTGCGTGAAAGAGTCACAAATATCCATACATCCATACTTCCACACATCCATACATCCATCCATACAAACTTTCACATTTATAATATTAGCTAGTAGGATAGTAGTAGTAGAGTATAGTGTAGAGTATGTACATACCTACCATAGTTAATAAATTGCATCTGTAGATCGTATTTTTTTTTACAAACAGTAGTTCAATTAAATTGTTGAGTAGCATTTTATTGTTTAAGCTTGCCTAAGCTTAAGCTTGTTTAAGCTTTTCTTATTGGTGTGTTTTGGTTTTATATGTACTATTATTGTGAACTAGCTTTTGTGCGTGCCGTTGTCCGCATTTTATCAGGACAAAAAATAGCCTATAAGTTATTCCAGTTGCCAAACTATACCCATAACAAATTTCAGCCTGAAAGAGGAACAAACATCCATATATCTAACTTTACAAACTTTGACATTTATAATATTATCTAGTAGGATAATTTGTCCGTAACGCCAACAATTGGCTCTGGCGGAATACCAGCGTTGGATGCTAGCTTGCTAGTCATCGAACTCATGCTGAGACAGTGCCAATTTTGTAAACGGACCTAAGTACATACGGTGTTTTTTCTTTATTTTGTGCATAAGTATTATTGAGTACCTAACTAAATGCTGTTTATAAAATAAAGATACTATTTTGTTATTAAATAGGATGGTTGAAGTTCTTTTTATCCCTACTAGCAGAGCGGATAGAAGATTGTGACAATGACATATTTGATATTTAGATTCTCACGGCAGTAATGCCGTCTTTCCATTGTATGAGAAAATGAAACTCGCACACATTAAAAACTACAATGATATAACCTATAAAGGATTCATAACCTTCGCAGTAAAATTTCAAAACAGTGTCAAACGACACAGTTGATATTATCTTATGACCGACGAAATAACTATACTAACCGTATCGAATTTATCTTGACACGTAATCATATCGATGCCATCATAGTCGTCATTGAATGTCGTAATGTTTCCAATAGCCATAGCTTTCACCCAATACTCTCGGACACTCTCCGGCGCCGATTGCGCGTCGTGCGAAATCCTCGCGCGGTACACCGTTTGTTTTGTCCCGCTTGCTGTTTCCGCGAATATATCATTGTTGCCGAATAAACAAGAGACATTAAACTTCTGCGAACATTCCATGTCGTACAGCTGAGGTGTAGGGAAGAATATTTCATTGTCGGATACTTTGGAGACCGACGTATTGAAGTAAGGATCGTTGGTCATTATCCGGGACGTGCTCTGGTCTTTCATTGGCGTGTTCGAGCGCGGCAGGTGTGACGTCACAGTGTGCCGGTACAAAAGTCTTTGTGCATCGACTCGCGATTGTAAGTGGACATCGTAGGCATGAGAGTACATCATGGTATTCATATCTTCCGTTGATAAGTCTTCTGGGATTTCACAGACGAAACCGCAAGATAATATCCTGCCATAGAAATATGATTAGTTAAACATTTGCATTGCAATCTTAAAGGATAAGGAAATGGACAAAAAACAACATTACTTTTTGTACCTAAGCCTATACGGATACCTAAGCGTGAAACAGTTGCTAAGATTATTGTTATATCTCACTCATATTTACGTAAATAGAAGAAGACAGAGAAATACACCCTCATACAGCCCTGCAGCTGGTTTAAGTTGACAGAATATTATGAAGAGGGTGTTTAACTTTACGAGAGATTAAAGTTGATCAATAAAAAACCTGAAACGTTTTGTGATACACTGTTCCAGGCGTTTAGGTAATCTACCAGAATATCAATCAACAAGCATTATACTCCGCGATAATGTTGAATGAATATACTACACAGTCGACTCATTCGATAAAGTAGCATAAACCTAAATACACAGTGTTACTGTGTATTCAGGTTTATGTTGTATAAACAATGCTGGACAATCCACGCAGCATCATCAAGCCCCAAGCTAAGCACAGCTTTAGTTATGGGTACTAGATGATTAGTATACTTAATACAATATATTACTTGCATAGATTTTTGAGGTAAATAGAAAATACCCAGAATATCCGAGACAAATATTTTCAGATCGTACAAACATTCGTTCCAATGCAGGAATCGAACCCGCAACCTCCTGCGTCGCAGGCGGGCCTTCGCCCGCCGCACCACATCGGTCGTCAGCGACCGGCGGCGGCGCGTACAGTAAAACAAATTCATGTATAAAATAACACAGAACAACAATTCAAGAAATAACTCACGTCATATTGATGTCATGAGCGTACGGGTGCACCGGCAAACACGGATACTCCTGCATATTGCGTAGACGCAGCCCGGAGCTCTCGCATGTCGCGAGTAACTCTACGGACGGGGGAAACGTGACGGTGATTCGCCCCACAGGCACCACCAGCAGGAGTAACGCTGACGCTCCGCCTAGCACTGATGATAGCGCTAGGAGCAACTGTGGAAGAACATGTTGATTTAGCAAAAATCGGTTCACAATTGACTAAGAAATCGTTTAACTTATGAGTACATAATAAATACGGCGATCGGACATGGACCTCCTCCTTTATATGTCTATTATAAAAAAACCTAGCTATACTGTGGTTTTACTTTAAATCGTTAAAACATTTAAATCTGCTAATAATGCGCTACGTTTTCACAGAAAAATAGGTACGGACGTAAATCAGACGCAAACATAACACGCGTTATGTTTACGTCTGGAGATCAAGATCAGATAACTTGTTTGAAGAGTAGACAACAAATAAGAAAAGATAGACAACAACCTTTATTTACCAATAAACCAGGGATATGGTAAGTACATGCAAGTACCTACGGCCATAAGGCGTACCTAAAAGTTATTTGCAAGAAACTTAAATACCTTGTAGTGGTCCCCGCACGACGACGCGAGGCAAGCCTGCGTCGTCGTCGCGGGAGGCCTGTTTACACGGATAGTTTACTACTAAAACCATAAACACAGAGACAGTGCAAACAAACAGTGTGTGAATGAAGATTATTGAAAACAATCTAGTTGCTATGCGAGCCTAGTATAAGCATATGTTTATCACGCATATTAATACAATAATACCTTTGATTTATTGTGCAATAACTATGGCAACATCGTATACATACCAAGCACAATGCCAACCATTATCTATTAGCAATATTAAAGTGCATGTATTTTACTTGTGCACACTTAACTTTTATAAGAATTATTTTTTGTTATCAATATCTAAACCAATTAATATTTTTTTTAATTGTTTATTTATTTAACTGGCTGACTATCAACGCAAAGCCTAAACCGTAGGTCGTAAAGCATGAATCTTGAGGAGTAAGAGTTAGGCGTAGTGGTGAATTAAATCACGAGGCTTCAAGGCAAGTTGTATTTAATTTTGTAGTTATGACTCCAAAATTAAAATACAAAATTTGTAACAAAAATTGAAGTGCACTAAATTTTTTTAACTTTAATACAACAATAAAAGTTAAAATTGTAAACGAATGAAAAACTTATGAAAGGTACGTAGGGTACCTTTACATCAGTCATTACACGATGTGTACTTTGTATATACATAGTTATTGTGATGATTTGGTGTAGCGAGCATCACCTAAAATCCGAAAATAGACTAACTACTTATAGTCGTCAAAGCCGAGACAATGATAATAACGACAATAACCATGTCATTATTGTTAAACAAATCACATAAGTAATGAAATTCAGCCACTCATTTAAAATGCAAACCGAATATGTATAGAAAACCGAATATGTATAGGTTACAGGATGTATTTACGAGTCATGATCAACAGAAGTACTACCTACAACAAATGGATAGTTTCAGTAATTGCAGACTGAAATCAATAGATGTCATCCGAGAATTGAGTTGTCCGAATGATACAGTCATGCTGATACGCATGAAGAACGGAAATACGTAGCCCTCCTCTTTTTAGGGTTCCGTATCTTAAAAGGAAAAACAGAACGCTTATAGGTTCACTCTGTTGTCCGTCTGTCAACCCTCTTTTCTCAGAAACGCGTGCAGCTATCAAGTTGAAATTAACATCAAATATACAGGTTCGTACCCTATTGGAAGCGTGATATTAATTAAACTTCTAAGTCAACGCAAAAAAAGTTACAGACGGTTATGCCCAATTTTTTCAATATATAGATAATTTCCTAGGGAATCACGTGCGCATAAAACCTATAGGGTACTTCCCGTTGACCTAGAACCATCAAATTTGGCAAGAAGCAAGGCCTTATAGCACAAGTAATGGGGGGAATCCGAAAACCGTGAATTTGTAGTTTATTCACGTAAGAAATAATATTTGCATCTCACCATGGACCGAAAACCTATAGGGTACTTCCCGTTGACCTAGAATCATGAAATTTTGCAAGAAACAAGGTCTTATAATAACGGAACTCTCGGTGCGCGGGTCCAACTCGCATCTGACGTTTTTTTATAGTGATAGACCTTCGTTTGACCACAATCTCACCTGATGGTGACGATGAGGCCGACGGTGTATCACGAAGGTCTAGAAGACACCTATTCACTCTTGTCTGGAAAAGATGAGTCTTTCGGTCAGTTACAACCCTCAGGTTGTAAACAAAACATTAGACGGCAGTGAGTTCCATTCCTTAGCGTTGCGAATGATGAAGGTAGAGGAAAACCACTTAGTGCTAGTGGAGGGTATATCCACCAGTTATGGTAGGCTGCCCTTATACTGCGTTTCCGTATGCTATCCACTTGAACTAATCTTCGGTATTAACCCTGCTATATTCTTAACCACCCTGCTATGTTATAGCCCTGACATGTTACTATTTTTGTCTTTTGTAGCCGGCTGGCGCAAACACATCTCGTTTGTTCTTTCGAAACAATGATTCCCACGACATAGGAAAACTTGATGATAAAACTTTTTTCTACAGCGTATACAGTACACAATGAAGTCAGGTTTTATAGATGTTAATAGATCATCAATCGATTGTTGATCGTTTCCATGCAGGGGATAAGAGCTTGACTGATTAAAAGCATAATTTAATGCTATCTGTGCAGCCGTCTCGTCGCCTCGCCGGCGACGAGACGACGGCTGCTCTGCGTGAGCTTTGATGCGAAAAATAAACGTATGAAAATGTACGGAACCGACCACATACAGCAAGCGCATCGAACATTAAGGAGGGAACCGCTATACAAAAATTGCCTCGAACATTACACTCACATTGTGATACAAAAATTGTGTTCCTGTTCCTACGTAAACGTTCTTACGCACTATGCAGAACGTTTGTATGTATTTTGCTGAGGGGAAGCGTGGTAGTAAATCGCCTACTTCCCTTTACGTTTGAAGTGCGATCGTGTTGCTGTACGACGTCTATAAGATGTCTTTTTTTTATTTTTGGACTTTAAACCAACCCAGCGACCATAGAAGCAACCCCCTAAGCTACAATCTACGCAACTAACCAACCAAGCCGCTAAACCTAGCATCCTGCGATTTATAACGACCGCGTCCTGAACGACATGTTATTTCCTCGTCACGCACTGGATTTACATTTATCCATATACTATGCTAACAAGTAAAATCAATGTAGGCATCCCAATTAAACGAGGTACTAGGTAGTAAGATATTCTACAGCTAGGAGGCTCTCGGCCTAGTACCTTTTGAAACTAGTCAACAAAGGTGCTCTGTGAAAGTTTTTCTATTTGCATAAACCAACATTTAACTGGTTTCTTCATAGCTATCAGATCAGTTGGTGGATATAGAATGTTTCCTGCGGAAAATCATACATGAGCTAGAAAACATATTGAAAGCCGCTTCTGGTGACTAATATGTAATAATAATAAAGCATTGTCAAGCAATAGCAGGTGATTCTAGAGCGCCATAACAGTAAAAACGACGGGACTTCCGTTGTTGAAGCCGAATTATGCTAACCAATCGTTTTACTATGACTATGGTTTTTTTTATAGTCGTTAGACCTTCCTTTGACCACAATCTCACCTGATGGAAAGTGACGATGTGGCCGACGGTGTATCACGGAGGTCTAGAATTCACTCTTGTCTTGAAGAGACCCAGATTTTAATTGGTATTGTCGCGGAATCGTCCTTGCAAGGAACCCCTAGCTCGATGCACTATCTACGGTGCTATTTATACGGAGATTGATATAATGGTTTCAACGTTGACACGCGTCTCTCTAACTGTATTTTCTTTTATCAAAGTTAAAATGCCAAAATGTGTAATTTTGTTTGACACCATACCATTGTTATGATGAAACGGTTAATTTATTAGAATGAGGGCGCTTGAATGTACGAATGACGCACATGCGCACGCGCCCTTCTTCGCAGCTTATAGATAACGGCTTGGTTTGCATACTAACAGTGAGTAATTACTTATTGGTAGTTATTGTTTTATTACTAAGGTAGCACCTAATATGAAATGCTGAGGTAATTCAAATATAAACAGTGTGAATGTTCACATTTTACATCACCACTGCTGCGCTGATAATTGAATGCCTAATTGTAATTTTTCTTTTTGATATTTAAAAGTATATTTCCCATGGCTAACAGATTTATTCATGAGTCATCGTCGATCGGTCGTTGCCTAGTATTTTTTCTGCTGTTCGATTCGTGAGTGTATCAGTCATGCTATTATCGCCACAAATAGGATCACTTTTTGTTTTTCACTTGTAATGAAAATGCAGCCAAGGGAGCGGCGAAAATGATTTTTTATCGCCATTCACAAATTACATCTGAATTGACCTTCAGTATTTTTAGGTTTCTAAATAAGTTAGATCACCTAAAAAAGTGTTGAATGTGTTGAATGTTAACCTCCGCAAGTCTAGCCTAAGGCTTAGGCCTTAGTTTCACAGGTATATTCAACACAAAGTTGTGTTGTGTTGTGGAGAGTCCAATAAGTGTAGAAAGCATGACCTTAATTACTAAGATCAGACCTTAGTTACTAAGATCAAGGTTCTCAGGTCATGCTTTCTACTTATAGGACTCTATTTGTGGAGTGTCCCGTTCCATCAATTCCGCGCCGAGCCGTACAACGCCGCACAATGCAAGGTAAAGGTTATTGTTGGCATAATTGAATGTAATTCGCTTTACGGACGATACGGATTAACTTCTGCATAGATTATTTAATAGTATTTCGGGTGGACATTATAGAACACAATGGGAAATTGAAAACATAATTCTGTTATGGTTTCCGCTGATTTTGTATCCCGCGTAACAACACAGGTAACATTAATCTGTTGGTACACTTTCACCTATTGTTTTGAATAGGTTGCGGTGTGCTTAATGGAACCACTGCATCTACAGTTATCTACCTAGTTGTGGTAAATTTAAGAATACTTAAGTTATTCAAGAAAGTTATTCATAAAATCAAATCGCGAAACCAAGGTTACGCATACGATTAACGGATTTATTGGATTAAATGATGTTTAGTAGTATTTTACTATTAAACATTTTGGAGTTTGACGAAGACTCCAGGTAGGTTGTGGTACGCAATCAATATATCATTCACGCTAGAGCGGTCGCGCAGATTAGGTAATGTAATACACAATTTAAAAAAAATCTCACAAATTATTATTGCAATTTTTTGCGGCTCCTTACCTACAAAATGCTTCGCAGATCTTGTTTAAGCATGGTTCTCCCATGGTTAGTCACAGAAAGTCTGCAAAGTATTTGATTGCAAGTGTGAATTATATTATGTAATCCGCGCGACCACTCTACGGTTAATAGTTTACTGATGACCGTCTACTCCACCCACTTCTGATGTCCAGCTCCCGCATGGCTCGTCAGTACTGGTATAGAACAGAGCTACAACTTACTCGAAAGTTGCCAATCTTGTCAGCCAGCATGCCCGCCAGCGGAGGCATCACGATGGAGACGACCGGCGTGACGGCGGACATGATGGCCGTCTCCTCCACGTTGATGCCCAGCTCCCGCATGTGGATCGTCAGGTACGGGTATAACACGAACAGAGCTACAAAAACAACACCCTGTTAATCTTCTTTTCACCAATTAAACCATGTAATTATATTCTGATATTGGATGTCTATTCGATGACTGATATTGGATTGATTATTCAGTCGATTTACTTCTAAACCCGACGAGAAAAAATAATCAGGGACTGAATTTTTAAACCTGACTACGGATAAAATTGCAGAGACGTGGGTGACTGATTTTTGGATTTGAATCAGTCATTTTACTTTGTTCCGTTAATCGTATTCTCAGTATCACAGCAGAATTGAATTGTTGGAAACAGAATCAATATAACTGATTCAATCAATGTAACTGATTGTAGGATCAATCAATATAACTGATTGTTGGAAACGGAATCAATATAACTAATTAATGATTAGGTATTTATAGGGCATTTATCGCAAAAGTTTAAAAACTTTTTCATCTGATTCACATTATGAATAGATAGATCCTATGTCACCAGGGGATGCAGTCTCGACATAGATAGCGATCGCAAGGCGACGGACATTGGTCGCCGGTCACATTTTAAGGATTTTTGAATGTCTCCACAAGAATCAAGTTTTAAACTTATCGAAAACTATCTATTTCCGTAAATACAATACAGCTACCTTTTCTTAGTGTACAGACGTCCACTAAGAAAACGTTAAATTCCTAAAATAGATCTACCATCGGAACTATCGATTTTTGTCGCAACCGTACCGAAAACAACTGTCAACTTTACGATTTATGCGAATGTTATTGCGAGCAAATTAGACAGCTCGATAATTTTAGCATCATTTAGCAAAAAAATTGTTTCGTGAATAGTTACTGATCGGTACTTTACGATCGCTAACTATTTCCATGTCGAGACTGCACCCCCTGGACTTTAAATCGAATCGATTGATAAACATTAATCAATTACGGATGAGCAGATAAGGCGCCACGGTACAGTAAACGTACCAATAAAAATAAAATCAGCCAAGTGCGAGTTGACTCGTGTACGGAGGGTTTCGTACCATCGTACATGACTATATTGCAAAAGGAGCCCTAAAGAACAGTTTTTTTTTAAAGTAAAAAGCCTACGTGAAGCTCTAACCCATCCAAGCACTGACCGCACCTGACGGTACGCAACTTGGTAAAGACGTTGGACCATTTTAATTATACAATTTATTTTATTTTTGTTGTTATAGCGGCAATAGTTGTACACACCCTGACAAAATTGTCACGGTGTGTACACCGACTGTTGTGTCTACCGATTACGGTTCAAGAGTTACAAGCCTTGACAAAAGTAGAGCAAAAATACCCAAAAAGTCATTTTGCATGGTTTAATTTTATTATTTGTTGATAAATCCTTAATAGAACATATTCTGTGATAATTTCAACCGTCTACCTTTTACGATTCATGGGGTACCTTTTACGAGCCCGCTGAAGGGCGGACGGACAGACGCGGAGGTCTAGTATTAGGGTCCCATTTTCACCCTTTGGGTATGGAATCCTAAAAAAGCTTTAATGGTACTTTACCGTAACCTATTAAAAAAATAACCTCCTCAGCACACATGTTCCCACTACTCAATCTGACTTCCTCAAACTAGACTCTATTCTCCTTTGTATAAGTAATACATACATATATCCGCCTTCTAAGCGTGGTGGTTACAGAAAACCAATAGGAGTTTTCCGTAGCCACCAAATAAAGTATTAGAATATGCTTAAACATTTGCTCAAACAATATTGTCATTCTGAGTATTGAAATATTCTGATGAGAACTATATCATACAAAGGAGACTAGAGTCTAGCCACTAGACAATACAATTGCAGAAATTATTAAGCATACTTGTATGTATATTTAAGACAGACTCTTCTACAGTTTATTTAAACAAATATACATAAGTGTGGAGGAACGCAAAATGTTTGCATTAAATAAAAAGAGTTGTTAAACTCTTGATAAAATAAAAAGACTTTTAAACTGTTTTATTTTATCAAGAGATTAAAATGTTTATAGCTCGGGACCATTATCTAAACAACTGCAATAGAAACATCCAAATCGGTGATGGAAAAATCAACGGACATACAAAAAGGAAGAGGTTCTCTCATGTTCGGCTCTATGTTTTTATTTACATACAGCTATATAACCTGTACCATTTTTTGAAATCGATGAAAAATGGTGTTATCCCTTTCATATCGAACGAAATAAAAAGGATAGCATCATCTTTAGTCCTGACAAATTAGTTTTGATGACAGCTAGATTGAGCTGACAGCTGGATGGAGCTGACACCAATAACTGTGCTATTTAGCTAGTTTAGCTACCAAAATTTGTTCCTAGCTAAAATCAAAATTATGAACAACCAATGCCTTAGAAACAAGTGTTTAACATTATACTAGCGTTTTACTTACTTGAAGCATGCACGAAGAATAGAACCTTCAAAGGAACTAGTTTCTTCTCCTTCAGATCATCAGTGATCCTCTTGAAAAATGATCGCAGCATCTTCATATTGGCGGTTGTAATGAACTCTTATAATTTTTTCTAAGTAGGAAAATCCTTTGTCACCCAGCCTTCTTCATAAATACTTGGTTGTGGATGTTCTTGATACATGGAAAATGTTTATTGTTGGTGTCTGCAACAAAGTTAACATTCATATTTTTTGCTTTATGCAATAAGGGACCTTACCGACCTAAATACTCAAGTTTTGTAGAAGTAACTACTTTTTGCATGGCATGACATTACTTGATACAAGTTGCGAATAGAAACAGGTGGACTTCCTAGTAAAATTCGACCACGAAAAAATTTAAACATTCTATCTATACTTATATGAACAACCGTTCATATAAGTATAGATAGATAATGTTTTATGCCGAAAAAAATATAACTGAACAGTTTGGTAAAATGTAAAAGAATTGGCGGCCTTATCGCCTAAAGCGTTTTCTTCTAGATAGTTTACCAAAGCTTAAAAGAAGGATGGCGGTGTCGGTGCTAAATACGAAAATAAAACCAATACCTACTAATAAAAAAATTAACGAAATAAAATAATCCTAATACACATTAATAGCAAATAGAAATATACACTAACACATAGCTAGTAGTGACTTTGAGGGACATACTAATTACCTAGTCTGACCAAAACAATATTCGTAAACTTTCCTTTTAAAAATATGATGAGATGTGGCTTTTTAAGATTTGAGAAGTTGAGAAATTCTATAGTCTGACGGCTTGGGTTGTAAAAGGGTCGGTATAAAAGGATGTTTTCTAAACTGGAGCAACAAAAAGCTAAGATTATTGCAACTGCAAAAATTTTCAGATTATTAACCGATTTAAACGCATATCACAAGCGAAAATTATCAGAATTTTTCTATGGGGATTTTTTTGCAATTAACGTAACGTTAAGTATGTACTTAACGTTACGTTAATTGCACATGCACTTTATGTAGATTACGGTCGTGATACCAAACTAGGTACATTGCCCGAACGTTAACAATGGATAAAGACAATGGCACGGGAAATAATAAAGCAATAATTACACTCAATAGCACTGCCCATCATCATACTCTAACGATCTACTCTATCTTTCCACTCTACAATAGAGTAGATAGGAATGTCCTGAGTAGAGACTACTCAACATATAAAAAAGATTCCTACTCACATGCACCAGCATTTTTAAAATAAAAAAAAATATTCCCGCTCACATACACGAAATGTTTTAATACAGTCAATATAAGCAAAGGTTTTGGGTTTTATTTATTTTTATCATGACGACCTCTGTGGCGCGGCGGGCGAAGGTCCGCCTGCGACGCAGGAGGTTGCGGGTTCGATTCCCGCCTCGGGACAAATGTTTGTACGATCTGTTAATATTTGTTCAGGGTGTTCTGGATGTTTTCTATGTATAATAAAAAATATATATCTATGTATTGTATTATATTAAGTATATCAGTTATCTAGTACCCATAACACAAGCTCTCCTTAGCTTGGGGCTAGAAAAAGCTGTGTGAATTGTCTAGCATTCTTTATTATTTATGTTCAATCTTTAAGTTGAGAGACTAGAATAATGCTTGGCTCTAAAACAATATTGAATATCATAATGTAAGTAGATAAGATGATCCTTTGTTGTTTCGGAAAATCTTAAATTAATCTGAAAAATGATACTAACCAAAATAAAGTAAGAATGCCAAAACGACAGCACTTAAATAATTTATCCAAAACCCCTTCAATCTTTTCTCTAACCTTAATAATTTCGACACAGCAAAGTTTCTCCCTTAGGGGGATCATTTTGTACACCTTTCCCCTAGGTAAGTACATTTGAATTTGAAACATACCTTTATACAACCGACAACCAAAATTGAATTTTTAAGATTTAATGATATTTTTAACGATTTCAAAAAAGGAGGAGTTTCTCAATTCGGGATTATGTATTTTTTTTTATGTACATATGTATGTTACGCGACATCTCTGCCAATTATGGACCGATTTTGAAAATTCTTTCACTATTTTTTATAGAAAACTAGTGACCCGCCTCCCGGCTTCGCACGGGTGCAATGGTGATACTAAATTATATATATGAACCTTCCCCTTGAATCACTCTATCTATTAAAAAAAAAAAACGCATCAAATCCGTTACGTAGTTTTAAAGATCTAAGCATACATAGGGACAGACAGACAGCGGGAAGCGACTTTGTTTTTAACCGACTTCAAAAGAAGGAAGTTATAAATTCGTCTGTATGTTTTTTTATGTATGTTGTTACGTGATATCTCCACCAATTATGGACCGATTTTGAAAATATATTCACTATTGAATAGAAAATGACCCCGAAGGGGTCCCATAAATTTTATCCCCAGGGGATTAGTATTTATCCCACAAAACTTAAAATAAGTGTAAAAGTAAGGGACTTAGAAGTCGGTTTATCGTTTATTAAAACAGGCCATATTATATACTATGTAGTGATGATCCCGAGGTAGTTCCATACAAATTTTATCCCTAGGGGTATTTATCCCGCAAAACTTAAAAGCAATGTAAAAATACCTAAGGGAATTTGAAGTCAGTTTATCGTTTTTTTAAACACGCCAAATTATTGAATTAGTTATAACAAGAAATTCGACGCAAATAAGTTAAAAAATCGCCGGATTACTTCATTCATTACATTTATTTATTTATTTTGCTCACATGTAGGTACATGTATACAGCTTAGGTCTTAATGTTGGCTTAGTTAGATTAATAGTACATGCACCCTGTAGGGCACTGCACAAGAATTTATAGAAAATAACAAACAAGTTTAGTTTAAATTAGATAGGAATCAAGTAGTTATTTCAAGTAAATCATGCATGTCAATCTTAAAGAAAATTAAGTTATAATTGAAAAACAAAGTCAAAAGAGAAGATTTAAATTACTAGCTGCTGCCCGCGCCTTCGCCCGCGTTTTATCGGGATAAAAGAAGCCTATATATTATTCCAGGTCCCAAACTATACCCATACCAAATTTCAGCCTAATTGGTTCAGCAGTTTTTGCGTGAGAGTAACAAATATATGGATATCCATACATCTACACATCCATCCATACAAACTTTCACATGTATAATATTATAATAGGATGACGTCTAGGGTGGTCAACATAACAATGGTAATGGTAGGGTATCATTGATCTTAGTTTATGTCATGCAGAAATTTATCAGATAGGAACACTTGCCAACTGAGGATGTTGAAGATGGGGGGGGTTGGTAATTAGCGGACCTACCTAGGTACCTATTATATTTATTTAATACCCTTCTATTTTTATCTTTTTGTTAAAGGTAAATATGATCTTGAACTGAACACAATCCATTGTTTTGTCCTCTTTATGCCATTATAAATAAATGGTGGAGTCAAATTACTTTAGTCTCTAGGTACGATAAAAAATTTGAAAATGTCATTGTAATTGCTCTTTTGATACAAGAAGCCTTGGACAAGAAATACCACTAATTGTAAGACAAAACAAAACGTGATGATCCTCACGAACTTTGTCGCAATCCGCCATAGGCAAAGCTTAGCAAGTAGCATCAGTAACTTGAGAATAGACAAAAGAAGGAAATAGAAAATAAATTTATTTGAACCTATAGTACCTACATAACACAACACATAACAATAAAGGATCAGATCCAGCACGTTATTTTAACGTTATTTTGCGATATAAATTATTATCTAGTTACCAACCACTGAGGGTTGAAGATTATTACAGTACTAAATAATAACGCTATAAAAAAATGAGGGTTAGTGTTAGGAAAGTGAAAATTGATGGTTATGTGTATTTGTTTATGCCAAATCATAAAAAAATGTAAGATTTGTTTCAAATAAAAAATTTGTTCCAAACAAAGAAAAAATACTGTATACCTTTATTGTTATGTGTTGTGTTATGTACTATAGGTTCAAATTAATTTATTTTCTATTTCCTTCTTTTGTCTATTCTCAAGTTACTGATGCTACTTGCTAAGCTTTGCCCATGACGGATTATTTTGCGTCCCGATAAGGTTTTTTTTATACATTGTGTACCTCCTAAAACTAACTACACTAAGACCTATGTATATGCATAAAATGACAACAAATGATTTGAATTTGACTTTTTATAATTTACAAAGACTATAAATATACATAGTCTTTATCATATATACATATAGTCTTTGTAAATTATTAAAATTATATTTGATATTTTTTATAAAAATATACAGAGTGAATTTAAGGTTCTTGGCAAACCTCGAAGAAGGAACGGTAATATTTTTGAAATTTTCAGAATATTTAAAAAAACAATAAACCTATAAAAATTTTAAAACTGTTTATAAATATAAAAGCCAATATCTGTCATTTGATATATCACTCGATAAACTAACCCCAATCCCCTTCGAAATATCTTAGCTTTTTCGAAAAAATAAGAAGCCTAGAAATTTTGAATATCTTTTTAATGCACAGGCATTTTTTTTATACCCGATTTGACCTTGTAAGTCGTTTTTCTTTGAAATTTTGACCCCCATAATTTTTATGAAAGTAGGCTACTTAGTATTTTTTCAAGTTTTTCTCTTCGGTAGTTGACGAGATATTCAGTACAGACCAAGAGAGACCATAGTAACTGAAACCCTAAAGAGATAACGCAGAAGAAAAATATAAAACATCCCTAACTTGGATTGTTATAAGATACGGAAACTTATTATAAATTGAATTATTTATTTATTTTATTATTTTAATGTACCTACAATCACTTAAAAAAATAACTAATTTTTAGTTTAAAAAAAATATTTCACTTAAATCATAACTAGAAACCAATCAAATCCTCCTAGTAAATAACTGTGACGTAGATTAGGTTACCTACCTAATAAAGGAAAATTTTTAAAGTTCGCAAAAATATCTTCTATGTAAATATTAAGTAGAAACATTCATGACACGCATTCAAATGTACTCACAGTAGCAGTTAAATCAAAAACCTTATCAAGAACCGTGAAAACATTGCTGTATATTGGAATTTAATCGTACGAACCACACTAAGATCACCAGAAGTTATATACAGTGTATTGTTCGGTGATTTTGTTCGTGTTTAAATGCGCGGGTGTTTTGATCGCATACGGCAGCGCACGCGCCTTCGGTAGTGAAGTGTAGACGCGACTGGCGAACCCACTTACGAAGTAGGCACATTCAGAATAACCTAGTGTTGTTCTGTAAAGATGGCCGTTGCAACTGTTAAACGTGTTCTATGACACAGTCC
This sequence comes from Eupithecia insigniata, assembly GCA_947859395.1. Taxonomy (NCBI): domain Eukaryota; kingdom Metazoa; phylum Arthropoda; class Insecta; order Lepidoptera; family Geometridae; genus Eupithecia; species Eupithecia insigniata. Next base: position 6,596,120 of record OX401995.1, on the reverse strand, counting down.
CCTCTTCAGGACGAGGACGTTGTATGCTCAGATTATTACGTTTCTATTGATAAAAGTATGTATCAACGCACTTAACGAAAGATTAGGTATGAATCTTACTTATATTTCCTTTACAGAAAGTGCCTAGAGTAAGTACAGGATTAATATAATAATTCAAAGTACTTCTTTCAAAAACTACAACACGACTTCAAGTTCCTGATGATTTACAATATAATTATGTATTTTACAATGCTATTATGAGGAATCAGTACAACAATGTCCACCTCGAGATCATTCTCTATACACAGGCGGAAGAAATAACAGTTAACAATAAAATTGACAAAATACCTACCGACCGAGTATGTAACAGACACCAGAAAATAAAACAGCCGAATTGAGGACCTTACAGTATATATAATGATGACTTATATAAATCACTTGTCTTAAATCTGAAGGGTGATGCTTGAACGATATGAGATATTTATGTAGAATGAGCGAACACTGAAATGTGAAAGGATCGATAAAAGAAGAGTCTGGTACTGATTAATTATAATAGGTAGTGAAAATAATAAGAATCAAAGTCACGGACATAGCTGTCAGAATTAGTAGGCTGAAGTGGCAGTAGGCAGGTCATATAGCTCGCAGAACAGATCACCGCAGGGGACTAAAGGAAGTAAAGGAAGTCTGGAGTGGCAGCCACGATGCAACGCGAAACGGAGTGTTACTGACGGAGTGAGACTATCCACATAGACCGACGGATGACATTGTAGCGGTCGCAGGGAGTCGATGGATGGAGGCGGCTCAGGACCGCTATTTGTGACGTTGTCGTATGGGGGAGGCCTATGTCCAGCAGTGGACGTGTATGGGATATGATGAATGAAAATAATAAATAATCACACTATCTAATCATCTAGCCCTAAGCTAAACAGAGCTTGTGTTATGAATACTAGATGACTGATATACATAATAAAAAATTACATAGATATTTTTATCATACACAGAAAATACCCAGAACACCCAAGATTTGAAGATCGTGCAAACATTTGTCCTAAGGCGAGAATCGAAACTGCAACCTCCTGCGACGCATGCGGACCATCGGTCGTCAATCTATAATTTATACATAACCTAGTATCTGCGGTAATATAATGGCATTACCCTCTCTAATTAAACATTGTTTAATTCTTTTGTTTGTATCCATTTTTAGTGTCGTGTTATGTGTTCAAATAAACTCATTTTCTTTCTTTCTTCTAATAATATGGCCCGTTAACCCCTCATGACAGCAGCAAATAAGACCCTTCATCAGTGGAGGCCTAAGTCCATCAATTAACTGGCAAAAACTGTTGATGAATTAAAATTAATTTTGAACTTACCCGGCGTCGTCTTTGATTCGTGCTTCATAAACTTATGAATAATCAGCTTTAGGAAGTATGCAGCTGAACTGTAAATAATGGCGCGAATTATTAAATTATTTATTCAGTTGCTTTTAAATTTACAATTGAACGATTACTCACCAGCAAATATAATGGAGCTGAATTCACAACTGAAGAAACATCGTGGGTAATTCAAATTTGACGACCTCTGTGGCGCGGTGGGCGAAGGTCTGCCTGCGACGCAGGAGGTTGCGGGTTCGATTCCCGCCTCGGGACAAATATTTGTACGATCTGCTGATATTTGTTCAGGTGTTTTGTCAGGGTGTTCTGGACGTTAGATATGTATAATAAAAAAATATCTATATATGTAATATATTGTATTATGTATATCAGTTATTTAGTACCCATAACACAAGCTCTGCTTAGCTTGGGGCTAGATAATGCTGTGTGAATTGTCCAGTATTATTTATTTATTAAATACCAGTGTTAGATTGCCGAAGACGTCATCATCATATTCAGCCCGTATACCTATCCCTATGTCCACTGCTGAACATAGGCCTCCCCCAAACGACACCACGAATAGCAGGTCTAAGACATACCTACTATGACTATAAATTTATAGGAGATTACCGAAGTTTAAGTTCTTTTGTAAAACAGTTCGTTTAAAATCAGTCTTTTATTGTATATAAGCTTCTACAAAAGCTACTAAAAATACCTGAGCCAAATTCGATGTGAAGTGTTTGTAAACAAACTCCAACAAGTTTCTAAAATTCCGTTGTTTAGCGACATGTTTCAGTCCTAATTGTTAGCTTTATTCAAGGAAACATTTCAAATCTATAAAGGAATGTAAATTGCGTTGAAATATACAAAGCAACAGAGTAAATTTTAGGTTAATTTACAAATATTTCACATCGAATAAGGCTGCAGCTTAAATTTTAATATTGAAATCTAACAAACAAACCTGCCACACAGATGAATTAGTATTAAGTACCAAGCAATTCACAGTGAGGTCACATTTTTGAGAATCAGTGAAAGAACAAAATAAACTTTAAGACATTCAATATACTATTTATATTAATGAGAATTATTTTGAGCGTCATAAAAATACTTACATAAAAAATTCCATAGGATAATTTGATTTAAATTTATCAAATTGTTAAATAAGTACTATACCAAAGCATGCAGATTAAACCCGTCCGTGCAAAAACAAGAATTATTATATCGTATTATAAATCAAGAATTTTGAAGAAATATTCCACTTCTAGAAGACCATCCTCAGATAGGTCACTGCAATGAATCGCATTTTGTACCCTGTTGTTGCCCAATTTTGCTCGCAGTGTGTTGGGTCGTAAAAGTCTTGCTATTTCCTGAAATAAAAAAACATGTCTTTTTTACTACGGATATAGACGGGTTAACTAAGAACCATAATAATGAATCCGTAATGAATTCGTCAAACTACGATAGTTTTTATAAATATATAATAAATAGTGCTGGACAATCCACACAGGATCATCTAGCCCCAAGCTACGCAGAGATAGTGTTAACGGTACTAGATGACTAATATACTTAATACTACATTCATCATCACCATCATATCAGAAAATACCCACACACATCAAATAGTTGCAGATCCGCACGAGACAAATATTTGCAGATCGTAAAAACATTTTTTCAAGGCGGGAATCGAACCTGCATCCTCCTGGATCGCAGGTGGAACTTCGCCTGCCGCGCCATATCAGTCGTGATAGATTTATATCATAGTCAAAAGATAATTAATCGAAACATCCAAACTTTGGCATTATAATTAAAATTAGAATATAACTTTCGCATTTATAATGCGTAAGTTTCTATATGTTATATGCTAAGATGAATCTAAACATGGCTAAAACTACTGAACGGATCGTGATGAAATTTTATGTAGGTAGTATGTAGTTATAGACCAGACGATATTAGGCTACATTTCAACCCGGAAAAAGGAGTGCGAAGCTGCGGGTATAGCAGTTTGTTTATAATATTCGCTCATTTGGTGGAACAATGACGATATTCGGTTACACTTTTTGTCAAAATTGTGTTAAGTGTGTCAACATTTTGTTGAGGTTGATTACGTTCGGAGAAAAATATACAAAATTGTATCTCCTACCGTTTTGACTAGGTGGCGTTGACGTCACTGTCACATTATACAAAATCACAAACATTCTGGAGCAAAAACGACGAAATTGGCTCTCTTGGCAGTAGTGCGGAGGGCGCCGTGAATAAAAAGACTAAGTATTCTCATAATTGAGACTAATAATTGTAAACTCTAAGGTCCGTATTATGATAGCTTGCTAAGCCATAGATCTTTGCTTGAGTAATGTTTATGACCATAGAAAAACGTCGTTACTCAAGTATTGATCGATGACTGAGCAAGCTTTCATAATACGGGAATCATTTAGTTATATTTAACTGTCAAGTTTAAAACTGCTAAATAGTTAACAGATAATTAACTAAATACATACTTAAAAGTTTTGTATATTTTCATCTCAACAATACTCTTTATTATTATTAACAGTGTTGACATGGGTTATAAAAACTCTGTTCTACTTGGTTATTGAAAAACGTAACAAAGTTAGGAGATAAATAGTTAAGTAAGTGAAACAAAATACAATTTCATGTGATTTCTTTATGTTTGACTGATCCAATTATATAATTATTGGTGTTTATAAAAAAAAGGGTCTTTTTTGATACAAAATAGTAAAAAATTATATGGATGCTTTACATACAATAAACAATTTCCTGGAGGAATAACGACGCAATTGTAGATACCGAAACGATTTTTTTTTATTTTATGACTTTTTTGTATTATCTTATTAATTTAAACTGAATATAAAACAATAATACTGTAGTCATATTTTTATTTAAAAAAAATGTCTAGAATATGATTCAGCAATGGCAAATAAAAACTTAAAACCCTCTCCTGTAAAATTGCGAAATATGCAGTTCCGTCGATGTTCTACCAAATGAGCAATGCTATCAATAAATTGACATTAATGAACATAGCTGATAATTTTTACACGCGACGGGACGGAACGGAGACGGTAGTATATGCGTTTAGGGTGAGATGTTGTTTGTTTGTTTGTGTGTGTGTGTGTGTGTGCGATCATTTTAGTTAATTTCATATAATAGGTACCCAGCATTTTAAATTTAATTGTATTATGACTTGTGTGCCTAGTGTAACCAGAATATACAGTGTGTCCCTGGATAAAGTGCAACCCCGAAAGTGGGTGAAACTAGATCAAAAATTATCGACAACAAAATAGAAAAAAAAAAAAGAATTCGTATATACTTTATTGATGAATTAAAATTTTTATTACTCACTAATGACTCTATTTAATAAAAAAATTATTTCTTCCAAAGTTGTGGGTCTATTTTGTTAAAATAAAAACCATAAGCATGTCAGATATGTGACGATGACGATAAAATAACAAATAACTCACAAACGCTATCGTGACTTAAAGTTTAATTTTTGTATTAAAATTACATTTTTTATGCTGTTTTTTTTTTCCAATAATCTCCAAAAATCTTAAAATTAAGCCTATACTAGATATTTTTATGACTTTTTATTATTGTTTATCATAATAGCTTTTAAATTAAAAAAAAACCTACGTTCTAACATAAAAAATGCGCTGGCTAGGAGCTTTTAAAGTTGACCACTGATTACGTCACCACTCAGGTAGAGACACTTTTTTAACTTCTATTGTTGTAGATTATGGTCGCTGGGCCTGTTCTATGAAAGATGAAGGGTGGGGATCGAAACAGGACTCACAACAAGGCACGCCAGTCGCTCCGATATTCTTGCCGCTGCTAACGCCTACCGTACCTTACTGCGCCTTAAAGTTTTTGTTACGTTGTTTTGCTTTTGTTTTGTTATTGACTTTTTGTTACGTTTTTGACTTTTTTGTTACGTTTTTGACTGTACTTTCTTGTGTTGTGGAGATGCCGCGATTGACTGAGTTCTCTCCGCGAGAAATCGCTGACATCCATTATTATTATGGGATGTCACGTGGACACACAACAGTCGCTCGTTCTGCATACATAAATGCGTTTCCGAGCAGACTTATACCGTCAGCACGAAATTTCTAAGAAGTTCACCGAAAGTTATCCAACATCGGACTTGGATTAGCAAGAGATCGCCGTGAGCAACAAGCTACCATTATTGACCATTCCATAGAAGAGGCCGTTTTAAACGATTTTTTTGCTGATCCCACAACCAGCATTAGACGCTTAGCTTTGCGTCACGGTATATCAAAAACATCCGTATGGCGAATTTTGAAAAAGAAGGGATTGCATCCATACCATTATCAGCGAGTACAGCATTTGTAAGATGCGTAATGTCTACGTGGATTCAACAAAAAATTTGAAATAATCCACAATTCCTAAACAAAAAATTATGGATGGATGAAGCGAAATTCACCCGGAATGGAATCACAAATTGCAGAAACTTACATGTATGGTCCGAGGAAAATCCACACCTAAAGAGGGCGTCCACTTTTCAAGTGCAATTTTCAGTTAATGTATGGGCAGCTCTAATAGACGACACGCTGATTGGGCCAGTTATTTTACCCGCAACATTAAATGCCGAAAGTTTTTTAAACTTATTAAGAGACGATCTGCCACTACTGCTGGAAGATGTTCCGCTGGCTACAAGGCAACAGATGTATTTACAGATGGACGGATGCCCTGCGCACTACGGGCGCAATGTGCGAAGTTTTTTAAACGAAAACTACGCTAATAGGTGGATCGGCCGGGATGGACCAGTCGGGTGGCCGGCACGTTCACCTGACCTGACACCCCTAGACTATTTTCTGTGGGGTGTTATGAAACAAAGAGTCTACAGAACGACCGTAAACACCGAGGCAGAGTTACAAGATCAAATCATGCGATGTGCCGATGAGATAAGAAGTGACTCAGAGATGGTGCTTAGAGCCACACAACAAATCGCTCTTCGTGCGGCAATTGCCTACAACAACAAGGAAGCCATTTTGAGCATTTAATTCACTAAACAAAACCCTTATTTCATACTTACATGTAATAAGTTAAATAAAAATGTTGTAACTAAAATTTGATTTTTAATACTACCTGAGCACAATATTAGAATGAAGAAATATTTAGTAACAATTCCGCGTATAACCTTCTCTGATAGTATTCATCAAAGTAAGTTGTCTACTAGTTTCGTCTCTCCACGAGACATCTTCAGGACACCACAATACTCGACCTTGACATTGAGATTGGTAAGCACAGCAACACCGACAGAGTCCCGCCAGTGATGTTGCCTCTCCGAGCTCCGCGCGCCAAGTGAAGCATTGCCCGCAAAACCCCCCTTTATATAGTCACGGATCAAACAGTGCGCACACAAAGTTCATAGTGTGTGTGTGGCAGTACTATTGTTTGAAAAGATTCGTAATAACGGTGACCTAGGCAAACCTGTACTAAGTTCATTCAACAGTGTATTATTACTATATTTTGTAATTTCTAAATTTTCTAAGACTGACATCCTAAATCCCTTATCACAAGTATGTAAAATAGAAAAACAATGATTTTGACTTAAAGAATGACCAGATTCCAATAAATGTTTTGCAAAGTTAGATTTTTCTGGATAATTGTTTCTATAAGCAGCTAAATGTTCTTTATACCTAACCTGAAAAGCTCGGAGAGGCAACATCACTGGCGGGACTCTGTCGGTGTTGCTGTGCTTACCAATCTCAATGTCAAGGTCGAGTATTGTGGTGTCCTGAAGATGTCTCGTGGAGAGACGAAACTAGTAGACAACTTACTTTGATGAATACTATCAGAGAAGGTTATACGCGGAATTGTTACTAAATATTTCTTCATTCTAATATTGTGCAATGGATTTCCGCAAAGTAACGCCTGAATCTATTATTTACTACCTGAGCAGTAAAAAAAGTGTCTCTACCTGAGTGGTGACGTAATCAGTGGTCAACTTTAAAAGCTCCTAGCCAGGGCATTTTTTATGTTAGAACGTAGGTTTTTTTTATAATTAAATCTATTATGATAGACAATAATAAAAAGTCATAAAAATATCTAGTATTATAGACATAATTTTAAGATTTTTGGAGATTATTGGAAAAAACAGCATAAAAAATTTAATTTGAATACAAAAATTAAAAAGTCACGATAGCCACTAGTTTGTGAGTTATTTGTTATTTTATCGTCATCGTCACATATCTGACATGATTATGGTTTTTATTTTAACAAAATAGACCCACTACTTTGGAAGAAATCATTTTTTTATTAAATAGAGTCATTGGTGAGTAATACAAAATTTAATTCATAAATAAAGTATATACGAATTTTTTTTCTTTTTTTTTCTATTTTGCCTCGATAATTTTTGATCTAGTTTCACCCCCTTTCGGGGTTGCACTTTATCCAGGGACACACTGTATTTCTGAACTAGTTCAATAAATAAATAATATTAGTGTGACGTGTTAAAGTTTGAATGTTTGTTTCTGGCTAGAAACGAAAAGCCAAAGCTTCTGAGTGGAACATAATGTGCATACCTATGTCATATCGAGAAGTTTTATGAATGTCACACACTCTTCTAGATCGAAAAAAATTTAACTTATCTTCCTGTACCTACAAGGTGTATAATGGTATCGTTGACTGTCACGAACTTAAGCAGGTTTAGTATTAATATTCCCTCGCGTTTACCCAGAGCCAAAGCCCCTTAAAATAACAATACATACCTACTTACATGTCTACCTACAGAAATTATCAGTTGAGTTTTGTTTCTAGAATTATCTTTATCCAAATGTAATATTATGCTAATATAAGTACAAAACGAGTGTGAGCACCAATACAAACCAACGTTGGTTTAATGGTGCAATATTTACTTAAATATGTATACTGTTATAAATATTCTATTCTATTCTATTCTTTGCCTTTTCTATAAAGCATTTTCTCGCCGGTCAAGATGCCTTCATGCCATTTATTGTGTAGAATGTATAATAACTTGTCCAAAAAGAGCGACCTAGATACAAGAACCAACCACTTCATCATTCAGGAAAAAAGTATTATCTCTCTGTGCTGTGACAAGTTAGCTGTGCATTTTATAAAAGTAACTCATAAATGATGTTAAAGTGCTTAAATTTTAATCTATTTTATTATCTCTTCATCGGTTTTTTCTTTGTTTTAGTTTATAAATTATATAATTTATTGAATATATTATTTTGTTTCCCAACTCAATTGTCATTATTATCGAAGTTAGTTGTGGCCGCCTGTAATGGCGGGAACACAATTGCATGCAATAATTTTGTACACATATTAAAACTAAACTTGTAACAATGTGTACCTGTACAAACTAAACTTGTAACAATGTGTACCTGTACAAACTAAACTTGTAAAAATGTGTACTTGTAACAATGTGTACCTGTACAAACTAAACTTGTAACAATGTGTACTTGTAACAATGTGTACTTGTAACAATGTGTACCTGTACAAACTAAACTTGTAACAATGTGTACCTATCTTTCGTATGTTGTTTTAATTACAATTAATAAATGTCCACCTATGGATAAGAGCGGAGACAGTGAAAAAAGCAAGCAAAAGGCAGGCAAAAGTTTTTTCTTTTTACCGTCAATAGACCTTCGTTTGACCACAATCTCATTTGATGGAAAGTGACAATAAGGCAGACGATTTAATAGAAGACAGCTTCACCCTTGTCTTTAGGTATTACGCATGACACGCTAAAGTAAAATAGCACTCACAGGATCAACAGGCCCGACAATTTTTCTGAACTCCGCAGCCGTTTTACGAGTTTTATCTTTGGCAACAATTTCCATGGCCACGCACGGTCCGCTAGACAGTTCATCAACCATACCCTGCAATGTTATAAGCAGATTCTTATTCGTTATAACTAACCCAAACAGCTGAATAACCGTAAGGGACCAGACACACTATAAATCGTATAAAATGATAAAATAATCCTCAACAATTCACAGTGCACCCTAACTAAACCATAACACATGGCATAATAACCGTAAGGGTCAAAAGTCACTGAAAGTAAGTATAAACTTATTAATCATGCTCAATAATTCACACTACCATCAGCATCATCTAGCCCCAAACTAATTAGAGCTTGTGTTATGTATGGGTACTAAAAAACAGTTATTATCACATTAATAATTTAAGGTGCAGAGTAATGCGACACTAGCGCCACTCTTTAGTTTTTCATGTATTATCGTAATGGAAAAGAATTACCAAAAGTTCTAACCGCCAATTGATAATACCCAGTATAAACAATTTTTTGATACCTCTGTAATAGTTTTGTTTCATTTAGTATGAGCTAAAAATGGTTTCTTGCGTTTGGTGGCCACCAAAGGTAATAAACCATTTTCTGTTTGATCGCAATAAAACATAACTATTACAGAAGTATCGAAAAATAGTTTATACTACACCTGCTCGGAAATTTGCCTATTCCTTTTCCAAATATAAGATAGAAAGTAAGTCATTGCAGGCGTATAGGAATCCGGGAAGGCAAAGTGTATGGAAATCCATTTCTAAAATGTTATTTTTTTTTAATTTTCTAAAAGATCGGCTGGTAGCTATGGTTATTTTCATAATAGGTCAAACGACAAAAAGTTTTTACTCCAAGTCCGCTTGGCTCTTCCGATTTCCGAACAATATTTTGAAAAAAGGACCCATGTGATAAAAGCTGGCGCGGGAAGTTCTTCTAATTTTGAATTTGGTGTAGGCAATTTTATTAATTCTACAGAATGTCGTCGAGTGATAGTGAAAGTTTTACGACACCGCCAGAAATAAAATATTTATTCTGCTTTTTATCTTCCTCGAAGGTGTAGTATAAAGCACTATGTATCACTCGGCAGAAAGTGCGATTCCTACCTCGTGTGTTTTAAGGCCCTCGGCTTGGCCTCGGGCCTTGAATGACACACTCGATAGGAATTAGGCACGTTCTCGCCTAGGTGTACAATGTACTATTATACTGGGTATTATCAATTGGCGGTGAGAACTTTTGGTAATTCTTTTCCATATCGATAACACAAGAAAAACTAAAGAGTGGCGCTAGTGTCGCATTACTCTGCGTCTTAAAAGCGAAAGTGTTTATTATCTCTTCACGCCAAAACAACCGAAAAGATTAGGCTGACATTTTGCATAGAGGCAGTTTTTGGCCTGGATTAACATGGGCAATCAGTTTCTATCCCGAAAGAAAGCGTGCGAAGCCGCGGTCAGAGGCCAGTACTTAATACATTACATTACATAAATAGATATAAGCGTCAACCTCAAAAAGACTATAGATAACGCTACGATTCGCTCTCAGTTTGCCTTGACCTTAACAGTTGCAACTTGTTATAAGAAACAAGTAAAGTTTTTGATTGCTGTGCAAATAGGCATAATATTCAAAATCACCCACACTCACCTTATATTCTTGTACTATTCCTTTATACACCTCGTAGAACTCCGCCGCATTAACGGTTTCCACCACCAACATATTCAGGGCAGTAACATCGAAGCCTTCATCACCAATCACCTCCAGGGCTTTCCCCAGTTTTCCCTCTCGAATAGCATGGGGCTTTACTATGCATAGGGTACAGTTTGAAAGCGTTGCCGTCAGACGTAGCCGTGGGATGCCAAATAATGGTGGCGGGAAGAAGTAATCTATATTCTGAAATCGTCAATGTAGACATGTAGTTTTAATAAAAATATTAAAAAATTTAACGGCTGAGAGTGTGACCTTACGGTATGGGGACATTGTTGGAAAGTAAACACAATAGTAATAAGTCAGTGTCAAAGTATAGAACTGTCACTGTAAGGTTTATGACAGGTAGCTGTCAAATGTCTCTAGATATGTCATTCGATAAGGACGCTTTGTTCATTAGACTTCCGAAAATACCACGCAAAGAAGCTGTATCTAATCTCTCTTGTCTGCTGTTATATCCCGCAATAACTTACTATTTAATAACTTAATCAAGTCAGTTCGCCCTATCAAGAAACCAGCGTTTTATTACACATTTTGATGACTTGGTGAACGACTCTAAATTCGAATCATTTAGAACTTTTTAACAAAATAAGCTAAGGGTGTGTCCCAACTAGGGTTTGGATTGGACCCAGGAATTCCCAATTCGACGACTTAAGAACCGGGTAATCGTAAATCATTTCCCGGGAAATTTCAGGACATTCGGGTAAAACATTTTTGCTTTTAGATTACGTACTAACTAAATAACATAACTTACTAGTGTAGCAGCAAGGGTTAGTCAGACATGTGGTAGTTCAAGCCAGCGGTAGGCAGGTAGACGGCATCGTGTTGGGGGGCTCGCGTCGGTGACAGTTCTAGGAACTGGCCGGTCCGTTAGGTTAGATGCGTGACGCGATCAGTGCCGACCAATCCGAGACGCGATGGTTCCCCCCAAACCCCGAGACGCGGAGAAGAAAGACCGCTCAGGAAAGACGCACCCGCCGCCGCCGGCGGGTGGTGGCCAGTCGAGATTTCCATCTTACGCGCGAACCACGTCATCCGAATATCCAAAGTCTTCCGCGATTCTCGGCTCAAAGAGGTCTACCATATATGTAAAAGTGACTCTAAAGTGTACCTATTCTGTGTATTAGTGTATTTACCCGTGTTCTGACTGTTATTTTCTTCCTTGTGTCCTTACGTTTTGTGTGTGTAATTTGTTCGAGTCGTAATTTTGTGAAATATAACTATTTAACTGAAGTGAGTAGGCTTTTCTTTAATAGGGCTACCCCTCCCCGTTAAACTAGGTATAATAAACTTCCTTTTAAAGTACCAAAATCGCATGCATCAGGTACCTAAGCGGTATCAGGTATGCTAGTTAGAGCTTTTTCTTTTGAACTGTATAAATTAATATCAAATTCTTAGGTCGATGTCTTTTACCGCTCGTTCGTCAGTAACCGGCTTTTCATACATCATATAATGTACATATATTATGATGTAGGTATGGTCTATATTATTTTATTGACTTACCGAAAGTTTCCTTTTTCCTTCTCATTTTATTAACGAAATAGGTACCTACCTAAGGTAAACCACCATTGATTCAGTTATTTTCTGAAGAATATTATTAAAAATAGCCTAGGTCGGTAGGAGTGTAGGAACCGGGAATTCCCGGTTAGTTCATCCGAATTTCACGGGATTCCCGGATCATCAAAAACTACCCGATTTTAGAATCCCTAGACACCACTTAACTTTGAGTATAGTAGGTACCTACATACATAATTTAGTCCTGTTGTACATCATTTGGTAGGTATGAGCCCTACCTCTCCGGGACGCCACGGCGACGACGTCGTCGCTGGCATCGTATCCTAACTATTCATTCTGTATTGTATGGCATGGCAGCTAACTCGCTTGGCGATGATTTGGCAAACGTCATCGGCCATACAATAGTTTAGATACGTTCATCATATTTCCACGTTTCTATGAAAAGTTTCGCAAGATAGTTCTTAGTTTATACTAGCAACCCGCCCGACATTACACGGGTAGCAGAGCTGTTTTATAGAACATTTTAAAAGGGATAGTTTAAGTAGGTAGGTACTAACTTGTTTTCATAATTTATATAACCCTCTTGGACTACGCGGTGCTTGCCAGCAAAGCTCCCAGTCTGTATAATTTTCTCCTACATCTTTATCACGTATTTTTGTATCGCGTACTTTTTGTAATTATTTTCCCTACGTTTCCATCGCATTACAGCGTGGTCACGGGACGACTGGATGTACTCTGAGTTACAGCCGAGAATTGACGGCAGTTTGTGGAAACTTTCGATTTTGAAGACGAATTGAGGGTAGTGGTGGCACTACCCTCAATTCGTCTTCAAAATCAGGAACGTCTGTTTTTCTGTTTTTGGATCATTAGAATGTCCATGTTCACATTACGACACTCTAAACTGCCGTGTCCGACTGCGATACAGTGGGATTCACGAGGCACACACTTATTAACGATTTCACTGCCCCGTCTCGCGCCGCCGCCCCGCCCCGCCGCCGCCGCCGCCACGCGCAAGTGTAGACCGACATGACGTGCGTCGTGGGCTATGAAAGTATTAAGCACAGGATTTCACAGTGAAACTAGACGTAAACCATCTCGTCATTTATCAGCCAATTTACACAAAACCATTGATTTTTTCTATTCTATAGTTTTTGAGTTTATCACGTGCAGACAGATGCAGTTGGGGATTTTGCTTTATGTAGGTAGTGATAGTTATTTATTCTGTGCCCAAGGAAGTCTGGCTAGATAAACAGGCATTAGTATGATGACTTCCTTGTGTATTTATTTTTCAGATGCCAAAAAGTAACTAGGAGCACCCATTACTGCCTTCTCTTTAGATTTTTTAAGGATTTCGCGTTAACACTTACCTCTTTATTTATTTTATTTCTTACCTCTTTTGCAACTTGTGAGTTATGTGCTGCATGTATACAGTTTCTGACAGAGTCTAAGCCAAACATAGCTCTGATAGTTCCCGGAGCTGCTTTCAATGGATCCTGGTCACCAATAAGTTTAAGAAGGTTTTCAACTGAATCCTGTCCAACCAATTCAATTCCATAAACCAGTTGGCCAGTAAGGTGTTCCATTAAAAAGCTGAAAATGTGTAGATTTTGGGTAAATATAATATATAAAAATATATAATGCCATATAAACATTAATAATTGAACGGTAACTAGATCTAAAGATAAATAATTTTAACTTACGGATATGTTGGATCATGGCTTAATACAGAAAAAAGCACCATTAGATCTTCAGAAGTAACACGCGCTTTTTTCATTCTAGATATACGCAAACCATTCTCATGCAATACAGTTAATATTTTACCAGCAATGTTGGTGGGCATGGGTTTTATTATTGCAAATGTCCTGAAACAAACATAAATATATTTTACTAATCTTACAGTACCTACTGTGAATTAGCTAGCATCTAGGTACCTATTAACATTTGCACCTGCAAAAACAACCAGAAACTTATGAGTCATAGGTTTATTTATAGGTACGGGGAAAAGCGGGAAGGAAAATGTGAGTGGTGAATGACTTAATAGAAAAAATTTAATATGAGCAAGCAATAAGATCTAAAATTGTCTTACACTCTCAAGTTAAGGGCCTTAAAACACACGAGGTAGGAATCGCACTTTCTGCCGAGTGATACATAGTGCTTTATACTACACCTTCGAGGAAAATAAAAAGCAGAATAAATATTTTATTTCTGGCGGTGTCATAAAACTTTCACTACCACTCGACGACATTCTGTAGAATTAATAAAATTGCCTACACCAAATTCAAAATTAGAAGAACTTCCCGTGCCAGCCTTTATCACTTGGGTTCTTTTTTCAAAATATGGTTCGGAAATCGGAAGAGGCCAGCGGACTTGGAGTAAAAACTTTTTGTCGTTTGACCTATTATGAAAATAACCATAGCTACCGGCCGATCTTTTAGGAAATTAAAAAAAAATAACACGTTAGAAATGGATTTCCATACAGTTTTCTCTCCCGCTAAAACGAGTGAGAAATGAAATTCCATAGTTTTTCCTCCCGGATTCGCCTGCAATGACTTACTTTCTATCTTATATTTGGAAAAGGAATAGGGAACTTTCCGAGCAAGTGTAGTATAAAGCATATCTCTTAGTAGAGAGGGTTTTTTTTGCCCTCTTCTGTCATTCAAGTCTTGATTGACTTGGTGTAAGACCTTCAGCGAGGGGGGGGGGGGGGCTGAATTTCACAACACTTATGTCATTAGTTCAATGTTGAATGATGAAATTTGATCTAGACATTAAGAAGTTCAGTGCCACACATACCTGTATATGTGGCATAATGATTTCTTTGTTTTAATTCTTAATGTCTAGATCAAATTCACTACATGTACGTAGACGTGCGAGCCGACCAGAAATTTCCGGCGGCGGCGCGCCGACCCCCACGCGGCCACAGTCGGCATGGCGGCGCCGCGCCGGCCTGGGTTGATTTTTTGTCTTGTCTTAAATAGGTATTTAAAATTAACTAGAAGTTAGCCACTAACAATAACGTCGTTCCGTTTTAGTTTCATTCGTCTGTCTCGAGTGATTACGGAGTTATATGACGGTTTAAAATTCAGAGATGTACTTAATGGCGCAAAAAGTTTAAAATTGAATGATTATTGTTTTTGTTTTCTCCATAATCTGGAACGGTCGAAGAGGTTAACTAAGTTTGTTGTAGAATGGGGTGTACGAATTCGTAGTTCAAAACAAAACAAATGACAGCTCGTACTAGCGTACAAGAGCTCTCATTCTCTCTATTCTCTCTCAAGTCTTTTAAAAATACTAGCTGACCCGTGCCCACTTCGTTGGGCGGTAAACATTTTTAGTAGTCTATAAAACTCGCAAATAACGTGGTTTAAACGATGCGTGTTTAAACAAAAACAATAGGTAAAAGATTTTTCAAAATTGGCTCAGTAGATTCTGAGATTACCCCCTACCCACACAAACCTTACTTATTTTTATTAGTGTAGTATAGTATAGATTTAAATATACCTAGATTTTATTGACTGGACGTCACACAGCTCCACATTTACCTAGGTATATTATGCGCTTCAAAAGCTTTTGATAGTACCTACTGGAGAATAGGGCACTACACATCTATTGTCCAGTTCTAAAACTGGAAGGAAGAATCACCAGTCGTCCTAAATCTTCACAATTTCTATCTTGATTCATGGCGTCTCGCAGATCTACATAATTCTCAGCGCGCAGTCTTCTCTCATTAGTTCTGTTCTGATGTAAACCAAACGCTTCGTTTTAATTTTGGCGTAAGTTTCCACCAGCCATTTAAATTTTGGCGTAAGTGTCGACCAGAAAACGGTTAAACAAACCTCAAAACCTTTGCAGGTGAGCAATGCAACCTTCTCTTATTGGTAAAATGTATCTAGGCGTAGAATTGCATTGCAGAAACTTTTTAGTGTCCAATCTGTTCAGTTTTCGGATTTACATACATGTCGAAGATCAAAGTTGTATCCGTCTTCGCCACGACAGTAGATATATAAGCGAGTAGAGACTGAAGAGCATCAAATGCCTGGTGAGTTTCGCCAATGCATTGCTAGCGGTCATCCGGAGTACGCAGCACAATGACAGCCTGTCACAGTGCTGATCTACCAGGACGACGGCAACATCATTGGTAGCGAGAGCTTTGTACCTACCGGATGCTGTCCAGTAGGTCGTTTATCGCCACTAATAACAATTTTGTAATCATTTTGTTGGCTTTTGGGGTATGGGCTCGTATTTTATGTCCTTCCTCGTAGTATGAACTCAAATCATGCTAAGTATCATTCGAATCCATTCAGTTTTTGCGCTATTTTAGGCCGAGAAATGTCACTTCGATCCCTACTCCCAAGGGAACCTTAACGAATTCCAGGATAAAAAGTATTACATGACCTTCCTCGTAGTATGAACTTAAATCATGCCAAGTTTCATTTGAATACATTCAGTAGTTTCAGCGCTATGCGCAGCCAAGAAATGTTACCCTACTGCAGGAGGGCCACATCGGGGGCTACTGGGGGTCCCACTGCTGGGCAATGTGGGGGCCCACTGCGGGGGCAAACTGCCGGGGGCCCCCACTGCCGGTGCCCTCCACTGTGGGGGCCTACTGAGTGGGTCCCACTGCGGGGGGCTACTGAGGGTCCCACTGCAAGGAAATGATGGGGCCCACTGCCGGCGCCCCACTGCCGCTGTCCCAACTGTGGGGGGGCTAATGAGGGGTTACCACTGTGGGGCAATGTGGGGGGCCCACTTTGGGGTGCCATCTGCCGGCGGCCACCACTTCCGGGGCCCCACTGCCGGTGCCCCCCACTGGGAAGGTCCGGTTGCGTGAGGGGCCCTACTGCTGGGGTCCTCACTTCTGGGGCCCCACTGCCAGTGCCCCCCACAATGGGGGGCTATCGCTCTATACCGCCCTTGCCCCGCGCGCCATCCTGCAACGCGCCAAATTTCACTTCCTCTCTCATAAGGGAATCCTTCTGAATTCCGGGATAAAAAGTATTTTATGCCCTTTTTTGTAATATGAACTTAAATGATGCTAAATTTCATTTGAATTCCTTCAGTATTTTCGGCGCTATGCGCAGCCAAGAAATTTTACTTTCATCCCCTCTCCCAAGGGAACCCTATTGAAATCCGGGATTTAAAGTATCCATGTCCTTCCTCGCAGTATGAGCTCAAATCCTGCCAAGTTTCATTTCAATACGTTCAGTAGTTTCGGAGCTATGCGCGGCCAAGATACAGACAGACAGACATGATGGAAAAAAATTACATTTTTGGCATCAGTACCGATAATAGAGTGCCCTCAAAAAAAAAATCAAAATATCTTCAATGTACAGAATTGGACCTGTTACAGTTTTATTAGAAGTATAGATATGCACTAAAATTAAGTACATCTTAAAACGCGGATTATTTAAAAAAATATAAAAAATTATATCTATTTTGAAATGTACTCAAGTATAGCTGACACCAAATTTGATTTATTTCATTGATTTTATCCTCCCTTGGACCACTTTGTCTCAAAAACCCCTCGAAGGATTTCGCCTCACTAAGTTACCAGTATATTTCACATGTCTCATCTATACTCTTATCAAATTTCACGCAAATCGGAACAACGGTTGGACAGTTATGCTCGAAGTGACTATTTCACCATACAGCCGAATCACTCAAGCTGCCACTGAGAACGTCATTCGCTTCGCACTCTCCATTCAATTATATTTGATTATAGAGACGGGGGTGGCGGCGCGGGAAAACGGCAGCGCGGCGCGGCGCGCACGTCTACATGTACGTACAGAAGATGCGTAGCGTGTAGGTATGCGTAGGTAGCGTAGGTAGTTCTGGATTGGCCTGCACAGTCGCCCGACTTAAATCATATTGAGCATGCCTGGGACATGTAAGAGTGGTAGTACTCACTAATTTTCTATGGCGATTAACAAAAATGTTATTTTTATTTAAAAGAAAAAAATCACGAATTGTTTTTTATTTTTTATTAAAGACCTAAAAATAACCTATTATTCTTCCATTTACATACTATAACAGAAAATTCTTCATAGATTTTTAGATATTTGATAAAGTATAAAATATCCCTAGATTATGTTGATGTGTGTGTATCAAATTCTCTAAGCGCTACGTAGAAGGGAACATAAAATCAATTTACATGTTCGAAATTTTACTGATTAACCCACAATACACACAAAATAAAATTTTGTGCAGCCCTTAAGGAAGAATTATCATTATTGTTAAACCTTTTACATATATGGATGCAGAAGATTATTAGGTGTTTAGTTTTAATACATTTTCTGAAAATTGACATTAGGAGTGTATAGACTAGGGTTTTGTTCCCGGGTCCCGAGAATTATTTCAGATTTCGAATTGAGAATGTATTAATCTGGGCAAATCTAGTAGCACAAAGTTGTGTCGAAAAATGACAATTTGCTACGTCAACTGTGTAATTTAGGACTAGATTTTTATGTTTTCATTTAAAACTATTATCTAGTTTCACAATGTCATTATTTGGAAACTGATAGCTTTGGTAGTTTTAGAGACATTAGGTACTTGAAGTTTGAGAAAAAAGGAGTTAGAATTTCCCACCCGTCACAATGGAATGACCCTAATGTTAAACTTCAGAAACAGGTATACTACTTACCTGAGGAGAAAAAAAATATACCTACTATTATATACTTACATTTGCATATCCTTTTGAAGTTTGTTTTTTGTATAGTCACAGGCGAATTCGACTATTTTTATAAGTCGACCCAGGATGTTGATAGTACATCCGATATAAAAGTTTTCTAACAATATACCTTTTACTTTTATTCGCCTAACGAATGTTTTGCGATTTTTTAGATCGAACATTTCTAATGTGTCGTCGTACGGATAGTAAAACACATTGAACCGGCGAATTAGACTCGCTTGATCGTCGTACCATTCACCGATAAATGAATATTTGTCCCGATAGGCTTGTTCCTGTGAATTGGTTTATATTGATATGAGTCAGGTAAGACCTGCAAAGGATCACTAGAAAAACGTGATTATAAATTTTTACCATAGTGGTATTTCAAGAGAGTAGGTAATTATTTTTCAGCTTCGCACAGTACAAAAAACTCAATAACTTTATAAATTCAAAATTTTTTATGAAAGATTTTATTTTGTCCAAGCAGAACCCTACGCTTGTCTGTTTACTATATTTTCAATTCGAGTTATTTTACAATGAATCTTGTACATATTGTTTTTGTTCGTTATTGTCACCACAAACTAGACCTGGTCGATCGTGATCGATCGTATCACAAAGACTCGATCGCGACCCGTGAGTCGATCGAATCCCTAGTTTCAAAAGGATTCGATCGTTCAGTCGATCATTCTGGCGTTGATGCTTCTAAAACAAAAGTGAACCTTATGATGTGAAAGTTAAGGTAGTTTTTTCCCCGACAAATACGAATGATAGACCTATTGATTGAATGAATGACAGACTGCATGACAGTCAAAAAACTGAACCTTATGTTGTGACTATTATGGTAGTTTTTCTCGAAAAAAAACCGTGATCCGCGACTTTCAAAACAATCGGGTCTTTCTGTCGATTGATTGAATTTTGAATCATGCTTAATTTGCTTGTAAAAGAAATATGAACCGTATGACGTAACCGTAAGGTAGTTGTTTCCCGACAAATACGAACGATCGAGTCTTTGAGTGAGTCAATCACATCATTCAATGCAAAACAAAGTGAACCTTATGGCGTGACTGGTAAGATAGTTTTTCCCGACAAATACGAACGATCGATCGATCGAACGATAGACTGCACGCACCGGCGCGGCATGGCAGTGGCAAGTCATGGGTCTTCGCGACCCGCGACCCGCGAAACGATCGAGTCTTTTTGATTCGATCTTTGTGCAAGTTCGATCGTGATCGAACAGGTCTTGAAAAATGATCGATCGACACTTACTATATTCATTGTCACATCACTCACAGCATGCAAACAGTTGTATTGTATTCAGTGTTGCCAACTCGGATTTTGAAAAAGGCGTAGACCACATTAGACAAAGACGTAGATTTAGTAAAAATTTCGGTTGAAAAGTTCGTAGACCTACGTACTTTTTCCTGAGTAAAATGAAGAGAGTAGGGTAGCATTTCAAGTCACATTTACATGAATTGCAATAAAAATAGTAATCCCCTTTGCTGCTTCTATTGATCCAACCTGAATACTTTTTGTCCTTTTCCCACGACTTTGAGTATTTTTGTTCGTAATGCAGCTTTGTTTTTTTTGTGGGAGTAGCAACATTCCGCTCTTCATCACTGTTACTACTTGTTTCCATAGTTAGAAAATTAGAGGATTTATTTACAGTTAGAAATCAACATGAAACAAAACAAAACAACATAAACAGTACTCAGTGAAAACAACTTCGAATTCATTTTAGAAATTAATTAGTTTTTTTTTTTCATTTGTCCTTTTGGACAAATTACGTTAAAGCCACTAAGGCCATACTACCTCGTCTTTCGTTATCTTAATACCTATAAGTTTAAAAGTTTAAACTTAATAATTAATACATAAATTTTAACATTTTATATATGTACAATGTAACAATACATTTGGTATATATAGAAGTACAATCTTCAAAATACGAGACACAGTATGATCTAATAAATCCTGTAATTTTACTTTGGCACCGATATCAGTTATCTCAATACTACCTAGAGGTAATTAGTCTATGATACTACTTACAGGTGGGTAGCAAGATAGTTTTGCATTCTTCAACAGATTGTATGATGGAAAAACAGAGCAATTCTTTTCAGCAAGAACAGATCTTAAATATGCGTATTGCGACTTAGTTAAATTTAAATCAATGTATAAACTTAAGGCTTCATGAATAGAATACGCACTTACGGTTGGTGTTTCATGGAGTATTTGCCTTCTTATCGTTTTCTTCTCATCTCTACTTAATGGCCTTAGCATAGCTACGAGGGAAGCTTCTTCTGATTCCCCTTGTGATCGAAGTCCCTGTACATACGCGTTCTGTATAATTTCGAGTCCATATTCTTGCACTAATTCCATGTTCTTTCGTTTCTTGCTTTTGTCTGACAGGTCTTCATATGTTTTTGATGGTCGACCACGACCCGTAGATGTTCCTGGTGTGGGACACGATTCTTCATCATCGAACACAATTTTGAACTCGCTATCTAACCACGAAGCGTTTTGTTCCAAAAATCGAGTTTTGGTTCTTTTAGCTTTCGACCAACGATCACGGAATTTTTGTAAGATATTTTGTTGTATGTTTTCGACAACTTTTTGGCGTTTAGTTGTCAAAAATAATTAAGTTTATTTAAAACAAAACAATCAATACTAAAGTTAAGGTCATCAAGTGAATAAAACCTAGGATATTTGCTACCATTTAAACCAAATTGTCGAAAAAATCTACTTTCATGATTTTTCCCCTTTTTCCCACAGTACGCTTTTTTGCCTCTAAGTCAAATTGGGGCAAATTGGGGCAAAATTTTATTTTAAATCCTGTGAGAATACAGATCAAGGAACGTTATAGTAGTCGTATCTCCTTGTCAACTCAATTTGAATTTTTAAAACGGAAAAAATAGGAGGGCTTTCAAAAATGGTCTGTAAAAGCTAACTTTCTTAGCCATATAAAAATATGCTTGAATTACTTGGAAAGTGTTAAGTACCACGCTTTTAATGACGTATAATAAGTTATAGTTTATCAACAAATGTTTGTAAAAAAACGATCTGAAAGTGTCATATCACAAATTTTCCTACATCAATCAATCTACTTCCTTACATTCAAGTTCAAGCTATCGCTATTAAAATATGTTATTATAGCATACTTTTTGTGGTATATCATAGTTCAATTATCCTTCTTTATATATTCACTGAGAAAAATGTAGAAATCTAACTTTTGACAAATTGATTTTTGGCACGAAAATTACGCTCCTGACCCATGGTGCGCCGCTTGCTTTTCGCTACGATTCTGCCAGTGTCTGTATCAGAGATATAAATTTTATTTATAAGTAGGTATTATGGTGAAGCGAAAGGAGGCCTATACCCAGCAGTGGGTGATCCCAGGCTAATATAACGACTAGTTTGGTGGCATTATGCCTACGTGCCGAGGAGGTCTCGATTAGGTTTGCCTTCAAGTTGTGCCAGACTCGGACCCTATTCCACTTCTCCCTGAGAAAAAGCCTATTCCAGCCCTGAACCTCCTTGAGGGTCCAGGTGTATTTTCCTCATCAGATTCACTGCTGCTGCTCACTGTTAAATCCGAAAGCGACATCCTAAAATATAAGAGATTATTTTAATTTAAGTATTTTTTTTATTGATAAAACGATCCATAAGTATTGTGAAATGTAATTAAACCACTTTTGGAATACCGACCTGTTAATTTTTTTTATTATTAGTACTTACAAATGCAATGCAGTAAATTGTAGTAATAATTTCAGCTAATTAGAGCAAAATCGCCGATTAGTTGATCGTTGATTTAACAAGCGCTTGACTAAAGAAAAATGCCTAATTAGCGTTCGAGAAACCCATTTTGATGTTTGACAAGAGATTTGCTACAATGATTTGACAGATTGGTCAACTAATCTCTGTTCAAAATCATAATACGTAATCAACGTTCGAGCAACCCAAATGATACTTGATCAGAGATTTGATCAACCGGCTGTAACAGCCGGTTTCTCGAACGCAGATCATCGTCATTGCTTCTTGAGTTTGGTCGGTGGCAACGGTGGTTGGTGGTTTGGTCATCCAAGGCACGAGATGACACTGACAACCTCTGAAAAACTGACATAAAACGCCTTCGAGTTACGTCATTACTGCACAAGGAATTTGTGTTAGTATCTAGGACCAATAATTTTATGGACTCAGCCTTTCAGTTTTACGCATGCCGTTTTTATTAGTGTGCCGTTGCAGATTTGTAATAGTGTGCATGACTAGGGAAGTGACTTTGCTGCCGAGCCGAACTGGCTTCGGCCCAAACTGGTCCGATTCAGGAAAATACACTTGAATGCCGATTTCATTCCTGATTCATCCCATATTTAACAGGCACGTTTTAGTACTTTTGCGTTGCTGATACCGTTTTTTGACCCATAACCTGATGCTGATGCTGATTTTGGCCATGTGCGTGTCGGAATCGCGAACCGAGTATGCCACGCTAATTCAATGTAGATGATTCTAAAATCGAAAACGAGTTTCGAAAAACTATACACATTTTATAGAAAAGCTACGCACTTTTTTAGGGTTCAGTAAACAAAAGGTACCAACGGGACCCTAGACTAGCCCTCCGCTGTCTGTCTGTCTCTCCATCTATCGGGCTTTATTGTATCTCATGATTCGTAAAAGGTAGAGAAGACACTTGGATTTTTCATTATGTATTTCATTTGCCGATATAATAACATACTATCAAAATAAATATTAAAATTAACGCGGGCTCCACAAAAAATGTTTTTTGGCCATTTACACTTGGAACTTATAGTCACGGGTGTGAAACATCCTTCATTCACGGAGTCTAATGGATTAGCTATAAGGACTTATTTTGCGTAAATTTGTAATTGTTTATATGTTGTTTTTGCTCAAAATTTAACATCGGTGTCGATGTCATTTTGTAAGACTAAGAATATAATTTTGCAAAATTTATAAAAAATAGGGGCAATAAATAAGATAACACATTGCAATATTATTATATAGCTAAATGCGCGCGGCTTTGCCCGCATGGTTGATTTAACGTTGTTGTTTTTTGTAAATAATGTTTATATTAGTGGCATTGGCATTTTGATTGATGTATACATAGATATTTATATACTGTTAATTATAAGACCGGAAATGACTTATGCTACCTCTACCTACTTATTTCTCTATGGTTGGTATCATAGACAAATAAGTAGGTTAGTATGTTAGTATCTAGATAAAAAAAGAGCGTAGACGGAAGATTTTTAGACAGCGCCTTTTGGTTATAGGCGTGTTAATTTTTTGTTAGTGTGCAGTTGCAGATAGTTGCGTGACTAGACTATATCTGCATGGAAAATTTTGCTTTAGTTTCTGAATACAAAACGCTTAGTTATCGAAGCGAACTGTAAAGCAAAATTTTCAATGCATGTTTGCTATGTCTAATATTGCAGGCGCTTTTATACAAAATTAAAACCGCGAATATCTCAAGTTAGACGCAAGATCCTGAGCGGTTTTTTTTTTCATATAAAGTTATAAAGCTGAAGTATTATCAGCACAAAATAGTTCGTGCGGAACCTGCATTCTTTTTGAAAAAAAAAATCGAAAGC
The DNA here is from genome assembly GCA_947859395.1 of Eupithecia insigniata. NCBI lineage: Eukaryota > Metazoa > Arthropoda > Insecta > Lepidoptera > Geometridae > Eupithecia > Eupithecia insigniata. Next base: position 6,571,502 of record OX401995.1, on the reverse strand, counting down.
CGAAATTGTTTTTTTACAGGTATTTTCTAAACTGATACCAATTTTTATTTTATAAAAACCTTATGAGCTTATAATTAAATGGCACATCATACTAGAAAAAATAGTTCTAAAAATACTACGTCAATATGCGGGGTCAGTAAAAAATGTCCGATTTTGAAATAGGTACTGTGTAATGTTTTCCTGTGTAACCATTGATTTATCTGAAAAAGGGGACATAAGGTACTTCGGCTTCGGCTTCTCGAAAGTGGAAGGCTCAAATTAGGTACAACTAGGTCCACCTCCCTTAGTAATAGTCAGACGGCGTTCGTGTTACGCGAGCTTGCTACGACGTACTCTTGTGTGTTTTTTGACCAAAAGTCTACAGCAATGTCCTCGTGTTCGTACATTAAGTGTACAAATAAATCCAGAACAAATAACAATGCCCGTGGCATCACTTTTCACTTGTAAGTAGGTACAACAAAACTTAAAATGTTCTAATTATTCTCCCTCCTTATTTTGCCATTTGCAGACATGGATAGAAATATACGATACAATCACAGATACAATCGTGCGTAATAAGAGATAGCAATACACGTCGTGTCGGCTTGCACGCGTAGCGTAGGCATTGTTGTCTCGGTCGCATCTTTGGTTTTCATAGGTAGGTATAGGACATGATTAGAAAAAGCGTGTTGTTGCGTTTATTTGTAACAAAACACAGGCAATTTTTTGAGCTAGCGCTGGGAGAACAATGTGTCCCCATCTTCCAAATTCCATTTAGATCGATGCTGCTTCCCTATTACGGGCGTACACATAGAACATCCGTTTTTACAGGATCCTGTTTACCCGTATCCGTCGCTACTGGATATAATATTCACACAGAATTTGCAGGATCCTGTTTTAGAGTTTATTCTAAAAATATCATAGTTTATTACCATTTCAGAATTCTCTTGAAGTGGACATGTTTTTAACATACATGGCATTAGAGGTTTCATACATTCTTTTTTTCAACACAGTTGCTCAAACTTTGCATGGTAAAATGTAAAAAAGAAATATTTGAAGGTTAAACATGAAATAAAAACTACCGATCATAGTTACCAAAATATTTTAATAGGTGATCATAAAAACTACAATTTTTTAATACATGCCAAAAATAAAACCTTCATAGGAATTATAAGAATTTATATGAAGAATTTGACCTTTTCTAGCTGTACATTTATTGTATTTACGGAAATAAAGAGACTTTGACTATGAAATTATTTAAATTGTGGGCATGATGCCTAAAAATGTGAACAAAGGTACTAATTTCTCCAAGTTTAATAGTAGATTGTTTTACAAGGGACTAAACCATCCCATTATATACGAGGTTGTTATACTCCCGAGCGTAGCGAGGGAGGATGACAAGACCGAGTTATAATGGGTGGTTTTGGCCCGAGTAAAACACTCTACTTTTCACTTCGATTGCGAGAAAATAAAACAATTCAACATTGGACAATTTTCAGAAACTTTATTAAAAATTAAAAGTGCAGCTAGAGCAATTTTGAATGTTTAGTGATGTGTTTTTCCCGGGCAATTTTATTTCGGTTCTCTGTGATTGGGATGTGATAATATTTTGAGTTGATTGTTGTGGAGTAAAAGTTGGAGAGACTCGACTCATGCTTGAGTTTCCTGCATTATTAAGATCTGAGTGCGGCTTCAGCTGAGTTGACATATTCATCCAATCCCGCGATGTAGATGCTTGGGGTTCTGTAATGTTTGGTAGAATATTGATTCCTTCCGTAATACGCTGCGTGACGTGATACTTGTTTTGTATGTAGTCCTCTATATAACCTTCAGCCACTTGATCGGACCTCCATCCACCGTGCCGTTTTAATGTCGTTATATTCGCACCAGTGTCCGCCAACAGAGTCGCGGATGTTCTGCGGAAATAATGGCCCGCGTAGAGTTCCGGATTTGGTAAATTTAGATAAGTGGCAATATCTTTAGGCATGCAAATTTATTTTTGCCTATGACTTGCCTTGTGCATTTACCATTTTGATAATTTAGAAAAAATCTTCTCGCTGAAACATTAGTGGGACGTAACTCCTGATAGGCTTTAACTATATTAAGGTATTCTCCACTGATGACATATTTACGCTCTTTGTTTTCGTGTTCGGCAGACTCACAGCATGTAGGTTTGCATCCGATTCTACGTCTTCTAGCGTTATATTGGCAAGCTCTATTCCTCTGCATGCACCGCTGATTCCATAAATTAAAGCAACCTGTTGAACAAAAAAATAAGTGTGTTAATAATCGTAATAACCTAGGTACATAATTTAGGTATGTAGGTAGGTATCTATTTATTTAGTTTGAGTAGAGTACATAAGTAGGTTACCTTTGTTGCCAAGTATTGCTTATTTGGAGCGGTATTTAAAAATGTTTCGATTTCTTGTGTCGTCAAGACTTTAGATTTTTTTGCCTTGTATCCAGTGGACAATTTCTTCAGTAAAGTCGGCGATATTAAAAAAATTACATATTTTTTTTAATATCGACGTCGTGTTTCTTTTGTAAGGTCATTCTTAACATTGAATATGTGCTCCAAAGAGTCGACGATTTGAATTTTTTCAATAATTCATCAGAATAAGTGAGAAAAACCCCTTCTGTAAAAGAATCCACACGTTTCTCATCTCTCCATTTCATAAAATTTTTTTTTTTTAAACAAAAACTCTTTAAATATATTCCACGTGATTTTGTCGGCAACAGATTCATAATTATTTCTTTGCCCTTTTCTTCCATTTGCATATTAGCATCTTCACTATCACTTGATGACATTTTTCACGTTCACAATTTGGAAGTAAAAGTCAGGAAGTTAAACGTAAAAGGTTGTGATTTGGAATGAAGAAAATTCTAGAGATTTAGCGCCAATACCATCTTTTTTTTAAAATCTCTATTTAACCCGCAACGAAACAGTTCGAATCCTACCGTGAAGGGAAGAATCAACCTTCATAAAAATCACCAAGACGGTTCTATTTTCAAAAAAAAAAGATTGACGGCGCACCAAGAAGTCGAGTTTTTATGTAAAAGAACGAATGCTTTGTACGGGCTGATGATTTTAGACAAAAATTAAAAAGAAAAAATACTTTTTAGCCCGAGGTATTAAACTCGAGTTTTAGGCCCGCTAAGCTACACTATTATGATACACTTTTTGAGCAAGAGAAGTGAAAAAGAAATTGAATACCTCCCAAAGGGATCAAGATTTTTTTTATTTTTTTGTTTCAGTTTGGCCTTGCGCCCGCCCTCAAGCCCCTTTAAGGTCCCATAATGAGTGGATAAACTGATTATGGGATATCCTGTATATATTGTATAGGTAGGTACTAGCATCCATGCCGAGGGCAAATCCTGCCGGGGGAGGCACAACACAACACGGCTTGCTTCGCTGTTGACGACGCCTAGGGAAGGTATCCGCGGGGAGGAGAGGAACAGCACGCTTCGCGAGACGCAATGCTGCAACATCCTAACTGCGCTGCCTGGGAGCAAAATCCTACCGGGGGCACAGCACGGTTCGCTTCGCCAGCCGCGCTTTATAGCGCGAACAAAGCGAGCCACGCAGTTGCATCAACTGGTTATCCACTTGACGCAACTACGTGGCTTGTTGTTTCAGAATAAAACAATTTCTTGTATTGAAAAGTCACTTTTATTTACCTTATCTAGATACGTCCTGCTTACTTTTCCTCACTCATTTGATGTAAAAAAAATAACATTTGTATGCAAGTAATAGGTCCATAGAGGAGTAATCACCAATAACTTAGGAATACTGTCATGTTTTTGAACTAGCTCGTACAACTACAAACGCCATCACGGGAAAATAAATGGATCCTGTAAAAGGGATGCTGCAATCGGTATTCTTTACTGGATCCCGAATACTGTGTTAAATATTGTGTGTGAACTTGCTCATACAACTACATACGCCAATAACATACATATATCCATTTATACGGACTGCTTCTTCATATTTTGTCGGACCGGTATTTTTTACTGGGTCCGATATACCTAGGTAGACCTACTGTACTGTGTGTGAACTTGCTTTATGCAAGTGGCGTATGTGTACACACACGCATGTGCACACATACGCCACTAGGGGAAAATAAACGGGATCATGTTCTTTGTCTATATCCTAAATACCAAGGAATTTTTATACTAACGTAACTGGAAGGATCACTGATACAAAAACCGCGGTCTGAAAGAGACTGAATACTAAGGAGCTGTGTCTCTTACTAAGCAATATAGCCTTGTGAAATTTGTGGCGTAATGTTGCACGAGGTCCGATAATTTTTACCCGACTACCGAAGGACGAAGGTTATGAGCTTGACACCCTATGTATGTAGCCGATTTTGATGTTCCCACTTAGCGCTGAAACTACTGGTCGGATTTCAACAAATGAGGTGTTGTATGATTAGCCCGTTGGTTATAGGCTATTGACGTCAGATAAAATGCCGGTCTTACCAAAGATGAAAATCGTTAGATAGGCCCTTACCGTAGTAAGACTGCGCCGTTTTGTGTGCCACGCGAAACGAGTTCGCTCACTCATTTGGAATCAGTGTACATCTAAACACGATGCTAGCTGGACCTGTTTAACTTTGGCATTTTTTGTTGAAAAGTGTCTCAAAATGCCATCGCGTGCATTTCGCAAATGCAACAATAAATTGTTAAAATACAAATAAATCCAAAGGCGTAACATTTCATTCTTAGGATTGCGATATAATTAAATAACTATTCTTTTTCCTTCCGCTGCTGTAGCGTTGCGACCGGACTATAAACAAAGTAAAACTACCAGCTAATCTGTGGTACAAAGACTTAGACGTGCGACCCGACCTTAAATTTGCCGGCGGCGGCGCGCCGACCTCCACGGTCAGCGTGGCGGCGCCGCCGCGCCGGCGTGGTTTGATTTTTTGTCTCTTATGTAGGTATTTAAAATTAAATAGTAGTTAGCCCTTAACCGTAACGTCGTGACTGTTTTAGTTTGAATCGTCTGTTTCGAGTTTTTTTTATATCTTTATTCATTAAAGAGGGTTTGATCAGAGTGATCATGTCACCCTCATAATTTACAATAATTTTTCTGTTCCGGAGCTACATATTATGACGGTTTGAAATTGCCATTGCAAGACGTAAGGCGCAAAAATAATAAAAAATCAATAAACCATTTAAAAATGGGTTTCTTATTGTTTTTTGCTTTCTCCTGGATGAACGGTCAAAGAGGTTCGCTAAGTTTGTTGTAGAAAGCGATGTACGAATTCATATTTCAAAACAAAAAAAAAATTACAGCTTGATCTAGGCTACAAGAGCTTTCATTTGATAGGTCGGTATTTAGTTTAAGGTACACAGTAATAACTAAGGATAGGAGTTATTGGATATTTTGGCTACTGGTTATTAGTTGGGTATTTTGTTTCAATTCCGCTAGTACCAACTGGTACCCAATAACATTACAATACTCTATACCTGTCCTGATTTCTACCCAATATATTTCTAACCGATTTGGTTAGAAATCCCAAATACTTGTTGCAGCTACATAACTTTACGGGTGAACGGTCCGCTAGTATCTATGCGTAGATGATAGGTTAGGTAAGTATAGGTATTGAAGCGTTGGGTAGTTATGGCTCACGGTCGGTTAGGCGCGATGCTCGCTTTGCGCAGTTATTCCCTAGCGGTATGCGGATTTTACAATAGCGTTAGATATTTTAGGACCATGCTAACAGGTACTGAGTTAGTTATTGAATACTGGACTCATCTCTAGTAATAACAGCGAAAGGAGCGAGCGTTTTTTCGAGACTATCCACTGCCGCGCCGCCGCTGCCCCATGTGTAGTCGATCAGTCAGCGCGCCGACCAGCGACTAGACTGTATAGATAATCTGTTTTATCAAAACTCTCTAAGAAACATAGCAGTGGTGCGCTGAAATTTCTACTTCTTCTAGCAACCGCAATCACAGAAAACCTTGAAGGAGACTACATTCTTAAGTACTGGAGGGATAAATGATATGTTTATTGGAGAGTTTTGAACAGATTCTCAGATGGTTGCTGGTCGTCGCACCGATACGACTGATAGAGACGGCGGCGGCGGCGTGAGAAAACAGCGGCGCGTGCCGGCGCGGCGCGCACGTCTACATACTTCAAAGACAATGCCAAAGTTTTTGGTGTCAGGGCATACCTAACGATTTACATCTTTGGGTCTTACGAGATACATAGTTGGGTCTAAGTAAGGGTCGAAAATCCCAATGTTAGTAAATATGCTCGTGTGTAGTATCGTTGCAAAGGTCTTTGTTTGCATTTTCCGAAACCGTTTTTAAAACTTTTGTACAGTTAACGATTCTCAAGCTATCAGCAAAAAGGTGTTAAAAATATATTTAAATAAAAAACTAAAATCCGACTACTATTATAAGATTTATAAGTCTTAAATAAGCGTTTACCTATTGTCCTTATCATTTTTTTATACTTAGATAGTTGGAGGCACCCACCACCACCCATATACTTAGGGTACAAGTAGGAATAAAGGCCTCCGACTACATAAGTATCAAAAGAAAATGATAAGGACAATAGGTAAACGCAGTAACGTAAAATACAGTAGAATAATCAGAAAATTTAAAGTTTTGGTGTATTTAAGTGTGAAAAGTGATGCCTTAGGCTTTGTTTATTTTCATTATTTTGGACACAAAGTCAACGCACACGAAAGCATTGCTGTGTCTCTTAGTCAATAAATCACACAAAAGTACGTAGTAGCAAGCACGCGCAACACAAACGCGCTGATGCGATCGTGACTGAGGTGGGTGAACCTAGTTTTAGCCTTCCACTTTCAATGAGTTAGTGCCCAATCTTCCCTTTTTAGTTTCATCAGTGTATCGTGCTAGCGAATGTGTGAAAGGGACACAGCGACTGAAAAGTGAGTCTCTCTCGAGACCGTATTTTCTCGAGACCGTATTTCCTTAAATCTAAATTGAATTAAAAAATAACCTTTTCTAGTTGTGATAAGGTTCAAAATCTTTTTTGCATTAAATGTCGAGTGAATTTTCCACTTACGTTAGTATATAAAACCTTGCTAAATACCTCTTTGTATATATCCAAAATTATTTGTTTGTCTATGTTTTGTTTAATTTATGTTTTCTCTGTGCTCCTTTGCTTTGTTCTACACAAAAAAGGTTAAAAAAAAAAACATCAAGTGTGAGTTATTCGTGCACCGAGGGTTCTGTAATTTTAAGGCCTTTTTTCTTGCCAAATTTCATGATTCTAGGCCAACGGGATGTAGGTAGGTACCCTATAGGTTTTCGGTCTATGGTGAGAATCAAATATTATTTTTATGTGAATAAACTACAAATACACGGTTTTCGGATTGTTTCCTCTATAAGTGCTTTAAGAACTTGCTTCTTGCCGAATTTAATTATTCTAGGTCAACGGGAAGTTCCTACCCTAACAGGTTTTTTGTGCACGTAATTCCCAAGGAAATTTAAAAAAAATTATGCATAAACGGCTTTTGATTGCGTTGACTTAGAAGTTTGATTTACTTAAATCACGGCTCCAAGAGGTTACGGACCCGAGTATTTGATGTTAATTTCAACTGGATAAGCTCCACACATTCCTGAGAGTGCGGACATCAAAGTGGGGTAAATAAGGGTTTCTTTTGAGGTACGGAACCCTAAAAATCTATAATTTTTATGAGCCTTTAGTTTGTATATCAGGTTACTGTGATCTCACGTAGTTTTGTATCCTCTTTTACTGTGATTTCTTGACCATAATTGTTTAGATTAATTTACAGATAGTTTACTTACCTATTTATAATATACAGAAATTTACTTTTATCTATTTATAATGGTGAGTAGTTTGTATACTTTCCTACACATGCCAACACAATTTTTGGTGCCATAATTTTAAGACCTGATTTTGAGAATAGGTAGGTACGTACCTACCTCGTTCACTGATAGGCACATTCGGTTTTTTGTATCAGCTCTAGTTTTGAAGTTATTTTCAAATAGGAAATTTGTATGAAAATATCATATTTTTTATACAAAATACAAAAAAACTTCTCTTGGTTGATGTTTTTGCGTGTTTGGCTTTTGGGTTCTTTCGCATACTTATGCGAAACAATTATATATTTTGTGGACACTTGTCCAGCAGTAACCAGCCATCATATGAGTATCCATCATGTCAGTACCTACAGATACCACAGAGCCTCAAGACGAAAGTCTTCAATCAATGTGTGTTGCCAGTGAGTGATGACTGATGACCTACGGACCCCAGACGTGGTCGCTAACTATAGGCCTCGTTCTTAAGCTCAATCGCTCAGCGGGCTATGGAGCTATGCTATGCTTGGTGTTTCTCTTCGCGACAGAATCCGGAATACGGAAATCCGTAGAAGAACCAAAGTTACATACATAGACATAGCTCTCAGAATTAGTAGGCTGAAGTGGCAGTGGGCAGGTCATATAGCTCGCAGAACTGATAACAGCTGGGGAGTAAAGGTTCTCGAGTGGCGGCCACGATGCAATGAAAGAAAAAAGAAAGAAAGAAAGATTTTTATTCACCTTACGAACTACTACAAAATAACTCTAAAATATTTAATACAAGGTTGGTTTGATTTTGTGCGTGGTTTGATTTTGTGCGTAGCAGAGCGGAAGGCAAACGTGGCTCCGCTCAGCATTGTGCTGGATACACACTGATGTATGCACCCAACGCTGGTTTTCAGCGGGAACCAAGCGAATCACGTCACGACCCTCTAGAAGTGCAAAAATACCTACAACATAACAATAAAAGATGTATATAGAATAATACTAGGTTCTTATACATTATAACAATACAAACTATAAATACAAAATACAAAAGCTTAAACTTACGTAAGTCTATATATACTCTAAGCAAAACTATATAAATTTAACAGTATATGTATAAATATAAAAACGCTTATTGATAAAGATTTATGCTAACGTAACATTATATTTTAGAGTGTTTTAGTGTGAGAATATACCGGAAGTAATGGGTCTCCTGGGGACACCAGTCTCTTAAGAGTCTGGGCAACAGGAGACACCATTGGTGTGTGTGTGTGCGTGTTTGTTGTGTAGTACGTGCGTGTGTTTATGACTAGTGCTCCTGAGGACACCGGTCTCTTAAGAGTCCGGGCAACAGGAGACACTGTGAGTGTAATGTGTGTATGTGTTGTGCGTGTGTAGTGTGCAAGTCTTTGTGAGTTGTGCGCCTGAGAACACCAATGCGAAACGGAGTGTTAGGAGACCATCCACTCGATGGACTGACGACATCGTAGCGATCGCAGAGAGTGGATGGATGGAGGCGGCTCAGGACCGCTATTTGTGGCGTTGTATGGGGGAGGCCATGTCCAGCAGTGGACGTGTATGGGTTGATATTATGATGATGTGTGTATCCCATCTACCCTGGTAGTGGTACCGATCCTCCTCATGACTTTTATGTCTTGATGAAACCGCTATCTTGCTCTCTCCACTTGTTCTTCACTTACCTATATCACCCAGGTTATATGGGAACCAGTCCAAATGGCTGTAGGTACCTAATCGACTTTAATGTTCATATTGCATTCCATATTTTGAAAAGATAAAAGCATTTGGTTTACCAGAATTTCATAATTTTCGGCCTTAGGATTACTACCTGCCAAATGCCAAAAAAAAAATTGAATTAGTTTTTCTTCTCTTTTAATCTAGAGGCCAGTAACTCAGCTCACTCCTTTGAAAGATCTAAATGCCTTTTTAGATCATTAAGCTAATCAAGAGAAAAAAGCAAGAGGTTTGTTTGAAATCGTCGTTAGAAACTGTTATCCACTCTCGATCTCGAAATTTGCTTGGATTTCGTTATTTTCTTCTACTGGGATATCTGGCAGGTTGTGGTACCTAGGTACATAGGAATACTTTTGGAATGAGGTAGATATGGGTCCTCTCGCTGATGGTATATCTGGATACGTCCATTTACTTCGATTTTTACGATTTATGCCGATGACCTTAAACCAAACAGAAATAAAAGTCGTTGTTGTTCTCTCTAAATCATCAGTATCCCAAACTTAGAAATTTATTTATTAGCCTAAAAACTACCACACAATACATACAATGACTTACGGCTAATTAAACCTAAGTAGACACTTTCATTGCGCAGCAGAGTTAGGGCAAATATGGCCTTCCCTCAGCATTGTGCTGGACGAACACTTGTGTGTCCACCCAGTGCTGGTTTTCAGTGAATGCCATGGGCTTGGAACGTCACAACCGTCTGGAGTGGTGCGTCTGTAAAACTTAATAATCGATCATCGCTTGAAGATGACTCGATTTGGTGGTCAAAATTAGTGTCGCTCTCATTTAAATATCATTATGTTTTTTCAAAAACTAAACCGCTGCAAACATAGCTATTTTTCATCCGATTACGTATGGAAAATTTCAATGAGATCGGGGACATAGTTTCCAAATGAAGCGGAAAGTACGTTTGTATCACAGACATGGTAGAGCTGTGCTTTGTATGGGGAATAAGGCTATCCGTTCCGTTCTTAAGTTTAGGTTTTAGTACCTACCCACCTACTCCCTTTTACCTAGCTTCTTTCCTATAGAGACAAATCGGCCCTTGTACGATTATGATGATCGTCGCGTGCTGGTGTCAGATTCAAACTGACCGAAAAGTAATTTGCCGCAAATCGTAGATTTTTTGTCAAACCCAAAATCTCATAGTGTCCCAAATGCTCCAAAAATACCAATGATGGAAGTTAGTTTTTCATAATTTAATAGATAATGGTTTACAATTTGCGGAAAGTAACTTTTTCGCTAGTTTTCTTCCTTCACAGCAAAAAATTCTATCCTCTAAAAAATATTTATCTAGCGCTTACACAAAACGATCAACCTTAACCATCTATGATTCTTTCAGGCGCCAGTATACGATTACTTTGATAAGTACACGTTCTTGTGTGATATGTACGACGAAGAAGCGGATAAGATATTCGACCTAGTGCTTTATTTCTTTCCCTTCGATAACTCTGTACAGATTGGAAACGTGGAAACTGGAAAAACGCTTTTACGCCGCGTTCAACTTCCACCGCTTGAGCTGAAGATGTTACAAGTTGGCAACATTGTTACGATTTTTTCTAAACTGTTGTACTTACGAGATTGTGCACCACTAACAAAACTAACTCTTTTTAGTAAAGTGGAAAGGTAAGCATATCATGATTATGTTTAACTGTGCTGGACTCTTAATTAACGCAGTCATTAGAAAGCTTCAGCGATGCCCTAAGATTTATTTTATTTATGTTATCCTATCCTACCTTATGGTACACCATTACCTACATGGGAGACCATCCAATCGATGGATGGACCGACGAGCGCTCGGACGGAGTCGATGGATGAAGGCCGCTCAGGACCGCTATTTGTGGCGTCGTATGGGGGAGGCCTATGTCCAGCAGTGGACATGTACGGGCTGATATGATGATGATCCTACCTTATGAGAACCCATTTCACTAAAACTCATAAGGGACAGGGGGTGTTAATTTAAAGGTCTTTGGATTTTTATAATTTATACTGAGCGTTTTGTTAACTTATTCACAGGTTTGGGTCCGACCGAACGCACAATGCCTACCCGTTTCTCGAGCAACTTCCCTCGCCATGGGGCACCACCGCCCCGGGGCAGCGCGGCGTGGCGCGGCGCCAGTTGTTCGTAATCCACGACCACTGACGTCACGGCAAATTACTGGCTACATGTACTCTTCCATAAACGGAAGTTGCTCGGGAACTAACATTTCTAATTTCTTACTTAATTTTAATTATATCTAAATTATAAATAGAATTATAATATTAAACTGATGAACCATAGGCTTTTTACCTAATGTTTGATAAAAAAATATTTCCTACACTCAAGATCTAAAAAAATTCTTTGCAGTACATTTGTCCTCATAAAACCCATGCCGCAAAAAGACCTTGGCAAAGTCATAACGTTCATATTGCAAAAAGGATTCCGCATTACGCGCATGAGAAATGGCAAAGTTAGCAAGGATTTCGTATTGGAGTTGTACAGACATTTATCTGGAAACCACATGTTACCGTAAGATTCATTTGATTATTTATTAGCCTCAGCGTGCGGCTATTATGTAGCATAAGAATAAATAAGACGGTAGAACGGAAACCTCCGCTACGGGCTCAAAGTCACGATATTAGCCTACACGTTAAACGGGATACTCGGTCGGGCTGTCACAGCCGGCTGCGTCGCCGCCGCACGCGCGTTTGCCTGTTTGTGCGTTCCGTACGATCTTGTAAACAAATTACATTACAAATTAATATTCCCGATTGATTACAAATGCAAATAGTTTGTATTTATTTAATTATCATTCCTAGATTTGTCGCACAGTCCCATTTCCGAAATTCGAAAAGGCCATAGCACAGTCACTGCAAACGTCAAAATCACGGATGATATTTGTTTCGGTATGGAAAATGGGCACCTCACTGTCTTAACTCTCCTTGACTTCAGTAATGCCTTCAATACTGTCGATTTCGATATCTTGATTGCATTACTCCGCTCTCTTAACATTTCCTCTTCGGCAGTTGGCTGGTTCTCTAGCTACTTGCACGGCCGTCGGCAGCGTGTCCGCTTTGATGAGTCTTTCTCGTCTTGGTGTAATACGTCTGCTGGCGTACCTCAAGGAGGCGTACTGTCACCTCTTCTCTTTGCCATCTTTATAAACTCTATTTCACAAAATATATCCTTGTCTTATCATCTATGTATATACTGACGCTCTACAGATATATACCCAAGCCCCACTTAGTAATATTTCGAGCGCAATTGAGATAACAAATACAAATCTACAAAATATCACTGAGTTGAGCAAGCGACACGGACTAAGGATCAATCAATCCCTTCTAAAACTCAAACCGTCATAATTGGCAGCTCTAGAACCTTGTCCAAACTAAATTATAAAAACAGTTCCGCAGGTTGTTTTTGTTGGAATAGCGATCCCCTTCAGCGAGACCATCAAAAACCTGGGGATTATTTTTGACCGCACCTTTTCTTGGGGAGCTCAGATGGAGGTGACTAGTCGAAAGCTGTTTGCTTCTGCTGGCTCCTTAAGAAGACTGCGTAACTTTCTTCCCACCGCTACTAAAACTGCACTTGCTCATTCTCTTCTTATTCCTGTCCTAGATTATGCGGATGCATGTTATTTTGGTGTCACAGAGGATCAGCTTAACAAGCTGGAGCGCCTCCAAAACATGAGCATGAGATTTATTTTTGGCCTCCGCAAGTACGACCATGTTTCTGCCTACCTAACCCAGCTCAAATGGCTTCCCATTCGCCAGCGCAAGAACTTGCACATTCTGTCCCTTCTTTTTCTATACTGTTCAATCCTGCTTCTCCTTCGTATCTCAAACAAAGATTTCAGTTTCTTCATTCTTCTCACGATCTCTCTCTTAGATCTTCAGAAACTTTGTTTTTGGTGGCTCCAGTTCAGAAAACATCCTTTTATAGTAACTCTTTTACAGCCCAATCCGTCAGATTATGGAATGATCTACCTACTGATATAAAAAAAAACACATCTCATCACACTTTTAAAAAGAAAGTCTATGAATATTATTTAGGTCAGACTAGGTAATTTGTCCCTCAACTTACTACTATCTATGTATTTGTTATTATGTATTAGTGTATATTTCTATTTGGTATATGTGTATTAGGATTATTTTAGTTTGTTTAAGTTTGTATTCGTTTTTGTTTTATTTTCGTATTTAATACCTGCACCGCCTTCCTTTGATCTTTTCGTTTAAGCTTTGGTTGCCTGGAAGAAATCGCTTTAAGCGATAAAGCCGCCTATTCTTTAACCTTTTTGCCAAACTGTTTAGTTTTAAGTTTTTCTGAATAAAGCATTATCTATCTATCTATTTCCCTATGTTATATACATTTTGGTTTCTTCTTGGTATGATGTCTCCTGTTACATGTTTTGATGCAAAAAATCTATTAGGTACCAGTTAACCTGTTTTTCTGACAAATTAGCCATGATAATGTTTATTTCATTTTATTCTACTAGTTTTTACTCACGACTTCGTCCGCGGTGACTATTTCATTTTCTCCAGATATCAATTATGGTTTTTATCTCTCAGACTATACTGCGGTGGTGACCCCTTAGACCCCAAGGCCCAGACCACTGCAGCGCTGTGCTTTTCTCCAAGATCATTATGGGGTTTAGCTCTCAGAAACTCAGACTATACCAATCACCTAACGCAGAATATAGTTTTACATGGTATTTTATTTATATTTGTTTGTAAGTAGGTTTATTTGTTATGGTACTTATAATTAATAAAATATTATCTAAAAATATCTATGATGTAGGTACCTACGTAACATAATAATGTAGGTAAGTAAATATTTATAAATCTTATATATTGTGAAACTAGAATAAAATAATGATTTGAAAGGAAAGAAAAACTTATATGTTAGCAATATTATCTTTAGACTTAAGCAATATTTAACAGTAAGCTACCTTGGCAACACGCCTGGCCGACAGATGGGCGTAACGACGTGAAGGGGAAAGTAGGTATTTAAATGGCGGCGTTCGGGACTCGGTCAAAGATGATTCCTTTCTACTGTGTTATTATTTTATTCTTATGCTTGTAGACCTCTTGAAATTTCGGCCCCACTATTTGTAGATACTGTTTTTTTTTTTCTTCTAGTCTATACAGAAACAACATATTTATTAGGTACTAGCTGATCCGATAGACGTTGTCCTGTCATTCAAGTCAAACAAATGACAGTTATTTCAAACGTGCTCAGCAACGAGTATATAAAGCTGGGGCTAAGGCTAAGGCAAAAAACAAGATTCTGCGCAAATTTCTTTTTTTTTATGTATACACCACTGCAGCGCTGCGCCTTCTACTTCTACTAAGTATTAGAAAACATTAAAAAAAAAGATGAATGAAATCGGTAAAGCAGTTCTCAAGTTATAGCTGGACCAGAAGAAATAGGGGTTAATTTTTATATTATATAGATTATTTTAAATTTCAAGTAGCTTCGGTAGTTGCTGAGATATTGAAGAGGGAAAAAAGGACACAGAGCGAGACCATTATGGATTTCGTTCTGTACTGAAACCCTAAAAACGAAAACAGTTGATTTAAGTTGAGTTGGCTAGGTTAGTATGATTAATAAAATATGTGATCACCAGGACCATCATAGATTACTTAACATCATCAGAAGTAATAGGTTTAGAGCTTGTGGATCGGGAAGCGGTGCGAAAATGGCGGAAATGCTTGGGTGCCACCAACCCTGCCGAGGCCGAACCCAACACGTTACGCAGCCTCTACGGGGAATCCACATTGAGAAACGTGGCACACGGATGTACGACTGCGGAAGACTCAAATAAGGTTGGCTCGGCTTTTCATCAGGGGCCCCTTTATTTTATATTTATTTATTGCGCCAAACTTCTCATTTACAGTGTTGCAATGGGAGACGGACAGATACTTTTTGTTAATAATATGGTATGAAAGGCATATCAAATAAAATTAATGTAAAAATTTCAATTACTAGTCACCATAAAAGAGATTGTAACAAAAAAATTAATTTAGGTAATATTAGCATATTTTCTCTTTAAACCTAATTTCCAAAATATTATTATTTTCTTGGCTTTTAATTTTGTCCAGAATTTTTATATAGGTAGTTAGGTAGATAAGCTACCTAACTTATTTTTACCGCCATCGAGTGCCATATTTTTTTATGTTGATTCGCAACATTAGGTACACCCGCCATTCTGATGCACACTCTTGTTATTTTGAATCAAAATACATCAAACAAGAGTGTGTGAGGGCATCACAAGATTATGATTGTACCTAATTGATATCGGTGCAGCTGTTGTTTATTTTTTGAAAGAAATTAGGGTTAAAAATTTACATAATTGTAGTATGTAAATAGAAGTGAAGGTCATGATTCGAAGCTCGGACAAGTGTGGTTTACAAGAGAGATAGCTATACGAGGATATGAAAGCACTTCTTTTGGCTAGTGAACAGGTCTAGTGCTATGCATCTATTAAGCTAATTGCTTTTCTGCTAAGCCAATCGCTTTACTATGACAATGGTGTCCTGTTGTCGCAAAATCGCCACCTTAGTAATACTAAGGTCTACGAATAAATAAGACTAAGGTGGCGATTTTGCGACGTTGTATACTAAGTTAGTAGGTTTTCATTTTCTACGTTCCGGTTTCGGATCATTGTCATAGTGAAGTGATTGGTTTAGCAAAATTGGGGCCCTGATCGGGAGGATTGTCTGTCACATACATACAAAGTGTGTGTGTGTGACAGACACTATTCTCTAGTACACTACACACTATTCAGAAGTGTCTTGTCTTGACCTCCGTCCGAGACAATAGATCGCCACCGCCTTATATTCTGCGTCCTCCATCTAGTCAGGTACGAAGACTTGTATTATTGTATTTTTTGTCTGTTTGCAATTTCATTGTACTTTGTGAACAGCAAGATAAATGCATGTCTATGCTAGGACCTTTTCCTGTTCATGTTTCTAAGTGTAAGCGAGCCGTACATAGGTAGTGATTCGCCTCGTCCTCGTTTTTGGCAGATTTCATCGTCTTTCCTTAATTTAATAAACAGATCATTATACGGCCATATCAATCGGTCTTTTAAAATACCTTCAGGCTTTTATTTTATAGATTTTAGTACATACAATTACCAGACACTATCTAAGGCAATTTTTTTTTTTCAAAATTCTGTGAATGCTGTTTTAATGATTTTAAAATACTTAAGAAACGTTAACTTTCAGTAAAACTTCCAATCTTTATTATCTATATTTTACGAAGGATTGTATGTAGGTACATATAATAGATATATCTACCTACTAGTTTATAAGTCAGCAATTAAAAATAGTTACATGCTTTTATAACATTTCAGATGTTAGAAATGTACTTCGGCTTTGAAAATCATTTACCGAAAATCCCATATTGCGCCACCTTGAAAAACTGCACATGCTGTATCATCAAACCCCATGCAATTATTGACGGAAATGCAGGGGCGATAATAGAACAAATCCTTACTTCGGGAGAATTCGTTATAACAGCTATAGCAATGTTTGCAGTTAAACCTATAAATGCTAAAGAATTTTATGAATGTTACAAAGGAGTTTTACCTGAATATGAGGTGCTTAGCTAGTAACGCTTACACTGCCCAGACTCTGCTACAAGCAGTGATAAAACCTGTCAACATTTCTGTCGTGGGCAATGAAAGTATAGTCGTTTCGTATATATTTATATAACTTTTGTAACATTTTATTATCTGAATACCAAATAATGACCTCCATATGAGTTTTGTCTACTCATAAGCTACTAACTTGTTTACAGGCAATGAGCATTCATTTGGCTGAAGAAAAATGCATTGCTATGGAAGTAAAAGCTGCTGATCCATCAGTTAATATAGTCTGTAAATTCCGAAAGCTGTGTGGACCTAGAGATCCGGTAACAAATATTACATTAACGCCATTAATAGTAGTTCAGAAACAGACTGAGCCCAAAGAATTTTCGGTGGTAAACTTCAATCCCATATACTTTCTAGATTTTGGGACACATACAAAATCAAAGCTTAAAGCTATCCGCGTGAATATATGCTTATATATATTTGTTTATACTACACCTACTCGGAAAGTTGCCTATTCCTTTTCCAAATATAAGATAGAAAGTAAGTCATTCATTACACACAGGCGTATAGGAATCCGGGAGGAAAAACTCTATGGAATTTCATTTCTCACTCGTTTTAGCGGGAGAGAAAACTGTATGGAAATCCCATGGAATTTATATACTAACGTAACTGGAAAGTTCACTCGACATTTAATGCAAAAAGGATTTTGAACCTTATCACAACTAGAAAAGGTTATTTTTTAATTCAATTTAGATTTAAGGAAAAACGGTCTCGAGAGAGACTCACTTTTCAGTCGCTGTGTCCCTTTCACACCCTTGCTAGCATTATACACTGATTAAACTAAAAAGGGAAGATTGGGCACTAACTCTTTGAAAGTGGAAGACTAAAACTAGGTTACACTAGGTTCACGTTCACCCACCTCAATCACGATCGGATCAGCGTTTTTGTTGCGCGTGCTTGCAACGACGTACTTTTGTGTGATTTATTGACTAAAAGACAGCAATAAATTCGTGTCCGTTCACTTTGTGTCAACAAAGCCCAGGGCATCATTTTTCACACGTAAATTCACCAAAACTTTAAATTTCCTGATTATTCTACTGTATTATACGTTACAGCCTTTACCTACTGTCCTTATCATTTTCTTTTATTTATTTTTTTAACACACAAAACACATTACAATGCCTGCTAAAATGATAGATAACACAAAGAAATTATTATAATCTACATTGCAATATAAACATATGTGTGTACAGCTAAGCTTAATAATAATCACACTAAATGGACTAACAATAAAATCAAGTATGTAACAAACACTGGTGATGAAATAAAACTACACAGCTAATTCAACAGCAAGACAATATCTACACAGACATGCATGGAGCTGAGGTATACCGGCAGAACTCTATTTTATTCCCTCACAAGGTAGAGTACTCCAGCGTGGAGGATCAGCGATATGAGGAACATTGAAATGGAGGATACCTTTAAGTTCTCTAATGAAATGGTTAATACTAGGAATAAAAAAGCGCAAGACAGACGCTGAATCAGGTCGTTGATAAATATTACGAAAAGCAGTAGGCCTAAATGGGAACCTTGTGGAACCCCGAAGTAATGAAAACGGGTTCAGAAACGAACCCTTTCAAAGCCACTAGCTGACTTCTTTTGTCCAAATATGAGCATATCCACCGGTACAGGCTGCCGTGAACCCCATATTGCAGGAGCTTACGACACAGCAGTTTGTGATTAACCCTGTCAAATGCTTTAGAAAAATCAGTGTAGATTGAGTCAACTTGACCGCCTGTTGCAAATACCTGACATAAATAATTTTTATAAACCAACAAGTTACTGACAGTGGACCTAGTTTTGTTGTTTATCGGAAATAATTGGTCTGAAGTGACTATATAAACGATCGTACACCACGGACTCAAATAATTTGGCGAAGCAGGACAGAATACTTATTGGACGGCAATTTCTGCAACTAGACCTGTCTCCAGATTTAAAAATGGGAATGATATGTGCCGTCTTCCATTGTTTTGGAAATACATCCAAGTAGATGGATTTATTAAATATAATGCACAAAGAAACAGATAGTTCTTGGGCGCAGATCTTAATAAAAGATGGTGGAAGAAGGTCTGTACCTGGTCCTTTGTTTTTATCTAATTTCTTAATTTTAAAGTAAATGTCTTTCTCCATTATTAAAACCTGTGACAATGAGCTAGTAGAGTAGTCTGCAGCAATGCCAATGTCAGAATCAGGACCAAGGTTGGTGTTATTTGTAAAGACAGAACTAAAGTATTGTGAGAATAACTCACAAATTCCCTGCCCACTGGAAGAAGATGAATTACCACAGGTCATTGTCTGAGGGATAGAGGACTGACCCTTTTGGTTATTAACAAACCGCCAGAATGATTTAATATTGCTATGCATTGAAGCTTCAGTAGACGAAACAAAATCAGTATAACATTCATCTGCAAGAACTTTGCATCTATGACGCAGTAAAAAAAAGTGTCATAATCACGAGGGTTGTCGATTTTCTTGTAGAGTTAGTGGAATTTGTTCTTTTCCTCTATACATTTAATTAGGTTTGCTGTACCAGATAGGATAGGTAGAAGCTTTAAGAGTAGATAATGGAGTATGTCGATTAATAATAGAGAATAGGTTTTCATAGAAAACGTCAGTAATGCTGTCAACATCGGTAGAGGAAGAGGAAAGAAGTTGATGCCAATTTAAGGACGATAATTCACATTTAATTTTATCAAAATCACATTTAGAAAAATTTAATTGTTTTTTGTTACACCGTTTTAGTCCAGCAGATAATTTAAATAAAGGAATATCAATACAAATTGCAGGATGTGGTTTATCCAGTCGGCAAAGTGCTGGAGTTTCGGTAACTAAGATGTTATCAAGACTGGAAAGGACCAGATCCAATAAACGACCTCTAGTATTTTTAACTTTGTTTAGACAAATTTTGGGCTGTTATGTTAAAAAAATAGGATAGCGAAATTGCTATCTGTCTTTTGTAAAAATTAGCTCGAGGTAATTATTACCTAACAATACTGTTAGTATCAATCACATGTACATTATTGTTGCATGAAATAGTGTGCAACGTCATATTAAGCTTATATCTTAGGTCGTTTTCTGATTGTGGCAAGCTGTCGCTGTAGGGGAATGTGAACATCACAATTTGTCTTAAATTTAAGGAGCATAGTTTGTCAAAATATTTAATCAAGTCCAATTTGTTCACATTGCCCCTATTACCAAGGCATATTATTAAGTTTGAATTACTTTTAAAAGTTCCATTGTTACACAGATATGTAAATTCAGATTCCCCCATTAATTAATGGACCGTGGGGCCGCGCGGCTTAAGAATATTGACCTCTCCAACTCAGCCCGTGGATGTCGTAGGAGCCGACTAAGGGAACCTACGAGAGGAAGGGCAACAGCTTCCTTCAAAGTATTTTTCAACACTGCTGATGTGGCAGGTCAAATAGCTCGCAGAACTGATAACTGCTGGGGAGTAAAGGTTCTCGAGTGGCGGCCACGATGCAACGCTAAACGGAGTGTTGGGAGACCACTCCTATGGTGGACCGACAACATCGTAGCGTTCGCAAGGATGGAGGCGGCTTAGGGCCGCTATTTGTGGCGTCGTCTTATGGTTCCCCATACGACGACGCCACATACACGGCCTATGTCCAGCAGTAGACGTGTATGGGCTGATATGATGATGATGAATTACTGAACGCCCACTTAGCACACCCATAACACACAAGTTCTTCTTACTTTGGGACTAGGTGATGCTGCATGGATTGTCCAGCAATATATCAAATTATTTGCTGAGTAACCTATAATCTCATTTACAGGAACTGGCCCGTCAATTATATCCCAATACGATCAGAGCCCAGTATGGTAAAAATATTGTCCGTAACGCAGTACACTGTACAGATCTACCTGAAGATGGAGAACAAGAAACTGAATACTTCTTCAAAATCCTAAGCAATGAAATTGATTGAAACAGGAATTTGTAAGAAGAATCTGTAATTCTTATCTTATGTTAATTTATTTTTTATAGTCATTCTTAATTACGAAATCATTTCCTTCTACCTCAATTTTTTCATACATCCACTTTCTGTTCACCCTGAAATCAATACAAGAAAAAGTTTATTGTCTTTATAGGAAAAAACTAATTTAATCTCATAGAGCTGATTTCCCACATTGATCGAGGTATTCGCAGCCTTCCCGCCCAACACAACTCATTACTCTTACACAAATCTGTTTTGATATAGGGAGTTTAATTTTTAAGAAAATTTCATTTGGAAGGTTTATTATTTTAATATTAAAAGATAAAAAAAAATATGTACCTAATGTTGTTTAATCAAGTTGCCTTAATACATTTCTGACCAGGCATGGCTGTATGAAAAGTGTATTCACCAGTAAAATCGGGCTGTAAATTAATTTTATGATAGGTACTTCTTATTTTTCTTTCATATAAAGCTTTGCTCTCTTGATCTCGACACACAATGCTGCGGTATGTGATGCCGGACACATAATCATATTAAAAATGGTCAGAGTGGTCTTTTGTTCCATCGCAGTCTGCGATAGCGGTGAGAGGCATGCATGGTGAAGTGGGAAGTAGGTATAGGTACTACGCACAGCGCGGCGGCGGCGGCGGGCGGCGCGGCGCGGTGTCTCGTTCATAGCAAAACCGACCATTAATTTTCAAATTCGAAACGGGATCTGCTATTCCAACTCAATCGAAAAGTTTCAGTGACTCGAAATCTGACACAAATCCGCGCGAAATTCAAATATGCCGCGCGAAATTCAAATACTTTAGCGGTTTTTAATATTTTATGCGTTCTACAAGGAATAAAACTACCTAAAAAGTAGTTTTTCATAAATCGCTGACCATTTTCTATGAATTCATGTTCCAATGAAGTATGATTAATGGGGCGTTTGGTAATGATGTTGATTTTTAATTATATTGTATTTATCACTAGCTGACCCGTGCCCACTTCGTTGGGCGGTAAACATTTTTAGTAATCTATAAAACTCGCAAATAACGTAGTTTAAACGATGCGTGTTTAAACAAATTCAATAGGTAAAAGAATTTTCTAAATTGGCTCAGTAGATTCAGAGATTACCTCCTACAAACCTTACTTATTTTTATTAGTGTAGTATAGTATAGATTTAAATATAACTAGATTTTATGGACTGGACGTCACACAGCTCCACATTTACCTAGGTATATTATGCGCTTCGAAAGCTTTTGATAGTACCTACTGGAGAATAGGGCACTACACATCTATTGTCCAGTTCTAAAACTGGAACGAAGAATCACCAGTCGTTCTAAATCTTCACAATTCCTATCTTGATTCATGGCGTCTCGCAGATCTACATAATTCTCAGCGCGCAGTCTTCTCTCATTTGTTCTATTCTGATGTATACCAAACGCTCCGTTTTAATTTTAGCGTAAGTGTCCACCAGAAAACGGTTGAACAAACGTCGAAACGTTTGCAGGTGAGCAATGCGATCTTCTCTTATTGATAAAATGTATCTAGGCGTAGAATTGCATTGCAGAAACGTTTTTAGTGTCCAGTCTCGTCAGTTTTCGGATTCACATGTCGAAGATCAAAGTTGTATCCGTTTTCGCCACGACAGTAGGTATATAAGCGAGTAGAGACTGAAGAGCATCAAATGCCTGGTGCGTTTCGCCAATGCATTGCAAGCGGTCATCCCGGGTACGCAGCACAATGACAGCCTGTCACAGCGCTGATCTACCAGGACGACGGCAACATCATTGGTAGCGAGAGCTTTGTACCTACCGGATGCTGTCCAGTAGGTCGTTTATCGCCACTAATAACAATTTTGTAATCATTTTGTTGGTTTTGGGGTATGGACTCGTATTTTATGTCCTTCCTCGTAGTATGAACTCAAATCATGCTAAGTATCATTCGAATCCATTCAGTAGTTTTTGCGCTATTTTAGGCCGAGAAAGTCACTTCCATTCCCACTGCCAAGGGAACCTTAACGAATTCCAGGATAAAAAGTATTACATGACCTTCCGCGTAGTATGAACTTAAATCATGCCAAGTTTCATTTGAATACATTCAGTAGTTTCAGCGCTATGCGCAGCCAAGAAATTTTACCCTACTGCGGGAGGGCCACTACGTGGGGCTACTGGGGGTCCCACTGCTGGGCAATGTGGGGGGCCCACTACGGGGGCAAACTGCCGGGGGCCCCCACTGCCGGTGCCCTTCACTGTGGGGGCCTACTGAGTGGGTCCCACTGCGGGGAGTACTGCGGGGGGCTACTGAGGGTCCCACTGCGAGGAAATGTGGGGGCCCACAATGGGTGGCTATCGCTCTCTACCGCCCTTGCCCCGCGCGCCATCCTGCAACGCGCAAAATTTCACTTCCTCTCTCATAAGGGAATCCTTCTGAATTCCGGGATAAAAAGTATTTTTTGCCCTTTCTTGTAATATGAACTTAAATGATGCTAAATTTAATTTGAATACCTTCAGTAGTTCCGGCGCTATGCGCAGCCAAGAAATTTTGCTTTCATCCCCTCTCCCAAGGGAACCCTATTGAAATCCGGGATAAAAAGTATTCTATGTCCTTCCTCGCAGTATGAGCTGAAATCCTGCCAAGTTTCATTTCAATACGTTCAGTAGTTTCGGAGCTATGCGCGGCCAAGATACAGACAGACAGACAGACATGATGGAGAAAAATTAAATTTTTGGCATCAGTACCGATAATAGAGTGCCCTCAAAAAAAAAATTCAATATATCTTCAATGTACAGAATTGGACCTGTAACAGTTTTATTATAAGTATAGATAAATTATTAATTTCTCCAAAAGTCGAGTCGAATCGAAATTAGTTAAAACATGGGTTCATAGAAAATGTTTTACGATTTACGGTAAACTACTTTTCTGATATTGATATTGCTTGTAGAATAAATAATAGATTCAGGCGTTACTTTCGGGCCAAGTCCGGACTTGGCGCACGGAGCTCGGAGAGGCAACATCACTGGCGCATGGCGGGACTCTGTCGGTGTTGCTGTGCTGACCAATCTCAATGTCAAGGTCGAGTGTTGTGGTGTCCTGAAGATGTCTCGTGGAGAGACGAAACTAGTAGACAACTTACTTTGATGAATACCAGAGAAGGTTATACGCGGAATTGTTACTAAATATTTTTTCATTCTAATATTGCTTTTAGAACGCAGAAAATATTAAAAACCGCTAAAATATTTGAATATCGCGCGGATTATTGGAATTTCGCGGGGATTTGTGCCAGATTTCGAGTCACGGTAACTTTTCGATCGAGTTATAATAGCTGTGCTGGGTTTTATTTATTTATAGCATGATTGTTAGTATTACGGTGCAAAGCTTCAAGGAGTAGCTAGAGTAAACCATTTAGAACCATTTAAGCCATGGTTGTCTAAGACGAAGTCTCGCAATTGATTTTTTACGAATTATTTTGGTTTTAGTGGAAAAGACCCAAGATTTTACAGCAATTGCACACAGTGGCCAGTTTAGACAATATATCATATGTTTTTATTTAATGTGTCAACAATCCAACAAAACATATTCTAGCTATCGGTGACTAGAGACATTACAAACATTTTAAAATTTTCAATGATTCAAGAACACCGTTTTAGACGCCATTTCAAAACCGGACGTATGGTCACTTTATTCATAACAAACAGTCGACGTTGCGTCTTAACGCTACATTGGAGCCACCTACCGCAGCGCTATGCGTCCCAATCAAGTGACCAAACCTTTATTGTGTCCGTCTAATTAGTAGCCCCGCCATGGAATTTGGTAGTTTCAACTATGGCAATAAATGGACCCTCCCGGTACCATAAGTAAAATAAATAGTGCCCCAGTAACTTTAGGAGCTAATCTAGGTGTTTCTCTATGGATGCTATCTTGATGTCTAGTTGGCAGCCCTACTGATTTGTACGAAACCGTAGCAAGATATGAATCATGAACTATGCCATCACCAATGAGTTTTCACAAATAAAGACGTTATACTCATTATAAAAAATAAAAACGTGGCAATATTTTACTATAGCTACCTACATAGGACCTATGGAACTTTATTTCTATCACTTAGCAGGATAAAAGATCACAGAGATATATAGGACCCCGTTGTCAGAAAGAGATAAACATACGTTCACAGTTACATGAGCGGCTAGCTGTCTGACGGCCAATGACAGCCTATGACATCGCATAGACGTTAGCAGCTAGAGTGAATTGGGGTAAAAAGGGACCTAGCATGCAGCATGAACAAAATAAACATGTCTTTATAAGTTTGCGAAAAAAAACGTACTTTTCACTTTCCACAAAGTGTTGAGAAGAATTTGTTGAGTATGTCGTTGGGATCCATTCATCTCCTCGTCTACATATGTTTTTGTCTACTTACACAAAAGAACATAGGTAGAGCGACTTACGCCCCGGACCGGCTCAGGGTCGCGAACAAAATACTCAGCCCGACTGGGATAGACTGAGTATTCTGTTTCAATAGTCCGGCTACACATGCACAAGCTACACGTTTGTGCATGCTTGATTGCACAAACCAGTTTGCGCAAGCAAGATGAACCCACCCGCTCCATCTTGCTTGCACAAACTGTGTTTGTGTATGCATGGTTGCACAAATGTTTGAGCGTGTAGCCGGGCTTTAACGTCTAGCCGACCTTGAACCGGTCCGGGGCGGAAGTTCCCGCTCTACTTGTGTTCTTGTCTACTCATATGCTACTTGTACCCATTTTTCATAAAAGTTTTTTTTTAAAGTTGGACAATTCACACATCATTATCCTAGCCCCAAGCTAAGCTGAGCTTGTGTTATGGGTACTAGATAACTGATATACATAATACAATATATTAAATAGATAGATATTTTTTAATATACGTAGAAAAACAACCAGAACACCCTGAACAAATATTTGCAGATCGTACAAATATTTGTCTAGAGGCGGGAATCGAACCCGCAACCTTCTGCGTCGCAGGCGGACCTTCGCCCACCGCGCCACATTGGTCGTTCATTAATAAGTTCAAGTTCATCTTTAGGAAATCTAAAATAAAATTAAGTTAATGTGGATAGTCAAATGTTAAAAAATCTTAAATTTACGTAAATAAAAAATACGTATTGGATACCAGTGGTGAAAAATATTACTGTAGCAAGCTAGGAAGGTCGATGTGCCATATCAACCCAACCTCCTCTGCGTCGTTCGAACTGACAACATAGCGCGCCCATTATCTCCTTCTCTCTGTCACTCACAAATGCAACGCACTAACTTGTCTCGTTCGTGTAGGTGGAGGAGCGGCAACAGCGCGGGAGTGATTTTTGAATAAAATAAAATTTATGATTTTTAATTTTACATAGACTAAACGCTACTTATAAATGAAAAAATGTAAAGAAAAATCCTACCTGCTTTTTACAGCCGTCCCAGTATAAGTTCTACACTTTCTGAACTCACAACATGGCATTTTGTTATTTTGTTCGCACTCCAAACGCCCGCAAGGCATGTTCGCGTCGCAGCCGGACGCAGGGCCGACTGAGTAAACTCAAGCTAATTAGCTTGAGTTTATATTGCCACGCAGACCTCGGTAAAACGTATCTACCTCAGTTTATATGGAATATCATTGGCCATCACTATGTTCCCTGCGGTATCTAGTTCTCCTGCAAAGCTCATAAATAGACCCCCTATTTATAGTATAAGAGATATTTGACTCTAAACATCTACATATATCATATGTATATGTGGTCGCTAACTATAGGGCTATGGAGAGAGCTATGCTTGGTGTTTAAACTTAAATCAATATTTTTATGTTCAAAGCTAGAAAGGTTTGAACCTGCCTGCTATTGGATGGCACTTTTATATATTCTGTAAGGAGTATACCAATGAATCCTTCTGTCTGTACACCTACCTGCATTTTGAAATTGGATGTGATGTTTGTTCCTACTGCAGAATAGTGTAAGTGTACAAAAAAAATTGCCCATGCATTCTGAAACCTTACATTATGTTAAACTGATTTTTCTATGCAGGGGCAGACAGTAACACTTGTGGCTATAGTCCCCCGCAGGCCCACTATGCTATTGGCTAAGATGGATGGTTGGCCATAGTATTCCAGAATGTATTACTGTTTACTCAGTACCTAATTTGCAAATAAAATAGTTAAAAAGATGCTTCTTAGCCTGCTGTAGATTAGTCAAAGGACTTGACCTATCCCTCATTTCTATCTTGACATAGAATTGTGGGACATCTGTGTAGGATAATTGTTCAACATTATACACATCTCGTCACAGTTTAATAGCGCTCGGCGAAAGTAAAGGGGGTCCTGCGCAGGTGTAAAATGGTGTAAATATTAAAAATCGACTTCTGCGCTTTAAGGACAGCGCTATTAAACCATGACGCGAACTTGTACCTAGAGGTAAGATGGACTTGTTGCTATGCTACCTCTATAGGTAAAATAGTATGCTTTTTCTAAGTACAATAAATAATAAACAATTATTGGATGACACTCAAGATAGCAGCCACTCTAAAACACGTAATACCTCCTAAAGTACAGGGGAACTATTTATTTTCGATCTGCAAATATTTGTTCCGGGTGTTCTGGGCATTTTCTGTGTATAACAAAAAATATTTATCTATGTATGTATATTATTATGTATATCAGTCATCTAATGCCCATAACACAAGCTCTGCTTAGCTTGGGGCTAGATGATGCTGTGTGAATTTTTCAACATTATTTGTTTATAAGTATATTTTATTTTACTTATGGCACCAGGAAGGTCTTTTTTTACAGTATTTAGACCTTCGTTTGACCACAATCTCACCTGATGGAAAGTGATAATGTGGTCGATTTTGTATCACGAAGGTCTAGAAGACACCTGTTCACTCTTGTCTTGAAGAGACCCAGATTAATTCACCAGAAAAATTAAAGCAGGCAGCGAGTTCCATTCCTTAGCAGTGCGAATGATGAAGGAAGGGATATAGGTCTATTTAGGTTCTATTTATTGGTTTAGTATAAAACACTAAATTCCATGGTGGAGCTCCTAACTAGATGGACATGCTTTATTCTACTTTCCAAAATATGATTTAGATAGGTTACTCACCTACATTCATGTCCACACTTACTGGAGCTGCATCTAGGACACGGAAAATGGCATCCTGGACATGTCTCATCTAAGCAATCACACAAATCTTTACCAGTTGAAGCAATTTGTCCCTTTTCATTGTAGATAGATTTGTTTTTGTGTGGTTTACTGAAACAAAATATTTTAATTTTTTTATTATTTATATAATATTTATTATTTGGTATATCTAGGGGACTTAAAATTAAGTAGAAGGTAAATTAGATTCTTGAGTAGGTCGGTAGGAAGTCAATAATTTACATAAAATGTTAAAAAAATGGTCAGTGTAAGCAGAACCTTACTTGATAAAATAACTTTTGCGGGTTAGTTTTCGGCGTTCACGTGCAGACTTTTCAGGATCAAAATTATGTAAGAAATTCATTGATCTGTTAGAAATATTGAAAACAAAAAGATCACGGTCGGTTAATTGATCCTACTCCAGTTGAAGCACGGGCGGATTTGTTCAAGTAGGAATTGTATTTGCTGACCAAATTCTTAGTTCATTTTACACCTAATTAATTTCACACTTCTCACGAAGGGATTTCTTTCTTTAAAATAGCGTCTGTTCAGTTATCTCTTATCATCATCAGCATGAATCAGTTTTATTTTATTCTCCTGTTCTGTTGTTTTGTTTCAATTATCAATTCAATCCAGTGTTGCCGGCAGTCAAACGCAAAAAGGTCCGATCCGAACGCAAATATGGTCCGAAATATGACAAAAAAGTCCGTTTTTGCATTTATACAAAAATATTCTTCTTAGACTTGGCGCGCGGAGCTCGGAGAGGCAACATCACTGGCGGGACTCTGTCGGTGTTGCTGTGCTTACCAATCTCAATGTCAAGGTCGAGTATTGTGGTGTCCTGAAGATGTCTCGTGGAGAGACGAAACTAGTAGACAACTTACTTTGATGAATACTATCAGAGAAGGTTATACGCGGAATTGTTACTAAATATTTCTTCATTCTAATATTGTACAAAAATATTCAATAGCCCCCGCTATTGAATATTTTTATATATGAAGTATTTCTTATGAATTTTACTGTATGCTGCTTTATCTATGAGAACTTCAATAAATTTCGCTTATTTTTGAATACATTTAACTACAAAGATATCGATAGGATAAGCTGAAAATCGAGAGACAAGGTATATTTAAAGGACTGAGATTAAAACAAAACGTTATTATTGTGACTTAGGTATTAGAAATATAATTGAATTGTACCTTGTCATTGTACGCCGAATTGTCAATCGATTAACCGAAAAACCGATTAACCGACTGATATTACGGCGGTTTTTCACCGTTTTTTTTGTCAAAATAACCGGGTTTTCGTATGTTTTAGTAATAAATGACTAATTTATTTCAAACTACTACGCCTTGCAGACTTTATTTAAAACAATCATAACAATATCTTATCCACCCATTTAACAACTTTTTATGCGTTATCTATAAAAAATTCAAGTAAACACTTCGGAAAACTTGGACCGCATAAAAAGTCGTTACTAAATGTGGTCATCATGCAAATAAGCTATTATTATTAACTGAGTAAAGCAAGATAGCGACGGCGGCGTTGCATATGTGCAATGGGCGCCACCGTCGCTCGCTGTGGTTTACTACGGTAAGCGATCGAACTGTTCGTTTGAACTGGCAAACAGTGTGGCCAACGTAGGTGATTTATCGCCACTGAGGCTACTCACGATTAGAATCGGCGATGAAAAAATCTGAAAGGCGACTGGTTGACTTTGAGGCTACTTACAACACAAGCCATTAAAAGCCATTAAAAATAGCCGAATCACAAATGAAAAGCTTATAATAAAAATCATAGTCACCCTTAGGTCTGTGCAATTATGAAACCAAATTTAGGATGCAATTAAGTGATATGTATTTATTTTGCAGTTAGTGACTAAGGCATTTATTTAATTTATCAACGGAATAAAGAAATCAGGATTTTTTGTCACTTTGCTTTGTAACGCCTTCTTCAAGATATCCTGCGCATGTACAAAGTCATTTAATAGATATCAAAGCCATTAAAAATATGTGAAGCATTAAAATAATATCCGTCAGACACAGGATGCTGGGCAGCGCCAATAGTTTGCTAAGGGTTCTGGCAGACAGACATTGCAGTAGCCTGCAAAGGCACTGGATATCAAGTCTAATGAACTACTTACTTAATGTTTGGTATTTAGTTAACGGAACGATAGGGGGTGACGTGTACATAAGGGGGTGACGTGTACATAGTTTTAATGATCTAAAAATCATCACAGATGAATTTCGGCAAATAGGATTAGAACAAAATTTTTCAAAGTGCGAGCTTTTAATTTCGGACTCTTGTGTAGACAAAAACAATATCATAATAATATTCAATAGTTTGGCTCCCAACATTACAGTTGTAGATAAATTTTCACTTCGCCTCCTTGGTTCACCAATTCTTGATGAGTCTTTTCAGTCATTTATAGATGAGAAAATTCAAAATTTCAACAAAACCTCGGACAGACTTCTCAAAATTAGTAGCCATATGGCTTTTATAATTATTCGATTTTGCTTGTTTGTACCTAAATTTACGTATTCTTTGAGATGTTGTCAACTGTGGAAACACAGCGAGCTCTTGGAAGGCTTAGACAACATAATAAAGAATACTTTAACATCGGTTTTGAATATCTGTTTGGTTGACAAGGCATGGTTGCAGGCCTGTCAAATTGGGAGGCTTAGGTATCCGCGAAATTTCAAGTGTAGCTCTGCCAGCGTTATTGTCTTCCGTCTACAGCTTCAAAATTTCGTTTTTAGACGAGGCTCGAATGGCTTGGCATAGTGCTTGCCCTGATGCTGCTCCTCCAAAATCTCTTTTGTCCCATCGACAATGGGACGGGCCTCTGTGTGAGTTGACAT
The DNA here is from genome assembly GCA_947859395.1 of Eupithecia insigniata. Classification (NCBI taxonomy): domain Eukaryota; kingdom Metazoa; phylum Arthropoda; class Insecta; order Lepidoptera; family Geometridae; genus Eupithecia; species Eupithecia insigniata. The sequence goes on along the minus strand of OX401995.1, from coordinate 6,540,391 downwards.
GGAATTGTTTGTTACAAACGTGCTCCAGCTCTGCTGATCGTGCCCGTCTCCTGTCTGTTTCTAAATGGGACTCAGGACATTGGTTGCAAGCACTTCCTGCATATAATACTGGCACTCTATTGGATCCCGTAATTTTCCGTATAGCAACATGTCTTCGGTTGGGTGCAAGGTGTTGGGCGCCTCATCAATGCCAGTGCGGTACTGTTCTCGAACAGCGCAAATATGCAGGTCTCGACAGAGCCTACGTATTTGCTCCCCTTGGAGTCGAGTCCCAAGGTCCGTGGGGTACCGAGGCTCTCCGGGTTTTCAAAAAATTATCCGCGCCTGGTCGAAGCGACGCGTGACCCGAGAGCTGGTGAGTATCTGGCGCAGCGCATTAGCATTGCCATACAGCGAGGCAATGCAGCCAGCGTCTTGGGTACGCTTCCAACTGGTATTGATATGGACCAGTTGAGCTATCTGTAGATTGTTTGCAACTGTCTGCAGGTAGCTCAAACAATTGTAAATACTAGTTTAGGATTTATATTTTATATATTTGGATAAATTTTATCGTTTTATTTTGTCCTAAGATACTTATGTTAATAAACTGAAAAACTGGTTTAACCGGTTAACCGAAAAATAAAAACCGAATAACCGGTTTTGTTAAACAACCCGGTATGGCCTATTGGGCAAACTTCCTGGCCTTTTTCATTAGTACTGGGTGATGTTTTTTAAAATTTTAAGGTATGCGCTGGGATGTACTAAGGCCCTTTGGATAGGCGTTTTGGTCCGAAAAGGTCCGCAAATAGTCATGGTCCGCAGAGGCAGAAAAAAGTCCGAAACGGACCAAAATGGTCCGTACCGGCAATGCTGATTCAATCAAAGCTGTTTTTTTACACTTTGTTTGTTTGGCTATTTCACCGTTCCGCCGGTTCCGCTGGTCGGTTCGCCGCATAGAGCTTCGCGGCAAGTTCGCCGCCGCGCCCCGCCGGCGCCGGGCCCCGCCCCGCACGGTATTCTCTAATCTCTTTGACTTGACCGGGTCTATGAAATGTTTGTTGGGTTGTTGGCGCATATGAAAATGAAGCCTAGGATAATGGGAATAGGATGGAACTCGTTCCTTACGGCTATTATACTGAGACGAAGCAGGACAAGAGGAAAAATGTTGCTCGTTCGAGAAGTCAAAAATTGGTTACAATCGTAACCACGCTGCAACTACATATTTTTTTGTTGGCGAGTATCGTACAATTTAGCTACAAGCTGTACCCCTAAACGCATATAATAGCCCGGCTACACGCTCAAACATTTGTACATGCAGATTTCACATACACAGTTTGCGCAAGCAAGATAAGCCACACGCTCCATCTTGTTTGCGCAAGCCGGTGTGCGCAACCAAGATGGAGCGTGTGGCCGGGCTATTAGACAGCATGAGAAAGTAGTTCCAAACATGGACCCGGCTAAAAGGGCACTACAATGGTATGTTAAGAGGCAAGTCCCTAAAACAATTGTAGTAGTTATTTAGACATGCGTGAACAATAAATAAATGTTTACGGCCTTATGCATAAAGATTTAGCGGCCCACTAGAGGCTACTTAGAGCATTGTTATCAAAAAATGTTATTCATAATGCAATCGTTTGCGGCGAGTTAGCAGCTGGTTAGCAAACCCAGATCCCTTCTTTACGTGAGCTAGAGCGAGCTTAGCGACCGTTAATATTGCCGAATTTAAACACTTGTATGATTTGTTATGTTGTTTTGTACCCTTGAGTATAACTGAATATAAATTTATCTACTAAAATAATAAATATTATTACATTTACAAATTTTTAGTAACTTCTGCCCGCGGCTTCCCGAACGCCTAACGATCTTTACATGTGCGAAATTCCACCCGATCTATTCACTAGTTTTGGAGTTGTCTTCGGCCAAACATTTTCACAAAGACACGGCACAACGACACAAACTTTCGGCTACATAATATTAGTAGGACCATTAATTTATTTTTTATATTTTATGTACATATTATTTTTTATTTTTAGGGTTTCTAACTCGACGGGTGAAACGGTACTCTATTACCATGGACGAATTAAACTATAAAGACTGACAAAGCCCATACTTCAGACCGAGAACCGATTACTAGCTATCTGATAGAGCGCGAGATGGCGCTATGTGTAGCGATTCGTCAAAAATTACCCGTTTATTTTACCGCAATAGCGCCACCTATTAAATTATTGTTGCAGCATTTCAAGAGTCATGTCAAGTTGTATACATCCATATAAATCAATTGTATGGATGGCGCTAATGTCAATTGCTACGTTGCCAGATAGCTATTTCCCGACGGGGCTGAGCGAAGCGCGACGGTGCCGATTTGTTGTATTCTGTCTGCACTACTGGTTATGATAAAAATATTGTTTAGATTTTGGTGCGCATCAGTATTGCCATACGATAGAAAATGCCAAATTTTGGGTGAAATTATATACTTTTTATACGCAAATAACATTTTAATATATTTTATTCATATTCTTCTAGAACAGATTATGCTCTTAAGGTTGAAACAATTTTCACAGAGGTCCTTATAACTACCAATTTGAGGTGAAAATGAGTAAGTTTTAGAAATAAATTAACCTAGGTACGTATGTTATCTTATTTCTCAAAGCAAAGTGAAATCATTCAACTTTATTTTATGTTCCCAAAAATGTATGACAGAGAGTAGACACACCAACACACACAACTTATATGATAAAATTTCTAATGCATTACTACGCTGCTGGATCGGTAGGTACTTTTGTATGTGGTTTGTGGATGCACTGTAACTGCCGCCGTCGCCGCACAGTGGTTCCGAATTGAAAAAAATGAACATAGGTTCGAAAGTCTGAATTGTGACTTGATTTTGCTGTCTACAATAAATTGCAATCTTCACTTGTAATTAAATACATGCTAGTGTTACCATGGAAAACCTTTAAAATGTTAGTAATTTTACTACTTTCGCCTTCACTAAGTGGATTGATATATACTGCAAGACATGAAAATGCACTAATTGATACGAAGAATCAGAACACCTCGCCAAACTAGAACAAAAAAAATTGGCATCAAATTTATCGCTTCGCCGCAAGTGTATGCCAAGTTTTGATTTTTTTTTAGGTACTCTATCACTAGGGCTACAAAAAAGATTCTGTCCAAAACAGGGGCCAAATAGATCCAATTCGAGAAAAAAAATTAAATATGTTTTCCTCCATACAAAAAATAATTGATTATTTTTTTATGTCCATAATTACGTATCTTACAGATTTTTGTTATTGAATAAAAGTAGTCAGGAAAGCCTGTTTGTAAAAAAAAACAAGTCAAAATTCGAACTTTCGACCCTATTTCCACTTTTTTTCAATTCCGAACCATTGTGCGTCGGCGCCGCGGCGCCCCTCTCCCGCCCCATAGTGTCCTTCCCGCCCCATCGTCGTTGGCCGCACAATGTTGTGGATTTTGCATTTTCAATGCTTGATCTAGCATGTTTCTGATTTGATTGGATGAATAAAACTGAAGAAGATGAATAAAACCATAAGGTTATTAATCTATTCTAAATCTAAAGCAAATACCTACAGTTTATATAAAACGAGAAAACCTGGGGAATAATAGATATACTTTGGGTAACTAATTGGTAGGAAAGGCCTGTTTTATCAATCTTATTATTTTCTAGACTTCAAATAAATACATATGTACTTATGTACCTAACCAAAAATCTTTTAATATGCGCGCCATCTACCTTATCACGACGCGTTATCTTGTTTACGATTGCCACACCATCTTTCATATTTCGCTGGAGACTAGCATAACACGACGATTCTCTACTAATAAAACAAAATGTTAAAATATCTACTTCTAAACATCGAAAACTTATCTAAAAAAAAATATATAACATTTTTTACGATTAACAAACGACTCATATTCATTTATTTGGTTTAATCGTGGTAAATAACGATTTTCGGGCTATTGATCAGCGCCATCTAGAATTTGGCAGAATTTCGACCTTTTTCAGAGGAACGCAACGTTGTATGGGCATTGGCTATCTTTATTGATGCTTCATCTATGCTATTACTAAGCCTCCGCCGTCTCTTTGTCCGACTGAATCACTGTGTCTGAATCACTAATACAGCTTTAGCAGTGAGTTAGTTAAAATGTTCGCTAGGGTTAGCCAACGATTGCTATCTTTTTCTATTCATAATAGTCTGATAAACTGTCGCTTACTAAAATAGGTAAGCATAGACCACAGAAATATAGGAAGTCTATGCTCCAAATGCAAAGCATAGAGTGGCAAACCTCATTGGTATATTACACGTTCAATAATATCGGCGTGTGACGATAATATTGATAGCCGTATCGCAGCATCGTAATATTATCTAGAAATCTTGCGATCCGCGATATGATAAGCGATAATATTGAAAATGTAAGCGCCTCGCGATATTCGTCTGTCAATACTAACTAGCAGCGTTGCCGGTGCGGATCTTTTTGGTCTGTTTTGGACTTTTTTATACCTATGCGGACCTTTAGCGAACCGTGACTCTGCCGATTTCTTTGGACCAAAACGCTTATCGACTGTATATCACTTTATTTATGCATAGTTTGCACTGTAGTAGCAGATAATATAATAATAATACTAACTTAGTAGCTACAGTGAGATATATGCCGTCGTATTTTAGTTAGTTCCTCAAAGAAAGATAGTTTGAATAGGTAACTCAGTATTTTATTTTAAATGAACTTTATTGACAAAGAAAATAACAATCAAATAATATAAAGAAATTAAACCAGTATTTACAATTGAAACAATTGAGCTAACTGCAGACTGTTGCAAACAATCTACAGATAGCTCAACTGGTCCATATCAATACCAGTCGGAAGCGTCCCCAAATAATTTTAAATGATGCATTGTATGGTTCATCTATAGAATCTAATCATGCCACAAGCATTCGTTTCACGTTACCACGACGTTATTTCTCGAACGGTGTGCTGGTTCGGTTCGGAGCCAGTGGCGGCGTAGCGTGGGTTAGTAAATGGGGCGGATTTATACCCCTACTTTTTATGATCTGGCTGTGCTTGTGAGCTTCCGTTGTCACCCCTTCGGGTTTGAGGTGCCAGTATGGCACCCCTCGGAGCTTGGTACCCGAGGCGGACCGCCCCCCCCCCCCCTTACGTCTCTACTGTTTGGATTTTTTCATTTTGATTGCCAGTAACACTCTAGTTTAACGACGAACTGAGGATGACATGATATTATCATACGAGTACTACCAGGGTAGGTATTACTCGTATGATAATATCATGTCATCCTTCTATAATATAATATAGAAGGAATATATCATGTTATTCTTCTATTTCAATACTTGCTTCAATACCAGGATGTCATCGACAACAAGTATGCAAGGGCGCGCAAAATATGTACGTCAATCAAAAAGAATCGTTCTCGAACTATCCGTCAAATCTGCAGAACCGTAACAGCTAGTTCAGACACGGTGGGAATCGCGCGGTTTCAAAATCGTGCGGGAACCGCGCGGGTCTTATTTATACTAGTTTTTTTGTAATCGTTCAGACGTAACCGCGCGGTTAGTCAAGCCGGGGTACAAACCACACGATTTGAATTCGCGCGATTCCCGCGTATGTAAACGGGCCCTAAGATCGTAGACTGAGCATAGTTGTAAGCATAAATCCTCCATCTACGCCTAAGATCATGCAGCGTACCTCTTTGGCAGAGCCGATGATATTATTTTGAAGTTTATGACACTTCATACTGACACTGGCAGAGTGACTAGCGAAAGAAAAGCCACAGAAAAGTAAGCGGCATCATTAAAAAAGAAGTTGAATTGTTTACTATTTGGAGTGGAATAACTTGGCGGTAAATTGGAATGGAAATAATAACAAACAGCTGATTGATTTCGGGCATTTTTTTACACTCTAGAACACGTAAAGTAGGGGTCTGGGTTTGCTAAAGTTAGCAAGCTGCTAACTAGCCGCAAACGTTTGCAAACTATTATGAATATTGTTTTTTCTTAGCAAAGCACTAGTGAGCCTTTAGAGATTCGCGATGTAAAGAATTATTGGCTTATCTTAGCGAACAGTTTAAGTAAGTCAATACTAAACCTACGATAGCGATTTATTATGCATAAGGCCGTCAGGATTTATTCCTTAACTATTAGAGCAATCCTAAAAAGAACCGGTATAATATTTGCTTAGTTTTGATAACACTATCGAGCCGCGTAATAGGTTGCCTTTTTTTTCTGTATAACTTAAAAAACGCAAAAAAGCGCAAGATGCGTCTTTGAAGGAAAGTTTCGGGACAGAGCCAGGAATATGCTATAATAGAACTCTAGAACGAAAAAGGACAAAAAACACTCATTATTTCTGTTTTTATGTTGCTTCCCATACAATGACATCAGTTTTATGCATAGACTTTATACCTAGACGCCTAATAAAGGACGAACGATTTTATACAACACATTAGATAAATAGATCTTATATAAAGCCACGCCATCCAACGTTCGGCCAGTAACGACCAGGGCCCGGGGCCCGTACTCGTAAAAACGAAATCGAAGTTTCTGATATTTTTTCGTGCAAACGCTAATCTTATGAAATCACTTTCACTTATAAGAGTTGGTTTTGTATGAATACGAAAAAGAAACTTCGATTTTCCTTTTCCGAGTAGGCCCCCAGATCTGTGACCGGATCTCTGCGCTCGCTTACTGAAATTATCATTTATCCGTGTTGCAATGGCCCCTTGTAGCATAAAATGATGTGGAAAAGACAGCAAGATATCAAATTTTAAAACCGATGGAATAACATTTCTCAGGTAAGTTGATTTCTTATATAAATAGAATAAAATTTGTAAATACAATTTTGTTTTCACGGAGGTCATCTATATTTGGTTGGCCAGTCTACGTAAACAACAGTGCATCCCTTTCTTTCTTAACCAATTTTATATTTGCTTTCCTTTTTTCTCTGATGAGGCGGTACAAGTAGTAATTGTGCCGTTCCGGGCTGGGTAGTGAACACAATTTCGATTTATTTCGGGATTTTACGTGTAGGTAAATAGTTAATTTTATTCATGTTTGTGCTGTAATAACGATGAATAGACCAATATTTTATGGTTTTACATTCATTTGTTTCGGTTTTGATAAAGTTTTCATTCAAAATCTTGATATAAGCTAGTTATTTATTTCCATATTATGCCATCATTAATGGAAGCATAGTCGATGCAAGAGAATAAATACCTAATACATAAACTTACAAGTGTAACGTGACTATGACTACCTATACCTACTTAGTACTTACATCTCATTTCACTAAGCTTAGACATATAAGTAGACAAGAACGTATTTTTTTGTCTACTCATATACCATTATTATGTGTATATGTACATCGTGTATGTAGTGCTATAGCGCTGTCGGGCAAAAGTTCCGTTAAATACTTTTTGTAAATATATATACCTTGTTACAATTTACGAGTATCGATAATTATTTTCATAGAAACTAAGTACTCCATCACTAATAATGTTTATGATTTTTCGTAACCTTGAACGGACCAATGAGCACTCAGTTCCCCGCGCCCTCAGTTGGTTGTCTGATTTGTTTGCTTAGCGAAAATTACTTATTAGGTGTCTATGCCATTTACTCATGAATATAACTCAAGGCCTAAAGTGCATGAGAATATTTATTGCTTAGATTATAAAAAGCTATCGAATGGCATAATTCAAATTTATGAAATAACGACTTCAAAAATTTTAATTCCTATGTCCGGCCTGCTCCATACATTCGATCCACCGTGCGGCGGCGAGTCGCTCGCTAATGAAAAACATGCGAGTGTGAAGTCAATACAAGTTGCCGTCTGTTCTCGCGTTCTCAGCTCTTTCTTCTGTCTCGCGCCAAAAAAACCGACAAAAATCAATTCAGAGACAAGGCGAGAACCGCCTGATTCATGGTTCATTCACGTTTCTCGTGTTTTTTTCGCTTTCTCGCGAGAATCTCGCGTGAGTGTGGGGCTCCCTTTAAAGCTAGTTATGTTACGTTAGAATAGCATAGGCTACATCAATTTTGTTGTTTATGAGGTTTGCCTTGCAATCCAGCGTTGCCGGTGCAGACCATTTTGGTCCGTTTCGGACTTTTTTCTGCCTCTGCGGACCTTTTGCGGACCATGAGTATTTACGGACCTTTTCGGACCAAAACGCCTATCCAAAGCACCAGTACTTATGAAAAAGGCCAGGAAGTATGGCCCATAAGCTATAGTATGTCCAAAAAAATAGAACTAAGGTTATTTTTATAAGGAGGAAGGTCCACTAATTTTTAAGGAGGTTACTTTTCGATTCGTTGGTCTCTTCATCTTTTTGCGTAAAGTAATGGAATGGTGGGCTGTAAGATTTTGAAAATTCATGTTTCACTATCGTTAGAAATTTGAATAAATTTTATGAGAACTAGCTAGCAAGGAACATAGACGTATTAGTACTAAAGGCAAAACTGATTAAAGGCATTATACCTACGTGTTTGAATGTTATTGCGTGACTTAGGGAGATAATATAGCTAAGTGGATAGATCCAGTTTATATAGAATATCATTGGATAGATCCTAGTGTTTTATTTATTATTGCTTTCAGCATTTATTTAACCAGTTTTAACAGCATGTGCACATACGAACCAACATCAACTTACCTTCATACATTATACTGGGTACTTACTAGGGCATGTAAATACCGGGTTGTTTAACAAAACCGGTTTTTCGGTTTTTATTTTTCGGTTAACCGGTTAAATCGGTTTTTCAGTTTATTAACATAAGTATCTTAGGACAAAATAAAACCATAAAATTTGAATAAAATGAACTTATTAATTTGATATGCAATCACCAATCAAATTAACATAACAAAAATAAACACTCTTGTTCAAATAAAGTTATAAAAATTAACAATATTAAATTAAAAATTAATAATATTCGAAAACATTATGATAGAAAAGTCATAAAAGTTACTAACTGAAATTATTTTTTGATTTGGTAGTATTAAAACTCTCACTTACTCAAATAAAGCTATAAAAATCAACAAAATACATATCTTAAAACTTTACAATAAATCCGTCTTAAAAACTGTTAAGTTTTATTCCCTCTCTTATTTGGTAGTAATAAAACTGCCTGTTTCTCTCTTACTCAAATAAAGTTTACGTTAGTGTACGTCCGTTCATCCGCGGGCTACGTCTCATGAACTATAAAAGGTAGACAACTGAAATATTGACAGGATGTGTATTGCCGCGATTAAAAAATTTATAAAAATAATATAATTACATAACGGGCGGTTGACTCCTAACGCCCATACCGATCACCATAGTTACTCGACGAAGTCGTTGGGCGAGGTCAGTACTTGTACGAGTACTTTTTTCGAATAATGAAACCGTTTTTTAAAGGTTCCTTTTGCGAAATAGTTATGTGAGATATTACGGAACCCTCCGTGTGCGGGTCGTTTCGCACTTATCACAATAATAAAAAAATAAAACGTTTATTAATTCAGACAATTACCTCTATAGGTATCAAATCTTAGAAAGTTTATAATACACACACCTACATGCAAGGAAAATATCATAGAATTAATTTAATTTATATAATAAAATTGTTTAGCATAAGGGTTCATTAGACTTGATATCCAGTGCCTTTGCAGGCTACTGCAATGTCTGTCTGCCAGAAAGAACCCTTAGCAAACTATTGGTGCTGTCCAGCATCCTGTGTCTGACGGATATTATTTTAATGCTTCACATATTTTTCATGACTTTGATATCTATTAAATGATTTTGTACATGAGCAGGATATCTTGAAGAAGGCGTTACAAAGCAAAGTGACAAAAAAATCCCGATTTCTTTATTCAGTTGATAAATTAAATAAATGCCTTAGTCACTAACTGCAAAATAAATACATATCACTTAATTGCATCCTAAATTTGGTTTCATAATTGCACCGACCTAAGGGTGACTATGATTTTTATTATAAGCTTTTCATTTGTGATTTGGCTATTTTTAATGGCTTGTAATGGCTTGTGTTGTAAGTAGCCTCAAAGGCAACCAGTCGCCTTTCAGATTTTTTCATCGCCGATTCTAATCGTGAGTAGCCTCAGTGACGATAAATCACCTACGTTGGCCACACTGTTTGCCAGTTCAAACGAACAGTTCGACCGCTTACCGTAGTAAACCACAGCGAGCGACGGTGGCGCCTATTGCACCTATGCAACGCCGCCGTCGCTATCTTGCTTTACTCTGTTAATAATAATAGTTTATTTGCATGATGACAATATTCAGTAACTTTTTATGCGGTCCAAAGTTTTCCGAGGTGTTTTTGTATAGATAACGCATAAAATGTTGTAAAATAATTAGGTGGATAAGATATTGTTATGGTCGTTTTAAATAAAATCTGCAAGGCGTAGTAGTTTGAAACAAATTTGTCATTTATTAAAAAAAAACGGTTTTTTGACAAAAAAAAACAGTGAAAAACCGCCGTAATATCAGTCGGTTAATCGGTTTTTTAGTTAATCGATTGGCAATTCAGAATTCCAACAATAATAACGTTTTTTTATCACAGTCCTTTAAATATACCTTGTCTCTCGATTTTCCGGTTATTCTATCGATATCTTTGTAGTAAAATGTATTCAAAAATAAGCGAAATTTATTGAAGTTCTCATAGATAAAGCAGCATACAGTAAAATACATAAGAAATACTTCATATATAAAAATATTGTACAAAATGCAAAAACTGACCTTTTTGTCATATTTCGGACCATATTTGCGTTCGGATCGGACCTTTTTGCGTTTGACTGCCGGCAACACTGTTGCAATCCTTGCATTGCAAATTGTTGCCTTTGCATAAGTCTGCTTGCTTTGATTTGATTGTTTCTTGCGGCATGCTCGCAAGAATTCATTCTTTGCTATTAATCTGTAAATGTACGATTTTCATCTTCTTTCGCTGAATGCAACAGAATTAGTAGGTGTCCTAAACATTTATTTATTGTTCATGCGTGTCTAAGTACTACGAATTTATCACGATGGCGGACACGAACAAAGATCAATCTGTGACCAAAGTGCCTATGATATACGTGTGTGGAGGTAAGTGCGATATCATTTAATTTAGAAAGTAGCTGCTGCCCACGCCTTCGCCCGCGTTTTATCGGGATAAAAATATGTTATTCCAGGTCCCAAACTATACTCGTACCAAATTTCAGCCTAATCGGTTCGGTAGTTTTTAATGAAAGAGTAGCAAATATCCATCCATACATCTATCCTTACAAACTTTGACATTTATAATATTAGTAGTAGACATAGTAGGATTGTAGGAAGAAACACCAACTGCATATCAATCAACAACAATGCAATCAGTGAGACAATTCCAGGGTGGTGCTTGATGATGACACAGCGACTCTATTTTAGGGTCACCTTGTTGTCAACATTGAAGTCCTTACATATTTCAGTAGGTACCTGTACCTGCCATGATACTCTTCTCCAAATTGTTTTAGTTTATCTACAAAGAATACAACATCTTATTGTGACAAACTGTAATACTTTTTCAGAGTGCCACCGAGAAAATGAGATCAAACCAAGGGATCCAATCAGATGCAGAGAATGTGGATACAGAATTATGTATAAGAAAAGAACAAAAAGATGTAAGTAACTGTAACAATCCTGAATTAAAAAATGACTGCACCAAGCCTGATATATATGAACTATTACAACTCATTTGTCTACAATCTTTATAGCATGTTGAACATAATGTTGATTTCAAACATTTGAGTGTCATCAATGTTGCCAATCAAACATGTTTGTTTTTTCATTTATACAAGGTTTTTTGCACTCAACCCAAGCTGCTGCTTAAGCTGCCTAACAGGATTGATGCCTAGGGATAGAAACAAATTTCCTGGTTTTCTTTCTGATAATATGCACTTGGCACATGCGCTAGTACAGTTGAAAGTGTTGCATGTGCTGCGAAATACGTGTTTCAATGTCAGGTATTTCTGTACCACAAAGCGTTTATCTGGGTTGACTGAGCTTTGTAATTATTGGCTCAACTAATTCATTATATACATATTTGAAAGTAGAATTCCATTCATGTAAGATCCTCTTTTTACTTTTAATTTCTTATAAATCGAGAGCAAGACTCCTTTCACGAATTTTCTCTAACTATTGTGGTTACGGATTTGGCCATCATCGCCCTTCTCAAAAAACCAACCTGCATATTATTAAAGTTTATTCCAAACCCTTTTTTTGATTGCTTCTTTTTTTTTAATTTCTTATAACCAAGTTACCCGCACAAATACCACCGAGTAGAATGTTCTCATCACATCGTTCAACACATTCAATTAGAATGATGACAATGAAAGTTGTAGATGAAAGGGCACAGTGTAGACATAGCTAAATAGGTAGACCTTTTAGACAAGACAAGACTAATAAATCCTCGGCCCAGAGCCACTTACCATCAGCTGTGATTGTGGTAAAACAGGGGTTGAATTGTATTTATAAAAACATACAAAATACAAAAAAAAAACTGTAGATGACTTGTTTTTTTGACAAGTTTGAGTTCGCTTGAGAAATTGGCCAGAAATCGGAAAAGATACCAGATGAAATAAACTATTTGAAAAATAGACATCTGGCCCTTGATTGTTTTATTCGGAGTATCTCAACAGCACATCTCATTTGTTTCATCATTGTTTTGTAAGTTATAGTGTTTCTAACAGAAAAAGGTAAGGTATGCTTAACTGCTTGTTTTAATTTTTAATGCTAGGCTTTATTCACTGCATGATTTGTTTATTTCATAATCAATGTAATAAACTGGGCAAAGGCTTCCCTTGCATTTATTCTCCCTGAGGATTCGTACCGTCACCTTCCTCCAGAGTGGCGAAATCGATCTAAATTGAAGTGTCCATATTCTAAATATACTCTCATCTCCCGCTGGTATCTGATTGATCAATTCCGGCTCCGAACCGGAAGGTTTACTGACTAACGCGGAGCAAACCGTCGCGTCGTCGGCGGCGTTTGATCCGCGTTAGTGGAAATGTACCCTTACCGGCGGACCTACCCTACACCTTAGTGGGGTAGGTCCGCCAGTCTGTACAATAAATATGTAGTTCTTCCCGACACCTGCGCTTTGGCCAACTAAGGGGTCGTCGTGCTAATTGTGAGTCCCAGTCAATAGGACCAACTTAACCCACATTTAGTTAGATATGTGGCATAAGAGCCCAAACCCACTTTGTTATGTTACTGAAGGTCTACCATGCTGAGCGAAGCAAAGCAGGAAAGAAGTCTGATCTGACTGCTCCTTAATTAATAGTGCTTTACACATTACACACCTACGGAGCCATATCATGGAGATTTCTATGTTATCTTTCTTTTCTTTCAGTGGTTGTTTTCGACGCCCGTTGAATAAGTTGGAGATGATCTAGCAGTGATACCTACCTACTAGATTATTTTTATGATAAGTAGTTGAGTAAGTAAAAATATCCACTTATTTTATTAAAGATATCAACAAAAAATAAGCTCGTTTTATTTCATTACACGGCGCGGCGTCCCTATGGAATGCACCCCTAAACTGGTGATCGTCAGGAAGGCTGGACCAAACGAGATAAGAACATGAAACCATGTGCATGATTAACTATCTTTAATGAAATATATATATTGCTACTTCTGCATTAGAAATATATCAATAAATATATCTATTTTTCTATTTGTATTATTAAATCTGTATAGAAGTGTCGAAAAGTTATGAAACAAATAAATTAAGGTAGTAAATATTTACATTAACAACGTAGTTCATACAATGCTCAAACCATGAGAACGTGGAGGTGGTCCAGCCAACCTGACGTCAGAATGGCTGACCACTTTGTTGATATATTTCTTAATACAGAGGTAGCAAATATTTCATTATAGGTAGTAAATAGTAAGCAAATAGGTAGTAAATAGTGCACATGGTTTCATGTCCATATCTCGTTTGGTCCAGCCATCCTGACGATCACCCAAACTGGGCATGGTCGCTTATCGCCTAAGTTCGCTTCGAAATCCTAATTCTGTCTAGGTTCATAGAAATAGGTTTACAGTTGTGATTAAACTGCATACCTGCTAGTTTATAATAATTATAAACTAGCAGGTATGCAGTTTAATGACAACTGTAAACCTTGCAATAATTCTACAATCATCACTTGCAATTAGTAGGGCAGACTTGTTCATAGCAGAAATATAAAACACCTCTTGCCAATATAAATAATGCTGGACAATTCACACAACATTATCTAGCCCCAAGCTAAGCAGAGCTTGTGTTATGGGTACTAGATATATGATATACATTATATTGATATTATTTATTATACATAGAAAACGACCAGAACACCATGAACTGAATCTGCAGATCGTACAAATATAATATTTGTCCCAAGGCGGGAATCGAACCCGCAACCTCCTGCGTCGCAAGCGGACCTTCGCCCACCGCGCCACGTCGGTCGTCGGTCATATTTAAATTTCGGGTCTGTCGCAAATCATTCTACCGTTATTCCACCAGAATTTTAATTTAATTATCTTGCAAAGCAGTTCCTTAGATAAAGTATGTATAGCATACTACTTAAACGCAAAATGGGATCCAATTAAAACTGACCAGTAATATAATCGTAATTCTTTAATTACATAGTTTTTGCAACAAATATGTAAAATTTATTTCATAATAAAGTAAACATCAGAAATATACCTACTTAAATTTTATAGGGTAAAGGGAAGAGTTAATCGCGAGTTCCAAACCAGTGTTTGGCTTTGGAAACCAAACTTAACCGGGCAGTGCATACAGCCCATCATGTTTGTGTAGGTAGGTAGTACTATCTCGCCGAATTCTATTTTTGCTATGGCACACTTAGAAATGTATATATATTCTTACCTTACTACCTATCATAAAGGCTTAGGTACGTATATTTTATCATATAGTCCGTTTGTTCCATTAATTATGTAGGTGAACAAAAATATCCACCTTCATTTTTTTTTATAGTATGTAGACCTTCGTTTGACCACAATCTCACCTGATGGAAAGTGATGATGTGGCCGATGTTGTATCACTAAGGTCTAGAAGACACCTGTTCACTCTTGTCTTGAAGAGACCCAGATTGTAATTCACCTTCTTCAATAAATGTATGCCTACAAGTCAGGGTGTTTTATGCACAGAACTAGGTATATTAAAGTTCTCTGGTACCATTGGCCACAATGGGCATTGCTTCACTGATAGAATACCAACCGATATGCGATAGGTACCTAATTGTTTCGCCGCTCTTTCTCTAATGATATTTTTGTTGGATTAGTTGATTTTACAATAGTAAAAAAAATCTGTCTTGACGCTTTCAGAATATTAGTTTTAGAATCCATATTGTGCATATATGTATAAAAAAAAAAACAATTGAACAAATCTTGAACTTTCCCCCTAAAACACTGGGCGATATTTTTAGAAAAAGAAATTGCTATTTGCTGATTAGAATGTGTAATATAACTTCGAAATTATAGTTTTAATTTTACAAAACCAGCAATTTATCGTGAAAGTGTTCCTCAATGGGCGAAACGACGCTAGTATTTTTTTAATGTAGCGTTCCGCCCGTTAATGGGCGGAAATAATGGGCGATTCGATGCTACACCCCTTTGGGAATTTTTATCTTTGACATAATTCATAATTTTAATTTTAGCTAGATACCTACCTAGCCTCATTACCCAGATATCCCAGTATCCAGGCCAACCAATAGTTTATGTAGATGGTCCTGTCTATATGTAATGTGTACTATACATATGTTTTTTACCAACTACAAATACAATTACGAGGACTGATATAAATTTTTCGTATAGGCTTCTTCCTAAAACTTCAGTTATCTACAATCATCATTTGCAATGATTTCCAACGTTACAGATATATACTATTAGGATTAGGATAAACATTACAAAGTAGGTAGGTAGCATATTTCTCATTTAATTTTGATATTTCCCTTCTTGTTGTTTGATATGATCAGCTAGAATGATTAATACTTAGGTATGTACAAATAACCATTATAAAAAAGCTAAGATATAAATACCTCTAAAATGTTTATTTAAATAATATCTACATACTTGAACATTACTTCAATATATATGAAGACATTTCATGGAGTAACTGTAGCGTTTAGGTTAACTACATCATTCTAGCACAGTTCTACTATTTTTGATATGGAAGACTCGTAAAGGATTTATATAAATCTAATTTTAGTTCTGAAAGTTGATATGCCAATTATTTTTACTTTTATACAATACAGGATTTGGAAGTAGATCATTATATTATGTAAATACATCACAATCTATCATACTTATGGAAGGTATGCATATTTTAGAGTGTATACTTTACAAAAAATATACAAATAGATAGATTGAAAATAATCTTAACAAGGTATTAACTACTTTTGTAATATGTCTCATTGATATTTCAAGCATAGGTTTATCAATAAAGTGGCCCTCAAAATATTTCTGGAAGAATTAAATTCCGACTTGACTGACACTGCCATGTGTTTAGATAAATCTATTAATAGAAGTTGTGAAACTCCTCAGATAAAGAAGATGAATGGTCATCCATTTTCGTTTACATCACCAAGGTATAAAACAAAACATTAGTAAGCTATAATAGAAGCAAAAACAATTTATGATAAATGTATGTACAAGTCTATAAAGTATTTACACTAACGATACAATTACATAATTAAAGCGCATCAATTTGTTTGAAACTTCTGAGTTAACTCAGCCTTTTTTCAAAATAATTACTTTTTTACAGATAATAACAAAAATTGCACAATAACCTATTTAACATAATTTTGGCACTAAATATCTGTGGCACTATAATTAATCCGTGTTTCATTATCCTGATCACCATTATCAACAGTTTTCACTCCACTTTCTTTTTCACTTTCGCATATATTGTCGCAGTTCATACCATCCTCTTCGTCAGAAGAGTCTTTGCTAACTGAAGGTCCTGCCCCCATCGAAACACTGGCTTCTCTATATTCCAACTTAGTTGGATCATTTTCATGTAGTTTTCTAGCTAGGGATTGCAAACTAGCCAAAGAACTAGCACAATCCGTTGTATCTATGTCTGTAAGACTGACACCAGCTCGTTCAATTTCTGTGAACGTTCCGAACGGCAATTTGAACAGACACTCTAGTCGCATGACATGCATTTTACTTCGGAGATGTTTTGCCAGATGGCCATGTATCCTAAATGCGATATTGCAATCTAGGCATCTAAATGGTCGTGGATTGAAAGAGGTTGCTGCTCCAAACGTTGATGTCATCGAAACTTTATTATGATGAGAACCTGATCGTTCATGTTTCTGAAGATGTCCTCGTGTTCTAAAACTAACGGCACACACACTACATCTGAATGGTCGCTCCATATAATGTATGTTGAGATGCAATCGCAGCTGTGAAGGTTTGGTAAAAGTTTTATTACAAAAATCACATACTCGTCGTCCATCTTCCATGAGCCTGCCAGGCGAGTAAGATGCATTTTCAAAATCTTTTCCCTTGGTCACTTTAAAAGCTACGCCTCCAACTCCGATCACTACTTTTCTTGCTACTGGTTCATGGTCTAAGGAAGACATTTTTATTGAATCCGTTTCAGATACATTTACAACTTCGACTTTAGAATTTTCATCAGGGTTTATTTTTTCAAGGCTAGTCTCATTAGAAGTTTCTGTCTGATTTGGAATGGTACCTTCATGAGTTTTGATTTGATTAATTCTGGCATGTTTTAAATATTCGGAGACTACATGTTTTGCATTTTCAGTATTACTATTATTTTGGAAATTATGACGTTTTATTTCCATATTATTAATCATATTATCGGAAGTATCTTTTGGTGTGACAGGCTCGTCCTTTCCTACTTTAGTAATGTCATTCTCATTCACTGTTTCATTGTTTTTCTCGTCGATAACTTGTGACGTAGAAATAGGTTTCACGAGACTGCTTGTCGTAGACGTGACGCATTTAGTTTCCTCCGTTCTATAATTTTCAGTAAAGTGAGGCTTTTCCTCGACTTTTCTCACTTTACTAAAGTTACATGATAACTGACTTTGTTTTATTTTTGAATCTAATAGCGCTCTTTCTGTCAAGTATGTGTGCAACATTGGCTCTCCGTTAGCCCATTGTGATTGGTGTTGAGGGAGTTTGGCTGTGTTTGATGCTAATGATGCCAGGACACTTGATTCTCTGGCAGTTGGAATTTCAGTTGTACTTAGAGTTGGAGTTTTTACATCAGTTTTACTAAGATCCATAGGTTCATTTTCGGCATCGTCCACGGAATCCATGGAGTCGCTTATTGAAAACCGTCGTTCCTGTATTTCTACTGTTGGGGTTTCGAGTCCAGTAGGTGTATAAGGGTAGGTGGTAGGCCTGGCGCTAGTTATCAAGCCTGGCGCCGATGAAGTCGGCCTAGACCCTCCTAAAGATAATAAGCAATGAGCTGCCTCGTGTTCGGGTAACCGTGACTTGCTAGCTTCTGTGTCTGAAAAGAACATCAACCTAATTAATAATCGAGTAAATAGGTATAGTTAGTTCTTATGCAACCCTTAATTGAAATTATATAATTAACCTTAGACGCGAAAAATCTGTATTTTTATCAAAACAATTTAAAAAACGAGTGTAGTTACTGTTATGATAGTGTTCACGCTTTAATGATTACAATTTTTATGTTCACGGTGCCAGGCGCGTGGCGTGAAATCATGCTGCTTATAAAGAGATTTGTAGGCATTTACTTATATACGCTACAAGTTAACTATTTGATGGTGTTTCGAAGTGTGCGTAGAATCGAATAATTTTAGTATTTTCGAAGATTCCAAACAAATAATTTTACCCTTTTATTAGTTGGTAAGTATGGAAATATTTGATCTTGACCGCCCAAAAATATAAATTTCGATAAAATCATTACATTCATAATTCACAAAGATAGTGATAATTTGATAGTATGTAAGGCAGTAAGCGTAAACATATCACCCTTCGTATATTTTAATTCGTTTTTTTATATTGTTTTGCGTTTGGCTTCAGCTGTCCTGAATGTCCTGCACAGCTGTTCTAACTAGATCGAAAAGTTTCCGGACTCGAAATCACAAATCCGAAATTCAAATAATCCGCGCGATATTCAAATATTTGAACGGTTTTTAATATTTTCTGCGTTCTACAAGCAATATCAATAGCAGAAAAGTAGTTTACCGGAAATCGTAAAACATTTTCTATGAACCCAGGTTTTAACTAATTTCGATTCTTCTTTTGGGGAAATTAATAATTTATGAGATGTATTACTAAACATCAACATCATTACCAAAAGCCCCATTAATTGTACTTCATTGAAACATGGATTCATAGAAAATGGTCAGCGATTTATGAAAAACTACTGTTTAGGTAGTTTTATTCCTTGTAGAACGCAGAAAGTATTAAAAACCGCTAAAATATTTCAATTTCGCGCGGATTTATGCCAGATTTCGAGTCACGGAAACTTTTCGATCGAGTTAGAATAGCCGTGCTGATGTTTAGATGTAAGGTAGCTGTACTTTAGCTATAATTCACACCTCATACGACTCGACTTCGACACCTCATAGTCTGTTTTAATGTAAATTTATAATACCTAAGGATCGTGCGTGAGCTCGTACCATGGTATTTTATAGTAAAACTAGCTTAACTAGCAGTGTTCGTTTGCCAACCGTAAAAATTGCATGCGCCAATAAACAGATACCCATTACCAGTCAACTAGGTACAATTTCTTTTCACCATATAGGGTATCGGTAGTAATGGCCCACATTAGCAGTTGAGCTTTTATCCCTAATATTCAGTTGTAAGTTATCATCATAGTTCGTTTCTAGATATAGTTATGCTCACCACTTGATTCAGTTTCGCCTTCGTTCCCTTCGTCACCATCTGAATCAGTGTCATCGTCCGTTTCGCCAGAACACTGGGCATTCTCTCCAATTTCACAATCGTTGCCTTCGTTGGGGTTTATCCCTAACTCGCAGCATTTTTTATAATGTGCTTTACTCTTCATGTGCTTGGTCAAGTTGCCCTTTGTTTTAAAGCTGAAATACAAATAAATACCCGTTAGTTAATCATGTTATTGTAACTTAAAATATTCTTGATCCTTAAATTAATTTGTTACCTAAATGCGCAGTGAATACAAGTGTAAGGTCGGACGTCTGTATGCGTGCGAATGTGTTTCTTAAGCATAGAAGGCTTTTTGCATCGGATTCCACATTCTGAGCAAACATACCGCCCCCTCCCACGTCCACGTACGTATGTGTACTCCTCGTTACTTTCGAAACCACCTGCTAGTTCTTTTTTAGGCGTCATTGCGTTGTCTGAAGTTATGCCTTTATTCTCTTCTAATTTCTTCATATCGAACGGCAAAATCATCTGAATAAAAATAAATATTGGTTTATCAGAACTATTTGGTTGCTGACATGATGATGAGGATCCAGAATTTCTCAGTGCTAAAAAAGTAAAATGGTTACCTGTTTGCCATCCTTTGAAATTGTATTCCATTTAGATGAATGCGTCAATATTAGATCCTGTTTTATCACCGAGACGGCCACGGATTGCGGTCGATGACGTGAGTCATATAAAGACATAGCAGACGATGCTGACAGCCCCAGTGGGTCTGGCGTCAGCTCAGATAATAACTGTAAACAAAGACATAATAGATTTATCAACTGCGCTACAATTGATAATAATTTCACCTTAGTTTAGAATTATGAGTTAAGGCTTACCTGCCAGTTACTGTACATGGACAAGAAGTGTTGATTGGGAACATAAGTTGGTTGTGGTCGATTTATAGTGCAATAAAACACTTTTGTTGAACACTTCAGCCCCAAATAAGTATAAGCATTGCCATTCAAATATAGCTGGCCGTAAGCTTTTGCTGGCCGCGGCGTTTCAGGTGACACCAGTGGCATAGTATTTGCAGTAGGCGTAATGCCATGATGTCTTTTGGGTGTAAAAGTACCAGGTTTCAATGGCAAAGACGATGGCCTTAAGAATTTTGGCTTTCGGTCTTCACTATTGACGTCGGCAGATACATTTTTTTTAAAATAGAATGTTTCTGATCTTTCATCCTGGTGACTAAATGGAGTTTCTTGTGCATTTGTATTCTTCTGCACTTCTGATGAGCTGAGTATATGATTGTTATATATTTCTGCTTTTGTAATTAGATTCTCAAAATTAAAGTTTCTTGCGTCCTTTTCACACTTTATATCGATTGGTTTTAATAAAAGACTACTACTTTTTTCAATGCTCTTTTTGTTAGAGGCATAATGCATGTTCACTTTTAGAAGTGGTGTCTTTGGCAAACCTTCAAAATTTCTTTTCATACCTTCCTCTTGTCTGTATGACTGTTTCGTTGCATTAACCGAAATAACTCTAGAAGTATATTCATCTACGTTTTTAACTTTTATAATGGGTATAGTTGGAGGATATTGCTGACTTTCTGTTGTGATATCGTGGCCATGAACTAATTTATCAGGTTCAAGGTTGGGTTTTCTTCTATTAGGACTTCTCGTGTTTCGTAACTGCTGTTTAGTTAAGCTTAATGTTCCTTTCGTCTGCATATTTCCCGCTAATGGATTTCCATGAAAATCGTCACGTAATGATTGTGATACTGAATTTTTATTCAGGCTATTGGTACCACTATTTTTTGAATGCACATTAGCGTGGCTAACGAATACACCTGGAGTGTTTGGTCCAGGAATGCCAGGAACATGAGGAATGAGTTTTCCGCCGTGTAATATAGTCGATGCTCCATTTGGCGAACTTGATGGACTTAATGGTGGCAACGTTAATGGGTTGAACGCAGTTATTGCACTTAGTGGAGGAAATTGGAAATGCGATCGGTCGTGAATCGTTGGCAAATTAGAACTTGAAACCATAATTCTTGGAGTTTGTGGTTGTGGTGTTCCCATGGTCTCTTTAGGCGTAGGTGGATTATGAACCATAGTGCCACCGGAATGCAGGCTTGATCTTACAACAACACTGCTTGCTTCTGTGTCGTTGGCAAGCTTAGACGGTGAAAGGTTTTGGTGAATTAGAACTGGAGACAGTTGATTCTTGTTTGGTTCTATTCGGAGAGTGGTTGTTCCTCCGGAATGATCCACAATTTTTACTTCGCCTCCAAACATTTGGATATTACTATTCTGTCTCATATGTTGCGAAATTTCATCAACTGCGCGTAGTGCAGTGGCATTGGTATCAATGCAGCGAATTTTAGCTTGGTTATAATAATCTGATCTAGGTGAAATATTTTCTACCAGTCTGGGACTGTAAGTTTCGGATCTACTGTCAATGCGTCGTTTTGGACTTACGGTAGGCTTCATTTTCATGCACTCTGATTTTCTGGAAAAATCTGACGGGCTTCTAGTGTCTACTAACCGAGTATTGCCAAGTAATGGGCCAGGAGATGGTAAAGGCGCAATGACATCATTACATTCCTGTTTCAGTATAACTAGGTTTTCTGGTCTCATTCTTAATGGCTGACTGAGTGACTTTGTAGAGTTGCTTTTGGAAAAGGTATTATTATTAGATTGAGTCGACTCGGGAAAGCGAACGTTTATTGAATTGCTTCTTACAAAGATATTGTCATGTCTGACTAACTTCGTTTCTTTCTGACTATGACTGGCTTGTGTGTTTGTAAGGCTCCCTTTACAGTAGTACATTCTGTGTGTTTCTAAATTGTCAGCGCTTCGAAAAATTATCTGACACAAGGGACATGCAAACAGTGATCCATCTAATAACTCACCTGTTACTGGGATCATACCATTTAATTTATTTTTCAAAAGCAGATCTTTTATTATTGAGCCCTCGGGGTTTAATGGATGTTTTTGATCATTCAGTGCGAAGCTTTCAGAATGAGATCGCTTTCTGAAAGGATGTTCAGTTTCATTATTATATTTCGTTAGGTTCAGTGGCGACAATTCTGTTTTCATTTCAGCTACTTCATTTAATAACTGCTTGCTCTCTGCTATTTGTTTTATTTTGCCATATTTTTTTTGCAAAGGTGTTTCTATTACATCGACAATAGCTTCATTATCTGATATAATTTTAGAGATATGTTCTGTGAGAAAATCGGCATTTGGTGAAATGGATTTCTTAAACTTTTCCTTATCGTCTATCTCTTGATAAAATGCTGCCCTGAATTTGGGTTTATAAATGTACTTTGATTTGCTGTTTTCATTATACAAGTTAGAAGAGCCCTCGAGCATAGAGTCTGGGGATTCGCTAGGCGAAAATCTGTTAGATTCATAGCTGTCATGGCGCACATTCGGTAATTCAGATGTAGCTTCCAAAACTAATGCTTGGGGCATAGATGTGTCACTTTCAGAGCCTCCAGACATGTCATCATCGTTTAAGTTCACGGGTACGTCTGCGCCTTGCAGTCTTAGTGCATGGGTTCTGGATCTCTCGTGCTTATATAAGTTAGATTTAGTTTTAAAAGCAAATCCGCATGGAACACAAGGATAGGGTCGCTCATTAGTATGAGCTCTGATATGTTTTTGAAGTACTGAAGGCTTGGCACAAGGTAATTTACAGTATGGGCAAATGTAACGTCCACCTACACTGCCGTTGTAGGCATCCCTGATATAATCATTTTCAAGATTCTCAGTCTTATTCGAAAATTCATCAGTTGAACTGGTCTGACCAGACACTTGAACAATATTATTTACATTACTTATTCTATAATTTTCTTCGCTAAAATTAGTTTGTACATTTTTCTCCACCTGTTGAGCTTCTAGATATTGTGGGTCTTCTCTTATCTTTTCGATTTCTGGATGAGCGGCCGCAATGCTGCCATTAGAAATGGACGCGCTGCAAGCACTCTGTGTTACGTTTGATTCTCTTTGTCTAATTTCGCCACCGATTGAAATATTTGGTGGAAATACAGCAATAGTTGTTGCCATTTTCTTAAACTTTTTATGAAGATAGCTATGATCATTGTTGTTGGAAAAATTGCTATCTAGGCGATTTTCTTGCGTAAGCGGCATCGTGCCTGCGAGCTTAGTACCTGAAACAAAAAAAAAACTATCAAAATACATAGGTATGTTATGTTTTACAATTTCAGAATTCACTTGTTCGTTATCAATAATTTTAATTGTCTATCTGGTTGACCACAAACATGCGTGCCTCGTATGTGTGAATAAAAGTTGAACATAGTTTTCGCACAATTTGGACCTATTATTATTTCCAAAAATAAATGCATTTACGCCACCGTTACTTTTTATACTATCCGATCCTGTCCATCCTGAAATAGATCTCTTCCAAGTTGCCTAAGAGATCTATTTCAGCGATAAGGCCGCCGATTGTGCCACTTTAGATTTAATTAGTAGTTTACTGTTTGTTAAATTATTTTGTAGGGTGCAATAAAGATATTATCTAATTACATATCGTCGTTGTGGTGCTAGAAGTAATTAAGTACAAAAAGCTAGTTCGGAGATAATCGCGATAGAAGTTTTTTTGATCTTGAAATCGATACTCATTAAGAAGGCTACGAACCTCTCCCAAACGGAAACGGGCTTTTCCCATGCGGATTTGTTGTTGTTTCACGTAGAATGAAATGGGCGCGCTATGAGTGAGAAAGCGCGTCTAACCATCTAATACGAAGCTGTTATGTGGCTGTGTGCGTGTGCTTGGTGTTGGCACCATTTTTTGATATTGTTTCGTACATTCCGGTTAATTTTGAGTAAAGGAATGATTTCAAAAATATTTTTGATTATTTATAATGTTGCATATATTTAGGATGTATGCAGCGCGACAGATTTTCGAGTAAAGGTGTCTATCATGCATAAAAAATCGCTTGAAGATGACTCGATCAGGTGGACAAAATTAGTTTCGCTCTCATTTAAATATCATTATGTTTCTTCAAAAACTAAACCGCTGCAAACATTGCTATTTTTCATCCGATATCGAATAAAATTTCAATAAGATCGGGGACATAGTTTCCAAATGAAGCGGAAAGTACGTTTGTATGGGGAATAAGGCTATCCGTTCCGTTCTTAAGCCTTATAGTTACAAAAATGATTTTGTGAACAAAATATACATAATTTTACCATACATCCCAACGTTCAATAAATTATGTAACAATTTTTTGATTACTGAGATACATAGAAAAAAGTAAGTTACTTAATTTTAGCAAACTCAATAAGATGTGATTAGGTTAGAAGCTGTACCAAGAATAATTACTTAAGTTAACTTTCCATGTTACTTAGGTAATAATTGCGAATAGTGTGATCGTGTCAAATACAGTTGTACGCGAAATGTCACTAAGTGATTTGATGAGCAGAATGAGCAGTGCAGCTCCCAGTGGTTGAAAAAAATGTTAGTAAACGATTGAAATAAATTACATAAGTACTCTTAGTACTTTTTTGTAGACTGATTTTTGGCTCAACAAGCAGATTCTTCTGACTTCTGACATTCTTGTATCTCCACAAATTTAAAAAAAACTCCTTTGTTATTTTGTTATAAGGTATTGGTTTAAAAATACTTTGGCATCAATAAGTCTTTGGCTAAAACTGTTAGTTGGTGAATTCTCGCACCACAACGACGATATACCTAAAGGATAGTCTATTATGATGAACGTTCTTATAAGACTGTTTTCGGTAGCTAAACCTAAATGCCTATCTTAAAATCTTTGTTTAATACAATAAGTACCTCATTACGTTAGGTACCTTCCTATTATAATGAAAAGCAAACGAATTGTTTTACTTATCTACGATGATATTAACATAAAATATAATAATCACGAGTATGTGATTATCATTTATCGATAAAAAAGTAAGCTACCTAATAAGACGTTACGTTTACAAAATTACATGAATCATTTAAGGAAATCAGTTGGCTAGGTACCTTACCTACATACTGCATTGTTTTATTTTGACTAATAATGTCCATTTAAATTGAATATCAGTCGACATTCAGTAGCTACACAATATGACCGCGTTGCGTTATGTCGAGAGAGTTGACGCAACGCGCATGTGCTGCCACGCTATTTCTATTGGTGTTTTGTGTGACATCATCGTGACGTCGCCCTTACAATCGAGGATATCCCCATTTGCCAGCTGTATTCTACGATTTCTTTATCTCTGCATGTTCCTAGAACTTAAAACGTTTGAGTAATATAATAGTTTATTTTCTACGCAATGCGATGTCTATTTGAGGCCGTCAACAGTGCTTCCGTTCTGAAACCTATAAAATTTGTAATTATGGTTAAAATTTTAATAGATCACAAACATTAGATAATTGCTTGTATACCTGTGTTTTCCCTGGAGGCTTTTGTTTTTACAAATGTAGCAAGTAAAATGTTCCATTTAGCTGTATACTGTCTATAGTTGCTATTAGTTATTTTGAAACTGTCTTTTGTGATGGCGACTGGCTAAGCTAACCGAACGGAGACGGGACGGCCTCGCTTGGCGCTCGAGCCGTTCGTGGACGATGATGTCGTTTCTGAGAAGGCGTTACATTTCTGAGAATCGGCGACAGGCAACCCGCCTCAGCGAGTTATAAACAAGCAAGCAAATAAGCTCAATACGCACTCGCTCCGTGCACACACACAGCGACAGCCAACACCCTGACGACGACCCGGAATGTAAGTAGTTCAGACACTTCTTGGTGTGTGAGTGCTTATTTGTATTCGTCAATTATACATACGTCGTAGGTACTTGTTTGTTATACATACTTTATGTACATACATATAAGTTCTTGTACTTATCTGTTATACTTATCACTCATTAGTATTATTTTCTAGAGTTTTTAACATTTTCGATTTTTACCTCAATCTACAATAAAATTAATCAGTCATTTCATTAGACGCTTTATTATGTAATTACCGCGTAGTTTGGTAAAAAGCCGGAGCAGTAGATAGATACATAGTATAATTGAAGAGTGGTGTGGTGTAATGAGACAAAGGAATCCCGTGAAGCAGCCGCCGCCCGCCGGCCTGGCGCCCGGCCAGGCGGCCCTGGTGACGCCTGTTCGCCCGCCAGCACGCCGCCGACTTTCTGCCGCTACTTTACCTATGTGTGCCACAAACAGCACACTCTAATACTCTCGCTCCACAACAATTAAGCATCTTTTTTATCTTTTCGACGTCTATTCAGGTTCTTTTTCTTTCATTGCTGTATGGAATTGATTTTAGACAAGTAGGTACTAGGTATAATCATTAGTAGAGCCTGTTGTAGATAGGTAAGATTTTTTTTGTCTCAATGCAGGTGAATCAAGTCATTGATAAAATAATTAGGTGGTACTCAAGCAAGTTGTACTTTTTTATTCTTTCATTTCATTTCAAATTTACAAACCCCAAAGGTTCAATAAAATCAAGAAATAGCTAGGTTGATTATAATTAATGCGAAACTGTATGTATTGCAGCATTGCACACCTTCGGTACTGTCAGTTCGATCATTCAAAATCAAAATACAAAATATTACGCTGCGCTAGAAGAAATAGGTACTTAGGTACCTACATGAAGTAATAGGTACTTAGGTACCTACATGAAGTAATGAATGGAATATAGCTAGCATATGTATGTATTTACTTACGTACCGCGGATGTGTTGTAATTAATTAGTCCATCGTATTATAATGCCTTGATATCATTGTGCTGACGCCTTCGGTACAAAATGTCAACAATTCCGATAGGCTGCATTTCACCAGCTCGCAAGTGAATCATCGTTAATAATTGCGCGACGATCCACGCCGCCACTCAGCACACACACAAACACACCTGTATTATCGTCACTCGTCTTGCTCTATAATTCTAGAATGTGTCACTTTCCTTCGCAAAAAACGTAAACTAACATGGCATGAACAGCTTATCGATGTTTCTACTTAAAATAATAATAATAATACGTCCCTGTTGGACGTGCTTGTACTTTAGATTCAAGGAATTACGGAACAAGGAAAGGTGCCGTCCGTCGAGCCGCGGATGACTGTTCAACTGTTTGTAATATCGTCGGTTCGGTTTGGTCGTTCCGAGTGCGCCCCGCGCCCCGCGAGCCGCCTACCCGCGCGCACCGCATTGACTCTGCCTGCGCCCGCTAGGTAGTGATTCATGTCGCGTTTTATCTATCTCCCTCCTTCACCGCAACCGGATCGGTTATTCTTCGTAATCTATTTATGTACTTACGTAGGATATCTACATAATGTGCACGGACTTTAACCTTAACGATTTTAGTGCCATCTTAGATCGTAATCTCCATCTTAAAGGTCCTTGAAATTCTTTTCATAAATAAGGAATAATTTTATTTGTTAAGTTACATAAATAGCCTTAGGTAGTTGTTTCATGTTACTTATGGCGTAAAAGTATGGCCGCCATAATTTGCATTAAAGGTGGACCTATTCGACATGATAAACACAACATTATTTTCATGCAGTGTTGATTTCGTAACGGTTGCACTCGACTAGAACGAGTATTGGTCGAATATGCCACCACCCACTGTGTACTAGTAGGTACCTACCTAATTACCTACTAGTACCCAGTGGTGCTACCTACTACAGCTTCCAGTATAACATTCTCATTCAGCTACGTTACGTAGCCTCTGCAGCAACATTGTTCAGTATTTTTTGCGAAGATTCACATTTTAAGCGACATTTCACTTAGTTCAACGATATTAACTCAAACGTCTAGTAGATAGAATCCTACGAATATTATAAATGTCAAAGTTTGTACGTATGGATGTATGGGTGTTTGTTCCTCTTTCACGCAAGAACTTCTTAACTGATTGGGCTGAAATTTGGTATGGGTATAGTTTGAGACCTGGAATAACTTATACTAAGGCAATTTTTTATCCCAATAAAACGCGTCGAAGGTGCGAGCAGCAGCTAGTAGAACTGCATGTGGACTAATTATTGTAACATTAACTTTAATAATGTATCTGTAGGATCATAAACGTTCATTATTAACTACTTGTATAAAATAGATAATCATTTTTTATACTGATATAGAGCTCTTTAAACCAGTATTTTGTGACCAGATGCGGATTTAGGATTTGGCATGGCAAGGGACGATTCGAACTTGAATAAGAAATAATTTAAGCACATCATTGACGGCGTGTGGTTCAAAAGTAAAAAATGCGGAAATAGGTATTCCATAAAATCAATCGCCAAATGATGTAAATGTGTTAGTAAAATTGGTAAAAATTAAAAACATTTAAGCAAATCATCTTCCGACGAGCTTATTCGGGCGACTTGAGCTAGACCCCTTTGGTCAGTCTTCTCCCTGGATCCATCACTGTTTTTGTCCATTAATTTACTCTTGGCATTTTCCTATATTTAACTTATCACATATGAACTTATTTTATCAGCGAGACCTCTTTATCGAAATTCTGTATTTCTGTATTCATTATTTTACTTACAATCGCAAACAGCTTGAATATGTTTAATCATAATCAGTGAGTACCTACGGTTTGAATATGTATACGTAATTCACTTGAATTGTACGTCGAGAATAAAATTATTGCAAACAGGTTTATAAATAAATAATGTTGGACAGTGCACACAACATCATCTAGCCCCAAGCTAAGCAGAGCTTGTGTTATGGGTACTAGATGACTGATATTCGTAATATTATATATATATTTTTCATTATACATAGAAAACAGCCAGAACACATGAGACAAATATTTGCAGATCGTAGAAACATTTGTCCCGAGGCGGGAATCGAACCCGCAACCTTCTGCGTCGCAGGAGGACCTTCGCCCGCCGCGCCACATCGGTCGTCATAAAGTATAAAGTTAGTAGTAGTATAAAGTTTAAAGCTCTTTTTGGGATAAGTAAAAAAGAAATGCTCATGATTGTGTTAGTTCTATTAATACTAAAATAGGTACCTCTGCCTTCCTCCCTCAAATCTCGGTCCAGGGCGTCGAAGGCCAGTCCATCCGAGCAGTGAATGTCGCAGTCTTTTTACTAGAGCTCTAAATATGTATTAGGTATTATATGTATACATTTAGTAAGTACTTCCTACTAATAATATAAATGAAACGTGAATTATATTGTTTTATCTAAGACCTCCAAAACTACTGAACAGTTCAAAAGATGAGGCGTATAATTTAGAACATAGCTTTACTTAGATAAAGGTAACTCATTATACCGAAAATACGCATGCGAAGCCGCGGACAGAAGCTAGCGTTTTATACCTAATACTATACCTAGTCTTGCTAGAACTCAATAAATAAATGTATAAAATGAACACATTATTTGCAATGATAATTGGTTGGTTTGGTAGGCAGGCGCTTATCAGTACTGCGGAGGAGATGACGCACGAGATAATAGAGCCGTTTCGAGGATTCTATTCAATGATGACCGGCTTAAGCTAAACAGTAAACATCATATATTAGATGCCCGTATCTAATACGTTTGTTTTTTTAGAGAATACAGATAGCCATAACTTGAAATTTTTCTCATAGATCCCGAAACATCAGATTCAACTGTTGCAAAAAGCGTTGTAGATAGGAATCGAATTTTATAAAAAAGGATTCATACTTAATCTTATTAAATTTATTCCCTATGGAAAGCATCTGGCTATACGTAATTTATGTAGCTCCTTTAAAACTAAATAGGACCTGAAAAGGACAAGCAACATTTTTATGTGAAGTTTTGTGATCAGTTTGAATCTATTGATTTCATAGTCTCAGCCTTGACCAAAACTTGATGACCTCGATGGCATCACATGACCTCATCTTCGTTTTACTTGATGGCAAATAAAGCTTTACTTCAGCAAGTGACATCTTGATTTTATTTTAGTAATAATTCACGTGCCATGTCTACATAGCTAACGCGAACCAGGTACAGCAATATTAAATCGTAGAGATATTTATTGTACCTACTATTGTAAGCTTGCTATGCAAATTTAACAAATAGGATATTTAACAGAAAAGAAGACCCGGCTCGATGATCCCGTACCCATGATATCATCAGTCGTGTGGATGCGTTTGTTAGTATCTCGTCGATCGGTTCTTTCTTCTATGCCCTACCACGCTGAAACGTTAATACACGTCTGATGACAGCTGGCTTCGTTTGTGGTGAGGGGAGCGGGGCACTTGTTGCGTTGTTTGGCTGGCTTGGTGTAGAAGCGTGCCGACGTCACGCTACGACCTTGAGCCACGCGACACGGGGAGTGTCTCTAACTCAGCTTAGTTTTTTTATCGACTTCACAGAAAGAAGGTTTCCATTTCGTCGGAACATATTTTTATTGAATGTGCGTTAAGTAGAGATCTTAACGCACATTCAAAAAAAATATGCGTACGTAGTCCGCTTTAATGATTATTTGATTAGATAAGTAGACTATTATTAAGTTGGTAGTTTTTAATGGGCGGTTCCATAAATATTAAGTCAACAAATCGGTGGGAGAGATCCGGGGTGTACCTAATCCCTGAAAAATCATAAAAGCGTTTTTTTATTATGTCTTTTTGTATTAACGCTTCTTTGCTTTAAATCTTTGTTTCTATTACGTTTAATTACTTTTACCAGCAACTATTATCACTAGGTACCAAATTCAACTTCTTTGCATCCACAATGGAACTTCACACGCAACACTGAAATTGAATAATTATGTCGGTCCGGTCAAGCAGCGGCGGCGGCGGCGCGGCGGCGCCATGAAGTCGCGTTCGCGGGAAATCATGGAACCAGTATCAACGGAGCCAGTAGCTGCTCTAACAACAACTAAGTACCTATCGGATGAACGCAGCTTGCCTTACTTATTTAGCGTATGTTTGAACGTTCACAATTTCACAATAGATATTAATGACGTCACGCACGCTTCAGCTAACGCGATGATAAATATTTTCATACGTGTGCGTTTTCTATATCGTATGCGATTTATTCATTTCTTTAACAATCCATAATCCACTTCAAACCCCTAACAGAGGGTATACCAATTGCATTAACACAACTATTCGCTTCTTTGCATTTTAACCTATCTGATGCCCGCATAGTCTGGGCTTCCCTGCAAACCAGGTCATCGCCTGACTGACTGGCTCGACCGCTTCTCCGACTAGCTGCGAGGCGAGCCACAAGCCGCACCCTGCTCCACCACTGGTTTTCTCAAAGCGTTGAATTCGCTGTAGTTTAATAGTATGACATCTTTCCACCAACATCCGTGTCGGAATATTTGAAGATGTATGCAAAGTGGGTGCACATCTCACAGAACATTTACCTATCCACTACTGGTGTCCAACAAACACAGTGTTTTTTCTTTTGCTAAAAACAGATTGAAACGAAAACCAAGTAGGTATAAAGCGTCAGGAATATTATCTAAATATGTGTGAACTCTGCCAAAATATGTGATGCAAATTTTGTGCTATATGTATATCTAATATACCATTATTATATCGTCAAAATTATCACATCGTCAACATTTTTATCGATTGCATTTCTATAAAAACTACCTGCCTCATTGCAAAATTACAGAAACTAAACAGAGTAGGCCGAGCGAGCGTCAAGAGAATGGCGTCATTCTCGGCGAATGCCGGCGTTGGCATATCAACGACTAAAATACGCCATATGTATGAATGTGACAATAATATTCGTGAGTCAGACAGAGCCGGGTAACACTTGACCAAATAAACAACTATTCAGAATGGTTGCGAGTAGTTGCGAGTCTTTCCTCAATGACGCTCTTCGATTTATACATACCTAACCTACGAAGTTGTAGCGAATAGGTTATTCACACTTAATCTTAAAATTTTCTAAATAATGAGAATTAGATTTAATGTAGGTATTTCTAATATTTGAAAATGGCTTGGAATGAATCTTCTTTGAATACCTATTTTATTTTCAGTTTTTTAATGAAGCAACTATGTACCTGCCAAAAATGTCAGCGATATCATTCAGTACAGTTCACATAATAGTACCTAGCATCAGTAGCATGAACACTAATGTACATCCGCGTATGTATCTATTTAAGTAGCACCTGTGCCGAATTGCTGGACGAACACGTAACTTTCACCGAGTGCTCTTCTATTAATGAGTATCGTATCCTTTTCTTTATGAAGTGCGGTAGTTCGCTAATCGATAACAATAAATTTAGACAAAATATTTTATTTGTTGTATATTTTTCTCTAATTTGTGATTTTTTTCGATTTGACTTTCCCAGTCGATGTCATGCTTAGAGAAAATATTTTATATTTTAATGTACCTAATCGGTCTAAACTCCGGTCTAAATTCATTATGAATCCCGTTTGTGGTTCGGTTCGGTGGGTACCTAGTTTGGCGGAAACAAAAAACAAGTATTGGTAAATTGAAATCGTTGGAAATTTTGCACCGTAGGCCATAAAAAAGAGACTGGCAATTACTCCTTTACTTCGACGTTTAAATAGAAGCATATCTTGTTTTATTATAATAACCGCCATGTCCAGTGGGTGTGCGATTCCCAGAATACGCCGAAGCACGCGCCCTGCCTGGCGATGAAGCTCGACACTCGACAGGGTTATTTCTCTCTACCAAACGAGCCTTTTCGCATTTACCATTTCAATACTTCCGAGAAGCTTCCTCGATGCCCTCGGCTAATCCGATAGTATTTTTTTAAATGTCTAATAGGGCGTTGTTTTGTTTCGCCAACTTCCAGAGAACTTATTTTAAAATCCAACAACTCATGTTTTTCCTGAACACTGCTAAGGAGTACTAAGAAATTTTACTTGGCTACATTGTACTGGAAACGAGTGCGAAAAAATGTAAAGGTAATTGTTTTGTGGAATCATTAAAGAACCAGTAAGAATTTTATTCCAATGATGGGCAAAATGAAATTACTGTAACAAAAACAATAAAACTCATATTAAGTATGTAGTACCTAATATACTAAGTTTACATTACATGATCGCTTGATTCTTAGACAATCTTACCCGCTGTGAAGCTTGATCTGATGACATATATTAAAGTAACATTATGGTTTTTGAGCTCTAGCTTAAGACAGAAAAATCAAACATTATGTAGATTGACATTTGTCTTGAAATTAACGCGAATGAATTTAAATTACCTACATAGAGCTCACGTCATTATGTTCCCGATGACCTGTGCGACACTTACATACTTAATTAAACAAATACCTACCTTATAATATGATGTATAGAGGAAGATCTAATAATACGTACTAACCGATCACGGTTCTGATTCGTGTTAGATTTAGTTTTGTTACTTATGATCGGTTTATGGTGAATCTCAAAGTTCATATTGGGAATTTAACTCTTCTAGAGTCCTTTCGTTATATTAAATGAAATGATAAATATATCATTTGTTAAAAAAAATGGTATACGTGGTGGTTATTATTTAGTTATGAGCTCATGTTTTACTATTCCGATAGCATGCAATTAATTAACTTATGTCTGACTTATGGCTTAAAATTAATAAATTCATTAATATCATAAAAATTACATTCATTTAGCCAGTCAAACAAATAAATAATTATTCAGATAGGTACTTAGTTCATAATTCACCAAGTCAAATCGATCGAATGTCTCGATATACTTAAGCGAAGCTCATTATTAATAGAGGTATTAATGACTAATATGTAACTTGTTAATAATGAAATAATTTTTATTTATCATCCTTGCTTTACATAATACTTTTTTGCAACGTCATTATGTACAAAAATTAATTTTAGTAGAATAAAATAAAACTGTGCAATTTACCTATTTATTGTGTGACTACTAATTCACTACACTTCAAAAGTATAATAACGGACTGAATTAATCTCGAAAGTGATCTTATAAAAAATTTGTAGGAAGGATATTCAATCCATTTTAAACTTGAAAATGTAAACAATGAGAAGAGACTACTAGAACCAGATTTCCATGAAAACTTTGAAAAGTTGGATACACAGATCGAAAGAGCGTCTAAAATTATGTAAGGTTACATCAAAAAGTCATTTTGCCCTAAATGGTCTTTACGCCCTTTGTTTTGGAAGCAGTCGATATGCTGGTAACTTTAATGAGGTCAAATCCGTGGAGGGTTTTTGCGACAAGGAGGGGGTAAAATCAAAAAATTAAATCAAGTTTGGTCTCATATGAAAGGTATACTTGAGTTCATTTCTAAATCCAGTAATAATTTTTTTTTCTACTTTGTATATATTTTTACATTATCCTAATTTTATTATGTACGAACGAATATTTTAGTGCATACTTTTATTTATTTATTTATTTATCTTTGCATTTATTTAAGAAGACGAAGTCTTAAAAATCACCCCCGTTATTGGGTCTGTAAGAAATCAGAAAAATTAAACTAAAACTGTCACGATAGAATAGAATATACTTTATTGCACAAAAGTTGTACATAGGCGCACATAATGCTGGATAACATTCTCTATCTTCTAACCTTTGGGTAGTGTGGACAACAATTTAAGGTAGTGCTTGATATCGAGAATTACAAGAAATATACAAAAAAAAACCATTTTCTTTATATACAATAAAATGGTACCATGTTTGGTTTCGTGTACGTAACGCTTCGTTGAAAGTAATCGTTGAGCGCATTTCTTTGAATATTTCGTATCATAGCCGGTAACGGTAGACACGCAGTAGGCGCTTTATTTAAGATGGCTCCTGAAAAAAATCCCAATTCTGTCCTCACCATAAATATGACCGATATCTGATCTACACTTAAAAATATTTCATTTTACATTATGTAGTGTAGATTTATAATAAATCATTGTAGAAAATACAAAAAAATGAGCGCTTTTCACTCTCACAGGAAAGAGAAAACACCGATTGAACAAACAAACATGAAAACTATTGCTTTAATATCATATCTTTCCTTTAAAATATAAAGATTTTAGTAATTATTACGAGATTCGATACAATAATAATAAAACACCCAAAAAAGCACTTTGCAAAACAATAGGAGCAAATTTTATTTTTTTCAAAACAATTTGAACCTTATTGGTCATATTTATTTACTCGGATTCGTTTGAGATAAATATTTTATTTTAAACAGTTCGGACAAAAATGGTATGTCCACGAAGCCCCCTTAATGCCACGGAATTTATTACACTGGACAGCAGGCGCCAAAGCACCTGCCGACCACCGACAACGGACAACGAAATTGCACAAACGTCCTGCTGTGTCTGTCTGGTTCCATGTAGGTACGGTACAAGGCGTCGAGTATGTATTAAAGTCAATAATGTAGTGTTAATATAATAAGTACCTAAGTATATGAATTCATGCGTATTAAATAATTCCTAATTATTTTTAATTCCTGCCAAGCGTGGTGATTATGGCAACCCCCCCATATATTATATTATTATGCCCCTATAGGAAAGCTGCATAACGGGTTTACCTTAACCAGATCTCCCGGAAAACTTTGGACACAATGTCGTTATTAAAGTACTTACCTAACCCACCACGATTGGAATGTCAGGACTGGAAAGCAAATTTATCCGACTGATGAATGGATTTTATGTTAGTAACGAACGACTTGGGAACCAGTGGGACCGGTCGCGCAGCAATGCTTTTTGTTCTGTTCCCCAACCAACTGCTTTGTTTTCAACCGCTCAGTGCGGATCAAGGCAGGGTAATCATTAGGATCTTTTACAGTTCTTTTATGGCTATAGCTTAGTACAATTACGGGTAGTTTAGTTACCTACTGTACTAACTGAAAATGGAAGCCTGGTTAACAGGTATGCAGTAGGAATTACAAGGTGTGCATTTTAAATATGAAATAAATAAGGAACAGGTGATAGCTTTTGCCATAATTACAGTGTAGAGAGGTCACTCCTCTCTACACGTCTCACACCTCTCTACGTTAAGATCAGTTACGTAATATTTATTCACTATTTAGGTGTATCGTGAATGTGAGTAATGCCGTATCATGCCTGTGATCGTTTCTTTTTCCTCGAGATAAGGTATAATAATAAGTAATAGGTTTATTGCAAAATGTGGTAGCAAGAACGGTCGCGCAGTACTCGACCATAATGAGCCGTCGAATCAGTCGGAAGGTGGTCGGTTTTGTGCGGCGCGAGATCGGCATCGGCATGCGGCGGCGGGGGCGGGCGGACGTGCCAAGGCAGGCAAGCAAGCAACATATTTACTCATACGCCCGAGGCGTAAATCACCGTGCATCTATTTTGAGTTGGGCTGGCGCGCGGGTGTGGGCTGGCGCGCGGGTGTGGGCTCTCGCGGGGCGAGGAGCGCGGGCAGACCGCCTCTGCCGGTCTGCTGGCGCCAGAAGGATTCCCCAGCGCCCCGCGCCCCGCGTCACTCGACAGTCGAGGTCGCCGTGTGCCCGTGTCGCCGTTGTTGCCTCTCGCAAAATACTCCTAACCGCCGATTTATTCATAGCTATTTCAATTAGAACGCCTGAACTGAGCTTATTATTAGCATCTTGCTTGCTCAATCTAAAGGTCCTTCGTACTCCAAAACAAAACAATCAAAGTAGGTACTAGGTACTTATAATAACTTTAAATCTTGCGGCAAAAAAGTGTTGGACCAATTGATCATCCTGTTCTATTCCTATTTACTAAATTTTTATTTGAAGAGTTGTGAGATTGTTTTTTGTGCCAACACAAAAGTTATTTTATTCCGGATCTAGTTTGCTAACAAACATATGTATAAAAACAAGTGGGATGACATGAAGTAGGTAACTAAACAGCACCTAACATAGATCATAATTATGACTCATCTACCCACAATAGATTTTACTAGATTTTTCTTTATCAGATATAGCTATTCACGCTATCATTTTGGGCAATTGTAACCAAACAGGGCCTTTATGGTACCCATGGCTATAGGTGAAAATATGATCACCAATTATCACTGACAAAATACTGGAGAAAAATTAATGCGTACCTACAACGATAAAAATACAACTCACTCCGAAGTTAGATAAGATTCTGCCTACCGCGACTTGATCGCTATTATGAGAGATAGTGTCTTCTAAAAATTTGGTTATCTTATCGCTATCAATGTAAAGTTTCGTGCTTCAATTTAAGTTGAAAAATTGTTGATTTTAACATTGGACACTTTTATTGGGTATTTAACTTAATACCTACACGCTTACTTCTTATTCCTCTTCTAGGTATATTGGGTTGGTAGGTATTTGGTTTATGTAGTATGTAAACCTACTTCTAAGTGATTTAGATTATGCCCAACAGATCTGTAGGTATTCCTCACGCTGTAAGTAAACTACTTAAACTGGTTTCTGATATGGTTGTTTTTAATTCCTCCAGGATCTTCAGTTGAATTCTTTGAGTTGCCTATTATATCTGCGCTAATGCTTACTGCGTACTTATGTACATATGTTGAATTAAAGATAAACTTACTTGTCATTTTGTTGAAAGGAGCCAAGAACTCGTTGCGATGCAACCAAACCAGTGATCTGGTCTTCCCCGCCCCCCGCCCGCACCGCGCAGGGATGCCCTGCGGTCATCGGTTACTCATACATCTTGGAAACTGCATCAATGCCATCACACCTTATTCGGCTTGCATTACATCTACGTAAAATTTTACACAAGTTTAGTTACACTGGTACACTGCACTTATAATAATAACAAAAGATAGGTATTTTGTACCGCGATGTAAATAAAACAATACACGCGCGCTCCGTGCTAAACGCGATCGGAGAATGAATATTACAACCGACCGACCGAATTGAAAGTGTATTACGTACGTACAAAACATCGACCTAGCTAGATGAATAAGTCTCAAACCAAAACAACTTGAAACCATCTCATGGATCTTGTTTTTTGTGCATTAGGGCTTAAATTGTCTTAAATTGTTCATTTTGACTGAAGATACAAGTTTACTCTTGTTTTCTATATATTTACGTAACAGTTCCAATTTCATGGGTAGGAATGCACTACTCTTCAAGTAAGTAGTCTTTAAAACGCATTAGAAAAGAAAGCACTGATAAGTATTCATGTGCAGAATATTTTAAACGGGATTTCCACGGCCGACGACTCGACGATTACCTGATAGTAAACATCACGGAACACAACAGTAAACCGCGACATCTACCGAGACTAACTAACGGTACAGTTTCAAAAAAATATTTACTCGATTTAGATGGCGCTGTCAACAACCATTCGATTCTTGTTACATACAGTACGTAACCACAACTAAAATAGACCTATTTAAGACGGGTAGGTATGATAAATCATTATCACTAACCAGAAAATTATCTTCGTAATGTTATCAAAGTTTATTACTAACTACTTTATTTTTCTGAGGTCTTTGTGATTATAGTATATCTTTCAAAAACATCAATAGAATCACAGCCACTACAGTCGCAATAAAAAAATAAAACAATTTATTTACACACATAAAACCTTTTTATTTTTCCGCAAAAACATTATGCAAACAACTACAGTAAGATGCGTTGAAAAATAAAATGCTGCTTCCATCTAGGACAGAAGCTCGCTAGCTTATCAGTCGAGTGTCATATCGTTATCTTCACCCTTCTGATCTTTCTTTTCCTCTTTTGCTTTTTCATCCTTCT
This sequence comes from Eupithecia insigniata, assembly GCA_947859395.1. NCBI lineage: Eukaryota > Metazoa > Arthropoda > Insecta > Lepidoptera > Geometridae > Eupithecia > Eupithecia insigniata. The sequence goes on along the minus strand of OX401995.1, from coordinate 6,500,953 downwards.
TATCGTCCCCGGAGACGCTGGACTCTGATGAAGGGTTGGGGTTGGTGGAGTTTTCGAGGGCTTTGAAGAAAGCTTGCATGTCGCCAGTGTTCGCGGCCGCTGCCACCTCGGCCGGGAGACCGAACTGCGCCATCACCGGGCCCATCTGTCCAGAGGTTAGGGCGGATGAGAATTGGTTTGCAGCCTGAGAAACAACGGCTATTATAAAAAAAAATATAATAAAATGTGGAGGTATCGACTATATTAATAAAAATTAAGAACCCTTACTTATGGCTACATCCTTATAGGCTACATAATTATAATTTACCTTTAAGACTTTTAAAATAAGGATTCTTTAAGAAAAAAAATCTGGCCTTTCCTTCATGTGCTTAATGAGGTTGTACTTTTTTCAATACTATTAATAAATACACCATCACATCAGCAGTCCACAGCTGGACTGGGCCTCTCCTGGTAAGTATGAATAAATACCCCATAAATTGTTACTATCTAAATGTTAGAACCCAAACAAAAGAAGCAAGAAATATTCATGCGAAGGTGAAATAGAGAATATTTTTAGGTAAGTACTTACCATAATTTATTAGTACGATAGCAGCTGCATAGCCAATGAAGTTAACAAAGCCATAAATACATAAATGTCTGAATAAAATTATATATGACTATATACTTCGGTTTTGCAGCATAAAATTTGAACTTTTTGTATGCAAACAAGTAAAATATATCATAAGAGTGCAGTGGTGATTCTTTTCAAGATTGGATAATTTTTATTTTGAAATCAAATCGAAGTGCTTTGAACGAACCCCAGTTTAGTCAATACTCATAACGAAACCGTACCCAAAAAGCTCTCCAATGGAGTGGCTATGCACCAGGCGCAACCAGAATGAGTGCGCTAAGGTTAAGGGTTCACCTGAGCAAACTGCGGTGAGAGCAGAGTGGTCCTTACATCGTCCTGGGGCGCGTTGGGTGCCGCGGGCGGTAAGTGAGGAGACAGACGCGCCGCGTTGGCAGGCGTCGTCGCCGTGTCCACTACCTCTGTAGAAGACAGCATGGCGCCGAGGTCTAGAGCTCCGGTGGCGGCGGGGGCCCCAACTGTGCCTGTTGCGCCGTCGCCTTCGGTCGGCGCGGTGCCGAGACCAGAGAAGTAACGCTGCAGGTCTGATAGGAAAATCTGACCACCTGTAAATAACATGTCAAGGTTATGGATTACATTTACAAAGCAGGTCTCTCATCTACTTTGTAATTGTTCTTCTAAGGTCAAGAAGGTTGGCGTTTTCTTTTTGCATGAACTACTTTTGCAACAATAGGCATATTTAATATACGATAGTGTCATGTATGCCTCACACTTTATGCAACAATTAACAATTCAAACAGAAAATTAATACCAATGTGTAGACACAGGCATGTGTTCTTCAAAAAGATAGCTGGACGATTACATTTTAAATGGCGTTTATGACATAAGTTTGACGTAATCTTACGTCAAAACCCGAAATAATGTTGCTACACAGACATGATAGCTGCGCCTGTTGGTACATATAATAACTTATGATAATTATGGTCTTCCGAGATACGATGGTCACGTGGGTGCTTACGTCATCATCGCCATCGGCGAATGAGAAGACAAATCTGTTTCCTGGTGTTATAAGTAGCGTAAAATCGTAACTCCCCGAGCTCCTTGTATCTCATCATCATCAGCCCGTACACGTCCACTGCTGAACATAGGCCTCCCCCAAACGACGCCACGAATAGCGGTCCTGAGCCGCCTCCATCCAACGACTCCCTGCGACCGCTACGATGTCGTTGGTCCATCGAGTGGGAAGTCTTCCCGCACTCCGTTTCGCATTGCATCGCGGTCGCCACTCGAGAACCTTTACTCCCCAGCGGTTATCGGTTCCAGAGCTATATGGCCTGCCCATCGCCATTTCAGCCTGCTGATTCTGAGAGCTATGTCGGTAACTTTGGTTCTTCTACGAATTTCCGTATTCCGGACCCTATCGCGTAGAGAAACTCCGAGCATAGCTCTCTCCATAGCTCGCTGGGTGACTTTGAGCCTATGCACAAGGCCTATAGTGAGCTCCTTGTATAACCTGTATTAATCTGATAAAACTATGCGGTATTGTATGGAGTTTTTAACCAACGCTGTTTTGACTGATCTATGAAACACAATTGAGGATTGAAATTTTTTAATTGACGTTTATCAAATTTGTTTCCCAACTTTTTTTTAAGAGTTGTTGCAATAAGTGGCAACTGGACAGTGACGTGAGCAAGGGACGATTATGAAAGAAACATCACCTCATATTATAAAACAAAGCCCCAGCGTCTGTCTGTCTGTTCGCGATAAATTCAAGACTACTGACCGGATTATCATGCGGTTTGCACCAATCGATAGAGTGATTCATGAGGAAGGTTTAAGTGTATTAATATTATTAATTTGTCAAAGTTTTGTTTAAATATAACGATTATTGTTAATTGTTGATAAGGGCAGGAAGAAGAAGAAGACTTGTTGGAAAAAGTCGAGCCGCCTGGGAACTTTCATCGCAAACGCTGCATAATCCCTTTGAGATATTAAGCTCTACTATCTGTGCGAAGCCGGGGTGCTAGTTTTGTATAAAGTTCGATAATTGTCACAAAAATATCACATAGCTACGAACATTTCTACACCAAATATAACAAAATATTCCATATCTATGCATTTAATAAAACATTGCAATTACTAACTCCTGTAGCCAGTCAAGTTCAACAAGACGCAAGATCATTTTATTTGTTGTATGCAGAAAGATCATATCAGCCGATCGACGCGACGACGTCCACTACTAGACATTGGACCCCTAAGCATCTCCACAATGACCGAATTTACGCTGACCGCCGCAAGCTATTTCCCGCGGCCTTCACTAGGTCGTCGGTTCATCGCGGGGGTCCTACCCACAATGTGCCTTACGATATGTGGTCGCCAGTTAAGAGCCTTGCGGCCCCTGCGGCCGTCAGTCCTACGAGCTATATATGTGCCCTGCCAACTGCCACATGAGTTTCGCAATTATGAGAGCTATGTCGGTTACCTTGGTTCTTCTGCGGATCTCCTCATTCGATCTAGCAGAGAGACTCCGAGCATAGCCCTCTCCATTGATCATCCACTCTATGTGCGACCTTGAGCTTTCTTACGAGGTCCATAGGGAAGGCCCACGTTTCAATTCCATATATCATCACTGGCAATACACTCTGGTCAATGACTTTCGTCTTGAGACACTGCGGTAAGTGGGACGAAAAGACACCACGTAGCTTACAGAACGCTTATCCGAGGCTCCGAGCTGGATTCGGCGATTTACCTCCTTCTCGAAGTTGGACTTTCCTAGTTGGATAGTTTGTTCTAGGTAGGCATAATAATCTTTAAGAATTTTAATAATAACCTAAAAATTTACGACTCCGGCGGGACTTGAACCCACGACCCTCCTCTGAATACGAGGATGCGCTAACCAACTGCGCCACGGAGGCAAGTACCCGACCTGTCGAAAATCTTTGGGACTTACGGACTATAGCGCCGTTAGCTCCACCTACAAGGGAAACATTGAAGTTATCCAAACCTGCTCAAAGTCTAAAGTTACATTTAGATCGTTTAACGAGAGGTATCGCTGTTGCTAATCTGTGGGTAATCTTAAAGAATTTTATAATAACCCAAAAATGGGTTATTATTAAAATTCTTTAAGATTACCCAAAGTGCGGGCATAAGCACTATAATAACAAAAACCTTAGACATAATAATCGCCAACTTCGAGGGTATTGCCTCCGTCCGATTGATACGGGAGTTGTTACTACATAGACATTCGACATGATTTTAGTCTTATCCATGTTCATTCTAAGACAAACTCTTTCGGAGGCTCTACTGAGGTCACCGAGCATTGTACTAAGGTCCTCCATCGTCTCAGCGATGACTACGATGTCGCGTAGCGGTGAACAGTTTCGGGAAGATGACGTCTTCCGGTCACTCCTCGCTGTAGTGGAATCTGTTTTGAGTTCTGGTCCTGTAATCGGACTGACATAGTGGCGTTTTCTTACAAGCACTTCAGCACTTCGATGTATCGATAGTCAACTTGGCACCTCTGGAGGGACCATATTACAGCCCAAGTGAAGCGAAATGGGTCTATAGTTATTCAATACTGTGCTATCAGCGTTATCACCCTTTTTGAAGAACAGTACCACTACGCTTCCGTCCATGCTTGTGGCGTTTTTCCCTCGAGGATGATGGAATTGAACAGCTTTTGAAGGGCCCTAAGGATCGGTTGTCCACCCGCCTTCCGGAGTTCAGAGGTAATTCCGTCCTCCCTGGTGCCTTGTTCTAGCTAGGGTGTTTAAGAGCCATACTAATTTAGCTCAGGCTGTTGTCTGGGATATCATCGGTGTAATGCTGGGTAAGTCTAGCTCTTGGGTCTTTTGCTGGACTAGGGAAGGGTTGTTTGCATTGATGTGTACAGGTGGCTGTAAAACTCGACCACCTCCCTCAAAAGCTCAGGTTTGGACAAGATAATCTTATCAAAAAGACAAACGGGTCTTCAGTTTCGTCAGTTGGCTTTGCCCAATCAATAAATCTCTGGTGAACCTTTTGAGCCTTTGTTCCGTTCCGCTCAATAGCTTCCTTGATACGATTGGTGTTGTATTGTATTAGCGTACGTCGCGATTGAGATTTCGTACTATTCCGTCGCGTTTGCGTAAATCAGTATTCAATATAAATTGTGATTGCTTGATTGATAGCTCTTGATTTTGTCACATCCTCCCTGTTTATTGTTCACCGAAAAGTGACATGACAGCCCACAAGGGTAAATGATGGAATCTGATTATTTGTTCTACTTTTCAGATAATGTTATTTATCACAACAGTAGGCCAAGCACAGAGATTGTTATCATGTAGAGAAAAACCGTCATCGTCATCGAATGCATATAATTTTTATAATTCATTCTTTCAGTTTAAAAAATTTACGCAATGCAATGTAATTTTTGTCTATTCAACCCTAGACATCAATCCCTGTACTTGACCTACAGCCTTATAAACTCTTCTTAATAAAATGAGTATTTTAGTAATTTGACATTGGTCCAGTAAACTGTTCAAACTATGCACTTACTCCGAGGCTGGGTCGCATTAGCGGTGTTGGGCGGAGTGGCGGTCGACGGCGGATTAGCGGTCGCTGGCAAAGTAGCGGTGGACGGCGGCGCGTCGCGGGCGCGGGCCGGCGTGCGCGGTGCGGCGCTAGACTCGGTGGAGCGTGGAGCGCTGCCGCCACGCGAGCTGGCATTACTGCCACCCGTGGTGCGGGTGCTGCCAGTGGTGTTGCTATTGCTGGAAGACAGATGTGTCGAATCAATATCATAGAATCTTGGGAATAAACGAATCTTATACCTTTAAGCTCATTTCGTAATGACAGTGGCCAGCAGCAACTGCATGATCACTTTCAGTGTCTAGTAAAGATAGCGTTTGCACAAAAAGGAATCAGAATATTCGGTTTCATTTTTACGAGTAGGTGCACAGAAGGTTACATGGTTACATAGGTTTTGGATGAAATAGACCACATTATATCAGAATCAGTAACTTTATTTCTTTAGGCTTACAAAATAAGCACTTAGACAAGTCAAATTTTAATAAAGTAGTCTAGCCATAAGGCATTCTAGATGAGGCATACCTCAAGACAGCTATTTTGGTAAAAAAAGTCAAATTAGCAATATAATAAGGAATAAATTTTAAACATACCCCATAGTACCAAGCAGGGAAGACAATCCTCCGATCTGACCAACTCCACCAAACAGCTGCATAAGTTGTTGCTGAGACATGTTGTTGAGCAAATTCTGCAGCTCGCCTTCTTGTGTGCTGCTGGTGCCAACACTGCGGTTTCCAGATGTTGGGGGGTTGTTCAAAGCCTCGTTGATTCTGCGGCATAGCTCATCATCCTTCTCAGTCTTCGGTTCCTGTGTAGTAAGTAAATTTTTTACCTATTACTTACTTTTTGTACTTAATGACCTCAACCCGAATATTTTAATAATTTTTACATCATAATGCTCGGCAAGAAGGCTAAGTAAGCAAAGAGGCTGTGTAAGATGGTATTCGCAACACAATGCATTTTTATAGGAAATCCATTTTCAAATCTCATTACATCACACTTTGTTTGTATTGTAAAGACTTTACAGTTCAAGCTATGCAAAACTCCTTGGTGAAACAATCTCTTTTCATATAAAATGATAAGAAAACTTTCTATGGAATAAAACTGTGGACATGGCTGCCTTTCATTACATTTGATCTGTGCGACTGTAATAAACTAACGATAATGTTTTATTTGCGTCGCCATTATGATGTAAAGTAGAATGCTTACCTCGGTTGCAAGTAGCTATTACACCCTCGAATTATATTCTCGGGTTCACTCAATCCATTAGTGCCCTTTGCGAGCCCTCGCAAGTGCGCGAAATTGGATTGAGTGCACCCTCGAACTATATTCGCATTGTCTAAATATCTCAGGTGCACTCAATCCAATTTAGGGCCTTATGCGAGCTGCGCTTGCACTGGCGCCAAATTGGATCTTGTTCTGTAATAGCTCCCTTACTAACCTTGTGTAACTATTTTTTTTTTCACAATAAAGCAATACACATTTTGAAAGTTAAAGTAAACTGAAATTTACCTGCATCCAGAAGAAATACTTCTTCGAGAAGGATTTGAACTTCAAGACATAGACACGGCCTGTGGTGCATTCATTAACACGCACAAATTCACAGTCATCAGGGAATATCAGAAGGTCATCTTCAACTTCCCCAGTTGTACGGTCCTTCCAGCAAAAATGCATCAGTGAATCCTCTCCCTGATAAACGTACAACAGACCCTTCCTTTTGTCAGGGTGCACCATGCGTCCTTTCAGAGTCATTCTGCCAGCTCGAAACTCGACGATATGTTTGTTTCCACCGGAACTGCCTCCGAGCGCCGAAGTATTTCCAAACAAAGCGGTGGCAGACATTTTTCCTGCAAGAATTAAATGTCAATTGACAAAATGTCTTTATTAACTTTATGTAATGCACTAAGCTAATTCTTACATTTACCAAATAGTATTCTATCACACTACTCGTCTTATATTGAATAGGTACATATAACCTTTGAATTTCATTCAAAAGGTGAAAAACCCGATCTCGAGTCTGACGAATCACGAATCAAATGAACTTCGGAATACACAATACCTATGTACCTACCGTAAATAAAAGCAAATGCTCCTCCTTTTTGAAGATCGTACGTAAATAAGATAATTTCCTTGAATTTTGTCCAAATCAAATGGGGCATGAAGGAAACAACGTGAATACAATACGAAGGAAAGTGACTTAGAAAATAATTGAAAATAGAACAAGAAAATGACATGCGTCATGCAGTGTGACCAGATAAAATTTCCAAAATAATGCAAAAATATGAAAAATACCAGACCAACTCCAGATTATACCTATTATTTAAGGATATTAATATTCATCAGATATCATCTTCATCAGCCTGTATACTACGTCCACTGCTGAACATAGGCCTCCCCCAAACGACGCGACGCCACAAATAGTGGTCCTGAGCCGCCTACATACAACGACTCCCTGCGTATAAAATATACCAATAAAAATTTGAATAAAACAATAGAAAATGGGTTTCATATTATTGTTTAATTTATGAATCATCATCACAGTGCATGTGTAACGCACACATGTATTTTATGGTATAATGTATTAACTATGGCGCAAAATTCAAATGTGTTCGTGGTTTTTCACTTATTGAAACACTTGTGTTTTACTAGTGACCTGGCTAAGATGGAGGGTGGCTAGACCAAAAGAAAACAGAGAGAATGCTTACAAATGTATTGAGGGTAAGTTACAGTAGGGTAGGTGAGTACTTTATCTCCGAATACGATAGGTACTCGGAACTACATATTTGCCACTGGCCTGAGCTAAGAGGTCCGACGTAGTAAGGAAACAAGTGGATCCGGATACGTGGGCTGGAAGCCAGTGTGGTGCATTGGTTGGCTTGAGAATCTCGGCGGATGCCATCTCAGTGGATGCTTCCGGGTACGCCCGTCAGAATTGCCGACGGTGTAGTGCAGCGGTAACCCGCAGGATGGAACCCCGATATGGGGGTTCACAGTAGAATAGTTTTAGGTAATTTTTTAAGGTTTTATTCACGACATAACGTGTTCGTTGTCCGCGAGAAAGTGACAAGTAACCTCTCATTCCGTGAAGGATAAGCGGGCGGCGTATAGGCACAATGCTATCAACTTGTGCGCTGCGTTCTGTTCAGTTGTCCAAAGTTCAAAGCGGCGAGTGGCGCGAAAGTTTAATTCTGTGAGACGCGAACGGAATCGTTACATTATTCTGCGATCTAATTCTACATGAAATAAAACTAGTGTAAATGTAATTTTTCGCAAATCGTTAGCCATTTCTTTAGAGCATCATATTAGTGTACGCTGATTACGTAGGTTGCAGGTTGTAGGTTTACTCATTAATGTGATAAAAAGTTATGCGCAAAGAGACTTTATTATAGTCCAGGTCTATACCTACCTACATCTATTTAAAATGTCTTGATCCGTTCAGTCGTTTTGGTGTTGAAGAAGTAAAAAACATTAATCCAGCCATACATCCAAACTTTCGCATTTATAATATTAATATGATCGTATGAAAAAGAAAACGTTACTTCAATCGCATGTTTAACTCGATGTAAAGTATTGGTTTCGTACTTAACTTCTCCAAAACTATAAATCAGTCGGCAAACTCTTACTTATTTTTGGTAGAATTCTCAGATTACCGTAAAACCAGACAATTTTCGAGAAAGTTAGTTAAATTTGATGCTCCCGAGGTCACATTGCTTACGGTCCTACCATATAATACCAAAAAGTACTAACTTCTGCCAATACCTACTAAATACAGGCCACTAAAACAACTCGTTAAAAAATACTGAAAAAGTATTAAAAAACTATCTGGTCACACTGATGTAGTGAAGTTCTTCTCCAATGACAATGCAAGTTTCTTGGTAGGAGGGGGGCTGCCAGTTCAACGTACATGATGCTGCGCCGCCCAGCAGCAGGCTTACCGGGGATTATAACATATAACGTAACACATAACGTAACGTAAAGTTATCAGCGTTATCAGGGCTAATTTTAACGGTAACAACGCGACCATCGCGTTAATTGCGCTGATATCATTGGTCAATGAAGAAAATTATCTGAATGAACCCTTATTATAACACCCTCTTATGTCAATTCGCGTTAAATTACTGTCAAAAAAGTGCTAAAGTGTTATAATTAATATATAACGTAACATTTAACGCTCTAACTGCCAAAATTCAAAATATACGCGTTATCTGCATTATAATCTTGGAAATTGGTGCAAAAATTTATCGGGGTCGACTTGTAGGCGGATAAAATTAACATTATAACGCTCATACAAATATGGCGGAATCACGCATGAGCTAGGTAGCGGTTCTTTCATATGTAGTTACTGTAATAAATTAACAGCGATAAACGAGTAGGTAATTATTTCTGAAGACAATTTTTCTTGTTCTAATATATTATTGATGCAGTGCGTAGAGTTCCGTTGTTTATTTTCTAGTTTGTGCTTATGATACGTTTCGTTAAAAGAACTGAGATTTTGTCTTGCATTCTTGATGTATTCTAGAAGGTAAGATGCTTATATCGACGGTGGAAAGGAAAAACACTTGAACAGACACTATGGTCGAAAATGACTTTTTAACATATTTGAAATCAAAGTTTTTGTCTGCGTCGATCAGTCATGGTTTCGTAGCGATTTGAGCACTTTGGTGTCGCTTCAAGTAATGGCACTTTTAGGCTCAATTTTTTCAGACGCTAAATGAAGTGACAAAGAATTATAGCAATTTTGGTCCATTTACCGCTTGAAGTACCGACTCTATAGTTAGATTGTTATTTGATGTGTTTTTCCTTTTTTGTTTTGGATATCATAGGTTACTTAAATCGTTTTTCTCCGTTATAGGAAATGCTATTTTGAGCACTGAAGGTGTTTTTGCTTACTCCTATTCCGTTGGTGCCCAGTCGCTACATTGGTTTTTCCTTGCTTACGTAGTATCTGTATGATGCAGTTGATTTGTTTTTCCTGCATGATTGTTATAGATTACAGTTGTTTTGGCAATCGCTATAAAAAGCAGTGGTGTCGGTTAAAGGAAAGTCACACAAAAAACCACATAAATAATTAAAATAAACGACATCGTCTTTTATTCCCAAAACGTCCGTTCATTTAATTCCGCTGACTTCATAAATAAAGACGATAGTCGGTAAGAGTAAGCATTGTTACCGACATTGTGTATTTAAAGTAACTATTCAAAACAAGTCTTGTCGCTACAAGAAATGAATTTCGGTCTCTTTTGTGTGAGTGGCGCCGCCTATATAAGGAAGTGACATGTGACGTGGCGTTTCATTCCAATCCGCTATCAGCGAATCATCGAAACAGGTGCCAGATGATATCAGACGGCTGATCAGTGAGAAGAACGCAGCGACTCGTCGCTTTAGTTCTTATCCCACCTATCTAAACCGCTTTAGAATGAACTCACTTCGCCGCAAGGTTAAGAGAGCCATTCAAGAGCATCGGAATTCCTCTTGGGACGAACTACTTTCAAAGATCAAACCAGGTCACCAGGCCTACTGGGACTTGGCGCGTTCTATGAAGGCAGATGGAGTCACCATCATGCCCCCGCTTATACGTCCGAATTATCAAACGCCGGCGTTTGAAGATAAGGATAAAGCCGATACTCTGGCCGAAAGTCTGGAAGCCCAGTGCTCCCCCAGTCTTGAGCCTGTCGACCCTGCGATACGGTGAACAGAGAAGTCGAACGTTTAGCGTCCCTACCCCCCACTGCCACCCTTGACCACGTCAGGGCGGCAGAGGTCGCTGCGATCATTAAAGATCTCCGACCGAAAAAGTCCCCCGGCTCGGACGGCATCAGCTATAGAGTTCTCAAACGATTCCCTGTTGCCCTCATTTACCTCCTCGTAAGCATCTTCAATGCAGCCATATCCACCTGTTCGTTCCCCGATCTCTGGAAGGAAGCCAATGTCATTGGCATCCACAAACCGGGCAAAAAGGCAAACGAACCCTCCTCCTACCGTCCTATCAGCCTCCTCAGTTCCCTGGGGAAGATTTACGAGCGTCTCCTTATGAGTCGCCTCTGGTCCCACGTAAACGAGCACAAGCTCTTACCCGATGAACAGTTCGGCTTTCGAGCTCATCACTCTTGTCCCCAACAGGTGCTCCGCATAACGGAGCACATTCTGTCCATGTGGCATCACACTTGGCCAGCCAGTACGGGAGCTGTCTTCCTCGACGTAGCGAAAGCCTTCGACAAAGTCTGGCACAATGGCTTGATTTACAAGCTCTCCACTCTTGGTGTGCCAGACAGACTCGTACTCATCTTACGAGACTACTTGTCGAATCGTAGCTTTCGCTACCGCGTGGAGGGCACTCTCTCCGAACCACGACCCGTCCGAGCCGGAGTCCCCCAGGGATCCGTACTTGCCCGCTCCTCTTTACGCTGTATACCAGCGACATACCCCGTCACCCGCAGGTCGAACTTGCCCTCTTCGCGGACGACACGGCTCTGTACACATCCAATTTGAATGCAAATCGGGTGAGTTCAAAGCTGCAAGCCGCACTAGACATTTTAGGTGTCTGGTTTAGACAGTGGCGCATAGAAGTGAATCCGACGAAGAGTGCAGCAGTGTACTTTTCGTGGAATTACTCTAAGCTCAAAACCCTCTCCCTCTTTGGCAAACCCATTCCCTGGGTTAAGTCAGCCAAATACTTAGGGGTGATACTAGATCGCCGCCTTAGTTTCAACACCCATATTCGCACTGTAGCCAACCGTGCCAAGTTCATACTTAGCCGGTTGAACAGCCTCCTTAGAGCGAAGAGTAAAATGTCCCTTAGAAATAAGGTGACACTTTACAAATCGGTCATACGTCCTGTCATGACGTACTCCTCTGTGGTATTTGGCCACTCGGCCAATGTTTGCCACCTCCAGGTTGTCCAAAACCGCAAAGTCACGGGCTGTCCGTTTTACATGCGCAATAAAGATCTCCATCGCGATCTTAATCTCGAGTCCGTTGCCCACTTCATAAAGGCTGCATCACAGCGTCATTATGAAAAGGCCTCGGAACATTTCAATCCCCTTATATCCACCATGCCCGATTATCCCATTGACCTCCCACGAGTTCTTTCCTCCGTATACCGAGACACGTTCTCGGTGACCCCGTTGACCCAATCACCGCCGCTAACCCGGAGGTGACGGCAACCAATTCGCTTCCGCACACTACACAACCGACCAAAAACCGACCCCGCCGGATGCGGGGTCGAAGAATTCCCCGCTTCCGCCCTTAGGTGCATTCGTGCACCTAGGCGAAACCTCCATTACCCTCTTGTAGCATCTGGCGACAGCCCAAGCCGAGGCTCGCACCTAAGTGGTGGCCCCTGTGCGTGTCGCCCCAACCTAACTTTACCGGCGAGGCGCCCTCTGCGCCCGCCAAAAGCCCGGTAACGCTGTCATGGCCAGATGACCGCAGATGCGGTCAACAGCATTAAAATACTATCGAAAAAAAAAGTGGCGTTTCATTCATGGTGAACCGCCGTCGAGGCACGTCACGTTTCGTCGCATCGCGAACTGAGGCCACAGGAGGCAACAAAATAAGTTCTATTATCCAGAAATACATACAGTTGGTGGACGCACGTGGCACAGTAAAACATCGAATACTGTAGTCGTATTCCTGCCCTGGTCAAAACAAAAATAGAATTGTACTGGCCGCCGTTCATAACGCACTGAAACACTGTGAGAACCTTAGAAGTATTCAAGTGAACTACTTGCTCCCCGGACATACAGAGATGTCTGTGGTCTCAATGCACTCTGGTCATTGAAGGGTCGGTGAAAAATACTATTGTATGGGCGCCTTCTCAATGGGTTAAAGTTTGTCAATTAGCTAGGAAAGAACCTAGGGCATATAACGTTCACTATTTAGATCATACCGACTTTCAGGGATATGATGAGTTTTCCGATAAATACTTTCGAGGAAACTTGACAGGAAAGATGAGCAAATTGAGGATTGTTACTTTCAAAAAGTCAAATCTCAACATTGTGGCAGTAAATTATTCCATGTTACCTGATGCTGAAGAAGAAATAATACCTATAAACGGAGCTCCGACTTCACAAATTGTAAAACAGCTTTACAAGAAGTCTATACCAATAACCCAGAAGAAATATGAAGATTTGACAAAACTTTGTGAAAGTTTTGCCGTACCAAGACTGATCCACAACGAATATGGTACTTTACCTCATGTCACTGGTGTTGATACGTTAGCAGAAACAGATGTTGAGGATTTTTGTGATTGATTCACTCGTATAGTTCAAGGAGCAATTTCAAACGTTGGAAACCTTAAATTTTGATAGTGTGTGATTTTAATGTTCCTAATAATGAAATAATTATGTTAATTGTTTTGTTTTGAAGGTTTTACTTATAGTGTCAGTAATGTTGATTAAGTCATATGTCTGATCTCAGTGTTTAGTAATATTTTGAAACAGATTTTATGGTTGTTAAAGTCTCTTATAATGAAAGTTAAGTTTATAAGATGTACGTTTGTAATACAGAGTTGGTCGTTTTTAATATTGTTTGATCACTCATGAAGATAGTAATATGCCTACACTTCGTTGAAGTTTAAGTTTTCCCACTGCGATGGGTTTTTTGAAAGGCTTTTAAAACAATAAAATACAGTTATATCTCAATTCACTTGTTTTTTTTTTGTATATTTGGGAAACAGAGTAGGGACTTCAGTTAAAAATATAACATTGAATTATGACATAGCTAGCGCTTATCGTGTTTTTCCTCTACTTAGCATACTATGGTTTTCTTATTTAACTGGTTTTTCCACAACCCTATATCTTATGCTCGATACGCTTCAGTTGTTTCTCCTCCTAGTTATATCATGCATACCTTGTCGCTAAATGTGTTTTTCCTTGCGTTTGTCAAAATACTGAAGTTGCATTTAATGTATTTTTCCATCCGCTGTATTTACCATAAAATAATTAAGCGACGCAAAAATCATCTTATCACGCTAGCATACTTTTCTAAATTTAATATTAGATGATAAATAAAAAATAAAGAAACAGTTTTTTTTCCTGTCGCTCTAACTGCAAATTGTAATTTTTTATGTTTTTTTTTCAGCCAACTACTCTGTGAGGACGGGAGCCTAAACTGGTACACGGATTGCACCAAATTAGGACATAGGCTGTGGAGTGAATGGAGAGCGGAGAGGGAAGATGGATGCGTAGTTACCCAGGTTAGTGCTTTTGCCAAACCTGGGTAAATACGCATCCATCTTCCAAGCAGAAGTATTTGCCATTCTCGAATGTGCTAATATAAATATGCAAAAGTGATACACCAACCAAACTATATTTATCAACTCTGACAGTCAGGCTGCCCTCCTAACACTGGATTCGAAGATAATCACGTTCAGTATATTCGAGGACTGTCTGTCACGCTTGGACGCTCTGTGTTCGAAGAATATAGTTGTTCGGTCACGAGGGAATCAACGGCAATGAGTGTGCCGACAAACTCACGCGTTCCGGGGCCAAGGGAACTTAGTTTGGCCCCAAGCCGTTTAGTGGCATACCCAAAAGCCTCGTTCAAAGAACCCTTTTGAATTACTGCTACGAGGAATAGACCAAGCTCTGGAAAAATTCTACGGGTAAGAATCATTTAAAATCATTGATCAAAGCCTACGATAACAGTTCACCAACCAAATCCTAGCGCCAAGCAGAGACAATCTTCGCATTATGATAAGAGCCTTAACTGGACACTGACGCCTTAGCAAGCAAATTTTGGTGACCACATAAAGCGGCGATTACAAAAGTCTACCATGGCCACAGTGACGTAAAAGCAACCATTAGCAAATATTAAAAAAATCGCTAAAAACTATCAAACTTAACAGCAGTTTCAGTCCATTCAACCAAAACTGTCAGAAAACACAGATTCATTCCAAAAAGCGTAGCCAGAGTCGTACAGATTCACTCCTTAAGAAAATAATATAATATATTTATTGTGACTTGTACCTATTTTTAATTTTAATAAGTTAGTGTAAGTGGTTGTCCGACCGTTCTAATTAAATAAATAAATAAAATAAAAATAAATGCGCGCACACTCCACAGACCAAAGCAGACGAGTGAACAAAAAAATGTATCCACCCTCCCCCCCCACCTGACTTACCCATCATCCCGCAACATACCTACGCCTTGTAGCTTTGTTAGACTATGAACTTGAAATTTTCTTTCAAAGACAATAAATCTGTCAGTGTCACTTTTATCTAAGTCTCTCTTGTCGCACCGCCCATGTTACTTTTTACAACGTAACTTATTTTGATTTTAATTACTAAAGCAACCACAATTCTTCAGTAGCGATAGCAATATAAAAGAAAAATAAAATCTAAAAAGTGTACACGCTGTGAAGCAGCAACTTAATTTTTTTACCGATATTACTTATGTACCGGGCAGGACTTTTTATTTTGGTGAAAATCAATTATTTTTAACTTATATTTAATGGGATGAAAAAATAAGAACTTCCTACTTACAATAAGTGTTTCCAAAGTATAAATTCCCGGAAGTTAAGGGCATATCCATATTAAGATTTCGTAGTAGTGTATTTGACGTCAGTAGGTACTTAAAAACTCTACCTATTCCGACCTACCTACCCTGATAATAACATACTATCAAAATATATATTAAAATTAATGGACTCTACAAAAAACATGTTTTTTGGCCATTTTTTTGCTCCACTCACGCGATGCAAAAATCTAAAAATAGGGTGAGTTTTCGCTCCGCTTTCCGTTGCCTTAGTTTCTTGGTGATTTTGGGCAAATGCCGCTATAAAACGTGAATTTGTTAGCTCATCCTTCCAATTCCTGCGTGTATAGTCTAGAGTAGAGCTATAATTGATACTTTGAACTTATAGTCACGGGTGTGAAACATCCTTCATTCAGCGAGTCTAATGGATAAGCTATAAGGACTTATTTTGCGTAAATTTGTAATTGTTTATATGTTGTTTTTGTCCAAAATTTTACATCGGTGTCGATGTCATTTTGTAAGACTAAGATGACTAAGAATATAATTTTGCAAAATTTATAAAAAATAGAGGCAATAAATAACATAAATAACCTTACAATATTATTATATAGCTAAATGCGCGCGGCTTTGCCCGCATGGTTGATTTAACGTTGTTGTTTTTTGTTATTAGTGGCATTGGCATTTTGATTGATGTATATATAAATATTTATATACTGTTAATTTTAAGGATATTGCTTCGTTTGTGCCTTAAAAGAAAAATATAAACAAACTAAATATCTACAAAAAATTATATTTTTAGTAAAATCAAATTACCTAACTTTTGGAACGAAAACTTCTGGAAAAAACCGCGTGAAAATAATTCCAGGTTATTAAAGTTATTATCTTGTGTATTTCTTTTTTCCTCGTACTTTGAGTTATATAAACTAGTTAAATAAATCCTACGGAAACAATAATGATAAACCGGGATCATTTTTGCATCTGTGCTAGTGATGCGCTTACCAATCAAATTTAGTTTTCGGGTTATACCGCAACCGACCCACAAGTTTCGGCCAAAACTGTTCCGAATCAGGAAAATAAAATTGATTGCTGATTTCATTCCTGATTCGTCCCATTTCAAGATTTCGTACAGAAACGTACTGTCTTTCACACACTTCTCGTGCATGTAGTATTGGTTTATCATTATTGTTTCAGTAGGATTTAACTAATTTATACAACTCAAAATATGAGGAAAAGAGAAATAATACAAGATATTAACTTAAATAACATGGAATTATTTTCACGCGGTTTTTTTCGGTAGTTTTCGTTCCAATAGTTACGTAATTTGATTTTAGTTATAAGATAAATTTTTCGTAAGGTTTTCGTCTACTAAGGCACGAACAGTATACAATATGCTTAAAATTAACAGTAGGTATATATCTATGTATACATCATTCAAAATGCAACGTTAAATCAATGCGGGCAAAGCCGCGCGCATTTAGCTATATAATGATACTAGCTAACCCGTGCCCACTTCGTTGGGCGGTAAACATTTTTAGTGAACCGAACCGAACCGTGAGACTGAGTCGAAGATCAAAGTTGTATCCGTCTTCGCCACGACAGTAGGTAGGTATATAAGCGAGTAGAGACTGAAGAGCATCAAATGCCTGGTGCGTATCGCCAATGCATTGCAAGCGGTCATCCCGGGTACGCAGCACAATGTCCCGCCTGTCACAGTGCTGATGACAGGAAGAAATTTTACTTTCATCCCCTCTCTCAAGGGAACCTTATTGAAATCCGGGATAAAAAGTACCCTATGTCCTTCCTCATAGTATGAACTCAAATCCTACCAAGTTTCATTTGAATACATTTAGTAGTTTCGGCGCTACGCGCAGCCAAAAAATTTTACTTTCATCCCCTCTCCCAAGGAAACCCTATTGAAATCTGGGATAAAAAGTATTCTATATCCTTCATCATAGTATGATCTCAAATCCTGCCAAGTTTCATTTGAATACATTTAGTAGTTCCGGCGCTATGCGCAGCCAACAAATTTTACTTTCTTCCCTTCTCCCAAGGGGGTTCCCTTGGGAGAGGGGAAGAAAGTATTCTATATCCTTCATCATAATATGATCTCAAATCCTGCCAAGTTTCATTTGAATACATTTAGTAGTTCCGGCCCTATGCGCAGCCAAAAAATTTTACTTTCTTCCCCTCTCCCAAGGGAACCCTATTGAAATCCGAGATAAAAAGTATTCTATATCCTTCCTCATAGTATGAACTCAAATCCTACCAAGTTTTATTTGAATAAGTTTAATAGTTACGGCTCTACGCGCAGCCAAAAAAAATTTACTCTCATCCCCTCTCCCAAGGGAATCCTATTGAAATCTGGGGTAAAAAGTATTTTATGTCCTTCATCATAGTATGTTCTCAAATCCTGCCAAGTTTCATTTGAATATATTCAGTAATTCCGGCACTATGCGCAGCTAACAAATTTTACTTTCTTCCCCTCTCCCAAGGGAACCCTATTGAAATCCGGGATAAAAAGTATCCTATGTCCTTCCTCGTAGTATGAACTAAAATCCTGCCAAATTTCATTACAATACGTTCAGTAGTTTCGGAGCTATGCGCGGCCAAGATACAGACAGACAGACATGATGGAAAAAAAATACACTTTTGGCATCAGTATAGATAATAGAGTGCCCTCCAAAAAAAATTTCAAAATATCTTCAATGTACAGAATTGGACCTGTTACAGTTTTATTATAAGTATAGATTGTATGGTGTTATTTATTGTTGTTTTTTATATATTTTCCAAAATTTTATTCTTGTAAGTTGACATCGACATCGATGTAAAATTTTGGGTAAACACAACATGTATACAATTATAAGTCTTATCACGTTGATAGGCCTTCTTTGACCACAATCTCACCTAATGGAATGTGACTAGGGTTGAGGCGTATCTATAGTCACTGATAAAAGTCACAGATATTGAAAATTGGCGGTATATCACAGTGACAGAAACTAAATATATATGTGACTGTACACAGGTACCTAGTGCCAGTGTCACGAGTGCACGATATTATATCGTTGTTATTTTATTAGGTACCTACGCAATAAATCGCTTCAGCAAGATAATATCGCTTCTATATTCTCTCTTTGATAATATCACTTTGTCAGAATGAGACATACCTAATATTTTATACTTGGAAATTTGAAATGTATGCCGCAATGTAACAAAATTGTTGAACAAAATACCGATTAAATTTAATCGTTTAATCAAGATGCTACTGCTACTTATACATAGATACAATAAATATATTATTCAATCAGCAAAACAATGAATTTGTAGGTACGTGATTGGTAAAAATACTAGCTAGTATTTTATCACAGGTATTTGTCGCAGATATTTTAAAATCACAGTAACGTAAGTCACAGGTATCGGATTTTGCCTAGTATAATCCAAGACTAAAAGTGACGATTTGGCCGACGGTGTATCAGGAAGGTCTAGAATGGTGGGTACACACGTACGTAGGTACATGCTCAATGAGCATGTTTCATCCGAGCATAGCTATAAACAAGCTCGACCCTGCGTCTACATGTAAAAGCTTGCTCGAAGAACATGTTTAGTGTGCGTTGAAACTCTTTGAGCATCGGACGATTCGTTGTTGTGTTTAGTGGGCATCGCCTGCTACGTTTACTGTCGGAGAAAAATTTAACCATTTAATTTAATAACAATTAGCCTGTAATGTATGGGACATTAGACAAATCTTACCATGAATTGGGACTCTGAGCCAGTTGGGCCCACGTTCTATCGAAGATGTCTAGTTCATCGCGCCATCGTTTCTTTAGTCTACCGCGACGCCTTACGCTGTATTGTTTGCTGAATAAAAAATTTATGAATTAATTAAAATTATTGATTAAATAAATTAATAATTTAATTAATTCATAATTTTTTCCACAAAATCTCGAGAAATGAACGAACGTCCGACATTATAGCTAACTAACATTCACAAAAATATCAATCACGACTAACATGCTTGACCTCGTTGCTACACGTACAAACATTTTTGTTTCGAACATCGAGCAAGAATTATGAACGTTTGAATCTTGTTCGAATCGAACATTTTGGTTGGCTTCGAGAATTTGTCTTGAGTCTTGCATCGTCCACACGTTCGTACTTGCTCGAGATCGAGCAAGTTTATCGAGTATGTACGTACCTGTGTACCCACCGCAAGATACATATTCACTCTCGTCTTAAAGAGACCCAGTTTATAACTGGCCGAAAAAATAGGAGCAGACAAAGTGGATTAATTTGGCTTGCAAAATACATAGATACATAAACTATAGGCTACTGGCCGTGGGGCCGCGGCGTACGAATATCGACCCCTCCAACTCAACCCGTGGATGTCGTAAGAGCCGACTAAGGGAACCTACCAGAGGAAGGGCAGCAGCTTCCTTCTGAGTATTTTTAAACACCAACACTGCGATCACCAATCCGCCTGCCAAGCGTGGTGATTATGGCAAATCTCCCCTACATGGGAGACCATCCAATTGATGGACCGACGACATCGTAGCGGTCGCAGGGAGTCGATGGATGGAGGCGGCTCAGGACCGCTATTTGTGGCGTCGTACGGGGAAGGCCTATGTCCAGCAGTGGACGTGTATGGGCTGATGATGACATAAACTATAAGTAATCACTTTTAATATTTTTTTATTGCGTTCACGCAGAAGTTGGTACATAAGGATTAGCAAGAAATTTCAGGTTTTATAGCGGCAGTTGCCCAAAATGACAAAGAAACTAAGGCAACGGAAAGCGGAGCGAATCCTGACCCCTTTTTTAGATTTCTGCATCGCGTGAGTGGAGCAAAAAATGATCAAAAAACATGTTTTTGTGCACCTCCCTTTAATTTTAATATTTATTTCGATAATATGTTATTATATCGGTAAATGGAATACACAAAAAATGCAGGTTACCTTTTACGAATCATGAGATACAATAAAGCTCGATAGATCGACAGAGACAGACAGCGGAGGAAATATGGGACGAATCAGGAATGAAATCGGCATAAAAAATTATTTACCTGATTCGGACTAGTTTGGACCGAAACCAGTTCGGCTTGACAGCGAAGTTACATCCCTAGTCACGCACACTATTACAAATCTGCAACAGCACACTAACAAAAAACGGCATGCGTAGAACTGTGTCTGGCGGTATCCTCTAATACTTCACCGAGTGCCGATAAATCATTGGGGTATGACATGCCTGACAATGACAATTGGTTGAACTGACTGTTTTCAATTATTGTCCATGATTTGATTGAGACTTGGGAACGAGGAATTTATACTTTATTTATTGGGAGATTGTGTTTTCTTCTTTCTCGATCTTGACCGAGCGAGAGGCTTGTTCATTTCATTTTATCGAGTTTACTTTGATTTTTTTTATTCGAAATCAGTGAAGGATCCACTTGTTTGCTTGCTAATTTATTACATTAGTAACGCTACATACCTTGGAGCTTATTTTCTGCACCTAAATATGAGCGCTGTACCGACTGGTAAGTGTACCTTATCTTACATTTTCTTGTCCTATCCAGTATTCAGTTTGCAAATGCAATTAGCAACTATAATACGCAGCTCTGCATGCACTTGGTTATTTAAAATGTAGGGATAATAAGATGAGTTTTAGATCTCTACAAAAGTATATATATGCCTTCTTAGGCCAGTTCACTCATTTTTGTTGATGAGCCTGTAGGGCTTCTCGAAGTGGGTGAGTGGTTAATCTATTGTAATCATGCCTGAAAACTGTATGTAGGTAAGTAGATATTATGAGAATTCTTATAACTTTGTTTTAATGTTTCTACTTTCATCTTCCTACACACTTGTTGTATCAAGATAAAAAAAATGCTTCAAGTTATGCCAAAAAACTGTAATGCCTACTAGACTTGCACAAATTTGTTTGTTTTTTTTCATAGAGATCACTGCTTAGAAAAACTAATGTGTGCAACATATTAATTTACTTCAAATATTTAGTGATTCAGAATGTTTGATAAGCAAAACGATGAATCATACAAAACAATAATCATGATACTGAAATAAAAGCATGATGATAAGATGTGAACCTTAACATACACTACACACATTCAGAGCCCTTGATGGAAATTCATAACTACTTCATCAAGGTTGATGTATTTCTAAAGTTCTTTTTTAAGTGGAATATATTGGAATTCTCCGAATGAGTTTTATTTGCCCATACAGCACTGTTGCATATGTTGAATCTGGTGTAGCTGCAGACTGGGTAGTCAATGTGTTAAGATCTTTTTTTTATGATAGCTTTGTGATTGTGTACCACTGCTTATGCTGTGGTGCTATAATAGAAAAACTAGTTACTTTAGTATTACAAGCATACCTACATTACTCAAACTGGCAATGAAATCATATTGTTAATTTGGTACACATTAACTTTTATTGATGACTGATTTTGCACAGCAGACAACGTTCCGCATGTGACACAGGCGGTTGCGGGTTCGATCTTGCCATGGGTTAAATATATTATGATCTGTGAATATTTGTTCCAGATGTTCTGGGTATTATTTATGTATAATAAAAAAAATGTATTATGTATATCAATTAATACCACAAGCTCTGCTTAGCGTGTTGCTAGATGATGCTGTGTGGATTGTCCAACATTATTGAAAATCTATCAAAGCTAGGTTTTAATTTTACTTTTACAAATGCATTTGTATGACAAAACAGAACAGTATACAGATATTGTGTTGAGCAGTGACACCAAATAAACTCACATTCTCAATATTCAACAGATGCTGTATGGATTGTCCAGCATTATTTATTATTCCATGTTGTTTAAGCCCTGTATGAAACATCCAGTAGGTAAAATCCAAAAAAGGGTAGTGTTTATTCAATTTAAAACCAAATACATGAAGTTGCTTCTGCTTACAGCTTTGCTCTCATGGTGCTAATAAGAAATTTGCCTATGACAAGCAGGGATACTTGAAATAATTTTAAAAATGGTCCTGGAGTTCTGGAGATGTATCTCATATTCAAAAACAATCTTTTACCTCATTTTAATAATTTATTAGTGTAGAAAAAGTTCCAGAACTTGGGTTTGAAGTTTTTGTAACGAGGGTTTTTTATAATGGTTGTCCAGCATTATTATTATTATTAGTACTAGCTGCTGCCCGCGGCACGCGCTTTTCATGTAACCTATGTCCATCCTCGGCATAATATTTTCGTCCTTGCCAAATTTCATTAAGATCCGTTCAGGTGTTTAGGCATGAAAGAAAAGGTATCAAACTGAGAGACATGAGTTTTTTCGAATTTATAATATTAGGTGATATTATGGATGTTATTAGTTTTATATTCATATACATCAATCAAGAGACTGTAGATTAATTAATATCTATCTATCTATGTATGTATTTACTATATGATAATGCACTCAAAACTCGGTCTTCAACATATAGGCTATAGCCTGGACCTAACTAGGTCTGTCTGTCTGCTAGGTATTTAAGGCTATAAAAAGCGAGGTTTTTAGGAAAGTACCGAAATGAAACGAATTCAACTGGCGGTGACTCACGCGATGTCGTGCAAAGTGCTTTTTGTGTAAGAGCTACGAAATTAAATGACGCAACTTTTCTTGCGGTCCATCTAGCGCTCGAGTCGGTCGTTTCGCCTCGGGCACTGTCAATAAACTTAAGCCGCACAAGGTGAGCTCGGTCTCTCTATAGGTACATTTTTGTTTTTTTTACTAAGGTGGCTTATAACTTGTTTTTAAGCGACTCCGTACGGTCATGTACCTCTAGATGCGCGATCTGAACCGCTACATCCTATTTTGTGTTCATACTGAACGTTCTTATTTGGAGGTCAACATATCATTTCAAAATTGCCAAGATTCTAGCTCGCGCTATTGGTGAAAGTGGCGAGTGCGGGCAATGAGGCAGCGGCGCGAGACGGGGCGAGCACCTCGCCGCGGCTCGACGTGGCGGAAGATACAGACAACGTCTATGTCCATCCTCGCACGTATTTATGTATAACGCGTCGATTATTTACGAAATATTGTTATTTCCTACGTGACGGAATTGGACGATTTACGATGCAAAATAACTATTAAACAATCGTAGTTAGTTCATCACCAATGTGCAGAATATACGGAAGTGTTAAATGTACTTTTTGTAACGTTTTTTCAATCGGAATCCGAAGAAATGTGTTAAATCTGGCGGATAGGCGAGGTGTGATCGATCCCGGAGCCGCGTGAGTGATGGATGGCGACGGGAAATCAAGCGGGGGCCCAGCCAGCTTGGAGTACATGGAGGACCCGTACTTCCTTCCTCCAGACGATGACTCCACGCCGAGTTTTGACGTAGCCGTCGAGGAGTTGGATGAGCTGGAAGAGATCCCGAGCTGGCCACCCGAAGATGCGGACGCAGAGTGGCGGACTCTACCCGACCTCGCAGAATCGTCTCTATGCATAGAGACTGAATTCTTCATGGACAATCGCCGGAGAAGATTACGAATATTTAAAAAGAAAATTAGAGACGTACGGGTCACGTTCCAAGATCTCTCAAAGCCTTATCTTGCCAAGATGTCTAGCCACACCAACTACAAAAAGTTTTTAGGTATCACAATCGGAGGTTAGTTATTTTACTGCTGTTGTTTGTTTTTGACCTCTCGCTTGCATGATAAACAATAATGATCAATTTGCCATTTGTTTTATTTACTATTCAGAAGCATCGTTACCTCCATTTCTCTGATTAAGAGACCATAATAGCGCAGTGTTTTTGTGTTTACTTTATCGAAGTATGTATATCAACTTTTAAAATTCATTGTTCAAGAATACCAGCTGTGCTAACTAAACAGAAATTCTGGTAAATAACTTTTCTTGGGTAACCTTAGTTATACTGAAACTTTAGTTTCCTTGTTTCGCAAAGACATTCGTTTCTATTTCTGTTGCACTAGCCGCAACAACGGTATATTTTCAAAAGTGCATTTACCATTGTGCAATATCTGGCTTGTTCACATACCTAATAAAATTATGAATTAGGTACATTAGCTATTGTAATGTTTACAAATATAACCAATTCTGCTGGTGTTTAAATCTTAAGCGATTTTTTATTTTTATTTATCCACGACATCAAACAAGTATGCCTACTCAAGTGTTACTATAACCAAAATTAGCTTATGTAGTCTTACTCTAAGTATAATCAGCCCCGTTGTCCACAAATTGTAACAATTACATAGTAGGGCAAAAATGGTCACAGTTAGTTAAAAATGCTAGTTGAGCAGGATGCTACATTATCTCTGAATGTACGCACCACATAAAATACCTATCAATTACAATACATAAATAAGACAAAACTTCCAAGATTGAAAAAAAAAAATGTGGTGCATTATAAACAAAAATCGAAAAATGAACCCGCTGTAATACTGAAGCTTCATTGACTGACATTCAGTAACGATACTGTAAAAAAAAAAAAAACAGTAACTTCTCTTGTCGTTCTAACAAGTCCCATAATGGTAAGTAATGGAACAATTTTGATGACGCCGAAGATTTAATCAACAGGTACTGCATCGACCGTCAATTTACGTTACACACGTTACCTATGTCATAGTTTATAAAGCGTATGATATAATTTTTAACGACTGACCATCGACCGACGACGCAGATTATTGTAAAAAGTTAGTCACTGTGTGTATGAGCGCTTATCTGTAGAATCATAGCTCCCAAACGGATACTGATTTTGATTTCCTTATGTTTGAATATTTTAGCTTTGTCTGATGAAATCGGTGCAGGCATCGATGTCCTTGTCTGTACCAGAGTTTTAAGTAAATTCTTCGAGGGTTGTTGATTTTTAGGTTTTTGTTATTTATTAAATCGGTATTTGTTTCTGTACTTTCAAGTATAACCGTGCGGGATTTAGATTTTCTTGTAAAATAAGTTTCTCTATATCCTCAGCAGAGGAAGCAATGGCAGGCGCAGGCGCCGGCGACGTGCACACTCCGGACGAGCTGGCCGGTCTGACACCGGAGCAGGCGGAGCAGCTGCGCGCCGAGTGGAGCCGCGAGCTAGCGCGAGTCGAAGACGAGATCGCCACTCTTAGGACTGTTCTGGCGAGCAAGGTACAACGCTTATACTTAACGCAGTGCCAATAACGCCAGTGTATAGCAGATGAAGCGATGGCCGACGATATGGACATTCCGGACGAGCTGGCCGGCCTGACACCGAGTGGACCAGTAAGCTGGTGCGAGTCGAGGACGAGAGCGATCTCGTCGACTCGCACCAGCTCACGGCCCTCCTGAGACTAAGGATGGGAGTTATTGGATATTTTGGCTACCGGTTATTAGTTGGGTATTTTGTTTCAATACCGCTAGTACCAACTGGTACCCAATAACGTTACAATACTCTATACCTGTCCTGATTTCTACCCAATATATTTCTAACCGATTTGGTTAGAAATACCAAATACTTGTTGCAGCTACATAACTTTACGGGTGAACGGTCCGCTAGTACCTATGCGTAGATGATAGTTAGGTAAGTATAGGTATTGAAGCTTTGGGTAGTTATAGCTCAGCTCACGGTCGGTTAGGCGCGATGCTCGCTTTGCACAGTTATTCCCTAGCGGTATGCGGATTTTACAATAGCATTAGATATTTTAGGACCATGCTAACAGGTACTGAGTTAGTTAGTTATTGAATACCGGACTCATCTCTATTAGGTACTCAATAATATTGAATAGGTACCTAGTGTCGACATGTTCCATTTTTGTATAAGGTTTGGTACAGCTGGTACAGGGATACTACACGGGATTTGCGTGGTTCCATGTGCTCACGCTAATAGCGTCTCGATACCTATAAGTACCTATACCAAAATAGAGAATTTCGAGCCTGTCGTTCTGAATCGAAACGATCCTTATTTGTAGCCTAAGCGTTGTGGCCTACGAGGGCTCTATACAACGACGTTCCTAACATTTCATTGCCATAGGTATGCTTCATTTATATAATTCAAATAAATAATGTTGGACAGAACTATGTTCAGCAGTGGACGTACACGGGCTGATGATGATGAATGTTGGACAATCCACACATCATCTAGCCCCAAGCTAGTACCCATAACATAACAGAAGCTCTTGTTATGTTATGGGTACTAGACGACTGTTATACATAATATACAATGCATAAATATATAGATATTTTTATTATACCTAGAAAATACCCAGAACACCCGGACCAAATATTTGCAGATTATAGAAACATTTGTCCCAAAACGGGAATCGAACCCACAAACTCCTCCGTTGCAGGCGTACATTCGCCCGTCGCCGCGCCACATCGGTCGTCAAAATCATAGACCTAAATATGAATAGACTAGCTCGCATCTTCGCCCGCGTTTTATCTGAATAAAAAACAGCCTATATGTTGCGTCCCAAACTATACCCATACCAAATTTTATCCTAATCGGGTCAGTAGTTTTCGCGTGAAAGAGTAACAAATATCCATACATCCTTACAAACTTTGAAATTGATAAATATTAGTAGGATAATATTAAGTAGAATAGGTACGCAGTTTTCGCTTATCAAAATTTTGATCGCGGTCGAGATCACTCACCGCCGTCGTTTTCCACGTTTCAATTATCACCTGGATAAATCGTAATCTAATCTATTGTTAACCGATTGATTTCATCATCGCCAAGGTAATGTCTTAATTAATGTTACATTTCAGATTCGTCAAAGTTCTGAACTTAAACGAAAACTTGGCATCACTGTTTGGAAGGAAATAACTGAAGATGTGAATCAGGGTCTGAAAAATGTGAAGGAGAGCCAAGTGTGAGTAATGCCCTTATAGATATAATAGTATATTTTTAGGGTTAGAACAACTTATAAAATCGGTAGCGGTGCTTGCTTCGTAGAACTTGCTTTAGATTTTTGTAGAAATGCCTGATGCATACCGTAGCAGTTGCCTGAAAACAATCCTGACTTACTCAATCTATTAGATTGTTAATTTGTTACTCTCTGTTGTTGTAATTCTTGAGATCTTGAGTTTGGAGAATAGAATCTACCACTAATCTATGTCTATATTTTGGTATCTATGTTTTGGTTCGATTCCCGCCTTGGGAAAAATGTTTGTACGATCTGCAAATATTTGTTTTGGGTGTTCTGCGTATTTTCTGTGTAATAAAAAATATCTATATGTGTAATATATTGTATTATGTATATCAGTTATCTAGTACCCATAACACAAGCTCTGCTTAGCTTGGGGCTAGACGATGTTGTGTGAATTGTCCAATATTATTTATTTATACTAATCCACATACTTGTATTTCTGAAAATGAAGTATTCCTCTCTCTCTATATACATATAGTGTGCCCAGCAAAGTCTAAAGTGATCTTAAATTATAACCTAAACCTTCCTCATTAATCACTCTACCAATTGGTGAAAACTGCATGAAAATCTGTTGTGTAGTTTTTGAGTTTATCGCGAACAGACAAATAGACGCGGTGGGGGACTTTGTTTAATAATATGTAGTTATATTCAGTCATTGACATCAGATTAGGGACTACTTAACAATTGAGTCATCTATCATGATTTTATCGAGAGCAATAAAATAACGAGAGTTTTTGGGTAGCGCTACGGTAGGCATGAGGCATGGGTGGAGTTTTTAGTTAGTTTTATTTCAAATTTGGTTTGTTATACGACAGTTATCAATCGATAGAAACACGCGTGGCTGCGCTTACACAGGCTGTGACTGAAGCACCAATGTAAGTATATATTATTTTGTTATTGGAGTTGGGATGAAAACCTGATAGGTATTACCTGCGTACTTGCGGGAAAGTCATCTCTCATGTTGTCCCGCTCAGATCGGATTCGAACTGAGCTAACAAAGTTAGATACCTGGATTTATCACTTCTTCCACTAGGGGACAAAACATTGTAGTGAAGAGAATATCAATAACACCTTATTTCTTATTTGTTAATAATAACTATGTTTATAGTATAAAATTTGACTTCTCTGAGTGCTTATTTTGTAAGCCTAAAGAAATAAAGTTATTGATTCTGATTCTATAATATGCCTTTTTATTATAATATGTCTATAATATATAACTTCATGCTAAATGTGTGGCAACTCGCTGTAACCGCCGACACTAAAGAAATTTTCTGTTGCAACTTAGAGTGTAAGTTTTTGTCGAATGAAGAAATACAATACAATAGTAAAGCAAGCACGGGGAATATTATCTAGGGTAGAATAGAGAGAAATAACGTCACTTTGTCAACGAATGCGTAATTTATTTGAAATTCATAATGTACGCGATGTATGACAATGCGATGTCATTATTGTCTTATTCTACCGTAGAGAATAGTCCCCGTGCTTGATCTACAGGGCAGCATGAGAGATGACGTCATTTTCAATCCCATTCTATAAATACGCAGGTTATAATATGCATAACGAAATAACTATTTCACTGTTTTTAACTAAATTATTTTTCACGGATATAAATAACCGGTGCGGACATAAAAAGCAAATTTTAACGACTGCCCATGTAATTGGTTTATTTTCATTATGCATAATCATGTATGAGAGGAAATATGTTAGATACCGTACTATGGTAATGCGTAACTATAATTATTAAAAGCCTCCTCTAAAGAAGCATGCTCTAGGAATGATTCTGTTTAGCAATTTCCACCACTGCTTTTTTCTATTTTATTAACTTGCCGCTGTTCTAACCCTAAAATGTTTTTGTGTAGCTTTTTTTATTAAAAAGGCATGATGACGCAAAAACTTATTAGTATTTGCAAAGTTGATTTAAGTATTCAAATCCACATAATTCATGAAGGCTACTTCTCAAATAATGACCAACAAGAACCACGAGGGATTATTTTGCTTTTGTGTAATGGCTTAGCATATACAGCCCAAAAACGCCCTGTCGCAGGAAGAATCGTCAAAAATTACATGAAACGTCATCGAACGTAAAATATTTAAAATTCATTCTTTCCACTAGACTAGTTTACGCAATGTATGAATTTTTCTCTATTCTAACATAGACAAAATATTATCTGGGCCTCCCTATTCTTGGGGGTTTGGTGGCTATCTTGATATGCCATAAGGCAGTTGTCCCGACGCTGCTGCTGGCGAAGAAGTGACTATCGGCTATTTTCTCACTCAAGAAACGTACAATAGGCATTACGTGTAAACAAAGGAGAAGCATATATTAATAGTTGATGGCTGACTGTTCACACTGCCGGCGAGGACTCGCTCCACTTGTTTGTCGCTGAGCGACAACAGCTATCAAAGATAATACTTGCTCAGCGGTCAGAACTCACGCCGAGAGACCAACCGGCGGTCATTTCTCTACAGTGCGGATCTGAAAGTACACGTATTTTTATTTGTTATGAATATCGAACCGCGAGCGAGTGGCGCGAGTAATCGCCCGTCGCACTCGCTTATAGCCCAGCGTCAAAACTATCGGAATTAAACACTCGTTACCCGCGCTCGCCAATTCTTTTCTACTTCCTAGCTCTACTTGCTTCTCGTTCATCGTCGGCAGTGGGACAACACCCTATCGCAACGAGCTCGTCGTTATTAGCTTCTTCTACGCCAATGTTCAAAACGTGGATCGCCCGCAGCAAGCTCGCTGCGATTTCGCTCCCAAATCGCCAGTTTGATATTAAGGCTCTATCTTTAACTTATTTCACTCACTATTCAGATACCAAAAAACTGAATCTGTGATAAGAACGACGACTGAGAAGACTAGCTCCATCCTCGGTGGAATCACCGCGGGCGTCACCAGCAAACTCGGACAGATGCGGAACTCGGAGTCGTTCCGTTCTATAGAGGAGCGCGTGGGCTCGGCCTACGAAAACGTTAAGGTACATACGGTAAATATGATTTTAATCTCAACTGTGCTTAAGTGCTTGTTCACGTTAACTCGCGGGTGCGGTAGCGGACGCGGTCACGAACTATCCAATATATGGCATAGTATCGAACTGTTCACGTACAAAACGGCGGTAAACGAATCTAATTTAAGTAATGTAATGAAACATATTACAAAATATGACCAGTATCATATCAAAATATGACCAGTATCATATCAAAATATGACCAATAAGGTTGAAATTGTTTTGGAGAATATATGTATTTGCTCCAATCATTTCGCAAGGTGCTTTATAAGAATGTGTGATTTTTCGGATTTTTTGTATTGTATTGAATCTAATAATAATTACTAAAATCTTTATATTTTAAAGGAAAGATGATACTGAAGGAAGTTATTTTAATGTTTTTTTTATTAGATTGGTGGAATCTGTTTGCTATGAAGGTTAAAATTCTGCGGTATTTTTTTGTATTTTCTACGGTGATTAATTATAAAACTATACAATATATTGTAAAATGACATTTTTATCGTGTAGAGATTGGACATATGTATTTCGTGATTAGTTTCATTACATAAATTAGATTAGTTTTAGAGAAATCTAAACGGTGAGGACAGAAGTGGGCATTTTTTCACAGAGCCCCCTTCACACTTTCATGGCCCTCGACTCTCTACATTGCCTGTAGGCTTCGCAAGGACAGTTAGTAATATAATAGCCTAAAATAACATTGTATCGAACCTCCACTTCAATTAATTACAAATTGTATGACATTTTCTCTATTGTAGCTTAGACCAAACCTAGTCTATGTTTTCCATGCTGGGGCTATAATACGTCCAGCTATATTCTACCTAACATAGACATGCAAATGTTAATTTATAATTATACTTTATTAAAATTACAATATATCAAGAACAAAAAAATTAATAATTAATAACAAATTTCCAAAATTAATATAAATCAATATCCTACTAATATTATAAATGTGAAAGTTTGTATGGATATTTGTTACTCTCACTCAAAAACTACTGAACCGATTAGGCTGAAATTTGGTATGGGTATAGTAT
Source organism: Eupithecia insigniata (assembly GCA_947859395.1). Taxonomy (NCBI): domain Eukaryota; kingdom Metazoa; phylum Arthropoda; class Insecta; order Lepidoptera; family Geometridae; genus Eupithecia; species Eupithecia insigniata. Next base: position 6,469,436 of record OX401995.1, on the reverse strand, counting down.
GGGTTTATTTTTTATCCCGGTAAAACGCGGGCGAAGGCGCGGCCAGCATTCTAGTCAGTGAATATATTCGAATTCCTCTTGGTCTCTGTTTACTTCTATACAATATTAATGTATAGGTCAGAATGTACAGCATGCTTAATGTTGCCCTTTTCTTCCAGGGTAAAGTGGCGTCCAGATCCAACTCTACGCAGAGCTTCGACGATGCCTTGCGCGACGCGAGCCGCACGGCCAGCGGTGCGACCTCTCCAACCATTCCTGAAAACAAACCTCTGCCTTAAGCCACTGTACCATCACACCATCCACGCCGAACTTACATTATATACTCACTTTTGTTATGTATTTCTATACCCGTCTGTTTGGACAATATGTGGCACCGTTATGAACAGACAAAACGAGACCCTTTTGAGGCTCGAGGAAAATGTCATACCATGCGTATTGATGTTGAAGGAATTCATTACAAACTACAAATTCGTGACGATTTATCATTTTTGTCTATTCTACAATCTAAATCGCTGTCTAGGTGCAGACATGGCATGCTGAATTGATTACTTAGGTGGCATGCTAAGCATACTGGAAATATTGCAGTACCTTGATCAAAGTATCGTATCTTACTATGAGAAAGAGCGTGGTATATGACTGACCACGGGGCACTCTACTAACCTTAAGTGGTTGAGCTAAGTAAACGCTGTGCCAGCATTAACGCGTTCGATAACAAGCTTCAGCGATGCCACCCTGAGGCGGTGCTGCGTAAGCAGCCGTCGAAGAGGGCTAAGTGAGTCTGTAGCAGCAAGTGTTAAACTTTGTCTTGCAGCAAGTGTTAAACTTTGTCTTGCAGCAAGGCTCGGATCCGCTTAAATGCAGACGCAATTAAAACATTCATTCAGATGGCTCATTATGAATGTAAGCGGGTTAACTACGAACCTAGTTTGTGTTAGAAGAACACCAACGTTATGGGATGAAATGTTGGGCTGCGTTCCGTTTCGCGCTTAAAGCGCTCAGGCGGCACGAGCTATGCGCGCACGAGGGTGCGTTTCGTTTCGTCTGAGCGCACCGTAGTGCACGATGCGATTGCTGATACAGAACGCTCTGCTCATTGTGTTATCAGCGCTCGTTTGAGGTTATGTTTAGGCACTAGGTGAATGATCGTGTCTTGAAATCATTATTTTACCTATTGCGTAAAGAAAGCTTGCGATGCTATCATGACACGTTCAGGACATGTTTACTCTTCGAGGGTAACAGGAAACGTCATAACCTCCTTCACAAGAACGGACAATTCCATCTTCGTTATTTACAATAAAAAGCTATAAATAGTTTTCTGTAATTTTCGCGGGAAAACAATGGCGTTATGAAAAATTCAAACAAACAAGAAGTACACTTTCGAAATTTCCCGCCCAAATGAAGTCACTCACACAAACGCATGAGCTGCCTTGTCTCGAAAGATGAGGCAGTTCATGCGCTCCCGTAAGCACGAGGGGTTGGGCCAAGTAGGCGTTCCCGTGCGGTCTCGCAGCACGCTGAAAGTAGGAACGACTTCATGCGCGCTTGAGCGCTTTGAGCAAGAAACGGAACGCAGCCTAGGTTCGTAGTTAACCCGCTTACATTAATAATGAATTCGTCAAACTACGAAAGTTTTTATTCAAATAGCTGTTAACAGATACAACACGGGTATAGGAAAGGGCTGTTTAGATGAATATTTTTGCTTCTTGTTTACTGCTTCTACGTCATCTAAATCAAGTGACATTATCGCATCTAAACGTAAATACACCACTTCCCTGACAGCAGTTGTAGAAAGACCAGATGTATTGTTGCTTCATACTCATTTTTGATAATGCACGTGTAACTTTGTTATGTACTATATTTTTAGGGCTTCTCTCATTGTTATTGGACATAAATACGGTATAATAAAATACATTGTATAATGAGATAGTATAGTGTTATATTATATACAATTTGACGTGTATTTATAGCATTTATTTACATATTTTTTCCGACGTTTCAACAAGTTTACACACTGTAGTGGTTACGGGATAAACGACAGTGTGTAAACATAGGTAAATAAAATGTGTACAAATTGCGTAAATTTTAAAATGTTTAATAGTATTCAATGTTTATAATAATGGTGGCAGAGGCCTTACAACTCTACGGTTCACGCATCACGACACGAAATTAGGATTTATCTAAGCTTTGTATTAGACTATGTTATGCTCTATCTCATAAATTATGTACTTATGTTTTTTGTAGTAGACATGGTCTTCGGCCTATTATTACTTCACGGATTTTTTATTTCAAGTTGATTGTAAGACGAAAGCGGCGTTGCTTAAAACTTTTATTATGGGTACATCATTTCTATGTGTACGATATTGTTTACAACTGATTGTTTATATTCGTGATGTGTCACATAAATCGGTATTGTAATGTTCTGTGCTTTGTTGTCTAAGTATGATATAGGAGGCAGCGGCGTGGCAAAAAATGAGACTGCTCATTACTATGCTTACGAAGTTTCATGCTAGTATTTCATTCAAGTGTTTGTTATATTTGTGCATTCCATGTTTTTCAAACATTTCATATATACTGCATATTCTTTGTTAAATGCATCCATGTACTTTTTATCATATGTTAACATAGAGAAATTATGAATTTAAAAGTTTCGTCAACCTGCAACACTCGTTGTAAGTGTTTGTATTGTATACAGTAAGTCATGTTAACTTGCCGATGTCCGTTTGGTCCATTATAACTATTTGAAAATGATATTTTTATAAGATGCTAAGCTTTCCCTACTTATAAAATATTTTCACTATTTACAATGATACCTTTGAGAATGTTAATAAATTTTATGTATTACATAATTTTACGTTTTTCTTTTGTTCACTTTCCTTATAAGTTAATATCGATTGTAATAACATGACACTTAAAAAATATTTTACTCGGTTTACCAATCATTTTAGATTGATAAATAAGTACCTACCTCAGTTTTATTGATAGGTAAAACACTCCAATAATTCTTTCAGTGCCCATGACGCACAACTCAAACAACAACTGTTTTGCATGCTGCCCTGCTATGCAGTCTGGGCTATGATGTGTTTAGATGAAAATATTCCAGACTAGATCCATCAGCCTCTTACATCGATCAAGATATTCACAAGGCAGGCCTCTTATTCAAGATAAAAACGACGTTTTCTATTTTTCGATATTGTATTAAAATCTAGTAAAACATTACACAATATCACACACGAATATTACATTATTAAACCTTGCCAGACCAGGATAGTATTATAATAATATCACTACATAATTTTATTGCAAGAACCGTTGGTTTCAAACCTAGCGAGATCGTAAAATGTAACATAAGTACTTTGGTTATAAAATTGAAGTCATTAATATTTTTACAAAAGTATACGTGTAATAGCCCGGCTACACGCTCAAATATTTGTGCATGCATGATTGCACAAACACAGTTTGCGCAAGCAAGACGGAGCGTGTGGCCGGTCTCAAACCAGTTTGCGCAAGCAAAATCGAGCGTGTGGCCGGGCTCATCTTGCTTGCCCAAACTGGTTTGTGCAATTATGCCTGCACAAATTCTTGTGTGTAGCCGGGCTTTAAGGTATATAGGTAAGTAATATCAACTCACACATACCTACTCGTAAATAGAAATCACATTAGGTGTGTCATGTAGGTGTTATTAATGTTTTAGGTGTAGGGCTTTTATTTATTCACATAATTAAATACAAATTATATACCATCATATCAGCCCATACACGTCCACTGCTGGACATAGGCCTCGCCCATGCGACGCCACAAATAGCGATCCTGAGCCGCCTCCATTCATCGACTCCCTGCGACCGTTAGGATGTCGTCGGTCCATCGAGTGGATGGTCTCCCAAGTACTATTTGGGGATGTGCCATAATCACCACGCTTGGCAGGCGGATTGGTGATCGCAGTGTTGGTGTTGAAAAATAGGTACTCAGAAGGAAGCTGCTGCCCTTCCTCTGGTAGGTCCTCTTACGACATCCACGGGTTGAGTTGGAGGGGTCAATATTCGTACGCCGTGACCCCACGGCCAAAAAAATGATATACCAAGGTGAGTAAATTTTTTCTTGTTTTTTGTTCATTGTGTTTATTTATTTATATATAGTTTATGGGACACATTTAGGTGACATAATTATGCAAAAGGTGGGCATGATGGCGTTTTCGTAGTTTACCATCTCGCTATCTACCAAGAGAAACGGCTGGTTAAGTTATAAGTTACGCGAGGGGCGAGAAATAAAACAAATAGTTTTTAGATATTTTCTGCGTTCTCTTCGCACAAGAAGCAAATTATGCTAGCTTTATTACCTACTTGTAGCAACAATATCCAAATTAAACCATTTAAATTTTTTTTAACAAGCCATTCACTTTTTAATAAACCCTATATATATATGTGTATATATATATATAACTACATTATATTGATTTTAATGAGAAATCGTTTACATGTCTTAATACTTCAAAAAATCTGCTAGTTTTAATATTTGTAGAACGCAAAATATATACTTAGTTGAAACCTGCTTTTTTTTATTTTTTTTTACCGCTTACAGCATTTTCACCACCTGAACAGCTCATACTCAATTTTTTGTAAAATGTATCAGATTATTTTATCCTTATTTTATGAAAAAACCTATAAGTATATCAGAAAATACTCTGTTTGGCCTTGCTCGAGTCCCGTTTACCTACACAATATCTTACAAAATAACCAGCAGTTGGAGCTAATCCTAACTAATATTATAAACGCAAAAGTGTGTTTGTTTGTTCTTTCTTGTCTGTCCTTCACGCCCTAACTAAGCAACCAATCGACTTGATTTTTGACATAGAGGTAGTTGAAAGGATGGAGCATTACATAAGCTACTTTTTATCCTGGTAAAACACCAAATGCCCATGGAAGATTTACGGGACAAAAGACCTTTTTACATTCCGCGTTAAACTGGAATTTGACATTTCTAGGGAAACCTAGAAATGTCAAATTAGAATTTAACGCGGGTGAAACCGCGGGAACAGCTAGTGTACTTATATCATACGAAGACATGAACAACTGCGCAAAATAAAAGAAAAAAAGTTAAATAATCGATTTTATGGGTTTTAGAACACAACATAATTGTTGATTACAAAATTTTTACCCTAAACTCTAATATCCAAGCAAAGAAATTAATATACCTAAGTATTCATTAATAATAATTATATTATTTAACATCAGTACCTATACCTACAGAGTGCAAGCAAAACAGGGAAAATCTTCCAAAACTAGTACCTACTTGTTGAGCTATTTATGGGGCTGACAATACAAGGGCGGGGGTCGCTGAGCGACGAAGTCCCTTTATAATTTGTTTGAAAAGTTATCCGATTGTGAGTTGAAAGATTTCTCTAACATCCTATCTGTAACTATGAAATATTGAACATAATTTGTGCAGAAAAATACTTATGCTAGAGCGTGAAAAATCCTCGCGGTCATCATACAGTACCTACTAGTATCACAAACCAAAAAAATTATTCCTGATTTCATTTATTTAAAACACTAGCGATAAATATTGCATAATATTGTTCAAAATAAAAACTGTTACAAACATCTCTGTAATATTATATGTAATAATTTGTCATTGGCTATATAAAAATTGCGTGTCGGTACCGTGCCGCTCATAATGTTTATTTAGGGCAACCCTCCGCTGCGCAACCATAGAGGCGAAACCGCAGTAGTTTCGCCATTGTCTATATGACAGTATGTCAAGCGAAACAGAAACAAAACTGCCTGTTCTAACTCATAGATCTGACTAAAAAGCGCGGAAATGTACTGGCGTTCGAGCAGATCAGCGAAATCGCGCGAAAATTATACTCAAACCTATGCGTTAGAACAGGCAGTTTCGCTTCTGTTTCGCTTGTACAACGGACAAGTCATGGCAAAACTACGGTTTCGCTGCTATGGTTGCGCAGCGGAGGTGTGCTAACGCTTTTATTGAATTCCTCTAAAAGAATCATTATAATATTCTCATATATGTATTTGGAGATTGCGTCGCTTATTTCTATACAGAAACATAGCAGATCCTTAACAGGCTAGGAAACAACGATGCGTAGCAATAACAAGTATTAAATAAACTGGAATCTAAAATCCAATGCATTTTTAGTAAACAAAGGCGTTACTATCACCTAAGAAAATACTAGAGGACATCATCATCGGATCTTATAGCAGAAGTTCAAAACTATTTTTATTTATGGCAGCTTTCGGCATTTTTTGACTTTTCATTCATGTCCAGTCCATGGAAATCTAAATAATAGCACTGACTTAATATTTTGGTTTCTATAGTCCAGGCAGTTTTCGAATTTCAATAAGCTCCTGTTCGCTGCGCGTGTGCAATTATGCTTGAAGTTTAGGTAGGTATTTTTAGTTGTTAAGTACCATGTTTTTTGTTATAGTTATTAGTTCATGTTAAGTTTTCTTAGATTCTTTCTTTGTTTCTAATTTATTGAATTTTAGATCCCAGCATATAGGTACATATATTTATCTTTTATGTGTTGATTGGCAAAACTTATTGAATAACTTGATTCTTGACCTTAATTCCTAATAAAGCGATTCATAAAGCGCTATATCTGGTTTATTGTGGTATGTAAATATAATTACTTAATTCTATTTATATCAAACGTTATATGTTGCTATTCTGTGTTAGGTATATGTATGTTGTTATTCTGACACAAAAAGTTTTTGAATAAAATATACTTTTATATCAAGCTTAACTAGTATCAATCTATATTTTGTTGCTTTTTTCCCTTGTCTAGATTCATTGAAGCCTCATCACAAAAATATAAACGTTTGTACATAAAAATAATACAAAGGTGGGCCGGTATCCAACAAAGAGAGAAAGAACAAGATATTTGGTGAAAATATACAGGCTGCTTTTTGAGATGGGAGTGGATGGCCAAATCCAAAACCATGAGAATGAGAAAAAGATAAAACATCGTATGAAATTCAAATGAAATTTGTAAGTTTTAACAAAACATTTCGAAATAAAAATATAAGTATGCCGTTTTTATTTTCTCATAAATCGATGTCATGACTCCTTCCACGAGTTTTCTCTAACTCTCATGGTTTCTGATTCGGCCTTCCACCCCCATCTCAAAAAGCCACCTTGTTTAAAAGAAGTGCGTTAAAATAGTTTTACAGCTATCATATTGATAGCTTGTCTTGGGCGGATAACGGACCACGGAGGCGGCGACTGTCTTTGGGTTTCCATCAACACAAATTATCTAACGTTTTCAGATATACTCCGTCGACTAATTCCCTAATTAATAAAGACCTCTGTGCTGTTGGCTTTGGCCGCACGCCCGGCCTAAAGGACCGGGTCACTATATACCCCGAGATCATGGAAATGTGAAACATATACTAATAATAAATAATGCTGGATAATCCACACAGCATCATCTAGCCCCTAGCTAAGCAGAGCTTGGTTATTGACTGGTTGACAGGGAAGTGAATGAAGACTGAATGAACGGGATATTTCATAGATATTTTCTTTTTAAAAATAGTTTTGCGATTCTGTCAACTTGAAAAATATCAGGTCTACTAAAATATAATGATTTTATTCTATTGAATATTCGGATTATAAAAATAAATTCATTTATACGCCTGAGAACTTCTGTAGATACAAAATGTTGAGCAAAAATAACACTATAGATTGACAGACAAAAAATACGCATAAGCATTAGACATAATTGATTGTCAAAACTGTCAAAAGTATAGAGGACGGAGTATAGACGGTACAACCAAACATTTCCTTTTTATGATGAGACTTATTCAACAATAGTGTGACATTATTATTATAACTATGTTGATCATTCTTATAGTCTATTCCGATATTTCTAGGCACTCACATTATAATCATTTAAAAATCACAAAAAAATCATAATAACTCAATATAAGTATTAAGTTATTTAGTGTTTTTCACATTAATTTCTTATCTCGGGCTCTATCACGTACATTTTATTGATTAAAACGTTTTTCAGTTTTATACTTCATTCGAGACCCTTTCTTACATTAGATTTGACCCTCTTATTTATAAAAAATCTGTCAACTTTTGCAACAGCAGCGTAGAGTTCTTTGTTTTCTTCATAAGTGAAGCCGCACACCAGAATGCTATGTTTGTCAACGACGGCTTTTCAAAGAGACCTTCACAAAAAGTGGTTGCCATAGACTAAGATAGATGGCGCTGTATGAAACTCAAGTGTCAAAAATCTGCCAAAAATGGTGGAAACAGAAATTACTTGCCTTCTTTGTTATTGGCAAATTATTTCGTTGTTTATTTTATGACACTTGACTTTTGTGCAGCGCCTTCTAGTGCCAAAATTAAAAGCGTGATTGTTGTAAAGATCGCATTAAAAAGCCCTCATTGTAGCGACACATTCATCACCCCCACATCTATGTGCGTGCAAGCTCGCACACCAAGGACCCATTTGTAAACTATTTAAAAAAGTTTCCTCGGTGCGCGTGCTTGCCCGCAGATGTCCAGGGGCGATAAATGTGTCGCGTTTCAATGTGTTGCCTCGCTAATTGTCAGTATGAGAAAAAAAACATCTTTTAGAAATTGCTTATACCTGAGAGTTTATAAGTACGAGGGTAAGTCACTGACAAGTAAACTTACCCAAGTGTGACCGCCCGAATTGGATGAATCTTGGTATACGAGAACATTTGAAAAATATTAGACACGTGTTTTTTCAAGCCGCCCTAACTCACTTTTAAGGATTACCCCTGCAAAACCGCGGTCACACTAGGGTAGGTTTACTTGTGAGCTACATTATACAAGTACACTGAAGGGAATATACGCAATGTTAATTGTTTATTGTGCCGATTCAACACGCCCTTCGACCGTCTTTAGTACGAAATTGACCTTTGTTGATACGTACCAAACAACACGATAACGATAACGTTTGACGAATTCATTATAAATGTAAGCGGGTTAACTACGAACCCAGTTTGTGATGGAAGAACACCTCGTTAAGGGATGAAACGTAGGTGTTCTTTCAACACAAACTAGGTTCGTAGTTAACCCTCTTACATTCTTATTGGACATGATAACCGTTATATTCGTTCTATAGACGGTCACGCCGCGCACGCAAACGCTCAGCGCCAAAATGGCGAAACTCAAATGTCCTCGATCTGTCATCGGAAATACGACCTCCACCGTACATGTATAATGGAGCTCAGACGTGTAATTGCATTAAAATTCATTTAAAAAATGCATTGACATTTCATTTTGTTAGAGGTATGGAAAGAATTATAATAGTACCATAGCATACCATTCTACTTGTTATACAGTCAACTATTTTATTTCTTTGTAAGGAATTACAAAACTAAACGGAGGATATTGTTAATAGCATACAGCGTGTTCCTCAATAACCTGAAATCCCCAAAATGCGTGAAAGTAGATAAAAAATCACCGACGAAAATATTTTAAAAAGTGGCCTCAACCTGAATGAATCCTCCTATTAGAAATTTTGCTTTCCACTATTACATATGTATGCTTCTAATTATTTGTCTATGATCTCTTTAAGTTTAAACCAATTGTTTACTGTCCGTCTGATAAATATCAATAAAGTATCTCATCAAATGTATGATATATAAAGCTATAGTTGTAGGTGATAAATTCTAGGTTAGGTTAGTTATAATTATGATATTTTGGTAAAATAATATTTTTGTACGTGTAGGTTGACGGACACTTTCAATTTTGCAGTAGGATTTGATAACCGAAAAAATCTGGTCACGAACTCTAAAAATTATAAAGAAGTTTTCACAATTTTCCGAATTTGTTTGTATTTGTCAATGGTTTTACAAATTAATTACACTGATTTTGTTATATCCAAACATATGTTTAAAGTTTGAAATAAGGTAATTTGTGTGATAATTTAACCAACAGTTTAAGAGCCTTTATACGACGTCTACCTAAAACGAACCCACTAGCGGAAATCTAAATTCCAAATGGCTGCTACACAGAATGTTTGTGGTCACTTCTTAAAATTTATGGGTATCATTTCTGATCTAGTTTCACCTATTTTGGGGATTACAGATTATCGAGGAACAACCTGTATTAGAATTGAATAAGATAAAATGTTAACCTAATTGGAGTTAAAACTAGAATTGCCGTGCACTTTGATTTAATGCAAAAAAATATTAGTATTTTCTAGCATTGGTTCCACAAACAAACACAGACGTTTATATTATGTTTAAATTATTGAATACACGCACACTGCAGCTAACATGTGCGTGCATCGTTCAGGCGGAGCCGTCTTCACAAATACAGAAAGATTCTATAAAGATTATTGACTACACTACCATCGATATAAATAATAATAAGCAGCAACATACAACAAATATGTACAGTCCAAGTCATATAATTAGTTCACAAACTTCTTAACTTCGAGCTAAGCGTTGAAAAATTTGGCTTTTAATTAGGTGATGAAGTTAATACCTCATCTAAATGCAAATAAAAACAGATACACATATAATTTGGTTTTGCGGTATTATCAATGAATATAGATTGAAATATAATTTTAAGTGTCCGATTTATTAGTATTATAGTTATCAGTAAATGAGTACCTATTATCTGGATAAAAAAATGCCTTAATTTTAATCTAAATGCGACCCTTCGTTTAGAGACATGATTTCCTTTGGACTTCATTTGCATTTATTAAAAATTATCATGCAATTTGCAAGATTATTTAAACTTTAAAAACCATTTGGGGCTATTAATGGCTTATAATAAAAAAATTGCTACATAATACTGGTAAAAACTTGGAAAATTAGAAACAAACAAACCGACGAATACGCAAATTTTTGCCAAAACAAGTCGAAGAATTGCGTGCGTAAAGAATTGAAAAATATGAACATGTTAAGTTCTCAATACCTTGTGTTTTTTATGTGATATGCTTTCGTAAAATTTGTCTTTTTAGCTGCGGAACTATCATATAATTATTACTTTAGCTGCTAGACAGTTTTCACAAATTTACTATTTTTATCTGAACACAGGGGGTCTCCCCACAATCAGCAATCCAAACGGGGTAAAATTGGAATAAAGATTTACTGTTTTTTTAAGTGTCTGACTTGTCTGTCTGTCTCATATATTTATATGCTAAAGTTTTAATCCAATCTAACTTAATACAGGCCAAGTGTTTAACCATTTAAACCGTTTTTTTTTTACAATTTTACTCCTTTTGGGATCACATATCATTGGAGAAACGCATTGTATATTTTGCTATAATAATCTTAATCTACAATGAGCATGTCGTTCGGCTTTTTCAATAGAGTAACAAAATTATGTCTAGTTAAGAAATATGAGTTTACATTATAGTTTACAGACACATTAAGGCATGACAAAGGTACATTATTCCGATATAATATATATTGTATAGGCATTTTTAGTTGGGCTGAGTGTTGGTCACTCAGTCACTTTATTGTATATCTGAATAAAAACCAACATTTTAACATTCTAGCCACAATCCATTACGATATACATACATAAATTATTATTACATGAATTCACGGTCGGTGCGATCGTCTACAATTCCTATCTCATCTGATTAAAATTCTGAAACTGACTTTGAGTATTGAACTGTGTAAACGTGACTTAGTCAATTGTACAAGCATTCCAGAGGTCCAAGGTAATAAACTATAAAATAAAAAATATAAAAAGGTGATTATGTACAATGTAACCAGTGAGGTGTCTCGACCGCGGCGCCCAGGCGGCATCGGGTGATCTCTGCGGCGCGCCCGCGGCCTCCGTCAAAATTATAAAAGCATATAACAAAACTTTTGATTAATTACCTACTATCACCGACATAAAAGAGTTTAATTGTATACACAGCTGGAGAGTATCAAATCTATACTCCAGTCACCGCATACAGTTTGCAAACAAATTGTCTATTGTTGAGCCGGAGACTCACCGGCGTTGATTTTCGTGACAGGTCAGCTAAACGAGCTTTGTTTTAAACTGCATCAAATCTGGACAATCGTGAACTAAGCGAAGTACATGACCTTTTTGGTGACGGCGTGCACGGTGATGGCGCGCGCCATCGCGCCGGGCGTGCGGTCCTCGCTGCTGGTGGACTGGTGGCTGCCCTCGCCAGAGTCGTGCTCCTTCTCGACGAGGTGATAGCGCGCGCGGAAGGCGACCAGGTGCGCGTAGTAGGCGGGCGCCGGGATGGATACGGAGCGTGTGCATCGCACGTACGTGTGGCACAGCTGGTACGTGAGACACTGCAGCTCGTCAGACCCGAAGTGGTTGTCGTCCCACAGCACGTGGTAGTGCGACGGCCGCGACGTGCCCTGTAACCGACCGCACACTGTACTCTACTCACTGCTAGAGCATACTACTGTAGCATACCGTACACTCTGGTGGCTGCAGAGGTACAACTCGAACTCGATGGGTTGCGTGATCCAGAGGTCCACCGTGTCGAGGACCGCACACTGTACCCACGCACGCACACTACTATAGCATGCCGCTACACTCTGTACGCACCTGGATGCCCTGGTGGCTGCAGAGGTAGAAGTCGAACTCGGTGGGGTGCGTGATCCCGAGGTCCACCGTGGTTCCCGCCGGGATGTTGCCGGACTTGCCCGACTGCTCCTTCTTGTCTGCGCAGAACAACCGCGTGTGGTGCCGCTTTTGGACTACGATGAATGTGATGCCAGGCTTGTATTCGGCTTCCAACTGAAACAGTGTGAAATTATGATTATTAGTTTCATCATCTCAGTAGGCGTCTAACGAGCGCCATAGCGCCCTTTCTTTAGCTACCCGCATCCACCATCTTTCTTGCTTCTTTCGCAAATGATCATCCTAATTGGCTGGAGGGCGTCTTACTGGGACTGGGTCACGGTCACTTCTTGAGCGCAATTTAACCCCAGCAGTTATTAGTTCTTCGGGAGATATAGCCAGCCCACTGTCACTTTAGCCTTACATTTCTTTGATCTTTATTTAGATAAAGATTTGCTTATATTGTGTAAACAAATACATTACATAATATTGCAAATTGCAAGCGAATCTCGAAACCTTGAACTATTTAAAACATCTTTACTTTTATTCATAGATAGATCATTTTTGATCTACTTACACATATTTTGGGGATTGCAGTTATTAGGGGGACATCCTGTATAACATCATAACAAAAAGAATCGTAAAAACGGTAAATGGCCTAAATTTATGGTAAATAGCAGCACTAAACAAACCTTGATGCAAGCTTCTCTTACTGCCGTCAGTTCATGTTGCAACACATGCATAAACTGTCCCTCGGAAATACCGTCGCGGTACATAATGATGCGGTGAGGCTTGAACCCGCCCGTGCTCTTATAAAACATAATGAGCAGCTCTTGGACCATACTGCTCATCTCCTGGACGATCTCTTGTCTGAAATCAAGGTCACTTTACTTACTTCGATTTGCGAATCTTTTCCGTACTACTTACATTAGTGGACGAGTAATGATATGCTAGAAACAAAGCTATTGACAGCCTTGATGGTAGCGTATAATTACTCTTTGAAAATAATAATCAATGCCACGAATTTAACTGATACCATTAATAATCAAATCGGAATAACGCTGAATCTTTTTCCGCTGTTACAAAAACAAACGCAAAAGAAATGAGCCTGAGCCTTTGGAGATTACAGTTTTCATTTTGAATATTAATATAATTTAAAGGCAGATTCGTGGAAGGTGTCGTTTAGTTACTTAAGCAAAGTACCTGTGTTGCTGCACTCTGACGGTGGCTGCATATCTGCTAGGGTGCGCGTCCATGGAGCCGACTACGGCCGCGATGGAGGGCTTCTTGTTGTCACCGGCCGGTGGGTGTGTCACGTCCACGCCCAGGAATATCACGGGCTCGTTGAACACCTGCACACAGACACACTGTACATGTACTCTGCACCCCCACGCATGTACATATAACACATGCGCGCGTACGCACCTTAGGTCGCAGCGACGGTACGAGGATGGAGTTGATGCCCCCGAGCTTCACGTTGATCTTGAGGCACAGGTTGCTGAGCGTCTGCGGAGACGTCTTATTCACGTTCTTGGCTTGCACGCACTGCGTGGCCATACCAAGCACCGTGTCTCCCACACGCTTCACCTCCGCTGTAACACATACAGGCACATTATAATACACAGACCGCTCGGCTGTGATCGGTCGCGCTTGTGTCTCAATATAGACGGCCTTCTTGCCGGGCAGCATACATAAAGGCGATAGGACGGAGCTCGCTCGAGCGTGCTTAGCTGCGCTCGGCTCTCACTGAAGACGGACGTCGTGCCGGGCAGCAACAGCTAATACATAGCACGCTCGGGTGCGCTCGACAACGATCGGCTCTCACCGTAGACGGGCGTCTTGCCGGGCAGTACCACCACGACCAGCTGCAGCGACACGAACGTAGACTTGAGGTACTTAAACATAGGCTCCACCTGGTCCGGCCCCGTCGCGTACTTGCAGAAGCACGGCTGACCGATTATCGGCATTCCGGCGTCGTTTGAGATCTTTTGAAGTTGCTGTGTGAAGTTTCTGAAACGACCAAACGATTGTAAAAAAAATACAGGGGAAAAGTCAAGCAATATTGCAATAGGATCATACTAACTTGAGAGCGTCTTCTCGGACAGTTCTTTGAGGTGCGAAGCAGGCGATGGCCCACACGCGGATCTCGACGCCCATGAAGAATTGTTTGCCGCGCATGTCCCACACACCTTGATTCGGTAAGGCCTGCAACGAAAACTACCAGTTACTCTACCTCAGAAGTCCCCAAACATTTTTGTTTTTGTAGACTTGTAAATTTTTTTAGCTTTTAGTAGAGGCGGCTTTGATAGACAAAATACCAAGCAAAGGTAGCAAGAATTTAGATAAACAAAATATCAAACACCAATGAAAATAAAATTCTGAGTTTATGGCACCATTCCCCAAAATGACAAGAAAACCGTGACAAGAGGGATAACGGCAAGCGGAGCTAAGCCTCGAAAATTTCAGAGTTTAAACCAGCAGTTTCCCAAAATATTGAATGTATAAATATTACTGGATAATTAAATACAATAAAACGTCAAGAGAGAGTCGACAGGGTTCCGTATAATTATAAGACCTTGCTTCTTGCCAAATTTTATGATTCTAGGCCAACGGGAAGCACCCTAAAGTTTTTGGACCAGGGAGAGAATCAATTTTTTTTTTAAATACTAAACATCAACCCGTTGATGTTGTAAAAGCCGACTAAGGGAACCTACCAGAGGAATGGCAGCAGCTTCCTTCTGAGTATTTTGAGGTACGGACGGAACCTTAAAACTGGCAAGAAAACCATGACAAAAACATAAAGACGTAGAGTAGTGTCTATAAGACTGGTACGAGTGAGGACACACGGCCGCCGTATTGCAGTATGGGGCCGCTTACCACCGTCATGTATATAATCGTCTAGTTTAGTGTCTATGAGACGGGTACCTGTCCACCGAGCGAGAACACGAGGCCGCCGTATTGCAACTTGGGCGACGGCAGTACGCGTTCGCGCACCTCCATCATGTATATTCGTGTAGTGTAGTGTCTATAAGACGGGTACCTCTCCGCCGAGAAAGGACACGCGGCCGCCGCCGTACTGCAACTTGGGCGGCGGCCGTGCAGCTCAATCAAGTATATTTGAGTAGTGTAGTGTCTATAAGACGGGTACCTGTCCGCCGAGCGAGGACATGCGGCCGCCGTACTGCAGCTTGGGCGGCGGCAGCACGCGGCCGCGCACCTCTATCATGTATATTTATGTAGTGTAGTGTCTATAAGACGGGTACCTGTCCGCCAAGCGAGGACACGCGACCGCCGTATTGCAACTTGGGCGGCGGCAGAACGCGGCCGCGCACCTCCATCATGTTGTTGGAGATGGTCAGCCCGAACTCCTTCACATACAGATCCGTGTTGAAGTTCGCGCGCCGGACCAGGTTGTTGATCTCCCGCTCCCTGCAACAAGCCACACTTAGTCTCTCTTTCCGCACATCCATGTTACTCTACTGTACTGTACTACAGTGGGGCGTGACATCACCTGTCGGGGGCGGAGCGCGCCGTGGCCTTGATCATGGTTGAGGTCTGCATGTCCGTCAGCTTCTTGATGCAGCGCTGGCCCGGCACTATGTTGCACACTTCCAGCGGTAGGTACGTGTGTTTGTGCTCCTGACCCACTTGTAAACACGGCAAGTGCGGGTATCTGAGTTTCATCTTGTACTTGTCACAGAAATATTTCGCTACCGTACATTCAACTGTTTGTCCATTTTCCAATTGAAGAGGGAAGCTGTAAAAAATATACATATTAATGTTTTCAGCCTTTCACTAAAATTTAGTTGGCGCGCTGTGCTGGTTCGATAGCGCTTCGAGCGACGACCGTGCAGTTGACAACTTGAAGTAGCGTAAGGAGTGTCTGGTTAGTACATCTCTGTTCTTAAAATGTAAAATACTTACGATTGCATTTGCGCAGGTCTCCTCGTCACATTGCACACTCTGTATTTTCTCTTCATTGTACCACAGTGTGTGATTTCTATTTTAAGTCCCTTGATTTCTTTTGTGAATTTGACTCTTTGTGAGTCAGTTAAAGGTTTCCTTTGGTCATTTATGTCCCTAATATCTAGTACTTCACACATAAACTCTATAACTGGTTGTGCTTTGTAAAAGGCGGTTGCAGATACTAAAAATAATACATTCAATAATAATTCACAATGTCTCCAAATAAAATACATTTTTCAATGCTCTATTCAAATATACCTTGATAAATATTGTAAATATATAATAATAAATGAGTGAAACACAATGAGTGAAACTTATAGATATACAAAGATAATTTGCTAAAGAATTAACAATAGGTATTGAGCTCTAACCATCAATATTAAGCATCATTTTCCATTGGCTCGGTCTCACTGACTGATGGAAACCGAACCATACTTCCCGTCCACCACCGAGAGGGTGGTAATACCCTTCTGGTGATGAAAAGAATGATCTTCCTACAGGAGTATACATCATAGAGGGTAGGTGCCTCATTACTACATCCAGTGCCAAAATTGCGTCATGAGGGATTTGTCTGGTTCGACCTTCAAGTGCCTCTTCTAGGGCAAATAATGAAACCTGAAATGTTTTCCTTATTCAGTGAAAGCTAATTTTGGTGACAAGGAAAATATAAAGGACAGCTTATCAAATATCGTGTTATTTCTGTGTATGTACATTTTCCTGAAAGCCATTGCGTGAATAGATCAGCTTTTAAAAAAAATGCAATTTTACTTATCAAGAATATAAAATAAATAATAATAAAATTATGCTGGACAATCCACACCGCATCATCTAGCCCCAAGCTGAGCAGAGCTTGTGTTATGGGTGACTGATATACCATAGATATTTTTTTTAATTATACATACATATAAAATTCCCGAAGCCGTGGGGTCGCGGCGTACGAATATCGACCCCTCCAACTCAACCCGTTGATGTTGTAAAAGCCGACTAAGCGTAAAAAACCTACCAGAGGAATTGCAGCAGCTTCCTTCTGAGTATTTTTAAACACCAACACTGCGATCACCAATCCGCCAAGCGTGGTGATTATGGCAAATCCCCCCCTACATGGGAGACCATCCACTCGATGGACCGACGACATCGTTGCGGTCGCAGGGAGTCGATGGATGGAGGCGGCTCAGGACCGCTATTTGTGGCGTCGTACGGGGGAGGCCTATGTCCAGCAGTGGACGTGTATGGGCTGGTGATGATGATGATGATAAAATACCTAGAGCACCCGTGACAAATATTTGTAGATCATACAAACATTTGTCCCATAGCGGGAATCGAACCCGCAACCTCCTGCGTCGCAGGCGGACCTTCGCTCGCTGCGCCACATCGGTCGTCAAATATGAAACTAACCTGTGCCACCCATTTGATTGCCACCCGAAATACTCGGTCCTTCCCCTCTCCTGGCAATGTTACTTCTAAGTCAACTCTGTCATTGCCTATGGGGAGGGGGTCTCGTGTGTACAGATTATTTCTCCCATCAAACACAGGTTTGATAGCACCAAATATTTTGTTGTAGCTGTGAACCATGCATTCTACTATTTCTCTATTGACCTGCAACCAAACAAAATGAATTAATAAATCATTTATTTACAAGAAAAATTGTTTGAATTTCAGTACATGAAAATATTCCTACCTCTGCCTGGGTAGTAAATTAAGTTTTTTTGTCAGTATTAATTATAGGTAGGTATTTTTTAACCGACTTCAAAAGGAGGAGGTTCTCAATTCGTCTGTATGTTGTTTTTTTTTATGTATGTTACGCGATATCTCCGCCAATTATGGACCAATTTTGAAAATTCTTTCACTGTTGCATAGAAAATGATCCCGAATGGCTTTTTATCCCCAGGGGATTAGTATTTATCCCGCAAAACTTAAAATTAGTGTAAAAGTAAGGAAATTTGAAGTTGGTTTATCGTTTTTTAAAACATGCCATATTATTTTCCTATCAAGCTAAGTTCATTGAAAAAGTTAAAAATCAGGGCTATTACTAAAATAAACAGATACAAAACTCTGTATTGTACAACACTAATTTAAATAAAAAAAATCAAAAGGTCATCATAAAAGTTTTGTCTTCAGTTGATCATTATAAGAGGATAAAAAAAGGGGGGGCCGCAAGCTGCTTGCAAGCAAAATATTTTTGAAGGCAGAATTTGTATCAATAGAATAGAAATCAGAAATTATTATTATTTATTTCATTCATCTTACAAAATAAGCATATAGACAGGACACATTTTGAACCATACATAAATTATTATAAAATAAATAGTCTAATTTATTATCAAATAAGAATGGTACTTATTCTTTATTGACAAAGAAAATAATAATCAAGCGACAGGTGACTCGAGAGCTGGTGAGTATCTGGCGCAGTGTATTAGCATTTCTATACAGCGGGGCAATGCAGCCAGCGTTGTGGGAACGCTTCTGACTGGTATTGATATGGACCAGTTAATTGTTTCAATTGTAAATACTAGTTTAATTTGTTTATATTATTTCAAATAAGATAGTGTTCATTAATTCTCTTCATTCAAATTTTATATCCACTAGTGAAAAGAATATACAGCGTGATTTTTTGAGAAGGGTGTTGATGGCCAATCCAAAACTATGAGAGTTAGAGAACATTCGTGCCCTGATCTATAAGAAAACAATTACGGCATACATAGTTTTTTAATCTTTTACTTTTGAAGGAAATTGCCTCGACTGATTTAAAAAAAGGCACCCTGCTATTTTTCCTTTCACTTTTAGTAATACATTTCTTTGCAAAGATTGATCCTTGAGAATTCTCTGGTTTAATAAAAGGCTGTCTTTTTTTTACCATTCGAAAGAAAAAAAAAAAACAAAACAAAATATGCTGTTATTGTTTTCTCATAAATCGAGGAAAAGACTATTTGATTGTCAGTTGAACCCAAAAAGGTCCCAAAAAGAAAATAATTTCATGGAATAGGTATAGTTCTTATTGACAATATCAATAACTTATACAATAAAAAACATACCTTTCTTGGACATTTATCAGGTTGTATACTGACATCATAATGATGTACAAAGCCTCTGGGCATAGATATTTGGAAATGATTGGCACGTAGCATAATAGGTCGTCCTTCATGGCCGAGGTTTGGTCTTCTGGGGCAGGTCAATATAGGTAGATCAGGTGGTGGGGCAACAGGGGACACAAGAGCTACTGCTCCTGCTCCGGCCACGGGCAGACCGGTGGCAAGGGGGATCCCAACCCCCGTTGGGGTTGTGCCTGCAGATGGAATGGCAGCCCCAGGAGTACATGATCCTGGAGTCACAGTCCCTGTTACAACTGCACCACTGGTTGTTTCCCCAGATGCAGCTGTAAAGAATTACCATGGTTGAAATTATGTATGAATTTATTGTTTACAAATAATTCATTCATCAATACATGACTAGAGGTTTTAAAAAAAAGGCATGGGTTTTTTTTAAATAGCTGCGAACTAAATATATATAAAACTGATTCAAAGCGATAACCTTACCTAGTACAGGTAGTGGATGCATTGGAATGGAAATACTTCAGATATGTTTGGTCAGGTTGTCTGGGTAGTTGACAGGCAAGCCAGCACTTTGTTATGAATCAACTTAACGAAAAAAGCACACTTAAAGTTAACAACGATTTACAGAAAGAAACAACAATCTCGTGTAAGAAATTATCCCACTATCCCGCATGTACACTAAAAGAACTACCTACATCACAAAACACAACACATTTCTAGCAGGTAAACTACACCCGCGTTGAAGTTTTTAGCAAGTTGCCAGAGCTCGTACAGCCATTATTTACCAGATACAAACTCACCTTGACCACTGGGGAACATATTACAGCGGTAATTGTTTCGTTGATTTTTAATAAAAGCTAAAAATCAACCAAAAAATCAACGAAACAACACACAGACATAACCCACTTCGTTCGAGCACGATGACAGTTTATTCAAAGAGTTGCCATGTTCGTCAAATATTCCCCTACGCTGGGGAATAAATCTAACATGCGTGCCTTTTTATGGATGTTTCATAAACTGTGAGTGATTAATTAGTGTGGGAAGGGAAAGCGATATTTGAATATTTTGAATGCACCTACTGAAAAATTCCACATATTTTATGCTTCCCCTTAACTTCCGTTCTGACCTGCGGGGTGGGCACGGACGATCATGTAATAATTCGTCCCTTAAAAAAAACATTCGTCATTTCAACCATCACTCTACTCCTTATCCTTGCCTGCTTACCTCTAAGCTCTTATCCTTTCATCTCATTCATTCATTCATTTATTTATACTGTTGATTCATGTGTTACAATATGTTCTTAAATATTAATACTGAGATCATGACATGAACCCCGTTCATGTCATGATCTCAGTCATATAAGCCTTTTCTTAAATAATAAGTAAACTAAAATGTTATAATGACTTTATTCTAAATAATCTTTTATTTTATAAAAGCATTTTTTATTCATTTTAAAGCTCTCAGGAAATCATTCAATATTTTTTGTAGGAATTACTTAGCCAAAAAGTTTGTACCTACATCCAATAAGTTTAATGCGGTCCATTATTTTCCTTCACGGATATTTAAAAAGGATTTTATAGTTAGCCAACAAAGCCATATACACTCTTAGAGCATTTAGAACGGTTTTTTTATAGATTTGTAGGGCGTAATCTCTTTAACTACCGAACAGATTTTAAAAATTATTATATGAATAGAAAGCTACACTGTTGTTGAGTAACGCAAGGCTATATTCTATCGACGTAAGTAAATAGTTATTGTATCTACTTACATAATTACAACATATAATATGCAATTATGTTCCATTCTTTTCTAAGACTGAGCCGATTTCGAGGAATCTTTCATGAATGCATGTTTTGATAAATATTTTGTTTCCCCTTTGACGCCGAAGTATGCCATATGGCTTATTCTCGAGTGGTTCGTTATAACCGAAGTAAGCCATATGAGTTAGTAAAATATGCCGATTATCTCACTTCAACATTATGTTGCTTTTGTGCCTTTTATGGTAAAGGTTAGGATATTTTTTCGATTTCTTTATTTTTGAATGACGTCGGGCTGAAATAACTGTTAGAATGAAATAATATGCGCCACCATTTTGAAATAAATGTTGAGCGATACACCACTTCAAAGTGGAGTTACTCTAAGCGCGCCAACGTGACGTCATTTCTCTGAATTATGCTGTCACAAGGCCACTTCAAATATCATTTTGTAAGTTTTTTGTCAAGTTTTTTGGTATGCACATGTTATACATTACTAAAAAGTTTATTTGATTGGCATTTTGTAGAAAGTATTTTAAAGTATTCGTTTATTTTAATGAATTTTTGGTATTTTTTCGAAAATATTCGTATTTTGTCACGAGTTTCCTACCATTGCCGACATTTTACTACATAAAGGATAGGTTATATCTAATATGTAATTTTTTTGAATTATCTGATTTATAAAGGAAAACCTAATATGTTTTCTATCGGACAGTATATAAATAAAAAACCTATTACTAAAAACCTTGTCACACAAGGGTTTTGAAAAAACCGCGCTTACAGCACGCGCTACGGGGTAGGTTTCTGCGTGAAAATATCAAAATATTACTATGAAAGGATATACATTTTATTTTTATTTTATAAAGATCATATCAAGTTTATTATTTTATATTTATTTTATTTTATTCATTCCATAATTCTTTTAATCAATTTCGCTCAACTAGTCCCCACACTACGCCTTCTACCAAGAAATTTATATCTAAATTAAACAATATTACAAAAATATAATTTACTTGTGATAGGAAATACCGTGTTCCCTTAAGTTTGATGTCTCTGATCGTCTTTTACACCGAAATACCGCACAATTCACCATTTTCACTGCGCACTACTTCGCGACACGAAGAGACAGCTAATGACCGCGCGCACCGCACGAGTGAAGTAGTTTTATAAAACGTACATGGCCAAGTCGCGCTTATGGACGGCAAAGGGTACGCCTTGCGTTGACATCTCCCGTTCTAAATGCTCTAAGTACACACTATTATCATAAACATTGATTTTTTCGGGTAAAAAATAATAATAAAGCTGGCATTACTTTTCTGATTTTCAATATTGCTAGTGTAAAAATAATAAATGCCCTTTACTGTGCTTACCACTACATGTAAGTACTGATTGTCCATCCATACCGTAGATTGAGGATTTTTGCTTACCCATCCATACAGTCAGCCTCCTATTCCCATGGACACAAGGAATTTTTATACTAACTACCGTAACAGGAAGGTTCACTGATACAAAAACCGCGGTCTGAAAGAGACTGAATACTAAGAAGGTGTGTCTCTTTCTATAAGGACGACCATAATTTATGAATGAAACAGGACAAGACAGGGAATAATCATGATTATTTTTTATTGCTTATATTCATTCTTTTTAAGTATCCTTTTAAACAAGTTTTTTTTTTAAATTGCATACCTACCTTTTTTATTATAAAATTAGATATTGAAAATTCGTTTAGTCAGAAACAATTAAAAACGTCCCCATCTTGGAACCATCAAGTGTGACGTAAACAGGCTATTTAAGACTAAAAATACTAAAGTGGCAATTCAAACAACATATAGCAAAACCATTTTTTTATAAACAATCAATCATATTACTATTTATTCAGTTAATTAAAATCATAGTAGGTATAGAAACAAAATAGAACAATTGAAACAATTGAGCTACCTACCTGCAGACTGTCGGAAACAATCTAGAGTTATCTAGCTCAACTGATTCATATGGCAATGCTGATGCATTCATGCAATCAATCATACATGACTAAGCAATATAGCCTTGTGCAATTTGTGGTGTAATGTTGCACGAGGTCCGATAATTTTTACCCGACTACCGAAGGACGAAGGTTATGAGTTTGATGCCCTATGTATGTAGCCGATTTTTATGTTCCCACTTAGCGCTGAAACTACTGGTCCGATTTCAACAAATGAGGTGTTGTATGATTCGTCTTAATAGCCCGTTGGTTATAGGCTATGTGACTTCAGATAAAATGGGGTTCTTACGAGATAGCTGGGTCTAAGTAAGGGTCAAAAATCCCAATGTTAGTAAATATGCTCGTGTGTAGTATCACTAGTATCGTTGCAAAGGTATATGTTTGTACTTTCCGAAACCGTTTTTAAAACTTTTGTGAAGTTAACGATTCTCAAGCTATCAGCAAAAAGGTGTTAAAAAAATATATTTAAATAAAAAACTTAAATCCGACTACATAAAACTCTTAAATAAGCGTTTACCTATTGTCCTTATAATTTTTTTTATACTTAAGTAGTTGGAGGCACCCACCACCACCCATATAAGAGGGGTGTAGTATCATAACCCGCTATAAAGCTTTTTGACCAATATTGTGTTAGTACCATCAATCAAAAGTTCTTAAAAATTGCTTTGAAATGGTTGTCTGCTTTTCTATCAAAACCCACTAAAACACAGAGAAATTCACTGGTAAAGAACGATGTTAGGATCAAAAGCCACTATAATAGCGTAGGTCAGTTTCAAAATCCTCTAGTCTCTCTAGTCTTATTTGCTGATGATACTTCACTGATTTTTAAAGTTGACAGAAATAAATGTAATTATGACGATGTAAATGATGCGCTTTCACACGTACTAGATTGGTTCACCACCAATAACCTCTTACTCAATGCTAAAAAAAACAAATGCATTAAATTCATGTTACCTAATGTAAGAGAATTTCCAACGAAGATAATGCTAAAGAATGAGATTGTTGACTTTGTAGACTCTACTGTTTTCTTAGGGTTACATATTGATTCCACTCTTCAATGGAAACCCCAAATTGATGCTCTCGCAGGCAGACTTAGTTCAGCGGCCTATGCAGTTCGAACAATTAGATATATTACCGATGAAGATACAGCTAGGTTAGTTTATTTCAGTTACTTTCATAGTATTATGTCTTATGGTATTTTGCTTTGGGGACAGGCAGCTGACATCCAGACTATCTTTGTTCTCCAGAAAAGAGCGGTACGCGCAATTTACAAATTAAAGCCACGCGACTCTTTGAGAGAATTATTTAAAGAAATAAATATTTTGACAGTAATATCGCAGTACATCTATGAAAATCTTATGTATACGCACAAAAATAGAGATAGCTTTTTGAAAAAGTGTGATGTTCACAATAGAAATACAAGAAACAAGAACAAATTACACATCCCAGCATATAGATTACGAAAGGTAGGGAAATCATTTATGGGCAATTGCGTGCGCTTCTATAATAAGCTACCATCTGAAGCAACTGAACTCCCTATTCGTAAATTTAAACAGTACATTAAACAAAATCTTATCAGGAAGGCCTTTTACTCCATAGATGATTACATCAATGATGTTAATGCTTGGCCAGATGTCGCTCCGTTCCGCACTGACTGATAGTATGGCGGTTGTGACTTTCTGTATACAACAAGTGT
The DNA here is from genome assembly GCA_947859395.1 of Eupithecia insigniata. Classification (NCBI taxonomy): domain Eukaryota; kingdom Metazoa; phylum Arthropoda; class Insecta; order Lepidoptera; family Geometridae; genus Eupithecia; species Eupithecia insigniata. Next base: position 6,444,446 of record OX401995.1, on the reverse strand, counting down.
TCGGATTTTTAATAAATTTAATGCAGAAACATGGAAGGATTAGCCCAGTTTGTGTAAAAATCAGATCCGAAGCATTCGGGGAAGAGGCCACGCGATCCGTCATCATGGAAACGTGAAGTGGAGCTCAAGAAACGGTGAGTGAAAATTGAACAAAAATCTCTTGGAAAGTTAGCAAAAAAAGTTTTATGCAAGATGTACCTAGTAAAGTTTTCAGCCAGTTATGTACGTAGGTACTTTCAGCTTCGTAGGTAAAGCTACGAAACTGAAAGATGTTTTTGACCTCCTTCAAAAATATTGGATTTAAAAAGATTGAATGGATTTTTTGCATTATTACAAAGATTTGGAAGCGAATGTGAGTAGTGATCATGAAAAGCCGATGGCTGAAGATAATGATCATCAAAATGAAGACTGCAACAATTTGTGTTTGGCTTTGGAGAAGTTCCATTACATATTTGAAACATACCTACCTAACCATCTAAGCAGGAATTCATTATACCTAAGTGAAACTCGTGTTTAATACATTTTGAATAAAAACTATAAAAATACTTCATATCTTTTTATTTTATGTATGTACGCAGGTAAATAATAAATTTTAGGTAAAATATCTTTGCTAGTTAACATAAGTAACTACCTATTTTTCTTCCTTCACGTGTCAATGACACAATAATTAAAAATATATAGTATTATTATTGAAAACATAGTAATCAAATACAATACACCTAGTTATAAAATAAAATCCTACCTCCGACCCCTATTTTAAAAATTATGTCGCATAACGCCATCCATCCACCATTTTATTGTTGGTTTTGGTTCGTTGCAAAACCCGCCAAAATATGACTGTTCATTTTCAAAACCCGCCATTATGCAAGATTAGTTTCAAAATCCTCTAAAACGAATTTTAATTTGCTTATAATTCAGTATTTTCTCTATGATTTCTGTTGGTAAAGCTAAGATTAGTGGCGCCATGCCCAGGACTAATCGGCAAGACCAAAAACTATGAATTACGATTCATTGGTCAAGGTTTTTTATAGTGCTTATGCCCGCACTTTGGGTATTCTTAAAGAATTTAATGATATCCCAAAAATTTACGACTCCGGCGGGACTTGAACCCGCGACCCTCCTCTGAATACGAGGATGCGCTAACTATTTTTGGGATATCATTAAATTCTTTAAGATTACCCAAAGTGCGGGCATAAGCACTATAAAAAACCTTAGAGATTAGCAACAGCGATACCTCTCGTCAAACGATCTAAATGTAACTTTAGACTTTGAGCAGGTTTGGATAACTTCAATGTTTCCCCTGTAGGTGGAGCTAACGGCGCTATAGTCCGTAAGTCCCAAAGATTTTCGACAGGTCGGGTACTTGCCTCCGTGGCGCAGTTGGTTAGCGCATCCTCGTATTCAGAGGAGGGTCGCGGGTTCAAGTCCCGCCGGAGTCGTAAATTTTTGGGATATCATTAAATTCATTGGTCAAGATTTAACAGTTATTTCTAATCTGTGAAAATTTTGAGAAAGTTATTATAGTGGCTTTTGATACTACACCCCCTCTACTAGGCCTTTATTCCTACTTGTGGTATTACCTCAAGTAGGAATAAAGGCCTCCGACTACCTAAGTATCAAAAAAAATTATAAAGACAATAGGTATGTAAACGCAGTAACGTAAAATACAGTAGAATAATCAGAAAATTTAAAGTTTTGGTGTATTTACGTGTGAAAAGCCTTAGGCTTTGTTTTTTATTTTGGACACAAAGTGAACGCACACGAAAGCATTGCTCTAGTCTCTTAGTCAATAAATCACACAAAAGTACGTCGTAGCAAGCACGCGCAACACAAACGCTGATGCGATCGTGACTGAGGTGGGTGAACCTAGTGTAACCTAGTTTTAGCCTTCCACTTTCAAAGAGTTAGTGCCCTGTCTTCCCTTTTTAGTTTCATCAATGTATCGTGCTAGCGAATGTGTGAAAGGGACACAGCAACTGAAAAGTGAGTCTCTCTCGAGACCGTATTTCCATAAATCTAAATTGAATTAAAAAATAACCTTTTCTAGTTGTGATAAGGTTCAAATTCCTTTTTGCATTAAATGTCGAGTGAACTTTCCGGTTACGTTAGTATAAAAATTCCTTGCATGGACATAAATATGTAGGCTCTGTAGACGCAGTAGCATTCTACTCTAGGACCAAGAATTTTATGGACTCCGCCTTTCAGTTTTACGCATGTCCGTTTTTATTAGTGTGCAGTTGCAGATTTGTAATAGTGTGCATGACTAGGGAAGTGACTTTGCTGCCGAGCCGAACTGGCTTCGGCCTAAACTGGTCCAAATCAGGAAAATACACTTGAATGCCGATTTCATTCCTGATTCGTCCCATATTTAACAGGCACATTTTAGTACTTTCAACCAGGGTTGTTGCTGATACCGTTTTTTAACACTAACCTGATGCTGATGCTGATTTTGGCCATGTGCGTGTCGGAATTGCGAACCAAGTATGCCACACTAATTCAATGTAGATGATCACATTTTCTAGTAAAGCTACGCGCTTTTTTAGGGTTTAGTAAACATAAGGTACCCTAGTACGGCTAGTACTAGGGTCCCGTTGGTACCTTTCCGCTGTCTGTCTGTCCCATCTATCGGGCTTTATTGTATCTCATGATTCGTAAAAGGTCATCATCAGCCCATACACGTCCACTGCTGGACATAGGCCTCCCCCGTACGACGCCAGAAATAGCGGTCCTGAGCCGCCTCCATCCATCGACTCCCTGCGACCGCTACGATGTCGTCGGTCCATCGAGTGGATGGTCTCCCATGTAGGGGGGGATTTCCCATAATCACCACGCTTGGCAGGCGGATTGGTGATCGCAGTGTTCGTGTTTAAAAAATACTCAGAAGGAAGCTGCTGCCCTTCCTCTGGTAGGTTCCCTTAGTCGGCTTTTACGACATCCACGGGCCCCACGGCTTAAAAAGGCTCGTAAAAGGTAGACACTTGCATTTTTCAGTATGTATTTCATTTGCCGCTATAATAACATACTATCAAAATAGATATTAAAATTACTGGGGGCTCCACAAAAAACATGTTTTTTGGCGATTTTTGGGTTCACTCACGCGATGCAAAAATCTAAAAAAAGGGTTAGTGTTCGCTCCGCTTTCCGTTGTCTTAGTTTCTTGGTGATTTTGGGCAAGTGCCACTATAAAACCTTAATTTTTTTGCTCATCCTTCCAATTCCTGCGTGTATAGTCTAGAATGCTAATTGACACTTTGAACTTATAGTCACGGGTGTGAAACATCCTTCATTCAGGGAGTCTAATGGATTAGCTATAAGGACTTATTTTGCGTAAATTTGTAGTTGTTTATATGTTGTTTTTGCACAAAATTTTACATCGGTGACGATGTCATTTTGTAAAATTAAGAATATAATTTAGCAAAATTTATATAAAATAGGAGCAATAAATAAGATAAAACCTTACAGTATTATTATATAGCTAAATGCGCGCGGCTTTGCCCGCATGGTTAATTTAACGTTGTTGTTTTTTGTAAATAATGTTTATATTAGTGGCATTGGCATTTTGATTGATGTATACATAGATATTTATATACTGTTAATTTTAAGGATATTGTATCGTTTGTGCCTTATTAAAAGAAAAATATAAACAAACTAAATATCTACGAAATATTTATATTTTAACTAAAATCAAATTACCTAACTTTTGGAACAAAAACTTCCGGAAAAAACCGCGTGATTATAATTCCAGGTTATAACACAAGATAATAACTTGAATAAGTTATTATCTTGTGTATTTCTTTTTTGAGTTATATTAACTAGTTAAATAAATCCTACGGAAACAATAATGATAAATCAATACTACATGCTTGAGAAGAGTGTGAAAGACAGTACTTTTCTGTACGAAATCTTGAAATGGGACGAATCAGGAATGAAATCAGCAATCAATTTTACTTTCCTGATTCGGGCCAATTTTGGCCGAAACCGCCGCGTAAGACGTATGTGGAATAACCCGAAAACTAAATTTGATGGTAAGCGCATCACTAGCACAGATGCAAAATTGTCTCTGCTAATTATTTATAGTTTTAGACATTATTTGTATCCTAGACCCATAGGAACACATGAACTAAATTGTTAAAAAGTTATTACTACAGATTTCTAGTAATAAACATCATTACTTTAGTATTTGTACTGAGCGAAAAACTTACGCATGTAATGACAAATCCGGGACTTTTACTCCATCTCTTGTGCTTCTTGAAGGACAGAACACAGCAAAACACGACATATTTTAACTTTTTCAACAAAGTTTTAGGTAAAACGCAGTAATTTCTTAGAATTTCAACAAAGTTCATTAGTCTTACCACAACTCTGAACTAACTAGTCAGTTCCAAGCTGACACGATTGACACTGACAGTGCAGTATAGCTATAGGTACACCAGCTATCTCTTTTACTTATAGCTTGACTCCGAGGGATAGACAAAGATACATGACAACTATGTTGATACATAGGTAAAAGAACGGAAATGACTTATGCGCCCTCTACCTACTTATTTCTCTATGATTCTACTAGGGTCCTCGAGCAAGGGTGTCGTCATAGAGATATAGACCCACCTCAGACCCACCTTTTGTCTATGCTGCTATGGTTTGGAGTGACGTCATTAGAGAGGTCTATGGACACATGACAACAAGGGAACATGGACATTCTAATACGAGCCATAGATCGCGGATGATGAGTTTAGCGGTTTTATGTGGTTTTATGGAGGTTTTCGGGGATTTTTCAGGAGAATTTGGGCTCCACTGATCTTGGGAATCTTCAAATAAATAAAGACCCTTCCCCACAGGTAGGTTTTTATCAGTCCATAATATCGGTAATATTGTGTTTAAATATGTGGTAGTGATGTGACACAAACAACGACGAACACGGACCGCTTTTGAGACGGAGACATATAAAATGTTCTTAAAAAACTTGATCACCGTTTTTTTTTATGTTTGAATCGGGTAGTAGTGGTTAAAGAGGTAAGTATTATTTAGGTTTAGGATATTGACTTTTAGGCTAAACGACTGTGGTGCTTCAGACCAAAATGCGAAAACACAAAAAGTTTAGCATTGCGTACATTTTACAATCAGCATTTTTAAAATTCCACGAATATTAAAAATGCCAACGGTTTGAGCATATTTGATATTTTTATTTACTAACCATAAATAACGTCGGTCGTCTATTGGTGATGATGACGATCGGTGTTACTTTGTAAGAATACTTTCTCAGCCTTGGAGTATCTAGATACTCCAAGTTCTCAGCCTTAGAGCATTTAGAAAGGGAGTTGCCAAGCGCTACTTTTAGTACTAAAATGATTCTGCCAGTTTTCACGGGAGGCGAGGTTGCACGTTACAGCACACATTTACATAATCACGCACACTAATGCAGAAAAATTAAACGTCCCTATAAGTATCTGTATACTTTTGCATAACCAGTCTTCCTAATTCCATATTGTGATTGACGAAATCATTATCCTAGACATGTAGATCAATATTTGGAAATAAGTCCTTTCCTTGGAAATAGTTCAATGATTTTGAAACTATATACGTTGTAGTAATTTTAGGCTTTACTCTATGTTTTTCGTCCAGATATCTTCGTATCAAGGTTTCGCACCGTCTACACAAATCTATAACATCTTTCGATGCATAAATAAGTCGTCTTCTGCTTTTCTGATTTGTGAGACTTTGTAGGTTTTGAGGTCCTAGTAAATGTTTTCGCAAAAGAGGGTCTTTCGGAAACCTATAAAACAGATAATTTATTTTAATATTAATTTGAAGTAAGAAATGATAAATTTGTCATTATAAGCATTAGGAGCATATTTGTATTATAAATTTAATATAATATTCAATCATTATCTACTTGTACTGTATTGATATTTAAATCCACAGTCTATTTATAAAGAACTAGCTATGCACCGCAGTTTCATCCAAGTTGTAATTAAAAAAAGTAGCCCATGTCACTATCCGGCTTACATACTACACCAGCTGTACAAAAAATCACGTTTATATGTTTCTGCGATCAAAAAGCACAAAGCAAATTGCTATAAACAAATGACACAGCACCACCAAAATTTTAAGGGAGCTCCATAAATCGACATGTTGAAGGCAGAATGACGGAGACAATCGCAGAGCAAACTAGTTTTCATAAACAGACACGACGACTGTTCGTGTACCTCGGACGCTTGGCTACTTCCGTTCTGCATGCTCCAAGTCATGTATTCCCGATAGAGATCCTTTCCCCGTGTTTCGTTAACTAATTTTAAATAATGTTGTATACATACATTACGAGATCAATACCGAACCTCCTTTTTTTATATCGGTTAAATAAGGGTACAAAAAAACACATGGTATTTTATTCATTCCATCATTCACTCAATCAATTTCGTTCAACTAGTCCCCACACTACGCCTTCTACCAAGGAATTTATACTCATATTACTCACCTACACCCTCTACCAAGACGTTGGGGTCGTATTAAAACTGTCACAACTGTTATTCCATTTGAATCTGATTATACAATATTACAAAAAACAAATGACAAAAATATCACTTACTTGTGATAGGAAATAACGTGTGCCCTTAAGTTTGATGTCTCTGATCCTCTTTTACACCGTAATACCCCACAATTCACCATTTTCACTGAGCACTACTTCGCGACACGAAACGACAGCAAATGGTCGCGGTTACGAGTGAAGTAGTTTTATATAACGTGTATGGCCATATGGCCGGCAGAGGGATACGCCTTGCTTGACATCGCCGTTCTAAATCCTCTAAGTTCTCAGCACTAGTTTTGTGTATGTTGACGCCAGCGGGTACATACCCCGGGTTTGAACTAAGTGGGTCTAACGTCTCGCTCAGTTTGCATAGTGTTGAAAGAGATGCCCTCTACTTCGAAGAGAAAGATAACTGTCAGCCTGTTAGCACTCTGACGGACAGGTACAAGCTGCAGCTGGAATAATCTTTTTTTTCTATAAATTAGAATCTAGAATGTATAATCAATGTCTAATATTCTCTTCATTCTCCGGCCTAGCAATCACAGACATCGTAGAGCTGTGATAGCAATATAGGAGAAAGACTAATGTCACAGCACAGACCATAAAATCATAGAATCTTATTAGCTCTATGGTATTTTCGCTCGTCACATAGGGGGTAGGTAAGTTATGGGTAAGTATGTCAATGTCGTTATTGTCTATTGAAGTTGACAGATGTTGGATGACGTTATTTTAACAATTTCCATCTATTCCATTGTCCTATTCACTTGTATATTATTTTGTTCGCGATCGATTCTTTGTGAAATGGGTAAAATTCATCAATGTTATGAACAAAAAATTTTTTGAAAATCAGTGCTACGCAGCATCATTGCATGCAAGGGATAAATAGCATTCATCACTATGTTCCCTGTTGGTCAAGGTGAGGTGTGGCACTAACGATTATAGGGAAAATCTAAATCAACCAAACTAGTGTCAATTAAAAAGAGCTATAGTTATTTGGTACAGTATTTTCTCATTGAATACGTATTTCGTATCGTCTTTTAGGAATTCAAGTTAGAAAGAATCTTTACTACCTACTTATTGAGCAACATTTGTAAAAAGGAATAGACATGTTGTCCCACTCAAGATAAAGATGCTTTGTACACAAATAAGTAGGCCACCTGCTGTTTAGGCGTGTGTGACAATATAAGGTCAAATTGAGTGGTGATATTATTAAATTGGTGAAGTAAATACCTATTTAATGAAGTTTGATTCCTAATGTTTCTTATTGTTATCAGCACCACCAGGTGACGGTGGTGGAGCGGGTGCGGTTGGGACCCCGGGTGCGGGTGCCTGCGCGGTCGGGGCTGCCATACCGCCGACAGTGCCCGCTAATGCCACTGTGGCTAGTGCAGCTGGGGCTATTGTCTCCGTGTCCCCAGTCAACGTGCCTGCACTAAATCTGCCTACTCTGCCATGCCCACGGCGCCCAGACATTGGCCATGAAGGAAGACATATTACGCTTAGGGCTAACCACTTCCAAATTTCTATGCCTCGAGGCCATGTTCACCATTACGAGGTGCTCATCCAGCCAGACAAATGCCCGAGAAAGGTATTATTTAATTTAAAAATTAATTGTTGTGAAAAAATATAAATCCAGTCAAAACAGTAATGTAACAGCAACAGGTGCAAGGTCATTGAACTTGTCTAGCAGCATTTTTGCATAATACTAACTGGTTCCTGGGGGCTCCAGGCCAGCTGTCTTACATTAAACCAGTTCTATTATAGTAAAAAACCCTTCAATAAGCAATAAGCATGTTGGAAGTTATGTAAGTAAGGTAAGAGTCTACTAAAGCAATGAAAATGATGATTTCCAGATTCTTACAAGATTCTTGTAAGGCAGAATTTTTTTATGCTAATTAAATTGGCCCATACCTATTTATTGACCTTAACAGATATGACTATTAAGTTTAATGAATAGTAACCATTTTGAATAAATAAGTAGACATAGTGTGGGCATATTTACACTGTATACTTATAGTAGGAAACTTTAGCTTTTTTATTAACCTATAGCTGCTGCTTGTTACTTTTTCAGGTTAACAGAGACATAGTTGAAACAATGGTGGACCGTAACAATAAATACTTTGTGGGACTAAAGCCTGTATTTGATGGCAGGAGTAATATGTACACAAGAGATCCACTACCTATACCAGGTGACAGGCTCGAGTTAGAAGTCACATTACCAGGAGAAGGCAAGGATAGAGTATTTAGAGTGTCAATTAAATGGGTTTCTCAGGTAAATTTAATTCTATATACAGCATTTAATTAGTGACCAAAGCCTTTGAAGATTGGTTGGGTTCATTGGCATAAATAAAATCAATAAACTCTATTAGTTGTAATTTTGTTCATTATTAAACTCAAGGATATCATAAATAAATAAATCAAAGTCGTCACAAATAAATAAATAAATAATGTTGGACAATTCACACAGCATTATCTAGCCACAAGCTAAGCAGAGCTTGTGTTATGGGTACTAGATAACTGATAAACATAATGCAATATATTACATAGATAGTTTTTTTTTTATTATGCATCGAATAACGACCAGAACACCCTGAACAAATATTTGCAGATCGTACAAATATTTGTCCCGAGGCGGGAATCGAACCCGCAACCTCCTGCGTCGCAGGCGGACCTTCGCCCACCGCGCCACATCGGTCGTCGACAATATAATAAATTAATAATGATGAAATCTAATAGTACCTACTCATTGTTTTTAATTGTTTCAGGTGTCATTTTCTGCACTAGAAGAGGCTTTGGAAGGGCGGACGAGACAAATACCCCATGACCCTGTATTAGCATTAGATGTAGTAATGAGGCACCTACCTTCCATGATTTATACTCCAGTGGGGAGATCATTCTTTTCCTCACCAGAAGGGTACTACCACCCACTGGGTGGGGGAAGGGAAGTATGGTTCGGTTTCCATCAATCAGTGAGACCAAGTCAATGGAAAATGATGCTGAATATTGATGGTTTGTGTTTGTTTTTGTTAAATAAATAATACATAGTGGAATAAGGTGACAACTCTGTTTACATCAAACAATTTTCTTTTGGATAAATCATGACATTATGTTTTGTATTACAGTATCAGCAACAGCTTTTTACAAAGCCCAGCCTGTCATAGAGTTTATGTGTGAAGTTCTCGATATTCGCGACATAAACGAACAAAGGAAACCCTTGACAGACTCACAAAGGGTGAAGTTCACAAAAGAAATCAAGGGACTTAAAATAGAAATCACACACTGTGGTACAATGAAGAGGAAATACAGGGTGTGTAATGTTACAAGAAGGCCTGCGCAAATGCAGTCGTAAGTAAACTTTCTCATAACTTTTTAGTTTTTATGTACATAAAGCAACAAAACAGCCATAAAAGCCACAGGAAGAACGCATGCGGAAGCAGTGGAAAAGGTTCAAGTTGCAGTTGATAAAATACACAAGTAGACCAAAACCTGGTGAATAAAATTAAATGAATCGAAGTCCAGCCACATCAACTTCACAAATAAAAGAAACAAAAACCATCCAGTTCTCATCAACGGGGCCACCATGCGAAAATACAGCGAAATATTTGGGCATAACACTAGAAGCCAAGCTACGCTGGAAAGCTCACGTCAAGAAGAAAAAAGAGGAAGTAGAGATTCACTACAAACAGATTTACTGGCTGATTGGAAGAAATTCTACTTTAGCAGTACACAATAATAAACTCCTATAATATAAACAAGTCCTCATGCCAATCTGGACTAATGGTATACAGCTCTGGGGCTGTACCAAAAAGACGAACGTAGCAATCATACTAAGATGCAGAACAAAGTACTCAGGTCAATTGTTAATGCTCCTTGGTACGTAATGAATGACGATATTCATCAGGACCTGAATATTGAATTTGTTGACACAGTCATACAAAAATACGCAGAGCCTCACGAACATAGGCTTCATCATCATGTGAATGTCGAGGCGTTCCAGCTCCTCAACAGCATGGACATCGTGAGAAGGCTCAAAAGAACAAAACCTTTTGAGTTAGTGTAGTGATAATTATACTGTATGTGCATAAATACTATCCTAAAGAACACGTGAACCAAGTGTCTTCCCCCTAAGTACCTATATGGAGACACTAAGAAAAGTGCCAATGGACACATTCTTAGTAATAACTTTTCATAAAAATAAAAACCCATTAGCCAATTCTATGGCTAGATTGTAATTATACTCTGGTGTATTTCACAAAAGTCTAAAAATGTGTCTACTTACAAGAAAATTTATATTTTTTTTTCCATAAAAACGAAAAAGAACACACACTTAAAATTTCTGCTAAGAAATTGTTTTCTTCTCAGGTTTCCTCTTCAGTTAGAAAATGGACAAACCGTTGAATGTACAGTAGCTAAATATTTCCTAGAAAAGTACAAGATGAAACTCAGATTTCCGCACTTACCGTGTTTACAAGTGGGTCAGGAGCACAAGCACACGTACCTGCCGCTGGAAGTGTGCAACATAGTGCCGGGCCAGCGCTGCATCAAGAAGCTGACGGACATGCAGACCTCAACCATGATCAAGGCCACGGCGCGCTCCGCCCCCGACAGGTGATGTCACGCCCCACTGTAGTACAGTACAGTAGAATACAGTGGAAGTGCGGAGAGAGAGACTAAGTGCGGCTTGTTGCAGGGAGCGGGAGATCAACAACCTGGTGCGGCGCGCGAACTTCAACACGGATCTGTATGTGAAGGAGTTCGGGCTGACCATCTCCAACAACATGATGGAGGTGCGCGGCCGGGTGCTGCCGCCGCCCAAGCTGCAGTACGGCGGCCGCGTGTCCTCGCTCGGTGGACAGGTACCCTTCTTATAGGCACTACACAAATATATATGATGGACATGCGCGGCTGCGTGGCTCTACTCACAGGTACCCGTCTTATAGACACTACCTTCACAAAAAATATTATACAGGGTGTTTGGCATTGGGACCGACATAATTTTTTGGGGAGTTGGGGGATCATGAGCTAAATTTCTCCGGTAAAATCAATCTCGTAAGTGTAACGGTTGCTGAGATATGATATTTTTTAAGTATTTTTTTTTAAAGTAGCAATCAGCGCGGCTCCCTACTTAGGCTCGTGTGGTTCGCTTCGCTCGCAATTGTGCTCCCATTACTGGCCCAGCATGTCAAAAAACACAGCGCGCGCACGTTCAGCTCACGATTACAGCGCCATTTCGCGAACGACATATGCACTGCCGAGTTTGGTGATAAGTAATGGCTTCATTCCTACCCATGCACGTAACCCCTATTGTTGCGCGAATATTCCGACTAGATTAATGAAAAATTATAGCGACTAGAAATAAATAGAACAAAGTTGAGTCGAAACTCGACTTTGTTCTTTTATCACTAAAAATTGTAGCATTTGTTCCAGGCCTTGCCCAACCAAGGTGTGTGGGACATGCGCGGGAAACAGTTCTTCATGGGCGTCGAGATCCGCGTGTGGGCCATCGCCTGTTTCGCTCCGCAGCGGACCGTACGGGAAGACGCACTCAAGTTAGCATCTCAATCTATTGCAACATTTCTGCACGTATTGTGCTCCTATTTTCTTATTCCCTTCCGTTCTTGGATAACTTCATCATCATCATCATATCAGCCCATACACTTTTAATTTAGAGTTATTTTTTAATTTGTTTTGATTTGTATTGGAATTTAAATATTCATTATTAATTTAATTTAGTTAAATGTTATTTTCAAACTTAATCGTAAATAATTAATTTATTGTTAGTTTCAGAATCAGAATCAATAACTTTATTTCTTTAGGCTTACAAAATAAGCACTTAGACAAGTCAAATTTTATACTATAAACATAGTTATTATTATCAAATAAGAAATAAGGTGTTATTGATATTCTCTTCACTTCAATTTTTTGTCCACTAGTGGAAGAAGTGAAAAAAAAACCACTAGCACATTATAATATCACTTATGTGTCTAATACATGGTTATTTTGCCTATCTAAATCTAAATTTCATGCGATTTAGATACATGTCAATATTTCTATAAAGCTAAACAGAACATTGAATTTCTTACATACTACTGACAGTGCGGAACGGAGCGACATCTGGCCAAGCATTAACATCATTGATGTAATCATCTATGGAGTAAAAGGCCTTCCTGATAAGATTTTGTTTAATGTACTGTTTAAATTTACGAATAGGGAGTTCAGTTGCTTCAGACGGAAGCCTATTATAGAACCGCACGCAATTGCCCATAAATGATTTCCCTACTTTTCGTAATCTATATGCTGGGATGTGTAATTTGTTCTTGTTTCTTGTATTTCTATTGTGAACATCACACTTTTTCAAAAAGCTATCTCTGTTTTTGTGCTTATACATAAGATTTTCATAGATGTATTGCGATATTACTGTCAAAATATTTATTTCTTTAAATAATTATATAACGTTTATTTGTTAAATCCATGTATTGTATGGAAGAGCAGGACATCCTGGCACAAGTATTTTTACATACTTAAAAGGATGTCCTAACAACTGTCTAGCACGTAACAAACATATTTTTATACAAATCAACAATTTACAATTACAATTTTACAATTGACAATACGCATTCAAATGCAAGCGCATCTAAATGCATATCTTCTGCGTTGGTCGGTTTACCCGAACAGGTAACTTCGTTGAATCTAAATTGTTTGTTTCAGAAATTTCACACAGCAGCTACAAAGGATCTCAAACGACGCCGGCATGCCGATAATCGGTCAGCCTTGCTTCTGCAAGTACGCAACGGGGCCGGACCAGGTGGAGCCGATGTTCAAGTACCTCAAATCCACGTTCGTGTCGCTGCAGCTGGTCGTGGTGGTGCTGCCCGGCAAGACGCCCGTCTACGGTGAGAACCGAGCGCTTCCGAGCGTAATCGCCTAAGCTTGCGACGTAGTAATGTGTATGTATTAGGTGGTGCTGCCCAGCAATGCGGGAGCCTTGTTCTCCTATATTAGATAAGAGCCGAGTGCTTCCGAGCGCGCCCAAGCCTGCTGCGTACTACAGTATTGTGACTCGGCCCTGTCCTTGAAATAATTACCTACAGCCGCGTGGTACGTAAACACGCGACAGGGCTGCCTAATTTCAGCCAACAACCTTCTTCAATTTCTTTCTAGTTTTGTGATTGTATATTTTAATTTATATAAAAAAAACATTGTGAATAAAATAGGAAGTGTTCAATAAAAAAAACCGTGTGTTTTTTGATTAGTTTAGTCGATTTAATAAAAATCCACCCTTACAAATTCGATACGGATAAATATTTGCTCCTCGACTGAGACGTATGTAAAGTAAAAAAAAGTCAAAGTAAAAAATTATTTATACAACAAAATACATAGATATTTACATTAGGTGCACATTCGAAATTATTGTTAAAACAAGGTATGTAATACAGAAAAATAAGAGGAAAGCAACTAAATAATTATGTAATTTTCAGACAGCTATTATTACCTATTATTGTACTTGTCTGTCGATTTCTTCACTAGGCTAAGCCTGTATCGAAGAAATCATATATTATATAGCTATGAAAAGCTTTATTGTTAAATTTCACAGGAAACCTAGGAAACTACCTACTTTTGTTCACCCTATCCAGTTATTTATTTATTAATCCAGGTATTTTACTCTGTGGAAAAAGCGTAATACCTATCTATTAAAAAAAGAAATAAATTATTACTAGTGTATTAAGTATAATTTTTTTTAGTCTTACTCAGGGCTGAGGTCTTTCCTTTCGGAGTTTTCAGAAAATTTAAAAAATGTTATCTCTGATAACTCTTTTGATGAATTTAAACAACCAAATACAGCACCATATAGTCTATATTTTCTCTTTGTACTTATTTCACGAAAATATTTTTAGCAGCAAAAAATCTCACCGTTCCTTTGTCACTGCCATCCGCGACAGGTTACGACTTTTTGTGTACCGAGTGTGTACCGAACACGAGGCGCGTAGGTATGACTCATATTCCGGCCGTTCGTATGAAGATAGAATACTGTATAGACAGGCACAGATAACATTACCGTGTTATAAGCCTGGATGTGTTAGGGGGTGCTGCCCGGATAGACGCCCGTCTACGGTGAGAGCCGAGCGCGCCCGAGTGTGCCGCGTACTATATGTGCCTGTATATGTTACAGCGGAGGTGAAGCGCGTGGGAGACACGGTGCTTGGTATGGCCACGCAGTGCGTGCAAGCGAAGAACGTGAACAAGACGTCTCCGCAGACGCTCAGCAACCTGTGCCTCAAGATTAATGTGAAGCTCGGCGGCATCAACTCCATCCTCGTACCGTCGCTGCGACCCAAGGTGCGTACGCGCGCATGTGTCTGTATGTTTATATGTACATGCGTGGGGGTGCAGAGTACATGTACAGTGTGTCTGTGTGCAGGTGTTCAACGAGCCCGTGATATTCCTGGGCGTGGACGTGACACACCCACCGGCCGGCGACAACAAGAAGCCCTCCATCGCGGCCGTCGTCGGCTCCATGGACGCGCACCCCAGCAGATATGCAGCCACCGTCAGAGTGCAGCAACACAGGTACTTGTCATATTAGTACACAATTTTACTGGCTTTTATAGCTATGAGTTAAATGATTAAGAATTAATTAAATGAATTACCTTTATAATTTTCTACATGCATATCTTTATTTCAATTTTAATGTTTGCATGCAGTCCTACTCTTATAAGAAAACATTTTTTATACAATAAATATTTTTTGTCCTATATTCAAATATGCCTATTATTGCTTAAGTTATTTTATAAGTTCACAGTTTAATTTGATTTTAACCTATTTGTACTTCATAGAAATTCTATGGAGTACTCACAAAAACCTTTTGATTTCAGACAGGATACCGTCCAAGAGATGAGTAGTATGGTTAAAGAACTACTGATAATGTTTTATAAGAGTACTGGCGGTTTTAAGCCGTACAGGATTATTGTTTATAGGGACGGTATTTCTGAAGGACAGTTTCAACATGTGTTGCAGTATGAGCTGATTGCCGTCCGGGAAGCTTGCTTAGCGGTGAGTATCCATGAATGGATTTGTTACTTTGCATGTTGCATATAAGGCAAAATTATCACCAACTTTATTTATCAACCCACAAACTTGACATAGGCCTCCCCAAACCCCATCACAAATAGCGGTCATGAACCGCCTCCATCCATCGACTCCCTACAATCGCTTTAATATCGCCGTTACATCGATTGAATGGTCTTCCAACTCTCCGTTTCGCGATAGAGTCAAAGGTGGGCATTAACTCGTGAATCCGTTAATCGTTAATTAACGAAGTTAACAATCTGCTGAACGGATTTACTTTTAAGTAACTTCAAAAAGTCTTAACGCTCTTGTTAACTTCAGTTAAATTGAACTTCAGTTAAATTTGGTCCGTTACATTTGTCGTTTGTGTTGACATGTTGTCATATTATTTGTCGCCACGCTCGTATATTCGGCGACTTTGGTCAAGTCGAACGATGAACGATATGATATATCGACTCGCGCGTACGCTTTGGGTATTTGGTAGTACTAGAATGCCCCCGCCGCCGCGGTGTCGCGGTAAATCGCCACCAAATGCCAGATGTTTCCGCCTGTTGTAAAAAAAGCGTCTCAAGTGCTTCGCTTCAGGGCCAAAGGGACAAAATTTATGTCAAGGATGGTTAAATAAGTAAGGAATGAGTTACGTAAACAATTTTGACGAGTGTAGGAATAAAATATTAAGTAATGAAAGGGCAAACTTATCCTAGCCAAAAAGTTATTTAGATTTATTTATATAGACCATGCGCTTAACATACCAATACCGTAAAAAAATCGATATAGTTAGTACAAAAAGTAATCAGAAAAAATAAACAAAAACACTGAAAATTTCCGGCTCAGTGAAAAAGTGCCGTTTATAAAGGTGGAAGTACAATTCCATCGTTTTTTATAATTTTGAATGTCTAGAACAGAAATATGCATTTTGCTAGAAAGTCAGAAGTCTAGGACTTCAAATGCCGAAAAAAGACTTTTTTGAAATGTATACCTTTCATATGAGATCAAACTTAATAAAATTTATTGATTTTTTCCCTTTGGATCCCTTTGTCTCATAAACTTATTTTTTTTTTTTAAATAAACCGCTCGACGGAGACCTCACTAACAATAAGTTACCTACCAGCTTATTTCATATTTCTCGACTGTACACCTTTCAAATTACGTAAATCGGATCAACGCTTGGACAGTTGTGTTCGAAGTGTCTATTTCACCATACAGCTAAATCACCCAAGCTGCCACTGAGAACTTCGTTCGCGTCCCTCAACCCATTCAATAATACTAAGAGCGTGCCGAGAAGCAAGTAAAGGATCTTTCAAAGTATGAATAGTACTATAATCTCGGATCTCCATTTTCAGTTGGAAGCAGAATACAAGCCAGGAGTCACCTTCATAGCAGTTCAGAAGCGACACCATACGCGGCTGTTCTGCGCGGACAAGAAGGAGCAGTCGGGCAAGTCCGGCAACATCCCGGCGGGAACCACGGTGGACCTCGGGATCACGCACCCCACCGAGTTCGACTTCTACCTCTGCAGCCACCAGGGCATCCAGGTGCGTACAGAGTGTAGCGGCATGCTATAGTAGTGTGTGTGCGTGAGTACAGTGTGCGGTCCTCGACACGGTGGACCTCGGGATCACGCACCCCACCGAGTTCGACTTCTACCTCTGCAGCCACCAGAGTATACGGTATGCTACAGTAGTATGCTCTAGCAGTGAGTAGAGTACAGTGTGCGGTCGGTTACAGGGCACGTCGCGGCCGTCGCACTACCACGTGCTGTGGGACGACAACCACTTCGGGTCTGACGAGCTGCAGTGCCTCACGTACCAGCTGTGCCACACGTACGTGCGATGCACGCGCTCCGTATCCATCCCGGCGCCCGCCTACTACGCGCACCTGGTAGCCTTCCGCGCGCGCTATCACCTCGTCGAGAAGGAGCACGACTCAGGCGAGGGCAGCCACCAGTCCACCAGCAGCGAGGACCGAACAGTCGTC
Source organism: Eupithecia insigniata (assembly GCA_947859395.1). Taxonomy (NCBI): domain Eukaryota; kingdom Metazoa; phylum Arthropoda; class Insecta; order Lepidoptera; family Geometridae; genus Eupithecia; species Eupithecia insigniata. The sequence goes on along the minus strand of OX401995.1, from coordinate 6,426,880 downwards.
GCCATGGAGAGAGCCATTAAAGTACACGCTATAACCAAAAAAGTCATGTATTTCGCGTGACACTCTGCCTGCCACGAGCGGCTGACTGTAATATGATAGCAAAATAGGCCACATTTTTATACAGCGGGGTAGAAAAATAATACAATTCAAAGTTCAGAAAATCAACGACGGCATGACGTGTTCTGCGAAAAGATAATTTGACAATTTTATTTTAATTGGTGATTTTGATAGAAGTTTCCATACACTAAATGTCAACGTGAACATATGATGCTGCTAAATCTCCGATTATCTTTCAAAGAACATGAGCCTTACTTCGATTTATTTTATTTTCTTACTATCCTTGTACTTACATTTTAGAATAAGAAATGAAAGTGAACTCTATATAAGTTAGGTAAGTGTTAACTGTCTGTAAATGTTTAGTTAAGGAACTACCTACATAAGTAGAATTTTATTGAAAATTAATATTATTGTTTTTCATCATAAGATTATAAATTTATAAATACTAAATAATGTTTTAGGATTACTGATTATGTTTTAATTTATGAATGAATTGTTATAATGATGCAAGATAGGTACTTGTTTGGTTTGTTTTGTTTGTAGTCAGTACACTCATTAGTTTTTCTCTGACCAAATTTTCATACAGCAATGAACCATAATTTTAACAACAGTTGACCAGTTACTGTATAAAACCTAAAAACTCAAGCTGACTTCTTAATCACCACCTGTTCTTCTGTCCCTAAACTAACAGTCACTAATATTATAAAGGCGAAAGTTTATGAAGAAGTGAAGATGTTTGTTAGGGTACCTACCTACATACCTAAGATCTATTTTAACACTACTGTACTTAATATTATCGAGATTAAATTGGGCGTACAGTCAACGTCAAATTAATATGAGCGTCTAGAGAAGTCAAAATGATCTGAAAAACATAAAAGCAATTTGATATACGCAGTTCGAAAAGCACCCAAGTTGTTCAAAATATCTTAGTACTTATTATTTCATATTTATATGAGCAGCCAGGGTATTCAAAATTATCTTAGCAAACAAAGCTCTCAAAGGTAGTATGCAAACTCTTTAGGGTGAATATGTTTAAGGTACATTTTATGCACAAATAGGATTGAGATCTTTGTTAGCTACTATACTTTTGAACACCCCGACTGCTCATATAAATATGAAACAATGAGTAGTAAGGTACTTTGACCACCTTGGGTGCTTACAACAATATGATGATTCGAACTGCGTATATAAAATTGCTTTTGTGTTTTCCAGATAATTTTGACTAGACGCTCATATAAATTTGACGCTGACTGTACCTACATGTTATAGCTGTAATTCCTCGAAGTAAAGAAGTACCTAATTCCACTCAAGGACAAGCATAATTATACCTTCTGCTACTACGTATATGTACTGAGCGGTGCTCCTCTACTCCTGCCATTATCATTCGTAACCGCTATGGACCGCTCTTGCAGTCATAGTCAACGTCATCAGCTCGAAGCTGCCATTGATAACTGCTGGAGCAGTTGATGCCAACTGCTCGTCATTTGTGACGTGGAATGAAGAGCGCGGGCGGAGGTTACTGCGCGAAAGCAGTCGACAGCTCGAGCAGTCAGTGTATGCCTGGCGACAGTGGCGACTGCTTTGTTAAGAATAGACTCCTTGCTATTCTATATTTTATCTCTATGGTGTCATTGGAAAAATGTCTACAGTTCAAAAATATGACGCGAGTGTCAGATAGAGAAAAAAAATGAAGATGTTTTTAGATCTTTGATAAAATTATGTAATAAAACAAGTCGTGAGTCTTTTTCAGAAACTGTATTTTGCATAATACGTCCCACTAAATCTACCCGTAACTTAACATGCTTCACCGTACGACCGCCCGAAGCAACTACTCGAGCGGTTCCGTTTATGTGTGTACACACAAGACAGTAGTTTTCTATGCATTCGCAGCTTGAAGCAGTCTATTATGGCTGCTCCAAGCAGTTCGTGTATGGCGGCCCTAAGTTGGAACTCGCTGCCTACTGATTTTCCGGCCACATTACTAGGTACTATATAATTTTACGCATTATTGAATTTTTATCGGCAGAAACCTTTTTTTATAAATGAAGCATTTCTCCATCGTGGAATTTAGGCGTCTATGTACGGTACGATACTAAAAAAGTGCTCCGACGTGGCTCCGACCTTTTAGTCGGTGGTCCAAGACAAAGATGGCCAGGAACATCCCTATCCGTCATTCGTAGATTAGTGTCAGCGTCAACTTCAGAGCTTGAATGGAAGGATGGATAGAACTGACACTGGCAGAATTGCATCAATCCAGATGCAGAGCCAAAGCTAAAAAAAGAAGAAGAAGAAGACTTTTAGGTTATGTTTTGATTTTGTGTATGTTGAACGTAGGTAGAGCTATATTTATCGATTTTTATTTCGTTTGAGCATTATGTCCATTCCGTTTAGTGGGACGATCAGAAGATCTGGCGGAGTGGTTTCAGCTATAGGGAAACAGCTAAGGAGTGTTAATTTGAAGGCTGCAAAGAGAATAACTGTGAAATTCGATCCCTTTGGTGATAACGTAACTCATACGAGGTGAGAATAAAGATAATTTTCAAACAAAGAAACAGTGTTTGATCTAGAATAATCGTATCTACTGAGTACTTTTTACATCTTCAATTTCAGAAACTTTCTGCACTACATAAGTTCGCCAAAAATAAGCTTGACGAATCCCAACTGTGCTCTCAAGACTGAAATAGTTTGTGATCGTAGTGATCCTACTGTTGATATCACTATTGTGCCTTCGATTGCTGGTGGGTCCTAATTTTTATTCTAGTAGATAAGCATTTTATACCAAAATGCTGTCACAATAATTCTTATTACCAGCCCTCCGGCCAGGTGGGATGATCTGCGATAGATGCAGGATGCCACATTCGAGCTAAAGATACGGCGCTATACGGCACTCACTAAGGGAGGCCTATGTTTAACAGCAGACTAATATAGGCTGATGAAGATGATGATTGTTATTGGTCTGGTTTATTTCAAGCTTTTCATTTATCCAAAGTACCGTTTTTCAGACACATCCAAAATCAAGAAAGTCACTTTGAAAAGTGGAAACCTCACTTGCTTAGAAATCTTACAACTGCTCAACAAACACGTATCAGCCTTAGCACCAGTTGAAGCTCCAGTTTCTACTATACAAACTAAGTCAGAGAAAAAGAAAACCAAAAAGAAGTAACCAAAGATGACTCGCTCTAGAGGAAACCTGCACGTTGTTGAAGAGCTTTACAGTAATATTCCGGCATTCACCGATGTATTCTCTGAAGATACATTTTATATTACTGTTGTTTGCTTTGTGTTGTCTACTATAGTTGTTGTCTTCTTTCTGTCTAGATTTATAACTTTAAAACCAGTAGATGAATAAGTATTCAGGAAAAACTACATCACATAGTGCTTCTTTACATTACTGATGTTGTCCTTCAAAGATATATTGGAGATGCTCTTAATATTTATGTAAGTAGTTTAACCAATGTGATCAAATAATGTAGTGATTAAAACTCCATCTCCATATTAATCTTGTTTTATTGCCAACCTTAACTTCTGTCTAGTGTGTTGCAGTTACACAACATGGGGTATATTTTTAAATAATAAATAGTCGTACATTAGAGAAATACTTTATTTCAACAAAGATGTTACTTGCTGAATATATGGAATTATGTTGACAATTTACAAATGTGTAAAATTTTGGTTAGATTATTTAGAATTCTTGACCACCCCAACGGATCTGAAACAATAATTGAAAAATAAGTGATTTGTTCGAACAAAAGTTCTTCAAAAGATAAATCTTGTATGTGACCAGACAAAGAAAGAAATGAAAAATCTGGTTTTGAAATATATAATTATTTATAATACAAACTCTGCTTAGTTTGGGGCTAGATGATGCTGTGTCTAATTATCCAGCATTATTATCAAGACTTGTGAAGGGTATCAGCCATGTTCGTAAAGAAATCATTATCAGATTACTTACATCAGACACGCGAGTCTTCTGTTTCCTCTCCACCAATGACGACAAAGCTTCCGAGCGCACTGCAAGGGAATCAATTCTCTCTACAAGCTGCTGATACGGTGACAGAGGCTGCGCGCCCATCACCACGTGACCAAGCTTCGAATCGATCTTAGCGTCCAATCGTGCATTGCGGATTAGGTTCACGATCCAGCATTCTGCTTCGTCGGGTTGCATGTTCAGGTTCTCAGCTAACATACTGTGGAAATGAAATGTTTGAGAAGAAACTCGGTTAATTTTTATTCTCAATAGGTGGGAACCCAGTGCTTAGATAAATCTAATGTAGGCTTTTAAAGCACTTAAGTTTTGAAACATGTTTTTAACGAACTATCTATCAAGGTCGATTTTACAAGCATACATATCATCTTTAAGCTAAGTAGTAGCTAGTGTTTTCTTTTGATGACATAAAGATGAGAAATAAAACACCAAGTGCGAGTCACCTCGCACACGGAGGTTTCCGTGCCATCAGACATAACTATTTCGCAAACCGAACCCTAAAAACGCATAAAAAAACCTAAAAAAAGCAAAAAGCCAACATGACGCTGTCACCCCACCCAAGTACTGATCGCGCCCGACGTTGATAACTTCACTCATCGGTACTCAACTTGGTATGGACGTTGGATCCCTTAATTATTTATTTTATTATTAGATCTTTATTGACAAAAGAGAATAACAATCAAATAATATAAACAAATTAAACTAGTATTTACAATTGAGCTAACTGCAGACTGTTGCAAACAATCTACAGATAGCTCAACTGGTCCATATCAATACCAGTTGGAAGCGTCCCCAAGACAATTATTTGTTGTTACAGGGGCAATAGTAAGTTATATAAAAATAAATAATAAATGCCTTTACAAAAATTGCCAACATATCAGCTAAGCTTTTTGTATGGGAGCCCCTTAATTTAAATATTTATTTTATGATTTGTTGTTATGGTGGCAAGAGATACACATAATTATACACATTCTGTGACGACTGTCTACCTTTTATGGTTCACGAGCTACGGCCTGCTGACGGACGGACAGACGCGGAGGCTTAGTAATAGGGTCCCGTTTTTCACCTTTCGGGTACGGAACCCTAAAACCACTGCTTAGCCATTGTTTGAAGTTAAAGATTTTAAAAATGACTTATTCTATACTCCAATTCAAAAACCTGTTTTTTTATACAGAGGTTACAAAACCCAAGGAATATTGGTGGAAAATATTTAACGACATTGGTATCATTGAAGAAAAAAATATAGCTAAAAACTAAAACCCGACTACATAAAAGTCTTAAACAAGCATTCACCTATTGTCCATAGCATTTTCTTTTGATACTTAGATAGTCGGAGGCACCCACCCCATATACCTAGGGTACAATTAGTAACAAAGGCCTCCGACTACCTAAGTAACAAAAGAAAATGCTATGGACAATAGGTGAACGCTTGTTTAAGACTTTTATGTATTCGGGTTTTAGTTTTTAACTATATATTTTTTTTACCATACATATATCGATACTATATATGTATATCGATACATTATTTCATTTGCCCATCCCTAGATGACCCGTTGCCATGGTAACAAATAAACAATTTTATATATATATATATACCATATAGCCTATAAACATCGGGGTAATGAGACGAATCAATCGATACCTCACTTGTTGAAATTGAAGTAGTAGTTTCAGCGCTACGTGGGAACAAAGAAATCGGCTACATACATACATAGGGTGCTAAAATCATAACCCTCCGGTAGTCGGGTAAAAAGCACAGAAGCTGGAGACAATTTTTGGTTTTGAAAGCATTCATTCAGCATTTAATTGATAACTCGTTCGTTTTCGAATTCAAATTTAAACATTTTTTGCCCTACATGTCAGTTAAGCATTGTTGAAGTTTGTATTTTAGTTTTTAGTGATAATCATAACTTTGCTGTTACCTTGTTTTCTGATAATGTTATCAGTTTTTGTAAAGTTTTTATTGATAAATGTCTTTGTTGACATAAAATATCTGGGATTCTAAACCGGAGTAAACAAGCTTGGACCTTCTTTGATCATCATCTCCAAAAACTATAGGCAAAGTCTCATAACAAATAACTTACCCAATGCTAATAACTTGATGGATGCGGCAGAAAGTCTCGAAGATCATGAGACGGGCATTCTCCACAAACTCCTCTAGGCAGGCAATGAGGAAGAAATCTGATAACAGCACCGCTTGGCACTGGTTCAACTTACGACGGGCCGCTTCGAAGTCGAAGTTCACGTACAAATGCTCAATGAACTCGGTGATAGGGTCTCTGTTGAAGATAGGTTACATAAAAAAAATATGGTTTAATTAAAATCACGATGGAAACCTTACATAAATTAAAATTCTATCATATACACAAATGTACCTACAAGAATTAATTACAGGCAGATAGAGTGCATATTTCTAAGTAGGTTAGATCAGGCTACGCCCAAAGGAGCGTTATTTTATAAGTTTGGTTGTGAATCGCGTAATCTACGTTCAACAGAAATTACAACATTTTAGGCACAAAAAAAAATCTATTTTTCTTTTTAACTTTTAAAAAGAAGCAACGCGTCTTACATCTCTAAAAAATTAAAAACTCTAAAAGTAACCTGTAAGTGTAGGCTTCCTGTTGAATAACTTTGACAAGGTCCTTGAGAGCGTTCCTGCGCGATCTGTTGATAATGACAGCAGTCGCCAAGTAACGAAGTATGTGCGGGCACATGGTCTGGATAGCGTTGAGGTACCTGTGTAAGGAATAGTCATCACTTTTATCTTAGAAAAATTTAATTACGAAAGTAGTTAAACTACGGAGAGGAAAACTCGCAGGACATCTTATTCATCACGTTCCTTAAGGGCGGCAACCCGTCTTACTTTTCATACAAACGCTCGTACGTGATTATGGCGCTATAACAGATCTTTCTTTGAAACTTTTAACTAATAGGTAATCTTGTGCACTATATCTAGGTTTCTATCGTAACAAAAAATCGAAATTTGGAGAAACAAATTCAGTATAAGCCACCAAAATCTGCGTTTTAGCACAAATTTTACGTGAACTTTGAGCGTCTATAATGTACTCATAAATTGTAAAAGTAAAGAAAATATTAAGATAGAAACCTTGCAAATATAATGGAGATTCTAAACGACAAAGTTTTATTTGACAAACTTGTAAGGTTTACTGAAAAACACGTATTTCCTGGAACAAGTTTTATGAAATTTTCGCACACTATTCGGTTACTTTCGCACTATTCGCGAAAGTAACCGAATGCCAACCGAGCGCTCAGGCGCTTTCTCTCTCTTTTCGCTTTGCCTCTTTTTCTAACATTGCGCTGGATGAAACAACAAGCTTTTCAATCACGCTCGCGTTGACGATGGTAGGACCGGAAGGGCCCCCTTAATGAAAAAATGTTTGTGTTTTTTTAGGCACCGTGCCTACGCGCAGCACAGCGGAACTGACCAATCAGGAAACAGAGGGAGACACTGTGTCCCCCTCTGGTTCCTGATTGGTCAGGTGTGACACATAATCACATCCTGTTCTTTACTAGTCCACTGCTGGATATAGGTCTCTCAGAGGAGACCTCTGATAAGCGCCCATAGAGGATGTATGTTTTTTCGAATATGTAATCCTAATCAGTTGATTCCCGAACGCACCCTAAAAGAGACCCTGTTCATTTATATGTATAGAAAAATTACTTACAAGGGCTTGTACAAGAACATCTCAATGATAAGATCGCGTCCCTTCACGTGGTTGAAGAAGATGAACAGCGACCAGTGAATCAGCCACGTGCGCTGTTGCAGCGCTTGCATGTTGGTAGCCGTGGCGCCCCCGCCGCCGTTGTCGATGAACTCGCGCAGTTTCGTCAGATCTTCCAGCGCGCCGTCCCAGTTTTGGACCAGGATCTCGGAGGCGAGCTTACCCCATAACACGGGCAGGTAGTTCTGGAAAAGTGGATTTTATTTACTATAACAATCTTTTCCCACTTATGCTGGGTCGGCACAATAGGTTTTCTTCTTCCCTTCTATCAGCCGGAATTTTAACATTTAACAGCCTCTACCTTTGCCACTTGTCGACAGCTGGGCATAGGCCTTCTGAAGTTCTGATAAGCGCTTTATAGGCTACTAGCTTCTGCTCGCGGCTTCGCACGCAATTTTCAGTAGGTAGTGTATGTCCGTCCCCGGGCCTTTATCTTCCTGCCAAACATTAAGATCCGTTTAGGCAAAAAGGAAACGGACAGAGTTACTTTCGCTTTTATAATATTCATGCCATAATCCCCACGCTATGCATGTGGGTAGAGGATCGCAGTTCGGTGACATATCCAGTGGCGGCGTAGCGTGGGTTGGTAGCCGGGGCGGTTTTATACCAAGCAAGCCCCTGAGACAATAAGCTAAGAACAGTTAGGCCCTTCCCCCATTACGCGGTATCTTACGCGTCCGCGTACGGTAAAACTAGTAGGTATGCAACTTAAGTATCGTATCCTACGTGTTTCGTAATGGGAGAAAGGGCTTTATACGTTTTTTGGCGATTAACAACTTACAGACCACACTGTACCTATAGAATCATAGCGAGCCAAACTTTTTTAATCTGGCTGTGCGTGTGAGTTGTCAGTGTCACCGGGGGGTGCCAAGATGTCAACCCTCGGAGCTTGGTAGCCAGGGCGGTCCCCGACCCACTTACGCCGGAGGGGTAAGGTAGCCACACTCGATGTGAAATGTGTCGAATGTTTGTAAACAAACCGCCACGAGTACAATCTTTTTCTCGCAATTTATATTACTCGTCGATTTGAGATCCTTCCTTCAATAAATATTGTTTAATTCTATCTGAAACTCGAAGCGAGTTTTGATTTTTTGTATCGTGGTTTGTATACAAACATTACACATCGAGTTTGGCTAGTGTATAGCTATGAATGATCGATATAACTTTAAAATCGTGTTGAGATATACATACTGGATAAGTTTGGCTTATTTAGTATGTTAAATATCCAATGAATGTCCACCGCGACAGTCTGAGTGAATCATAGAGACAGAGCTAACTCTTTGGTAGGTAACGGCTAGAAAAAACTACATCATTACTTAAATAAAACCTTTTTTCTCTTAACTTCAAAATAGTCATGACAACTATTGGCAGTCCTGGGATCTTGTTTTGTCGCTTTTGTCTTTAGTTTCAGTTGGGGAAAAATGTCCACTGCTAAATTACTGATCAATAAATTCGGAGATGGCACAAATTTCAAATCGCTGTACGTTACGATTCAGGAGGAACATAGCGGCAGCACGCGGTTCGGCGAATGGACAGAAGGTATAGTTCAGAAGAAAAAAGATACTGAGAAATCTTCGCGATTGATAGTGAAAATAGTTTCTGGAGAGGAAACTAAAAAAATCGATTTAGATAACTGCGCCCAGGCAATAGGTGGTGCAGATTATGATCGAAGTGAAAACTCTGTCGGAGCTTACAGTGAAGCATCCACAAATATCAATCAACCTGAGAGACAGGAATTTTCAACTCTTTCTTCTGAGGCAAATCATACTACTTCAACCATAGAAAATACACAGGCTAACTACAATATAGATTTTACGAATCCCTTAGAACAGAGCCTACAAAAGGTGAAAGAAAATAATGCTCGAATCATGGAAAATATTCATATTTTGAATAGAACATTGAACTATACTAAAAAGAAAGAAATCCTCGATATAATTTGCCCTAAATCAATGCACACGTTTCCTTGTAATGCATGCGGAAAGTGCTTTGTGTACGAAACCGGTTTGAAGAGGCATTACGCTGTGCGCCATGCAATATCAGAAGTCCAGCCGCGCTGGCAAATGGTGTGGACTTGCATGCAATGCTTCCAAGTCTGGCCAAAACAGCTATACAAAGATCAAGCTTTACTTCACTCTGCAGAGTGCTCTAAGGCACTTCTAGACACTCCAGAGTTCATCAGGGAGATAAAGACGTCACTCTTATTGCAATGCGAATTTTGTGAGAAGGTCTTTACTAGTATTCCAAGACTGTTGAGACACTCCAACACACACACCATAGAGAAAAACTATGAGTGCACGCCATGTGGACTTTCATTCATATCTTTCAAGATTGCAGAGCAACATTGGCCTATATGCCCTTGGCACAAAATGTTTTATAGTTTTTCGTTGCCGAAAATGTTACTATGTAATGGTTGTGATCGCAAGTTCAGAAATTATGAGCAGTTGTACATCCACAGGTACATTTGAGTTTACTTAAACAAATTGAGGGGGGTACCTACTACCAATATCAAGTTTAAGCATTAGGCTTCGCGCAAACGAGCCACCGACCACAACCACTGGTGGCCAGCGACAACCACTTAACATACTTTTTCATATATTTTGTATAGACACGCCGCATACGTGTAGCCGGTGGCGGCCACTCGCTTCTGACACTGTTACAAATGTGGTGGTAGCGCGCGACAGCCACCGGTGGCTGTGGTCGGTGGCACATTTGCGCGGAGCCTAAGGGTGTCTTCACAAACGTGTTTGTGATGATGGCAGAAACTGCAGTTCATGAATTACCAGTTACTCTGTATATTGTGTTCGACTAAATCAAGATTCAAGATGCTTTGTTTTTTGTATAGGTACAAAATGGGACACTACATGACAAAACCACAAAGTGTCAAGAATCTGAGCCTGCTGGCATATCAATGTGAGCTTTGTGGCAAGTGGTATGATTCTGTTACACAGATAATTTCACATAGAAGTCAACATCACCCACAGAACCAATATGAAACAGGAATTTCTAACATTGTGAGTATAGTTCATCATCATCATTATCCCCTTTGATATCATCATCACCTTTGATCCATGAAGAATGGTTTATCATCATCATCATCAGCCCATACACGTCCACTGCTGGACATAGGCCTCCCCCGTACGCCGCCACAAATAGCGGTCCTGAGCCGCCTCCATCCATCGACTCCCTGCGACCGCTACGATGTCGTCGGTCCATCGAGTGGATGGTCTCCCATGTCGGGGGGATTTGCCATAATCACCGCGCTTGCCAGTCGGATTGGTGATCGCAGTGTTGGTGTTTAAAAATACTCAGACGGAAGCTGCTGCCCTTCCTCTGGTAGGTTCCCTTTTCGGCTCTTACGACATCCACGGGTTGAGTTGGAAGGGTCGATATTCGTACGCCGCGGCCCCACGGCCCGGACTGGTTTATATAGTGTCCATTTGTCAGCACTTACGTGAAGTATAATTACATCTTGTGCTGAATGGATTGTCCAGTATTATTTATTTATCCTATGATATAAAAGGCGCAAACACATTATGGAATGTGACGCGACGCAACATGTCGCCACCCCATTTGAATCTGGTCATAGAAAATTTATTGCCAATAACAAAGTCAAGTCATAAAAAATTTATAAGTTTCGATTTAATTCAACATGTATCGCTTTTGTCGGGTCGCGTGGCGTTTCAATAGTGTTTCCACATTCAGTGAGCAAAGAAAACAAAGCATATCTATCTACCTATATCATAATAACATTTATTGTCCAACAGGATACCATTGGAATTGATAATTCAAACAACTACTATCCACCTACAGTTGGAATGTAATTGGAACACTCCAAAATTAGTTAGGCCAACAAATAATTTGTGCTAGGATTAGTAGTCAAAATAAATATTTTAATTGTTATACAAAAAAAATATTATTGTATTTTATTCAAAACAAGGTGTCAAATACACTTTGTTATCATGAGACATTCATAGGCAGCAAACCAGACGCAGCGCCAAGTTAAAGTTCAAAAACACATAAAATGAGACTGACAGTCAACAGAAGCACATAGTATATTATTATTATTTGTGATACACAGGCAGCTCTTAAGCTGATGCATATATATCAGTCTTTTTAATGCACTTTAAATATTTGTCGTCTATTTTTAAAAGTTCACTGGTACTTGGCCCTTGTTGCAGCTTCAGCGAGTGTCCTCTCAAGTTTGTGTTTTTGTGTATAAAAATATTTTAGGCAACATGCATGCTCTGTGGGTCAGAACATAAAATCTTTCATACCTTATCAGTAGGCGACATAACCAGCTGGCAGAAGTATAGATATGATGCAGACTCCACATAGTTACCACATTCATAGCGGTATTTAGCAAGGCGGTACATACTGTCAATCATCTCAACTTTGAACTGAAAGGAAACACATATTTATTCAGCAAATAAGATACAACTTCTCATCAATAATTAGGTATCTGTTGGTTGAAGCATTGTACTTAATACTTAATCCATTATACATATTATAATCAACTTCTGAAATAAAAGCACTTTTAGTTTTACTGCTTACCTCAAATTCCTTGTTGGTAGTCAAATGGTTAATGAGTGTTTTAGGATCCCTCATAGTTTCCACGGTCTTCATAACATCATCTCTCTGCATAAGTCTAAGCACAGGCTCAACGGCATCCTGTAGTTCTTGCAACTGATTTAGGACAACACCTCTACGGGATTTGATTTCCTGAAAGATTTATTTGGCAGTAATAAAGAATAGTTTCCATACTTATTTCTATGATTCAAAGTATAATTGTTCGTACCTCAGGGGTGTCTTCATCGGGATAGAGCATTCTTCTGATATCGATAACATAATCTATCATGTTAGTTTTACTCAAGATATCAAGCTTAGCCTGCAAAAGCTCTGACTGGTTGTATGTCTGAAAACATTAAGGTAATACGATAATACTCAATAGTAACACGGAAATTATGTGGCTTTTGGTATAATAATCGATACACAAGGGTTCAAAACAGGCAGTAACTTTAGGAAATATGGTAAAATGAGAATACATAACCTACATCTTTAGCAGCAAGGAATTCCAACAAAGGAAAGACCAGATGTCGGTCTAAATATTGACCTATCTTGAACGTTAGATCGAACTTGGAGTAACTCATCTTGGTATTGTCTAATTTTCTCTATTTTGGAAAACATGAACGCGTGAAAGAAGCGTACACATAAAAGAAGAAATTTTTTCTGTTCAGTTCAGACAGTTACAGTCAGAAATCAGGCAAGTAAGACAGCATAGATTCATTTTTTTTTCTTACTCTTTCTTGCTTTATAAGCATCAAATAATATGCTTTGTCTCGCTCTCAAGCTCTCATAAACTTTAACAAGACTGATTCATTCATATGTCAATTTCCAATTCCATGAATGTCAGCAAAGTTATTATTGCCAGTTAGTAAAATGTATAGATGTGCTTTCAAAAAGCCGGATAAAATGCCGGATTTTACACGACGTTGTTTCCATAGACTATTCATAAAGTATTTCAGTTCTCTGTGGAAAAAATTTTGTGTCAAAATGCGAGGAAATTCTGGAATTATCTATCTGTGGTAAACTGGTAAATACGCCCGCCATATTTGATGGGCACATTGTGTTTTTGAAAAATAACAAATAAATCGAGTAAACTCTGATTTGGTGACTCCTAATTTTTGCTGCCTGATTCAATAATTGGAAACGAGTTATATAAGTTACTTTACTTTGTCATAAGTGAGAGAACTACAAGTGTAATTTGGTTATTTAATCCGAAGAACGAATCGTTCAAAATGGCGTCTTCTGAGAGCGTGAACGCTTCGGTTTCAGATGCGTCGTAAATAGATGAGCTTGGCTTGGTGCAGTGTAAATTGAATGTCTATAAATAGAGGAGTTGCATGGACTTGGTGCCTCAAATAGCAATGAAAATATGTCAAACACAGTCATAACTAATTACACGGACCTCAATGGACCATCAACGAAAGCAGACAGCTCTGTTGTTGTTATTGTAAACAAGGATGGATCTCTTTCGGTTGATCAGAATTTATTGGGTACTCTAATGGGTAAGTTTCCTTTTTATAGCGGTTTGCTTGAGTATTATGTTCTCACTGAACAGTAAAAACTATAAACAGGCTTCTAGATAATATTGAAAAGATGGGGAATCGAAGCATAATTGAGTCTTTAGAATACGAGGATAAACCTCGCTCTACATGCCTATCAGAACTTGGTTTCACGTGATTTATTAGGTGCAAACCTTACCTGATAAAACTTGACTTGAATTTGGTCTATTTTCAGTCAATTGATATTTGGCGCCAATTTTGTTATTCTTACAGATCCCAAAATTAACCCAAACTATAATAGTTACATTGATTTTAATTAATAATGCCCTTCAGTTATGCTTTAAAAATTATTTCTTATAGGTACTGATGGCTCACAAAGCTCAGGCATCAGTGTTGTTAGAGTTGGCCATGAGGGCAGGCCTGATGATGCTACTGATTCAGAAACTGAAGATGATGACAAAATACCCCATGTCACTCTCACTGTAGACAGTTATTATAATGAACCCAACAGTATCATCAAATATGGTAAGCTGTCCTGTCAATCTATGTCTAAAATAATCCACCATTATAGATGTACATATGTGTTATGTGTTTTTGATACATGCAATGCAACCTATATTGAAAATTTGAATTTCAGATAGTGGAGCAGAAATGTTGCAATCATTGAGAATAGAGACCCGAGAGAATAGCTTAGTGGGCTTTCACAATGACCATTGCTACACTCCCCTGGTATCTCCCAGTCAAATGGTTAGTCTACCACAAAAAGATGGAAGTGAAAACTTCAGTTCTTACAAAGAGCCGGTACTACAGATATCACACACACCACCACCCAAGCCTGTTCCAAGTAATAAAAAGATTACTATATTGGAGCAAAAGATAATACCAAAAGGCAAAAAGATTCAAATCAAACCTACTGATTCTCCTATTTTACTGAAGGGAAATGATGTCCTCAAAAAGCCATTGCCAGTGATTGTGAAATCCAATGAATTGCATGAAACTGACAAGATAGCTGATAGCTTGAAGAGGCTTGAGGAGAGTACAGAATCATCATCTACAAGCTCATCTGGTGATAGTGTAGCAGACAGGGACTCTGATTCTGATTACAAAGATCAAAAAGTGACTTCTTCAAAACCGAGAAAGATAAAACTAAAGCCTCGAATATTGAAAACTCCACAATCTACAAAGCCTAGTAGATTAGACATGAAATCCACACCTAAAATGAAACTGCCAAAAGTGACAAAGAGAGAAATCAAAGATAAAACTCCACATAAGCTTGTTGAAAAGAAAATTGATCCAGAAATTGATTTGGAGAGCCTGCTTCCTTCCTCCAAAATTGCTGTTACTCCAACATCTTCCGCACCCAGTATTGAGTTTAACAAAACTGTTTTGAAACAAACTCCTAAACCAGTTAAAAAGGAAAAGAAAACTCCAGCACATGTCACAGCCCTTCTGTCTGATATGACATCCCTATTTTCCACACCAGATGTAATTAGAAGAGTATCTACAGACAATAAGACGCCAGGAACCCTCAAAGAACCTCCCAGTGAACAGACCCCAAGAGACCCCCCTCTCAGAATAATGGTGGGCAAAGATGCTAGTGAAGCCAAACTGGCAGATAATAATAGAGTCATTGAAATAAACAGGGGTAAAATATCAAAGATGAATATTGCTGGGAATAAGGACAGTGTTCTACTTAGTCCTACTGAAAAAGCAAAAGGATGTGATCTTATTCCACAAATAGATGATGCTAGCCTTGCTCAGATACTTCAAGACACTGAAGGTATCACTAGTAGTCCTTTGAAACCGTTGGTTGCAAATGTCTTGAATAGTCCTGGCATAGGTCCAATGTCACCAACATTAGACTTGGGATTGCAGCCGACAGGACTAGATGATGGGCTCTCAGATGATCTGCTTGCTCATGTGGCTCATTTGGTTCAGAACTCCAAATTGCAAGAAGTTATAGATACCCAAGTGCTAAATATTGAAACTCCTACAAAAACACCTGTTCAGTCACCATTCCAACAAGCTTATTCTCAAAGTTTAACAAAATCAGCTCAAAAGACAGCCCAGCCCAAGGAGAAGCCTATACAGATTGTCAAGAGTGATGGGCGTGTCATCACGCTGCCGCCCATTGAAGCGCCTGCCACAAGATCATCGAAGCGGAAGAGTCAAATGGAATTAACACCTGGTACTGTTGTACAGGAGTCTCCACAGCCACCAGTCATCTCAACTCCCGTGCTAGATCCTATCACTCCAGAACCCCAAATGATGGCTGTTTCCAAACAATATGTTAACAAAAAACTACCATCTAAAAAGCTGGACATGCAGGAACTTGAAGCAGCAGTTCTTGAGAAAACTCCAGCTGATTCACAAGAGAGCTGGAACTCTGAAGATGACCCTTACAGGTATAACTTGTTAATTTAACAATTCAGCAGTATAAGTTAAGTTTATGCCATATACTAGCTTTTAATTAAATGAAGTGTTTATATTTATGTTTTGGTGATATCTTGCATGTAAATCTCATTAGGGTAATGAATATGGAGGTTACATAGAGAAATTCAATACAACCTCCTTTCCCTACCTGTGTCAAATCTTATCTATCTGTCATTCTATTAAGTCACAACAAGTTCAATGTTCAAAAACGAAATAATAAATCGGCGAAAAATGCTTACAGTTTTCCCTTTTAAAAGGTAAAATACAACTACACTACATGCAAAATCTCCCAAATATCACTTATCATCATCAGCCCGTATATTTCCACTGCTGAACATAGGCCTCCCCCAAAAATACCATCAAATATCCACTTGGGGCATCACAATTATTATAATTTTGTCTACATAAATAATATAAAATGAATCGAGTGAAAAGCCTTGAAATTATGTTTTTGTAATTTTTCAGGCTATGGTGTATCTGCAAGCAGCCACACAACAACCGCTTCATGATATGCTGTGATTCCTGTGAAGATTGGTTCCATGGCAAATGTGTGAACATCACCAAGGCTATGGGACAGCAGATGGAAGAACAAGGCATTGAATGGAGGTGTCCAAACTGCATCAAGAAAACAAAATCAACAAGTAAATCGGCAAAGGTAAGTTTTATTACCAACGTGAAATTGCATTAGTTGATTAGGAATTTGTTTAACCATAAAGATAAAAGATTTTGTAGTCATAAAATTTGCATTATAAATTCACTCCCATGTTATGATTTTAAGATTGGGCATAACATATTTGAATTACTTGGCTTGACGTTTTCCAGTTCAGATTTACTCATGAATTATTTATTTTTAATATGTATGTCTGTATTGTTAGAGTCTACCAGGACAAAAGAAGCATGAATCGCCAGATAGTCCGATGGCGCCACATAAGAGTCCATTCTTCAAGGAAAAATCTTTAGGCACAAGTTGTATAGTTTGTAAGAAGCCCGCTCGCGCCAGTAGTATCTACTGTGGCAATGCTTGCATACTGAAGCATGCGCAGGACTCCCTTAGGACGTCGCCAACTAAGGACGCTGAAACAGGGAAGCCTCCGGAAAAACCGAAGACTGACTCTTCTAGGGTAAGCTCTGTGATGGTCATTATTTTCCATGTAGTCAATTTTTTTTCATGTTTTACTTATATTTTATATACTCCTAGGTTATTGTGTATGAGAGGATATCAGGGAGACTTTTGGCTGGTCCCAATGCTCCCACAGCTGGTGAACTGAAATCATGGCTTCAGAGGAATCCCACATTCGAAGTAGTGAGGCCTGGGGCCCTCAGTTCAATCAGACCTGGTCTGAAGAAAAAGCTGGAACCGAAAAAAATACAGATGACCCTGAACTTTGAGAGAGTTCCGAAAAATCCAGAACAGAGCAGTTCATCGCCTGTTAGAATTCCGCAGAGCGATTTAAGAGATAGAAGACTACTTCTGTCTCGAAGGGACAACCCTGCGGCATCGCCAAAACCTGCTACTCCGAAATCTAACCCAATACAACTCATTGACACGCCGAGACCAAGTACCTCTACCGCGAAACCAGTGGCTGAACCGCGAAAGTTGTCTCGAGGCTCTCTGAATCGATCTCAATCCAATGAAAAGGTACTGTGACCTATCTGCCTTAAGTTTTTATTATAAACTAACGATACAGCTTAAAACGTATTTTGAAGATTAATTTTCATGATGTATCGCGATTGTTCAACCAAACATGTCTTAGCTTCTATGGTTTTACGACACGCGGAAATTTACGTGTCTCAAGATATGAATCATACATACAAGGTTACTCCAATACTTATTATTTATTATCATTCAGGAAGAACGTCGGCCGGTATCCGCGGCTTTTCACGGTAATTTTAAATTAGAAATATAGCTTTCCTACCGCGTTTAAAATTGAATGTGTTTAATTTGCTTTAGACTTTACAGGGCTCTTGGATATGCCATTATTTATTCACGATCGCATTATGTCAGCCCGTTGACTTGACATTCAGGGCTATTGTATATGGTAATGATAATATGCTCCCTCTATATCTCGTTAATTTATTTGGTTCTAATTTGTTGTGTAATTTTCTTTGTTAAAAAAGTATTTTTTATTTTGATTTGGAAAGCTAAACCTATGTGATATAGTTACGTATGTCATATGTGATACAGTTCACGACATCGATTTTGTGTTTTAACATGAAATCACGAAAATTCCATTGTTTAACCATCTACAATAACCTTGGTCATGTTTACGTTGTGATTATAGTATAAGATTGGCATATTTACGATAATTATTACGTTACAGCCTGCAGGGTCGCCTACGATTTCGCGCAGAAAGGACCCACCGCCAGCTGAAAACAAGTCCAAAATGAATGCCGATCCCATTCGCGAAAATGTGCGGAAATCTTTGCAAGAACAGGTCAGTTTCAATATTGTAGTAATCTTATTAAATGTGGATATATTTAATGTTACTGCCAAAATGTAATGGGATTCAGTTATCGTGTAGTTTTTATAAAACATTTTTTGTTTTCAGATGAGTCTCCGTATGAAAGAAGGCAGAGGTGCGAAATTCACTGAAGACGAGATCCAACAGTTCGCCATGGACACAGAACTTGAGCTACATGATTTGTTCAAAGATGTTGGCATAAAGTACAAGGCTAAATACAGATCCTTGATGTTCAACATCAAAGATCGTAAAAACCTTTCATTATGGGAGAAGATACGCAAAAAGTCTCTAACACCTCAACAGTTGGTGAGGCTGACTCCCGAAGAGATGGCCAGTCAAGAGCTCTCAGAATGGCGAGACCAGGAGTCCAAATATCAGTTAGAGTTGATAAAGAAATCGGAATTGGATCTACTGGCCGCCAGCAAAACGTATGTCCTAAAAACGCACAAAGGGGAAGAGGTAAAAAAATATTCTCTATAATTTCTCTAAAGTATTTTTGTTGTATTGTAACTGTATTTTTGGTAACTTTTTTTAGGTAATGGAGACAAAGGAGTCTGTTTCAACAGAATTGGATCCCAATGTTCCAGTTGAGGATGTTGTCATTGCTTTGAATGATTCTACTGTTGGCGAAGAGGTCACTAGAGAAGTAGTAGGAGAAATGTAAGCATTCTTATTAGTTTTTTTTATGTAGCTTCTCATTATCTCATCTCATATCTGTCATTATATTATCGTTGACCATTAATTATATATTATTTTTCATTTATTTCAGCGCGAAACCTAAATCCGAAGAGAAGAAGGATTCTAAGAGCAAAAAGAGAGGAAGAGATGAAAGTTCAAGTCGCCCTAAAAAGAGCAGACGGAACTCTTCGCCAGCTGAGCGCAGAAAGAGCCGGCGAGATTCCGACAGGAAATCGCGATCCTCCAGGAGGAAATCAGAATACAAAGAAAAGGAATCGAGAAGCGAAAGACGGTCAACCAGAAGAGCAGAAAAGAATTTGCGAACGAGATCGACATCAAGGGACAGGTTAAAACGTGAATCTAAAGACAAGTCAGATTCGGAACGTTCTAGACACAGATCACGATCGAAGGAGAAGTCAAAGCGACCCAAGTCTGTAGATAAATCCCGATCGGCATCAAAGTCTCGGGACAAATCAAGATCAAACTCTAAAACTCGTGATGAGCCAAAATATCGAGAAAAATCGAGGTCGGCATCGAAAGGACGTGAAAAAGAGCGGTCTCGGTCGATCGAGCGATCCACAGGACGTGCAAGGCGACGATCCAGCTCCAAGGAAGCCGAAACTCAGGAACGCAGCTCTCGCTCGAAACCTGCGAGCGGCGATGAAAAGTCTAAGCTTCGATCCAGATCTCAAGACAATAGTTATAGTAAAAACAAGACTGAGTAAGTTGACCTACATTCTGCAATCTCATGTTTCAGTCCTATTTGTTATCAACCATCCTGAATGTAAAGGCAAATTGAAATGGGATTACTCGCGAATGGGCGCGTCTTTTCTAATCTTGAATGGAATGGGTGCCTTACTTCCTTGAGATAAAGCTCAATTTGCTATCGCGATGAAGCAAATCAAAGATAATTTTAGATTAGTTATCTAAAATTCTTTTCGATTCGCTTTCAGTGTGCCTTTCCCTAACTCGAGTGCTTTTTTTTTTCAGTTCAACTGATTCTGATTCAATTGAGAGGCCCAAATCAGCGTCGTTGAAAGAACCACATCCAGAGTACGACCCCCATGAGCCCATGATAACATCTGCGTTCTCAGAGGAAGACCTCAGGAAGTCGGAGGATGCATTTGAGGATACCTATAGAAGTGAAATCTTGGATAGCGGCATTGAATATGATCCTACTAAAATGTTCACATTAGATTCTAGTATTTTACCAAGCACAACATTCGTAAAACAAGACAAGTCAGCCGGTAAAAATCCTTATTTTATTATTTGGTTTGCTTAAATGCCTTAACTACCGCGCCTTTGCGCGGAACATAAGTAATCGCGCGCTGTCTATGATTCCGCATATTACGTGTCTGGTTGCAGAAGACGAATAAATATTTTACGACATTGTATGGTCTGATAATGAAAATAAATCTTTTGTCTGTGTAAATAATGTCATAATATTTTTTTTTATCAATAGTTCATTGCAGACTCCGAGACCGCGGGCGACCACTGGAAGGTTAAATGTTTTTGTTTTCAGAAGCTGAAAGTGACCAAGAGCCGAGCAGTACGGTGGACAATGCAGGCGCCGTTGTATGGACTGGTTGCATCAACATGGTTGATGTTGCTAGGTTCTACGTTTCTGCTCATGAGGTCAGTAGATATGATTACTATTTCAAAGAAAAAAAGGTAAATGAAACAAAATCCTTTAACTCTTATATTTGTGTTAATTTCAGGTTACGGCTAACGCCATGGACTTGGAAGAAGAACTTTGCGCGGAGCTCGACATAGTGGGCAGAATAAACCCAGAAACAGTCTGGGATTACATCAACAAAACAAAAAAAGGCAACAATAAAGATATTGAGTTGCTGAGGCTGCAAGCTGCTAATGATGAAGAAAAAATGCAATACATAGCTCTGTATAGTTATCTTAGTAGTCGTAATAGGTGTGTATTGATATCCGCTAAAATAAAATCATATTTATCCCCCAAACCCTCATCCCTTTATTTCCTATGTTGTTTTCTTTTTGTAGTTGCAAAGCCAACAAGTAATAAATGTGCAATTCTGGCTTTTAGGTTAGGAGTTGTGAAGGTACCTAACTCTGCCACCATCAAAGATTTCTACATTATACCTCTGCCTGCGAATACCAGCTTGCCGAAGGTTCTACTCCCGTTGAACGGGCCGGGACTGGGCGACGGGAAGACGCACCTACTAATTGCAGTCATCGTTAGACAAAAGAAGAAGCGTTTGGCCCCAAACATTCCAAAAGATATTATTCCCGCAAAGGTTAGTTTAACTGATGAAGATGAAACGGATTGTGAATAAATGTTTATATGTAGTCTGACTCTTTATTTCCTACTTTTTCTTAAGTCCAAATAAAAGTCTAGGTAGGTACGTAAACTACAGCAGTTGGCGCTTTTCTAAAAACATTGCGTAGCTCTATGTTGAGACATCGTAGCTTAGCAAATCCCAGCTTTAGTAATAATAGATTTAAGCTATTTCGATAGTCAAAACCTCTTTAGAATAAATAATTTTACATTTCCTAGGTGGCTAGAGAATCACGTAAACGTTCATACACGCCTCCAGTGGTGAGCAAGAGTTCGTATACGCCGCCAACGTCGCCGCGGCGCCGCGACAAGCCGCTGCCCTCCTACCCTGCCTCATCGCTCTCTACTTCGGTCAAGGATAAAATCGCCGCTTCATTAGGTAAATTATTATCTAAGTGTAGTTATTTGAACAGGTGACAGCGGTTGTACGATCATCATCAATGGACACTTCAACCACGAATGATGGTATATGTGGAGTTCGTTTGGAGGCACTACGTAGATGACTTGCAAGGCCTACATATGCGGCCGCACTATTTACATAACAACGTGTGCCGGTAGATGGTGGTCCTTGTCCTATCATAAGCAACTGCGCACCTTGGCTCTGCCCAAGGCAACAATTTTGATAAATAATCAATTTAGTCGATCTCGGAACTGACAAGAGTACCTATGAACGATACTTTGTCCCACAGCATGCGCTGACGACGGCAATGAAGCTTACAGTCCGGGTGATTCCTCAAGCAGCAGTAACGGCGCGCCGCCGATGCCTGCCGTGATAGCGCCTCCTACGCCCGCCGCCGCGACTGTCCTTCGCACTAAAATGGAGGAACTCAATCGACAGATTGAGGAGCAGAAACAGCAAATAATGAAGATGGCTCAGGCAGACTCTTCCATGGGAGCAGAGGTAACGATTCAACTTTACCTACTATGTCCACTGCTTGACCTTGACTTCCACTAAAGATCGCCGATTATACACAGCCGACAATAACTTCGGTCCCGACGACAGATTCCGTGTTTCTTTTTAAATGTTTCAAACACCTCAAGTTTTAATTTTTTATTAACCTCTTCCTGCAGCTTTGCACGCGTTTTCCTGGATAAAAAATAGGTATCTAGCCCAAATGTTAATCCTGGGCTAGAACTAATATATCTATGCAAAAGCTGTTTTGATAATTTAAATAGTTGCATTAATTATGGGCTGTATATATTGTTAAACCAATGAAATTTTAGCGCAATCCGTGTAGTTTTAGCGTAACAAAAATCTGAATATCCAAACTTTCGCATTTAATAATTAATTTTCATAAGTTGGAGACCTACCTATTTTGTTAAGTTACGGGTTTATTGTCACAGGATGATGAAGCATATTCTCCATCTCGGCCGATGACGCCGCCCCCTGCAGTTTCCACACTAGCCGATATCTCATTGCCTTCAAACCTGCATGAAATACTTGCTACCATCAAACAGCGGTCAGAAACCCAAACAACCGATGTTGACATGCGCAATTTGACTTCCTAGATTACATTACTTTTGCTGACCAGTTTGGATGGGAGAAATCTTTGTAAGGTTACGTAGCGCACGCAAGCTCTGTTTCTGTTAAGTAAACGCTTAAGAGTTATATAAGTATAAGCTTTCTCCATGATGCAAATCTGTGTGCTTTATTGGACTTGCGATCTGATCGCCTTCTTGCTCTGTATGTTTAAATTGTTGAATAGCTTTGTGCTGTATCTAGGACTCATGTATTCTTATTAACGTGATCAATTCTCAAGTTATTTACAATGGTAGCAGTATACCTATGTAAAATTTTTCAATATTCATTCATACAATTACAATAATAACCTATAGGTTTATACTGGAGCATTTTTTATCACTGACATAGAATTATATTCCCAAATACATTTTGTAGGTTTAGGTTATCAACTTTTCTATTTTGGTTAACAATATAATAGTCTTAAAGTATGTTGTATGGTGCAATAGATGAATATCGAGAAAGTCAAATAAATTAGATATATTGGAAGTTCATTATTTTAAATGTGTAAGTACTACATAAAAAACATTACTTCTTGTGAGAGTATTGATTGATGTGAAGATGTAAATAAAATTATTCAAAATATGTACCGATTATCAAATTCAGCCTTGAATTGTTGTACAAAAGTAGATTTTAGTTCAAATTATTTGTATTAGCAATTATACCTATGTCTTAAAGTGTAATAAAGATGAAATAAAACACATGAAATCTGTATTTTTGTTTAATTATTCATCAAACAAAGACTTTCTGTAACTATTCTCATTATAGTTTCTTCTTAGCTTATTGGGCATTTTAAAATCTTTGAATGCTTCACGGAAGTTGGGCGACTTATTTTGTTGAAAGTTTTTCTGCATTGCTAATATCTTTGTCTCCATTAATTTTCTCCTTGGAATGTGTCTCAAGGAGTATTCCCAGTCCCCAGTAGCTTTTAAATCCAAGAGTATAGGAACCATGTGGTTTATATTCAAGTTTTTCTTGGCCCCTGGAGCCCATTCTAAATATCTGTCTAGTGGTAATTTTGCCATTTTTATTCCATCTCTTTTTGCTTTAGCAAGTGAAAGAGGTTGATTGTTTACCTGGAATATTAAGGTAAATATTACAAGCGAATATTTTGTGCCATGATGCAGGAAAACAAGGTCTGCTCCTTCGGGAGTGACACGAGGTGACATCACTGTCCAGTTGCCACTTTATTTCAACAAAAAGTAGAAGTTGGGAAACAAAATATGTACCTAATTGAATATTGAATTGTAACAACACACAAAAGTTTATAGTTATCATAACGCGACCGCGATGCAATGCGAAACGGAGTGTGGGAAGACTCCTACTCGATGGATGGTGGCGTCGTTTGGTCCCCCAAATGTCTATGTTCAGCAGTGAACTTGTACGGGCTGATGATGATTAACATTGGTTAATACAAAACCACATAGTTTTCCACCACATCAGATTTATACAGGTAATACAAGGAGCTTAGGGAGTAACGATTTTATGCTACTGGTAAGACCAGAAAACCAGAGATTCGTTTTCTCATTCGCCGATGACGTAGGCTCATGTCACCCACGTGACCGTCATGTCTCGGAAGACTTTAATAGTATACTATGATTTTGTGCAAAATAGGCCTAACCCAGAGGTGGGTGTCAATGGGCAATGATGATTATAATAAAACATTTTAATTGTGACGAGTTCTGTATCAGTGTTACTAAATTAAATGTAAATTGTACTCATTATTGCATACCTTATCAACCATACATCCGATAATGTACACAGCATCATGATCATAATTTGTCAGTTCTTCCCGACAATGTGGAGTTAGATAGACCAATTTCTCTTTAGGAAATAAATCCAAATAGCTTTCTGTGTGAATATTTAAAGGAAACCATGGCTCTTCTAGTGATGGTATGTTTTTCCTCATTTGCTTCATAAAAGGTCCTCCCATATTTACATTGCATAGATACATATTGAAAGGGTTTTTATGGAGACGATTATCACCAAAAACAAATGTCATCTGCTTTGCAGAGTTCAGAGTTTCACGATAAACCATGTGTTCTTCATAAGAACAATCTATCACAACAGATTGCCCATGCATCATTGCTTGCAGTGCTCTGTAATATAATATAGTTAAATAGTTGATTCATAAAGGCTCAAAAATCATTTACTCTATTATTATAAAATTTATAACTAGAACTGAACAATGGTCCAAGCCTATCACAGTAGGTTGCTTAGCTTACTTAGCATTGTCCATGTTATTGATAGACTGATCCCGAATTCGGAGGAATAATGATTGCTGCTGAATGCCATAAAGAAGGTCATCTTCATATTCTTTTGTTATGACTGGTGGACTTTCTTCAAATTCTTTCCGTCTGGTTTCCTTTTTGGCCTGAAAATTTTAATTAAAAAAATTCACCTCTTTTTCATTAAAATATATAACTGCATGGTTCATTAAATGTTTACTGAATTAAATCAAGCCAACATAGGTACCTTAGCATTTTCCTTAGCTTTTTCAATTTTGAACAGATATAACAGAAATTGAGATCTCTGATTTTTTGTGTTCAACTTCAGTAACTGCTGCCATTGGTCCTCTCGTAAAGTATCAGGGGCAGATCGACCATCCTGGCGCATGACTTCCACCTCCAACATCAATATCCTCAATTTCTTTTCGAGTTCAGTGTCACCTTCACTTATATTTCGGACTATCTCGTCTGAAATAGAGCAGAAAATCAAAAGTTTTTAGGTTGTGTTCCTAATGCTATTCCTACATAAGGCATTCACAAGCCTAGCCTCGCGCCCCTCGGGTCGCAGGACCTTGCCGGCCGCAGGACCTGACATGTGTGTCGTGGGCCATGAAAGTGCTTAGTTTGAGTTTTATAGTTACCGTACCAGTGTCATCATCTGTTTTGATTAGAGATGAAAACCATCTGATTCTTTGTTTCGAGAGCACTTGATTTCGATCTGTATATCTTTGTACAGGTTTTATCAGCTCTCGCGTTAGCCGAAGCCGTAAAAAGGATGCTCTGAGGCAAAACATTTGAATTGAATTGAATGAAGACTCCTCCAAGGTGGAGTGGAAACAACACAGAACAATTCGAAACAAATTTTTGGACCCTTTCGTTACCTACGGCAAAGGCAATGAGTATACAATAACTACGGAAAGGAAACGAATCTATTACATATGTATGTAGTTTGTTTACTTTATTTTTGTTTTTGTAGGTATAGGTATTCAATTTGTTTTTTTATGGCGCCGCTTGCTGTTTGCTACGTCTTTGTCTGTGTCAGTTTGGAGTGTCTTCTCATCTTGTTTGCGCAAACTGTGTTTGTGACAAGAAGCTTAAGTTTGTGCAATCATGCATTCACAAATTTTTGAGCGTGTTGCCGGGCTATTACGTTACGCGTTATGTAATGTGGTTGGTTCGCCTGCCTGCTGATGCTGTGCTGACAGGTAACCAACCTTTATCCACCTTTATCCAAACGTGGTTAACCTGACAGCTGTAATTTTGGATTATCTCTGCAGCGTTGCCGATGCGGACCATTTTGGTCCGCCGACTTTTTTCTGCTTCTGCGGATCTTTTGCGGACCTTTTCGGACCAAAACGCCTGTCCAATGGGCTCAGTACATCCCAAAGCATACCTTAAGATTTGAAAAACATCACCCAGTACGTATGAAAAAGGCCCGGAAGCATGGCCCAATAGGCTATAATAGTATGTCTAGTAGGACACATCAAGGATCACTAATTTTTTATGGAGGTTACTTTTTCGGTTCCTTCGTCTCTTCATCTTTTTGCGGTGAAGGAATGGGATGGTGGAATAATAGATATTGCAAATTCACGTTTCACTTACGTTTGAAATTTGAATAAATTTTATGAGTACCTACTAGCTAGCAAAGAACATAGATGTACTAGTACTAAAGACAATACTGACTAAAGGCATACATACGTGGTTGAATGTTATTGCGTGACATAGGGAGATATTATAGGTAAGTGGATAGATCCAGTTTATATAAAATATAATTGGATAGATCCTAGTGTTTTATTTATTGTTGCTTTTAGCATTTATAAAACCAGTTTTAACAGCATTTTCGAGGCATGGTTACGAACCAACCTCAACTTACCTTAATTCATACATTATACTGGATACTTACATATTTATAATAATAAAGGATGATTTTTTGCATCAAAAACTTCCTGCAAGTTTTGTGAACTGTCAATTTAAAGTCAAACTTTTTGAAACCATTTTTAAGAGTAAGAGTAGGTAGTATGTGTTTGAAGGTAGGTCGGGGGATAATCAATTATCATTGAAACCTTCAAATACCTTAATGTCTCTCGAAAGTTTGTTACCATAAATACTTAGCATAAGTGTCCAAGTTTACTACCTTTCTATTTAACTAAGTAGGTACCTACCTTACCTAGTACAACTTACAGTACAACGTATAGTACATAAGTACAACGTACAGTACTTACGTACAACGTAAAAATAGAAAATATTTGCCCATTATTTTATATGTAGGTATCAATGAATTTAATTAGGATATATTGAGAAAATATGAAAAAAAACTGGAAATTCTGCGGGCAGGTACAATTCAATGATATTTCTAATACCTAAGTCACAATAATATATTTTTATATCTCAGTCCTTTAAATATACCTTGTCTTTCGATTTCAGGTTATCTTATTGATATCTTTGTAGTAAAATGTATTCAAAAATAAGAAAAATAAGCGATATTTATTGAAATTCTCATAGATAAACCAGCATACAGTAATATTCATAAGAAAGAATATCCCCGCTATTGAATAGTTAAAATAGTTTTGTACAAAATGCAAAAACGGACCTTTTTGTCATATTTCGGACCATATTTGCGTTCGGATCAGACCTTTTTGCGTTTGACTGCCGGCAACACTGTATCTCTGTCTCTGACTGACAAGACAATTTATTTTATTTATAGTGATCTGTGATTTGGATTTGAAGCTCGTTGGAGCAAAGAGGATACAAGCACAATACAAGTTTGGAGGTTATAAATATTCTATTGTATTCTCTCTCTTTGATAATTATTTCGGAAGAAAAGGTTATTTTCAGATCTTTTAAAATTTCAACAGTACTATTTTGTGTTATTTTATTATATTTTTGCAGCTAACCAGAGAAACATGGCAGTTACAGCAATGCTCCGGCGTTCTCTTATCAACGGCACAATTTATTCAGCTGCTGCATTGCGTTTTGCCTCTACCAATTCCGAAAAACAGGTGTTTTTCGATGTTACGGCAGACGGTGAACCCCTTGGCCGAATTACCATGAAATTGAATACGCAGGAAGTGCCAAGGACAGCTGAAAACTTCAGAGCTTTATGCACTGGCGAAAAGGGATTCGGCTATAAGGGTTCATCATTCCATAGAATCATTCCCAGCTTCATGTGTCAAGGTGGAGACTTTACCAACCACAATGGCACAGGGGGCAAATCTATTTATGGTCGCAATTTCCAAGATGAAAACTTCAATTTAAAGCACACTGGCCCTGGAATTCTGTCCATGGCTAATGCAGGACCTAACACAAATGGATCTCAATTCTTTATCACTACTGCTGCTACTCCTTGGTTGGACCGAAAGCATGTTGTCTTTGGCTCAGTGGTTGCAGGTATGGATGTTGTTCAGAAAATGGAAAAACTTGGTTCCAAAAATGGCAAGCCATCAAAGAATGTGGTGATAGCTGAGTGTGGTGAGTTGGACTGAGTTTGTTATTTAGTTGTATTAGTAAGTAGTTTAGTTATCATGTATGTAATGTAAATAAATAGATGCAAAATGTAGTTGTTCCATGTGTGTTACTCAGACCTACTCTAGACCCTTACATCCAAACAATATTATTCTTCTGTCATTGACTGCAAAGGCATCCCTTCCATTCTAGTTGCTTTTAATAAATATTAAAAATTAATTCAGGCAACATATAATACATGCCTTACAATCACTATACCACCCATAAGGTAGGTAAACAATTTTTCATTTATTCATTCATCATGAATGAAATATAATACTAGTACTTATTGTTAGTGTTTAGATTAATTAACCTACTATTGGGTAATAATTTAGATAGTTTTTAAAATACAATTCGCCATAGTTTGATGAATTCTTTAAAAATCTGAGCATATCACCAACAAACCCATGAAGCATTTGTTCTTCAGACAAACAAGGTTCATATTTAATCCACTCACAATCATAATGAAGTGCCCTCCAGGTGCATGTACATAACCTAAGCTAATATTAGGACCTGTATACAGGTACATGTGATCAAAATAAATAGTTAATTTATTTATTTATTAAATAATATCTGCATACCTTTCATAGACTCATGTTTTTGTCTAGGTGAGATTGCTGAAACTAAGGAAGAAGCTGTGAGAACTGCACAGTAACAGGATTCAAACTATTTTGGGTCTTTATTATTTATTTTATTCCCTAAATGTCTTTCCCAATGGAATGTTTCTGTTAATAAAAAAATGGATAAAATAAGTATGCAATTTATTAATCACTAAATGCAACAAATTAGTTTAGGGGAGTTGTTATTTATCAAACACAAGTGTGTGTGTAAGTGACTACACAACGTGTTAGAACTACATACATCTAAGTCAGTATCTATAAAGTCTTAAGACCTATTGTAGTAATAAGGCATTTTTAGATAAAAACACTCTCTTTCATATCAAACTATTTAGACCTCTCTTAAATACAATTATGTCACAAAAATTTACACACCCTTGTCTTTTCTTATTTAATTATTCAAGATAAATATATTGCTTATGCACATTTCTTACTAAAATAATATTCTAAAGTAGTAATTGAATTCTTATTTGAAAGAGCAGCCCAAGAATTGACAATTTTAGTTTAAAAAAATATAATCTGAATACCATTTTGAAATCATTGTGGTTTATATTTTTGTTTATTTTTTAGTATTTTTATAATTTATTCTTAAGATCTACATGACATGGCTAGAACAAAGTTTATGGCTGTTTGTTTGCAGTTATTAATTGTCATGTTCCAAATATATTTTCATTTAACTGTTTATTAAACAATTTATACAGCTGAATGAGCAAAAAGTTAAGTTTTTAGAAATATTTTTTAGTGTGCATTCTAGATCAACCGCTACAAAACGCTAGTTTATCTAGTTTTTCTTAGTCATAAATAAGGACTAATTTACCTACATAAAGATGATGCTCACTTTAAAAACAGGTCCCTAAAAATATTGTATAAAATAATATACGAGGTAAAACTAATCAAAAACGAAAGAAACTTCAAAATCACACCATTATGCGTGCTTTCGCCTATCTCTTGGTTTATCAGGAGGTCTCCATAGAACTAATGCTCAACTCATTACCAAACACATAAGCTCATGTTATTTGAGATCAATTCATTAAATACAATGGTCTGAAAATAAATGATCATAAATGTTTGTAAGAAGGATGAAGTTTCAAAAATTTTTTGAATGAATTACAGTATGTAGTCTCTCTATTTACTTTAATTCATTCAAGTACATAGAGAGATGTACCTACATCATTACGTACAGGTACATTCATTTGTGCTGGGGTGATTTTTAAAAAATATTAAAGGGACTTTATACATCAACTAATTGGATGACCTATTAAGCCCTTAATACTCAAAACGCAATTCAGATTTAAGCACGTGTCAAGCCGCGATTTTTTTGATAGTGTTCAATGAAAATTGTCAAAAATTCGTCCCTTGAGACGTGCTTAATCTGAGTTTTGTTCGAGTATTCAGGGGCAGTTAGCCACCTACAACAAAAATAAAAAACACTTTGAATTAATTAAGTACATCCAGATAAACCTAATTGTTAGTATTGAAATCATTGACATTACACAATTTTGTCTAAATGGTATGAATTAATATAATTTAGAAAATGATTTACATAATATCACAATAGCTGTTTCAAAGTTATGATGTAAAGACATAATAATTCATCCAACAACAAGTAAACGATAAGCAGGTTAAAAAACAAATTTAATCTAAATATCAATAAAATAATTACGTTTAGATCGCTACCTTGCTGCACTAAGCGAGCCTTACTTCGATCATTTAATGAAAGCATCTAAAATTACCGCTAGGATATGATTCGAAATCACTCATTCATTTATCTATAACTGTCTACAGAACGTAAAAGTTAATTTCACTAATTGTCCGTCACAAGCGCTCAGACGCGGGGGTCGAGTGGCGCCGTGGCCAACTGATCTGCGCTGCGGCCCTTCTGCATCTGGAGGCTGAGGTCGTGTGGTTCCATGGTGATGTGATGCGAGGACGTGCGCTTGTGCTTGCTCTCTGGAGGCTTCATGTCTCGCGAGCCGGTGCGCCGGTGCCGCAGAACGCCGCCGCCGCCCTCGATCAGCCGCTTGCTCTCCTCGTCCGCGCAGCGCGCTATGGGTAGCACTGTTAGATCTAGGCTCTCCATGCTGCGCAGCGCGAGCTGCTTGAGTTGGTCGAGGCTGAGCTCGCGGCTGGCGGAGCGGGAGTGTCCCGGCTGTGACGTCATATCTCGACTCGCGGAGCGCGGGACACGTCGCGACTTGTCCTCGTCTATGGAGTGTTGTCGCGCTCGCGGCTCTAGCTGAATAGTCTTGGAGTCGTTGCGTAGGTGCCGCGAGGCTGTTAGGACTCTAGAGGTGGCGACGGCGGCGTGCGAGTCTTGAGACTGCTGAGACTCTGTGCGTTGCAGCCTCGTGCCGGAAGCCATGCCGATGCTGCCGCCGCCGTCGCCGTCCATGGGCGTTGTGATCGCTGAGCTGATCCCTGATGTCATGCCGGTTCTGAATCCGCTCGCGTTTTCTGTCGACGGTAGCTCCTCAAATACTGAAACAAATAAAATATCAATAATGCTGTCTTTCGCCAATGTAGTGGTGCCCGCAATTGAATCCCTAACTTAGTGTGAAAAGACTCCTCGATAGACGGACGTTATAGAGCCATCGCGGGTAGTTTTATCGATGAGGTGGCTTAGGGTCTCAATTTGAGGCGTCGCCTTTGTTCAGCTGTGGATATTACGTGGGCTGATGGTTATGATGATGATGATCATAATGACGTCATGTCACTAGATGACGTCATGTCACTAGATGACGCCATTTATCACCATAAACTGTAATTGGTGGCTGTTTCTACATAAAAGTTGATGGTAGAGAAAGATACTCACATTTGTCAAGGCTTATGATGGAGCCAGCGAAATCCTTCTGCGGGTCGAGGGGCGCTGAAGTCTCGAGGTGTCGCCGGCGTCGCACCAGCCACCAATCAGCCATGAATATGCCAAGGGCGACAATCTTTATGCCAGCGCAGAGACCAACATACCTGTGGAACGAAGTACAATTAAGATGGTAGTAATAACATAGATACTAAAAATATTATCAAGGCGGAAGTTTGTCGATTTTCGAGAGGTTAGGCTAACAATTATTTAACGTATTGTTCCAATTCTGTCAAGTTCTAGGCGTTATTGACACCCTCAGCGGGCTACGGTCTGTCTACAACGTTTGCGGAGGTTGTGGGTTCTACTCCCGCCGCGGCACAAATTTATTTATGATCTGCAGGTTATTGTTCCAGATCTCTAGATTACATACCTACTTACGTCTAATGTAAGTAAATACTCGCCTAAATCGGAACTGCTCGATATCGTAAAGCAAGCACCGTCCTCCCTTCTCGCCGGTACAGGATTGCTTCCACAGGATGCAGGTAGAGTCTATCAGATTCCCGAAGAGGATAGGCGCGGGGATGTATCCGAACAGACGGAATATTACGAACTGCATACCCAGCGCGAATGAACGTTCTTCTTCGCTTACAGACCTGTGAAAAGATTTTTTTGTGAATTTGCACGAGAGTAACTGTATTTATTTCCACCGTACACTTGATGTCGTTAACTCTAATTATTTTATAATATTCACACAAACTTTTCACATAGGAAATACCAGTACAAAGTTTTTTTTATAGTTTTTCAATATTTAGATGTTGCCCGTGGCGATCGCAGCGAAAATCGACCCCTTCTACTCCGCCCGTGGATATCGTAAGAACCGACTAAAGGTAATCTACCAGATGAGGACCAGTAGTTCCCTTTTGTGTATTTGTGTTAAAAATACACAAAAGGACTTCTGGTCCACGTTCACTAATTCGCCTGCTAAGCATAGTGATTATGGCAACCCTCCCGCCCCCCACCCCTTGCTCGGGGGGACATTCAGCAGTGAATGTATGTATGTTCATGATATTACCTAGATACATATATAATATACTAACCTTAATACAATCATGAGTAGAGGCATCTGTGTGATAGCGACGACAAAGGTCATAAAGAACAGCAGCACTAAAAAGGGGAAGATCGTTGTACAAGGGGGATTGCAGGCACCGGCGGTGGCGACAGGCACCACAGTCACTTCGCTGTACTCGCGCGCCACGCCGCCTGCCGTCAGCGCTGACGCAGACGCGCCGCTGACCACTGCGGCACTGCCTAGGCCCATGTCTCGGCTGTTCTCGTGGACACCTGGTAATTATTAAACATTTCATTATGAATATTATGTTCAATATGAACGTGTTATCCCTTAACGAAAGACATCATCCGTGCGGTTCTAAACGCGCGAGTTCCGCGTCCCGGCGGCGGCGTTATGAAATTCTAATTATATTATAAATGCGAAAGTGTATTTGTTTTTTTGTCCTTCCTTCACGCCCTAACTAAGCAACCAATCGCCTTGATTTTTGGCATAGAGTTAGTTGAAAGGATGGAGAGTAACATAGGCTACTTTTTCAAAACATCAAATTCCCATGGGAGATTTACGGGGAAAAAGACCATTTATCCCTCTAGAAATGTGAAATTCAAATTTAACGTGGGTGATACCGCAGGGAACATCTGGTTATAATATAGGAATTCATTTGATTCCTAGTAAGTAAAGTAAGTAAATCATTTATTTGTCACATAAAACACATACATATAGATAGCGATAGCTCTAGGCCTTAAACCAGATAGCTCTAGCACAAGTCGGTCGCGCGAACTCGTCGGTAGGCGAGGCCTAAATGTATGCTATTTCACCCGACATAGTGTGCGATGAGTAGTGTAGGATGAGATGCACAAAGATTGAATACTAAAAAGACCGCGTAAAAAAATGTGAAAAGACTTTTAGCACACGGGTTATTGTAGGAAAACTATTGAGTGATTTTTTTCAAAATAAAATTTCAACTTTTGAATAACTATGCTGGTACTGGCTTCATTTTAGAGTTTTGTTTCTCCGTGTATTATTTATTTACGCCCAAACTTGGGCTAAAATCAGTGTTGAAGTGCGATAGTTTAGAAGCTTTTTTTTAATGTATACCTTTTTTACGGTTTTGGGTCCATACAAACATAGACAATGACGAGTTAAATTGATATAATCCTTAGTTTTGGATGTTCAAGATCAAACAGTGGAGTAGTTAGTTACCCTTCCACGTTTGTATGGAAAGATGAGCGACTAGTTGAAAAACAAGTTGGATATCAAGAGATCATGAAACTCCAATACAATAAGACGACGACGTCTTTGGTGCACTGGGAGATGGACTACCTGGTATGCAGAGGGCAAAGCAAAATATATTTTTTCGGTTTTGGTTGTTCCCATTTAAACTATGTTCTTATATTATCTATCTAGATAATCGCGATTAAGGTTGCGTCCTATACATATTGAAGAAATATTTTTTATCTACCTTACGAACTACCATACAATAAGTTGATCTATAATAGGTAGGTAATGCTAAGTTAAGCGCAAGGCAAACGTGGCTCCACTCAG
Organism: Eupithecia insigniata; assembly: GCA_947859395.1. Lineage (NCBI taxonomy): Eukaryota > Metazoa > Arthropoda > Insecta > Lepidoptera > Geometridae > Eupithecia > Eupithecia insigniata. The sequence continues at coordinate 6,391,876 of OX401995.1, read as the reverse complement.
CATTTCTGGATACACTCTGAAGTGTGGACCCAGCGCTGGTTTTCAGCGGGTACCAGACTAATCACGCCACGACTCTCTAGAGGTGCCCAAAAAACAGTAAAGATTCTACATATTTGTTGTGAACTTATCCCAAAATCACCATACCCCATTACCCTATATACTAGGTACCTACCATAATGTAACAGACTGAAAGCACGTCGCAGTATTCGCAGTGAAACTGACGTCTTGCGAAAACTGTCTCGCTCCAATATGTTCGCCGATACTATTTTTGGGCTTGCAATTCGACACTGGACGTAATGGGCCACAGGTCGTTAACCAGAGTTACATCGCCGTTGTAGACAGTTGAAGCGTTGTTTTTACTATTATGTTTTATCTGTTCCCAGAAAATCTTGGATATTCTTAACACGTTCCCTGTGCAGTCAAGATTATGGAGTCGACCACCGACGTGCAAACGAAAATTGTGGTATTGCAATAGTTATGTATAATGATAGTGAGAAAAAATGTTATACACCCTTTATTAAAAAAAACTATTGTAAATGACCCATCCGTGGATCATGCACGTATGTTGAAGACCTCAAAGTGCATCACGTCATGCACCGGGAACGTGTTAAATGATAAAATAAATCTTGAAGGAAGTATCGTAATGCCTTGGGTGTTAAAGGACATTTCAGTGCATTTTTATAATGTTCCGGGAAAACTTTACCTTAAAGGCCCCCCCAGCGATTACATTGTATCAAAATGAATTAAAATGTGTTTTTACTAAACACTGCCATAAATCAGGGAAGATATGCCGGCAGAAAGTTGAAGATCACTAGATAGATAATTTCTTTATTGCACCATCAAGAATTCTCAGATAATTTAATAAACAGAAAATACTAATTATTAAGTATATCTAGAGAGTCACATTCGGCGGCCTTATCGCTTAGAGCGATCTGTTCCAGGCAAACTTTGGATGGATAGAATACCTATGGAACCGCTTTCTGCCGATATACTTGATATGTACCAGATATATCTATGTAAAGGCGCAGTTGTAAAGTTTAATGTGTGCGTTACCCCAGCAGAACAGTTTCTTCTAGAAAGAAGCGAGTTCCACAAATAATTAGTGCGTTCTAAGCTGTAAATGTGCGTCAAGTTAAAAAAATTGTGCGTCTTCACGTTTTGATATAAAACGCAAAATTCGTTTCCTGCTGGGGTAACGTTTTTCCAGCAGGAAGATTCTAAACGAATGACCCTAGACAAATTTGACTTATATGGGCAGATAGCTTATATTTGTGTATATATGTGGGCCTAAAAATAAAATTTGTGCGTCTTAAGGTTTTTTAAATATTCAATTTCCTGCTGGGGTAACGTTATGCAAAAGCTTGTTTCGCGGAAACCATTGAATGTGCATCTACAAAACGTACATACACTAGTAGCTTTTGATTAGTGCTTATTTATGAAATAGTAAAATTTCCAAAAATATGTACAGTTTTTATGTAATCTTGTTTTTCTTTGAAACCTTAAAAAAATCTAGCTCTTTAATGGACAGACATAGAGGTTGATTGTAAACGGTGTTCGGTTCTTGCTGTTATTCTTTGTAACCATAAAAAATTTCAAGAAGGTTCATACACGCGTTTTTGAATAATATCGATTAAGACGTGTAAGACGTGAAAATGTAAGAAACCTTTCAACCCAAGATTGTAGGTAATAACAAAAAATCAGTGCGTTCCATGATAATTATATCCTGAAAATTTCAGCTCTCTACGTCTCGTATTGAGCTAGTTGTAAAGGAATGACTGAAATAAGGGTCCACTCGCCTAATCACCCTTATTCTACCAGGTGATACGACCAAATTCGAATGACCATTAAAAAGCGACTGTTTCATACATAGTGATGACCTTCTTAATTTTGCTACCGAGACGCGTTGGGCCGTGGTACACTACAAGACGCACAAATTTTATTTTTAGGCCCACATATATACACAAATATAAGCTATCTGCCCATATAAGTCAAATTTGTCTAGGGTCATTCGTTTAGAATCTTCCTGCTGGAAAAATGTTACCCCAGCAGGAAACGAATTTTGCGTTTTATTCCAAAACGTGAACATGCACAAATTTTTTAACTTGACGCACATTTACAGCGTAGAACGCACAAATTATTTGTGGAACTCACTTCATTCTAGAAGAAACTTTTCTGCTGGGGTAACGCACACAAGTTTAATCAGGACGAGAAAGTAGTACAGCCGGCGTGGCACTGGGAGAACACAGATTTAAACATTGAGTGACCGGTGTCAATAGTGAATAGTTTGAAATTCAGCTACATTAGCAGACATTGCATCAGTTGTTCTATAGTTAGGCGTGTAACGCGACGCGCTGAGCTCAAAAATGCCGTGATTTCGGCACACGGCGTTCTCGCAAATAACACCGCACGGCTGCCCTTGTGGGAGAAGTAAGTCAGCCCGTTGTTACCGCAGACTGGTTCCATATCCGTTTCAGTGCAAGAGCGAGTGCCATTGCACTGAGATGGACTAGATATAAGACTAGATTCTAGATATAGGATATTCAATCGAATATCCCTTGAATGTTCTAGAACACTGTAGATAACTCACATGCGCAGTTAGTAAAGTTGGATCGCGATGAGAAGGCGGCACAGCCGGCGTGGCACGGGGAGAAGTAAGTCAGTCCGTTGTTACCGCACACTGGTTCCATGTCCGTCTCCGTGCAGAGGCAGTTGAAGTTGCAGGCGGCTGTTAGGTTCACTTTGAACGGTTCTAGGTTGCTGGAAAGGAGAGTTTTAATTAGTTTTGAAGGATTCGATGGGTTGACGAAGCTTGCTCTGTTGAAAGTTGTAAAGTTAAATTTTCGAGCCACAAAACCTGTCCTATTTTGTGGTACGAAACCGAATCATAATCTTTACATAGTTATTCGTCTCCTCATCTGATTTCAGGTACATTGAGTCGATTCTTAAGGTTAAGGTACTTCAACTGTATCAGTTATATGTAAAAATAAGTAAAATCTGACTAAAAATTAGATGATTAGCAAAAGTTAAGAGATCGTTTTATTACAGCCAACTTGCGCCTAGGTTAACTGTACCTAATTTTCTTTTATCTGATTTTTTGCCACCTTTTAAAGCACGTTACAATGCACTGGATATACAATAGAAAACAAACCTACTCTTATGTCACTCGCATAACATAACATGCCTTCGTACGAAAAGTGAGTCGGAAACATAGATTTTCGTTTTTACGAGCACGGGCCTTGGATAGGCAACAGAAACCATACCTGTTATTAGTATACGGTATAGTAGTTCCAGCCATCTTGATATTGTCGCAGCCGAGGAAGAATAGCAGTACGTAGCAGGAGAGACAGATCGTGTTGGATATCAGTACGAATTGCACAGCGCCTTTCGGCCGCAGCTCCAAGCGTTTGAGCAGACAGCCGCCCATGAAGATGCCGATGCATGCGCCTGGGATCGCGATGGAACCTGGGGTAAGAATATGTATTAGTGATAGTTTATATATGGGTAGGCCATATAGCTCGTAGAACCGATAACCGTTGGGGAGTAAAGGTTCTCGAGTGGCGACCGCGATCTAATGCGAAACGCAATGTGGGAAGACCTCACACTCGATGGACTGACGATATCGTAGCGGTGCGGGGAATCGTTGGATGGAGGCGGCTCAGGACCGCTATTCGTAGCGTCGTTTGGGGGAGGCCTATGTTCAGTAGTGGACGTATACGGGCTGATGATGATGACAGTTTATAATAAAAAATCAATAATGATTCACACAGTATCATCTAGCCCCAAGATAAACACAGAGTTTGTGTTATTTATGTTGTGAGATTTTAGATTTGATGTTTGCGGCGAGATCGACGGACGGTATTGCACGCGTTGCAGGTCGGTACTCCAACGATTGCAATACCGTCGTCCGTCGTACGCAGACCTAGATGAGACTTGTATAGGACCGAACCAGTGCTAGGTACAAGAGTTTTTAAGCTTTATCTGATAGTGGGTAAGTCTGGTTGTATTAGTGGCTCACTTTTGTAAAGGGAAAATTGGTCCATTTGCAACACAATTGCAACAAAAAATATGGCCTATCATCATAACTGATGGTTATAATCAGCTATTCGTTTCATGTTGCAATGTAAAGAGAAATCGAGATGCTTTTTCCGGCGTTTCCTTCGAAAAGTTCGTAAATAAATCCATTTTCGTAATTGATCAAACTTGACCTGTCAGCAAGAATTATTTCGCTGACTAACGTGAGAAATCACGTTTAAGCATACCTAAACAGGTGTAACAAACTTTTACAGCTAAATAAAATATGTAGTTATTTAAAAGGAACTGACGCATGACGTGACTAGAACCATAATTCGGATAGCCTTGAAGACGAGGCCTGCGTGATTGATACGGGGCCCGAACCCGCACCCTCTCATTAATCTTTGGGCCGAGTTCCAACTAACACATTGGTTGCAACACGGGGCGGTTCAAGGTTAAACGTAAAAGCATTAGGGAATATTTTTTTACTGATTTGGCGTGGCAAAACGACGAATACTTGTAAAAATAGAACTGTACTAGCTGCTGCCCACCTTTTATCGGGGTAAAAATAGCCTATATGTTATTCCAGGTCCCAAACTATACCCATACCAAATTTCAGCTTAATCGGTTCAGTAGTTTTTGCGTGAAAGAGAAATAAACATTCATCCATACAAACTTTGACATTTAAAATATTAGTAGGAAGTAGGATAGTTTCCCTAATGATAGTTGTTGGACCGAGTTCACACATCTGACAGTATTCCGGATCCAGTAAACGATTTTTTCAGTAGCTAATCCGGTAACAATCGTGGATTCAAATTAGTGGATCCGGAATACTGTCAGGTGTGTGAACTCGCTCCTACAGGTATATACGCCATCACGGGAAAATAAACGAATCCTGTAATACGGATGCTGCGTGAATGAGCGCTAAGTCCTGAATCTTTCATGGTAATACAAAAATCATAGAAAATATTTATTAGGATTCATATGGGAATATTCCTATCAACGGGTTTAATATCAATAGTATCATCGGCCTTTGCGTTATTCTAGACGATTTATTTTGAATTTTTGTTCCATCAAGGTGTCATGTATCGGGTTATGATGGTTCAGGTAATGTATGTGTTTAGTTAGAGTAGTTAAATCAGTATTTTATTATATGTAGTATGTTAAATCCGCAGCGAATATATCTTTATTCAATAAATTGCTAAACACAGCAATTTATGGAATACGTGTATTGAAAATCAATTTGTCGACTATACTTGTTATACAATTACTTACCAGTAAAAACGCTAGCCTGACTCTTGCCCAGACTGAACTGCGTCTCCAGGTATTTGGGCAGGAAGACTACGAAGCCAGAGACTATCATGAGTTCCATGCAGGCTCCGAGGCAGGTCACTACGTACACTGGGTTCTTGAGGAGACGCATCATGGATACTGGCAGATCTGGAAATAAAAAAACAATAAATAATGCTAGATAATATGTCGGATAAGTTATCTGTTTTTGTCTTTTCCTGTCCTGTATTTCTGTTTTTTGTTATGAAATTTTGTATTGTATTGTCGGTTATGAAGGTGCTTTGCAGAATATTAGATGATTCAATAACGACGCCGACGATTCCCCTCCAATAAATAGGATTCCTGGCAGAAAACCAAAGTTAGCACTCTATTTTATATGTTCTAATTAAATGAATTTACCCCTTACATATCTGTATTTGTCTTTTCCTGTATTTCTATTTTTTTGGTGTGAAATAAAGTGTAGGTATTTGTATTGTATTGTCAGTTATGAAAATGATTCGGAGAATATTCGTCGAATCCTTCTTCAAGTTCCTGGTAGCAAACCAACTCGATTTAATATTTTATGGATGAAATGAAACACAAATAATACGTATTATATTTCAATTATATACATATATGCAACCGAATTTTACCCCTTACTTAAAATAATGATGATATATTAATGTTCTAACTAGTATTGAAATTAGGTAATGTGTCACTTTTCAAATATCTGGCGAAAGTTTTTAAGTAAAACCTTCTTTACTAAACGTTGAACAAGAAATAATTTCGGGAAACTTCCCAGGAGGGATAGAGAGAGGTTCGATAAAATAACTTCAGCGATTCACAGCACCGCCCCAAGAGTCCTACTAGTCAAGACAGTTAAATAATATTATGAAAGTTCAAGGGCTCTTTCCTTGGCCCTGTTACAGATCAATTCCCATGGCTGTTTTATATCCACGCGCTTGGATAGATTCTTAAAAGCTGACTAGGATGCTCTTTTGTTTTTTGTATACTGGATGTCCTGGACGTGACGATGTGACGTCAGCGTGGATAATGGTAAGAAAAACAAAAGACCGCTTTTAAAAATTTGTCTACATTTTTTTTATTTATACCACTAAAGGAGCAGTCAAGCGTGCTGTCCACCTGATGGAAAGTGGTTACCGCAGCCTATGGACACCTGCAACGTCAGGGACGTTACACGCGCGCTGCCGACCCCGTAAATGCTTTAGAATGCCCTGTTTGAAAGACCTCATACTATATCTATGTCTATTGGGAAAACCTCAGCCGGGAGATCATTCCACAAACGGAGTGTTCGCGGGAGGAAGTTCCTCTTGAACCTTACGGTCCGCGAGCATAACAGGTCTAAGGTATGGGCGTGAAATCACTAAATAAGGTACGGTAAGGTAGAGCCTTACTATATTATATTATACTATAAGGTGAGCTTTACACCAGATACGTGATAAAAAGCAAAACTGTTAAAATTATCAAATAGAAGCAATAATTTGAGTAAAAAAAAATTGTGTTCGAAATAACTTTACATGACCATCATTCGAGACACGCGACTCTGGAAATTTTCGAAATACTATTGTGTTTTTACAAATTTCAAATCTTCCCCATTTTGGTACGACGGAACCAGGCATCAAACCGAACAATATGGCTTTATTTTCATAGCTATTATCTACACGATCTTTTTGGCACAATGTCCAAGCTTATAATATAACTAGGTACAAAGCGTAGCACATTTCTGATTGTGGAAATGCACCCTAAAGTTATGAAATAATTTACCTAGAAGGGTAAATATGTGAGTGTCAGGGTTGATGCAGCAACTATCTTGGCCTCGCAAACTATGGAAGGTCGAATTAACCAGCTCTGCTCTATTATGGTCTATTGATTTTAGGTAGATTTGTAATTGAATGACTATTATTGGTTACGTTTTCACACGAACAAAATCCTATCCTTCCAGAGTAGTGCATCGTAGAGAAGACATCTAGCTTGTTCACCTTGCGAGGTAGTCTATTATTGGTGATGGTTACCACTTCACATTCGATTGACCGTTTATCATCTCTTGTTTCCATCTATCACTACGTACCTTTTATATCCTTCCCATATCCCGAATCCTTGTTATCAGAAGCCGGTTTAGGTGGCGGTTTGGACGTCGACGCACCGCTAGCCACCGCCGCTTTCTCCACCAGCCTGATCTTCTCCTTCTCCCGAACCAGGATCTTCGGGAAGGAGAAGAAGAATGTCGCGACTAGGATGAGAAGGAACCCGCAGAGGAGGAAGCCTCCCCACCACATGCCAACCCAGCGGTGGTCGCCGGGATCTGAAAGAATTGAGAATGTTAGGTTTAGACTGAAATGCTGATTGATTTTAGAAGACACTGAAATGCTTTTGAACATCCACGTGGAAGAATTTGTGTTTTGGGTCATAAAAAAGTAAATTCTGTGGCAAACACAGAAGAACATCTAGTGAAATTCGTGCCGTATATATATGTATATATAATCAATTGGGTTCCTATAATCATCTTACGAATATCGACCCCTCCAACTATGCCGTGGGGTCGCGGCGTACGAATATCGACCCCTCCAACTCAACCCGTGGATGTCGTAAAAGCCGACTAAGGGAACCTACCAGAGGAAGGGCAGCAGCTTCCTTCTGAGTATTTTTAAACACCAACACTGCGATCACCAATCCGCCTGCCAAGCGTGGTGATTATGACAAATCCCCCCCTACATGGGAGACCATCCACTCGATGGACCGACGACATCGTAGCGCAGGGAGTTGATGGATGGAGGCGGCTCAGGACCGCTATTTGTGGCGTCGTACGGGGGAGGCCTATGTCCAGCAGTGGACGTGTATGGGCTGATGATGATGAATCATCTTATAGGGGGTTACTACACCACTTAGAAAATCGTCTTCGTACAAAATCGACTCCTATCAAAATAGTCACTTACGTAAAGATAGCGTTTGCACAAAAATGAATCCGAAACTTCGTTTTCTTTTTTACGAGTAGGCCGGCAGAGACAACGAGTTTTTTCTGTAGTTCGAGTTGTGAAAAATGATATAATAACGGGGGAGTTGAGAAAATAAAATACCATAAGTGATATAAACTTTACCGTGTTTGAAATTTTGAATTACAAGTAATAAATGATAAATTGTGCAATAAGAAACCCAAGGGGCTATTATAAAATTATTGCAAGTGATCTTTTCCGCAACAATGTTATCAGCTTAACGTAACATTTAACTTATCTATGCTTATTGTTTCCAGAAACAGGCACTACCTAAGCTGGATCGTTTCGAGTTACGCAATTTGTTCTTGTTGTTTTTTTTATCTTTTTAATGACAGCTTTACATTTTTGTTCAAGCCTACGGTTTTTATAAAAAATTTAGGGTTTATCGTTTCGTGTTGGTTCGCCATTCAAATTATTGATAGAAATAAAACTGATGGAAAAATAATTTGCCGCAAACAGTAACTATTTCTTGTCAATCAACTTTCGATTTACATACTTTTATTTTGGGAAAATTTGGGAATATGTAGATTTTTAGCCCAAAATCTCTTATTTTCCCAAATGTTCCATAAATACCCGTGAATCAAAGTAAATTTTCGCATAAGTTATTATAGAAAAGGGATAAAGAATTGCGACAAAATTACTTTTGCACTAGTTATTTTTTTTTTCTTAAAAAACACAGAAAAATTCAACCGAAAAAATTGTTTGAATCTCTCGCCAACACGAAACGGTCCACCCTAAGAATAGAATAGAACCTTTAGCCTTGAACGTAAATTCCAAATCCGTCTTTAAAGGTGCTTTGTGCCTGTAGATTATGTTTACACAGATCAGAATCTAAATGTTTATAATCTGCACCAAACAACAGCATCTGGCACTAAACATCGCCGTGATTATCAAAGCAGGTCTACGTAAACAATATTTAAGCCTCGACGAGTAATGTATCAACTATCTAACAATAGGTTAAATGTTATAGAATCCCATATATTATTTGTAAACAAAGGGTTAAGAAACCAAAGAAATATTGGTGGGAAAAATTGTACGTGTACGACTCAAGTCGAAGGGCAAAGCTTGAAACATTGGTTCTGACAGCTTTCAGTCATCCTTACATTCGTTTCTAGTCCGTATTCGAAATTTATTTTGCCTCTTTTTCGCTACGCATGTGCATTGATGTGTTGTTGAAGTTTTTGGTGGTTACATTGCTGTGTTCTGTGAATGTTATCAGCGTTTTTTGTTAAGTTTTCATACTTAAATCAATTTCTTTGTTTACAAAAAATATCTTGGTTTTCAGTTCAGAATATAGATGATACTCACCGATAGAGATGATATCACCGGAGAATGAGTCCATGTGGAATGATAGGAGATACGCGCCGAGTAGGAAGCCTAGTACCGGACCGAAAGCGGCCATGCTGTACATGCAACCTGAAAACAAAAGGTTACATTAAAATTCCGCAGAAAAAACTTATGGATCTTAATATAATACATAAATCTGCCATACAAACATATTTACTGTAACTGATATGATACATACCTATCATCAGACAATTCAACATCATTATGATGACGCAGGAGGTTGGGTTCAATTCCTGCCTTGGGACAAATATTTGTACGATCTGAAAATATTTGTTCCAGGTGTTCTGGGTATTGTCTATGTATAATAAAAATATGTATTTTTGTAAATATTGTAATAAGTATTATCAGTTATCTAGTACCCATAACACAAGCTCTGCTGAGCTTGGTGCTAGATGATGATGTGTGGATACCGGATAATCTATAAGATTTTTTATTAAAATCTGTTGTTTTGAGTCTATGGTTTTTAGAGTGAAAATAATACGTACGACAAACGTAGGAAATATAGATATTTCGTCGAAATTACTTCCAAACCCTTTTTTGATAATATGATTTTAGAGAAAAATCGTGACGGAAACAAACCTCTTCTTAAATCTTGAGAAGGTTTGTCATCGAAATTGCTACCGACGACGCTGTGTTTGTGGTTTTTAGATTAAAAGTAGTAAGTAGGCTGTAAGTAGGTACGTAATTCAAACCACTTCCTCTAAAATTGTAGGAAGTAGATTCGTCTCCAACTCATTTCATAATCTTTGAAATAGTAACTCAGTAGGGTCATTCATTAGGTTTTGCGATTATACTTTCTAGAATAAAATTTATGTAGGACCTAACCAAACCACATCCTCAAGAATAGTAGAAAGTACATATGTTGTTGATTTGTCATTGAAATTGTCATTTAACCTTTCAAACTACCTTTGGAATAGTAACTCACTAGATTCATACCCCCTTATTCATAATGGTTCGCTAACCTAAAAGAGCTGCTAAGCAGTGTTATTTCTCAGTCTGACTTATGTCAATAGAAGAAGACAGAGCGAGATTTAGCAATGCTTTAAGTTAGCAGACCATTATGAATAAGGGGGATAGGGTTTGGCATGATCTTTCGCAATCCGTGTTAATAAATGCAATAACACTTAGCGAGACAGTCCGAGTTACAGTACCTACCTATGAACGTGCAACATAGCTATCGCGTAAAACGGTAACTCGCTTTGCGGGCCAGAAGTAGGTCATCGTTGTTTTGTGCGAATGCGAGCAAATGGCGCAGAGTTCTTGGCTCATATCAATGAGTTATACCTTCTGAACTATTTGAGTGCGAAACTGCACAAGCAGTTTTTCAATTTCCTACTTTTCATGCAGGTAACATTAATTTCGAACATGAATTGGCATGTTAGAAAAAAAACTATTTTTAAAACAGGCTTTTATATCTTCTAGGGCCCAAGTGCTTGGGAAGACCAATCCAACGAACCCAAACTCGACTTGGTTGAGACGTTTCGTTTAGGAGTCCCTATGGCCACCTTCGGTATCCATCATCAGACCAGCTCGATGGCACCATGACCTTGCATGGTCACTGAAATTATGCCAATATATGCCAAATTTCAGCTCAATCGGTTGAGGATAACTAGCTTAAAATGTAGTTGCAAGACTTGTTCCTCACCAACTAACAGGGCAAGTAGAATAAAAGCTTGTAAAAAAGATAACGGACGGGAAAAGTTCATTATCGGAATTGTTTCCAGTTTGTAGTTAGTCATATGGGTATGGTCTCGTCTAAATGATGTAATATTTGCGAGTAGATTCACCACAGTATTACAAAGCGTTGCGTGACGACGACGCCGCAAGCTTCAACATCAATTTTCATTAACATAACCAGTATTTTATAACGCTGCCATTAATAATACCTCTAAGCCCAAACTCGACTTGAAAGTTACCTAGAAATCAGCTACAAAGTAGAGGCGTAAATGTCAAGTAAATTTTCCACTACGACGTAAATAAGAGTAAAGGAAGTGACCCGAGGTGGAGAGGCTCTCCACTTAAGTTCAGACAGCGATGATCTTGTGGCAGTACTCAAACGGCGCTCAAGAGTCTTTAGATTCTTTTAAGATATCGTTAATTCCTATAAATAACTTTCTGCGACAGCTTGTTGCTTATGAAATAATGTTCATAGGAAAAGCCCCGCTGGAATATCGTATAAAATAAGGTGACCCAATTTCAAAAATTTGGCCGCTTCTCTTCATTACATTTTTAATCTCCTTTACCTTTAGACCTTCCATATTATAATTATGGTTTTGTCGCAGGATGCAAAACCCAAACCGCGATGTGGCTTTCCAAATATGTTGTTGGCTTTTCGCCCAAAACGGTGCCGACCTCTAACGAAGCTCGGCTTGACCATGAACTGTCGTTCAACCTGAGAGACGTCTTCATAAAGCTAGTTGTCTAGCTCGAAGCTAATTCTATGTTGTTAGCCGAGTAATAACCGAACGCCATATGACCAGCGCTATTCGAGCTTGATGCAGTAAAACTTTATTGCCTTTTAAAGTTAGACTCTTAACTTTTTACAATGATTGTAAGTCAGGTTTATTACCAAGTGTAAATCATTTCATTTTCTTTCAATAAAATTTTTCATGAGATTTATTGTGATGTACGACGGTTGCAGGTCAAGGCCGCGAAGCCCCGTCATGGCACCTAAATGCCAACCAAGCATAAAGTATTCGAAACTACCATGCGACAGTTCCCAGCGGTAACTTAAAACTGCTGCAGTTTTCAGACTTTCGTTTTAAACCTTACCGTCGTGCATCGAAGCAAAATATTGCAGATATTTTCTTTTATTAAAAGACATTTCACAATACAAATGAGCTTTCGTTTAGCAGTACTGACTGAGTATAAAACTTGAATAGGTAGCTTAGATACCTATTATTATCACTGTACTGTGTATGTACTGTACTGTCTTCCTTCATAAATTAATTACTCATAAAGTCAAGTTTGCTGTAAATATCTACGTCATTCGGCAGTTAATGTTGATTTAAAACGTTCTAGGAAAATAGACATCAGCAAAACCAAGGGGTTCATTTGACTTGCTTCAAGTAACAGTGAAAATAAAATGAATAGAAAACACGATTAGGTGGAAAAGTTAATAACGTAAGTGTCCACACCCTGCCATAACCCAAGTACTTACAAACATACTGAATCGTGGAAAGGGCAAGTTCGTGCAACGATAGTGTTATTTGCCCATCACGAGACTTGGTCAACATTAAAATATTCCTGGCTTATAGCGAATGAGCAACGATGCACGCACAGTTTTGACTGCAAGTTACATTTGCTTTGTTTGTATGAAACTATGAACCGTCGAGACATGGCATGACAATATGCCTTTGTTGGCAATTCTTAAATTATTTCAACTCGACATGCCACCCTTAGAATAGGTCTAAGTGAGTTCATCGACACCTGTTAATCCATAGAATTGGGAATATAGCTCATATAAATTCCAATTACTTAAATAAAATAGCATTAATATTCAGGTTAACTAGCCAGAATTTGGGCGATACTCCAGATAAAGTTCACTGAAATTGATAAAGATTTCATTTGTATGGAATACTTTGAATTAGTCATATCTGCTTAGATATGGAGGCAAGGTAAGGTAAGGTTTATAATTTCTTGTAAAAATATTATCTTTAGCTATCACGAATTCATTCATAGTTCATTATCTTCTCTTGGTATATTTTTATAAAACAAAGATTTTGCACCTCAGATAGCCATAAAATTCGAATGACTCATATGATTATGAGTAATTCAGCCATTTTATTAGACGCCTGCCGCCCGATTCTACTTCACACCTATCACATAAGTGAGTTATTAATTAAATTTAATGCGTTGGAAATTATGGGATTTTTACGAGACGAAACAGCTAAAATCCATACTTGATTTCAATATTCGGTAGAAAAGTCGCAAAATGCCGAAGTGCGTATTGAATTCACTATGGTAGTAAAAAGGTTGTGCCCGTCTGGCATTCCCACTTACGAGTTCGTCGACTTCTAGACTCTTACCTACATTATTGTTTAGGTACCAGGTTTACGAGAGTCGTGGCTTTACGAGCTGATCACTAGCTAGGTGCCTACTCAAAACAAACAAGGCACGAAGAGATGACACATGGATACGTCCTACCTTCGTGACATTAACATCGATCAAGGGCAGGCCAGTGACGAAAACATCGGATATAGGTGCGTTGTGGAATCTAGATTATCGATCGGATGTTTTCAGCGGAACAAGAACATTTATTACTGGCAAAAACACAAGGCTTGTTTCGCAATTTCAGAATTCTTGACGAAAACTTCTTTATAAGTGGAACTAGCTGCTGGGACTTCGCGTTTATCCTGGATAAAACTGGCCTATGCCTTCCCGGGATATAATCTATCTCCTTGCAAAATTTTATTAGATTCCACTCCGTTCACTCGTTTGCCGAAAAGGTAACAGACAGACATAGTAGTTAGTTTCGAATTAAAAAAGTACAATCCTCCACGTCCTAAATCAAAATAAACCCTACAAAGAGTGACTAACTCAAGCTAAATAAACTCTACAAACAGTGAAAGAGAGTAAAACTAACCGATATACATGTATATCGATTTGTTTTACTCGGTTCGTAAGTGGTCATCGACGTAAGGGGTGCCGAGGAGGGCAAGTAAGAGCGAGCCACAGCAGCTCTGCATCAGCTGAGCGACCTCACTGGCAAGAACGCGCTTAAGTAAAATAGACCTTATATAGAGTGACGGAGAGTACAACTTACCGATATACATGCTGGAAGACTCTGGTCGTACGTGGTCGTCAACGTATGTGGTGCCGAGGGTCAGTAAGGGCGAGCCGCCGCAGCCCAGCAGCAGTTGAGCGATCACGAATACCAGCACGGGCAAGAATGTGCTTGGAGAACTCTGATGGAAGATACGAGAAGATTTAAATATTGTATTCTTGCAAGTATTCATAGGGAAAGCAAGAAATGTTAATTTAAATTGTGTATGTGATAAATGTAATAATACCAGTGGTAATAATAATTAATTAGTGTAGTGGTTGTTTGTTAGGTAAGTATGTCCGTCCTACTTAAAAATATGAAATTGGTAAACGTGTTATTAGGTAGACAAGCTCGTTTTATTGTCGACCACATCCTTGATTTACTTTAAGGGCAATTAAAACATTCACACCGTAACAGTTTTCTTCATCACAGTCCGCGAATGTGAATTCGTGCATAATTCGTGAAACTTTTTAGTAGGAAATTTAAGAGTCGAGCATAGCGGGACTAGAAGCTAGACGTCTAGAGATAAAAAGGGAAGGGAAGCATACAGCGTTTACTGGCAATTTACTAAGTACAAGAAATTGCACACGAATATTTATTTTGCTTAAGCTTTCAAAGCTGATATTAACAATGGAAAAATAAAATCATAGTATCATTTATTTATTTATTTTAATATTAGCTGCTACCCGCGCCTTCGCCCGCGTTTTATAGGGATAAAATAGCATATATGTTATTCCAGGTCTCAAACTATACCCATACCAAATTTCAGCCTAATCGGTTCAGTAGTTTTTGCGTGAAAGAGTAACAAATATCCATACATCCATCCTTACAAACTTTGACATTTGTAATATTAGTAGGAAGTAGGATATTCAGGATATTAATTAGCTAACTTAATAAGTTGGTAGGTAAATGACTAAATACTGATGGCTAACTAAAAATTTCCACAAAAAGCTACTGAAACGAGCCGAGGCCAAGTAACTGAACTGAAGACGACTACTGATGGTTAAATGAACTAAGTGTCAAAGAAAAAGCCTGAACCCACGAATGCCAAATACATGATTTGCATTTATTTACAATTTACCGCAGCCGCAAGGGATATTATTCTGCTCTTTTCTGAATAAATAGAAAGTATAACAATAACTGAGCCAAACCAGTATGACCTTAACATTTTACACTGCAAATCGCCCGCAAGTTATGTCAGTTTGCAGTTGCCTTAACGCGCTAAGCTAATTGCACGATTTGGCAACTGCAACGCAGGATAGAGAGCTAAACTGCAACATGCAGTGACTCCGATCGCTAGTTGTTTTGCTGCAGAGTAAACATATGTACTTAGAGCTCCATTGACAGGCAACTGGCTTGTTAAGTTTGAAGCCAATCTAAAAGGTATTTTTTGCCATATTACTTTTTATTTCTGCGTTCATTGAACCGTTTATATTATTTTGAAGTTTATGACACTCTATACTGACACTGGCAGAGTGGTAGCGAAAAGCAAGCGGCGGCGCCATTAAAAAAATTGTTGATGTTGACCTTAGGTTGACAACAAACTCTCACCATAAGGTAAGTGCCGATGTGTACGCAGGTCTAAAATTTACTTATTTACTCCTATCTTGAAGAGGTCTTGGTTGTAATTGGCCCGAACTGATCATTATAAAGAGGTAGGTATTCGTTAGTCAGTAGGTGGAGGGGGTAATCTATGGAAATTTTGTTTAGATTAACTTTTGATTTGCGGAAGCACTGATCAGTGCACAGAACACCTACAACACTTTAACTGGATTTTGATATTATCAAATATTTTTCTATTAGAAAACTTTCCTAACCCGGAGTGGCAACGGCTATGAATATTTCGATTAAATGAAGATAAAAAATGGTTATTTATTAACACGTTTATTATTAAAAATATACCAGATATAATTACGACGTGTTAGGAGGTAACTAATCGATGGAGCTCTCTGTACTAAACCTAATGCGTAGGAGTCCCGGACGCAGTGTGTGGGTGGAGGAAGAAAGTTTATGAGAGCAATGTTTTGTTCCTGAGTACA
The DNA here is from genome assembly GCA_947859395.1 of Eupithecia insigniata. Lineage (NCBI taxonomy): Eukaryota > Metazoa > Arthropoda > Insecta > Lepidoptera > Geometridae > Eupithecia > Eupithecia insigniata. The sequence continues at coordinate 6,375,434 of OX401995.1, read as the reverse complement.
CGATTCCGCAATGGACTTTGGCCGCCATCCCATTTGAAAATGAGTTAAATGGGCCTAGTATTGCTAGTCAACGTAAAATAGAGTGAGCTAGAGCAGGAATAATTAGACGTACAGTACATTTATGTGTCAGTAGAACATTCACTCACTTTGATGCAGTTTTCTGGCCTGAGATTGCTCGGGGGGAGGCCTTGCGACAGCCGCAATCCGCCCATATCAGCCTCGAGGGCGCGAGGCAATCGACAGATATTATCATCGGATTTATTGTTCGCCAAAGTTTCACTGTTTACTTCCGCGATGAAATGTGGGACGACGAACACGAGCGAGCCAATACCCATTATTACAGCGCCTGTAATAATAACGCTACATCAATTGCACCGTAAAAACACGGACAAGGAAACTGGAACAATAAACATCACTGGAAACATTTTGCGGACGCTGAGGACGCAAGATTCGTCTCACTAAATATGGAGATCATCATAAATGGACAAAGGTATATTGTTCATGCGCTGATTATCCCAATCATTAATAATAATAATAATACTTGACAATCCACACAAGATCATCTATCTAGCCCCAAGCGAACCAGAGATTGTGTTATGGGTACTAGATCACTGATATACTCAATACATTACATAGATAGATATTATTTATTATACGAAGAAATACCCAGAATATCAAATATTTATAGCAGATCGTACAAAAATATGTCTCAAGACGGGTATCGAACCCGCAACCTCCAGCGGCGCAAGCGGCCCTCCGTCCGCAGCGCCACAGCGGCCGACAACTGAATCAAAAACTCAATGATCTAATTTCTTGTTTTGTAGCACAGCGCATCAGCATTGCAGCGGGGCAATTGCAACCAGAGTCTTGGGGACGCTTTCAATTGGTATTGATATGAATCTGTCTATTTAGATTGTTTGCAATAGTCTGCAGTTTACTCAACTCTTTCAATTGTAAATACTAGTTCTAATTTGTTTCTATTCTATAATTGTAATTTTCTCAAGACAAGAGAATTGATTAGTTAATAACGTAAGGACAACACACTGAAGTCTTTCATTTCAATGATACAGATGGAAAATATTACAATAGAAAATAATCTGCCTTCAAAACGTCTTCAAAGAATTAATTTTATATTGAATTTTATCTCTAGAGACCGGGGTGCGCCCAGTTTAACTAGCCTAGTAATAATAGGACCAATGCGAATAGAACCGAACAGCTGCTTCAAATGTCAACAGTGGTTTAATTAGCACAAGAGTGAACATGACATGACCCCGAGGTACTGCACTTACCTACTGCTATCCAAACGGGAATGTGCCGTCTACTGCCAAGATATGACACGAAAATCACTGTTATGACATTTCCGATCTCGTAGCTACTCGCAATAAGACCAGAGAGGCTCGACGGTATGTCGAAGCGTTTCTCGATGGTTGTAATCACAGAATTGATGTATCCGGAGCTCAATGCCTGTTGCAGGGTGACCAGAATTGAGAGGAAAAATACAAATACCTGAAACAAATCCCTCATTAGTATTCCTATCACGCCAACACGCCAACAGCAATAAGTAAAAATGTGTTCCTTACTTTAATACTAGAAAATTGTTGGATGAATAGCGGTCTCCACGATAAGATACCGCAGTCCCTTATGTCATGAGGAATGTCTAATATTTCTGGGAATAATTGTGGTGGTTTTTCTCTTTCCTTTGCTCTGTCGCGGTCCCTGTGAATACAGAATAAATTTAATAGAAATTCAATAGGATTTGCATCACTACAAACAAACAGTTTCCGTCCATTGTGCTATTAATGATGCCTTATCAGAATAATGCTAGGAAACTTTAACCCATCCATTTTCAACATAACATTTGCAAGCAAGCCACAACACATAAATCAAAAATACTTTTTTTGGCGTCGAGTTTGACAAATTCATGGAATAAACTTTGTATGGTCCAGTCATTTAGTTTGAAAATACGAGGAAATATACAAGTATTTTGGAAAGGTCAAAAAAATACCGTTACCCGTCCCCATAGCACCGGCGCAAACGGCAAAGATTCAAAATTGAAATGGTGAATCATGAATTGAATGGCGGTAAATTGAAATTCGGAAAGAATACATTAAAATCTATAAAATTACCCGTTTTCCAAACTCCCGGAAAACTTTTCAGGTAAAACTACCAAATGAATGGAATATGCAGGGAAATCTGAAATCGACATGTAGTGCGAATTCGGCCAATAAATCAACTACAAAACCATTATTTAGGTAAAGATTAAGTGGGCGAAATGGATTGTTTACAAATTCCGTATCTTAAGTTTGGATGGAGTATACCTGCAAATGTGCGACAAGTTAAACAATAGCACGATACCTGTCGCAAAGGCCCGCCGAAGGGTTTCGGCTGTGGCACTTGATGGACTCCCGCGGCGGATGCGTGGGGTGCGGCGGAGTGCTGGGACCGGCGACCTCCTCGCCCTCGGCGCACCCTGACTCCGCGTACAACCCTGTCATGGCGTACATTGATTCTTGCCTCCTGAGAACAAATGAATTTTATGAATGAGTATATATATAATTGCAACTCATTCAATAACAAACATGATTTAAAATGTAAGACAAAGAGATTTATTTTTGCCTTGAGTTACAAAACCGTCTCTGCCTCAGTATGAGTTAGTTATAAACACGTTACACTAACGCTGGGCTTCAACAGAGCCATTTGGTGACGTCACGGAAGAAAACATATATAACACACAAAATAATCAAAAATACAACAGTAAAATAACATAATCTACGCCTACGGTGATGTTTGACAAATAAAAGGTACAAGACGCGTCACGGTTTAATAGCGCTGACTTTATGGCGCAGAAGTCGATATTTAGATTTTTACACCGTTTTACACCTGCACAGAACCCCCCTCCTCTTTCACCGAGCGGTATGAAACCGTCCCGAGACGTGTACAGTACAGATATTCGTATGGGCACGCAATAGAGAGACAACCTATGAGTGGAAGAAGTGGGTGCACTTACAGGCTGAGTAGATAGATAGATCAAGTAGCCTTGCCATAGCTGGTTTTGAAGAAAACGGTTGCCGGTTAATAATAATAATGAATTATTTATTTCCAGTTAAGGTACAGGTAGGTTTTGGCAATTTTTTTTTTCAAATTTTCTGCTGCATATCAATGCATTGTAATCGTAGGTAATTTAGGACGCGTTCCTCCTAGCATGCGCGACTAGGGCTCAACATCCGGTAGACCATTTCTATTTTTTTTTTGTTTCCAATCATTTTCTCTATACCTATCCAAGGAAGTTTTACGATACAAGTAGTTTTAGTAGATGATTTATCGTAGGTAGATATGAGCTAAGCTTCATTGCCTATCTAAACTAAACCATGCAGGTAAAGAAGCTTATCTATCGCCGTAGGTATTATGTAAAGTCAACACGGGTTAGCAAAGTTATTTATATCGCACGAAATAATAGAGTGCTTTCCATATAGGCAAAGGTCTACCTTTACTAAACCCTCGACAACGCTGTCGTAGGTAATTGAAAAAGACAGATGATGGATAAACTTTTGGATTTTATTTAAGGGTATCAACTGTCAATACACGCGTTTTAAATATGTACGTATTGCTGTATCGTATAAGGGTAAATTTTTTAACCGATTTTGATAGATAGAGGATGTTATAGGTTCAGCTGTATGTCGATTTTAATGATTTTTTATGATCTGTATAGAAAATAATCACAGGGTGGTGCCATATCAATTTTATTCAGGAATGTCGAATTATCACGCAATATTGAAAAAAAATTTAAGACGGTTTTTGTGAAAAACATTAAATTATTATGTTGTTATCCAATATAAGCATACAATAAACACTTCGTACGTTGCAATATTTCACTTTTCTACATCAAAACTCTATTATACTCTCTCTAGAGTTCAATGCTTTTCTACGCTTAACACCTCACAAAACAGTAGTATAGGTTGAATTGTATAGGTTTTGTACAATGTAAATTGAACAGAATGAAGTAAACTACAACTCCCTCCATCATCCATTGAATAGAGAGTAAAAGTGTATAGGACATCGTAAAACAATACAAGCCAGCTTATCGAAGCAAACAATAACATTGAGATAGTGAAATCTTCCTGTTCAATAACTAAGTGTAACAAAAGTGGGTAGATAGATACTACCTGTTAGAAAAGTCAAGAGTTAGTCAAGCAGCGATAAATTACAAAGAAAGTGTGAGAGCTGTCAAGCATTGTTAACGGAGAACGACAAACGAACACAATAAACGGTACTAATACAACTACAACCTGATTTTAGGGTTCCGTACCTCCGAAGGAAAAAAGGAACCCTTATAAGATCACTTAGTTGTCCGTCTGTCAACCCTTTTTCTCAGGAACGTGAGAGGTATGGAGTTGAAATTACATCCAAATCTGTATCCTCTTGGAGACGTGATATAAATCAAACTTTTAAGTCAACGCAATCAAAAGTTACAGTCGTTGATGTGCGCATATTTTGAAATTTCTATGAAAATTCAGGCATGCACACAAAACCTATAGGGTACTTTTCGTTTTCCTAGAATCATGAAATTTAGCAAGAAGCAAGGTCTTACCGAATATTAGTAGTAAGTAATATAAGTTAGAAAACCGCATTATTAGTGATTTGAAGCAAGGTTTCATAATTGTACGCAACCCTCGATGCGCGAGTCCGTACTTGCACTTGAAGTTTTATTTGTACTACAACGAACGTCTATGTACAACACCTGAATTATTGACAAACCCGTAACGAATCGTTGCTATGCCATTGTACAAAGACTACCTTAGCAGACATTTGAGCTGTTCCATCAACTTTTCATTCATGTTTCACGAGTCAATGTTCCCAAAACAAATCCATCCATGAATAAACCAACGCATAGAAGCACAACACAATCCACAAGTTCGAACTTTTATGTCACGCGTAAAGAAACTAGTAGTTTTTCGCCGGCACCTATGAACACTGACGAATTTCAAGAGACAAGCCAAGCGCGTGCCCATACCAAACATTACTACACAAGGATGACTAACAAGATCTTTGTGTACTACGGAGATATGAAACGTATGAGTATGATTACGAATATGGGACAGTACGGACAGCAACGATGTCACACAGTTGAGACACAGTGCAAGGTGGTACGCGGTAGCATTATTTTGCCGCTCTAACAAGAGAATATTAAACATAAACCAACATTGCAATGTGTTCTTTTCGCATAAAATTAAGCATAAAGCCAAGCTCAATATTTGTTTTCTGTTTAGAGTCTACCGTGTACATAACGTTACTAATAAATATATATTTAACACGGAATGAAAAACCATTTCAAATCGATTTATCAATCAATAAGTTTTCCACTTCATTCACCTCGCTGTTTTTAATGCGCGATGATATGAGTAATTTTTTAAATTTTATTTAAATCTGTCTTTACTATAAGTGTTTCTACTGCTAGTTACTATACTGTGTCAGCTCAGCTTTATCATGATTTCTTATCTTTGATATCAAAAACAATTCTAAGTAGGTACCCTATCCTTCTAACCTAACCAAATGTCTTCCGTTCCGTAACAACACATCGAAGAAGGAATTTGTTTATAGACAAAAATACAATGATCTGAGAGATGAAAGTGGTGGTTAGATACGTCAAAAGAATATGTTGTGTTTGCTCTTCAAATGCCCACGCTTAAAATAAAGTTATTCTATGAACATCCTTTTGTTAATCCCACGCATATTCAATCAACCGTTTACGTACTTTCAAGATGTTTTAACAAGTGTTTTTTTTTTCACAGGCAAGAAAGTGCATTGAAATCAATGAGTGAGAATTTTTGCTTGAAATAGATATCCAAATTAGGGATAAAGATTATGTAACAAGGATCTATACTCAGATTTAGAATCCAAGATATTTTATGTCAACAAAGACATTTATGAATGAAAAACCAAAACTAATAACAAAAACAGGAAACAAGGTAACAGGAAACAAGGTAACAGCAAAGTTATCACAAAAACTAAAAACAAACTTTGACAAAGCATAATCTCACATATGTAGCAAAAATGTTTAAATATGAATTCGAAAACGAACGAGAGATCAATTAAATAATGAATGAAAGCTTTCAAAACCAAAAATTGTAATGTATCCGTATACAAAAATATTCAGGTTTTTGAATCGGAGTATAGCTAGGAAATATTTTGTTTACTTATTTGATAGAATTTAGTTACATACAAAAAATAGCTACTTTTATAATTACTACTACGAGCAATATACGAAATGTAATGTCAATATACTGGCTATAATATTTGCCACTTTTATTTATTCACGTTCAAAAGACAAACAGCCTGTCAAAAAATGAAATACGTAACTAGGTACACAAAATAAACAACTTAATGGTCTAATTTTTGTAGCTATACAGTACACGCAACCACAACGAAAATTAGGTCGTGCTCGTGTGGTAGACCTCACCTCAAGGGCGAAACAAATATCGATACTAAATTAGTAACTATCAAACAAACCATTCAGAATTGAATCATGGAATATTTCGCTGATACTCATGCCGAGAATTCAACTTCTTACACATAGAAACGTTTATAAAATCCTCCTCTTTGTTCTGAATAATTATTCCCCGCCCACGTTAATAACGTTATCAGAGCAGTGTTTGCTCGTGAGCCCATAATATAGAAGACGGCGACTTCTAAAAATAGGATAAACAACGAGTAGGATCAAGTAAAAGCTATACAGTTCGTGTTGTAGGCACTTTGCCCGAATAACGTAAAAGGGATCCTTAGCCTACAATTTCGTAAGAGGGATTTAAACATCTCCATTGTCGACAAAAATTATAATGATAAGAAGGGAACCATAATGTATTCTCGCCCATGCTACTTCCTTAATTTGGATGAGTTTTCAATACCTATTTGTTAGTTGAAGAGTCAGCCCACGTTGTAACTTGAGTATTTTAGCAATAAGTTGCCAAGCGGATAAAGCGTTGGAGTGGCAGAGTAGAATAGGCTCTCACGTCAACGCGAATGACAGGTTAAGGTTGAGACGAGAGACGTTTCGGATTGGCGCAAAATTCAATTTATATAGTGGTTTTAATTTTTCATTAAAAAAAGAAGTTGAAGTTGAATTTTTCATAAGTTACAATGGTTTACGATTTGCGGCAAATTACTTTTCCGTTAGTTTTATCCTTAGTAGAACGCAAAAAAACCCAAAACAATTGAATCTCGCGCCAACAGGAGATGATTACCCTTAAACAAAGGGACAGTTGAGATGTCGACCCATCAATATACCAACCGATTCAGCAGTACGTGCTACAGTAGTGATCACTAAAGTCATAGTATAATGCAATCAGAGCGAAGCGGACAGTATGTGGGTCATGATGTGCTCCGAAATAAGAACAACTGAATATAATTACCTACTGCTGTGGGATCGGTTGATGATTTATGGAAACGGTTTTGTCATATGCGGTCTGGGTATTTGCAATCAACCAAGCAAAAACCGAATACATTCACATGAAACGCTACAAGAACACTCGCGTTAAAAGCAAAGACCTGGAAGTTGGGCATGTGTTGTGTAAGGGGGTTGCGAGCTTAAAATTTCTGGGATGCACTATGATAGATACAGACTCTAGGGAAGAGGAAATTAGAACACCTTGAGGTGCAGTGCGGCGCTCCATAAAATGTTGTCTTCCAGACTTCTGAGTCAAAGCACCAAAATCAGAAAATACAAAACTATCATACGTCCTATTCTGATGTACGGGTGTGAAGCCTGAACACTAACGCTGAAAGAAGAAGACAAACTCCTCATGGCTGAGCGTAAGGTGCTGCGTAAGATCTTTGGCCCGACCAGACGAGCGGATGGATCCTGGCGAGTTCAAGAGCGCTCGTCTCCGCTGGCTAGGAAACGTCGAGAGAATTGAAGAGGATCGGGCTGTCAAGAAGGTATATGAAGGGAAACCATCGGGGCGTAGACCAGTCGGCCGCACTAGGTATCGATCGATCGACGAAGTTGAAGCCGATCTTCGCGAACTCAACGCCCATCGCTGGCGAGGGACAGCTCAGCACCGAGATGCCTGGATAAGCCTTGTGTCGGAGGCCAGGATCCACTTTGGGTCGCTGAGCCACAGGAGTAAGTAAGTTCTGGGTATTTATGCTGAGCCACAGGAGTAAGTTCTGAATATGCATAATAAAAATATCTATGTATTGTATTATGTACCTATATATATCAGTCATCTAGTGCCCTTATCAAAAGCTCTGCTTAGCTTGGGGCTAGATAATATTATGTGGATTGTCCAGCACTATTTATTATTATACAGTTTTATGACAAAATAGTTGGAATTTAGCAACATATAAAGTTGTAGAAATTCCATTATTGAGACTAACTTTCAATTTAACGCCAACTATCTTTCAATGGTGAAAACAAAGCTATTATCTGGAAAGATTTGTTTTCAAACAGAAGTGCCGTTATAGATCTATTATGAGTTCCTAGGGTAACGGAATCCCATTGAAAATTACATAACAGAGATGAATTTAACGTATAGTAAGATCATAGGAATATGATGGCGATGATGCTACAAAGCGATCTCCGATAGACGAGGACAGTCAGAAACGGTAGTTGTATAAATACAGGGCCTGTACTCGTAAAAACGCAATCGAAGTTTCTAATTCGTTTTCGTGCATCGCTAACCTTATACAAGCGACATAGAGTTGGTTTTAGCCTGAACACGAATCCTAAACTTCGATTTTCCTTTTCCGAGTAGGCCTCCAGAATCCGACACAAGTGAAGGTAACGACGCATGATGACCGAAATACAGTCCCAGCAGCAGATTATATTTTATAAAAAGATTAATACAGTGTTATTATGACTAAAAAAGTAGCGTAAAATCTACATTCAGGTAACTTCTCCAAGAGCTTGGTAAACAAAATGAGGCGTATGACGTCAACGAATATAATCGAAAGACGACGAAGACTCCGGTTTGTGGCTGATGAAGATGATGCAAGCTTGCAATTAGTTATTATGTAATTATTGCCTCCAGAGATTGATTATTGAGACAGTGATGGAGTTGATTCAAAGTTTAAACATTAATTATTATCATCGATGTCATCCAATTCCAAAGTACCTATCCAATAATAGTGTGGATGATAGGCATCGCATCGATCAATAAAGTTGCGTACCTACGTCTACGTTACGTTATAGTAAGCCGTACAAGATTTTGTATGTTTGTAAGTTTATTAGTAATGCGTAACCACAGGAACAACATGGTCCGATTTTAAACTTCGCTTCTTTCGCTCATAGAAAGCTAAAATCGCTAAAATAAGTATTATTATTTTCAAAATAAAATAATAAGACTTTACCCTACCTACTCCTACTTTCCATCAATATTCCTTGGGTTTTGTATACAAAAAATATACAGGTTTTTGAATTGGAGTATAGCTGTAACTGTAAACTAGTCAGACCGATCGATATAATATGCCAGGAACAAACCGAATCAATTTGTGAATGGTGTGATAGTAAGACTTAAAGAGGTACAAACCTGTGCCCTTTCCTGTGCTGCGGAGCGGAGTTGGACCCGCCAGCATTCTGCTGCTTGTCTCCCTCCGTCATTGTATTGATGTTCTGCGTGTCTCACCGCACGCCCATTCCAGTCTCTAAAAAGCTTCTCCACCTGCAACAAAAGATTTTATTAGGCATGAATCATGATCAAGGCTATTCCCGCCATAAGGACCGAAACGGGCCATGCCACATCACATACTTCATGGCCGGGCTGCCCAGCTAGGTACTGCTCATTCCCTTTACGGAATTGATTAAGCCAGTGGAATGCTGATCTGCGAAATACTGCTCGCAGATCCTGATGGATACGGCAAGCTGAAGACAGTGTGATTTGGCGCCCATTATTACAGTAGATCTACGTATGATTTACAATATTTGTTTCCCAAATATAAACAAAGAACCGGCATAGGTTGATGATGATCATGATACTCGTAATATCAATCCACGATACAATGATCTTAGGGATTCAACCATTGATTGAATAATGCAGGAAGCGTTGCGTCGACCTTGTTGGATGATGCAGAAGTAAACATTCATGTTTTTTTGTAAATTATTCAACGAAGACGCGTTTCAAACGACAGCGGTTTTGTAAGAATGTATAATGGCTGCCAAGGAAAGCCTTTTGGCAGGTGAGACCGCTGTCATGTCATGAACACGGTGGGAACAGCTCTTTGATGTAGTAATGTTGGTCTTCATTCAATTTCGAAACACATTGAATAGCCTTTGTTTATACAATATGTTAGAAGATACACGCTAGATGAATATGCTAAGTATGCAAAGACTGTCTTTATGTAACATATCTACTTTAGTAACTTCAACAGAGAAGGATACTCGATACACGAACTCTATTTGTTACTGATATTTTTGAAAATAAACGTTTTGCATTAAGATACTCTTCTACGTACTAGAAGTGGACGTTTTGCTAACAAATCCGATGGTATTAAGTAAAGTACGTAAATGTTAGGGCGGTTTAGCTTTCTCTTCTCATATAATCCCCACGCTAGCTTTTACCAGAGTAAACAGGAAACGCTGGTAAGGATTAGGTAGACTTATTGTTCTGCTTGTCTTGAAATTGTTTTCTTGATCTTATAGTGAAACTTTAGTTTGATAGTACATTCATATAACATTTTGTGATGGTAGACAACAAACGCTGGAACTATCACATATTACGAGTAAATATCCCCAAACTATACTACTACCAAATAGAGCTTGTAGCCTGGAAACCAGACTTGACAAATACTTTGTAGGTAAGTAATTTTTTTTACTTACTTACTTACAGGTAAGTACACAAAATCACACTAATAATTATAAATGCGTAAGATTGGATCAGATGTTTAGACGTTTGTTACCTCTTCTCGCCATAACCACTGAACGGATCGGACTGAAAATTTGCATACAATGTACTCGTAGTTCTTGAATTAGATAACATAACGGCATTTTATCCCGGTAAAAACATACAAAGCCGCGGGCAGAAGTTAGTTGATAAATATACAGTTCATAGTTCCAATTATAATTAGAGGTAAAATAGAGAAATTGTGACAGCAAAATAGTAACTTTAAACATAAAACTACAAGGTCGTTTGATATCACCTATGCCAGTTACAGTACCTACTGCTGTAGTTGCGGCACTATTACAGTTGAAGTGATCTACGAGTGTGGTCGATGGTTTATTATTGGAGTCGCGCAATAGTATCACACAGAACCCCCCAGCAGAGATTGGAGTACTTACAAATCTTATACATTCTTTCCTTGGTAGATTGCAGAACTTGCAGATAATTTGATGTTTTACGCTATTATTCAGTATTGTTTTTCTTACTTAAGTAAATTTCACAAAAGTTCAGTTATTTTAACCCAAACAATAGATCCAACCGGACAACTCAACTCAAAGATCTAGCACAAATCTACATAGATGATTGCACATGTACCAAGCTTTAGTCACGATAAACATCAAACAATAGGTAAGGCATGGGTGAGCATACAAACCCAACTAGAAAACCTATTCCATTAGTGCTAAATACCGTATACGGACATCACGGATATTCCTAGCCCGCTATTCGGTGCCGTTATGATTTCACCATTTGCATCGAACGGTTGGAATTATCGGAATGGCGTTCGCATTATGGCCTAGATCGCCAATTGCAATCGTGAATTGTGATTTATTGAATTGGTTCAATGGGCTACGGTAACACGGGACACAAGCAACACTTTTATAAGTTTAGTTTTGAGAGTACTCTAATAACATTGGTTGATATGGATGGCGGCGGAAACATTTCGCTATTTCTACAGATGTTTTAACAAATGCTTCGAAGTCTACTTAATTTGGTTTTGCTTATGATAATTCAAATTGCAGTCATATCTACGATCTGAGGGGTGAATTTATTTAGCGTTAGTAACGAGCTAACGAGACGTGATCGTGACGTCTTATTTTCTTATGGGGTTTGCGTCCACGTCCGCACGATAGAGGCGCAGTACCAAATAGTATGAAAACTTACACGTGATAATCACGTCTCGTTACTAACGGTAAAAACGGGACTCACCCCCTGCTCTATTTTGCATCGTAAGTATCTATTAATTAATTCAAATTTGTCTGGTAGATCAATCCTCCAGCAATAAATAAATAGTAAAAAACATAACTAAAATGGATAAAATCTAGCTACAATATTTGGAGGCCTTA